>JAXIVH010000004.1:9277129-9364138 GCA_036785325.1 Urophycis tenuis
AGTCAAGGCTGAACCCCACGCTCTGGTTTCGGGCCATAACGCGGTTCTCCTCTCCACAGGTGGCCCAGTACATCAAGTTTGAGATCCCCGTTCTCGACAGCTTCGTGGAGAAGCTGAAAGAGGAGGAGGAGCGGGAGATATCAAAGCTGACCAAAAAGTGAGTCTGAAGTTCTTCCCTCCTGCACCTCGTGAGTGAACCCCCTGCTGTCCGCCAGCAGGCCACCAGATTGTGCTCAGCGGCTGAATCCCACGTCTGCGCATCGGGGTCAGGAATAACCAGGGGCTGGGGGCCTTTTGCCCCTAATCTGTATATAACGTATTACACAAGGGCAGAGATGACCTGTACCCTGCCGTATCGTACCGATAAGATAAGATATTCCTTTATTAATCCCCCTTAGGAGGAATTCACAGTGACCAGCAGTACAAGGGGATAGAGGATTGCTGTAGAAGACCTGAGAGTATAGACAATATACACTAAACAATAAATAGATTTACCTAAATTAAGATAAAATTATATGCGAGCTCTTAGAATCAGGTCAGATGAAAAAATTAAAACCTATATACATACATGGTAGTCATCATTGAGATGAACAGTGCAATTGGTAGGTTGACATACATAGTAGTCATCATTGAGATGAACAGTGCAATTAGTAGATGAAGATGAACAGTGCAATTGGTAACTGAGTCCTGCTGAGGTGTAGATATAAAAAATCAAAATAGATGGCTCTTAGAGAGGACGACAGCGGTAGCAGGGTCGTGCTGAAGAACGCCGGCTCAATATGGACGCGTGCTTTTTTTTGTAGTTTGTTTTTTTCTGAGGTCATCCGTCTGTTTTCCGACAACGCTCTATGAACACCAGCACTTCAACTCTGACATGTGGAATTGCATTTGACTGCTGTGTGTATGCATGACCAGGAGTGACAGGCTGTATCCTCATGGCCCTTCTTTCGCTCTTCTCTCTCTCTCTCCCTGCAGATACACCACTCTCAAGTCAAATATCCTGCATCATCTCGAGGGCAGGGCTCGCTCCAGTGACACAGTTTAAACCGAGGAGAGCCTCCGGGCTTGCACTGTGTGTGTGTGTGTGTGTGTGTGTGTGTGTGTGTGTGTGTGTGTGTGTGTGTGTGTGATAGAGACAGAGAGAGAGCGAGAGGGACCTTGCAATATTGCTGCTAGTTGACTGTTATAGAGATCCAACCATGTAAAGGCTGAGATGAGTTTTAGAATCTGTATAATTGCTTTCATAGAAGACATTTAAAAAGGTTACATTTGTATTCTGTTTTGTCAATGTAATTGTGATTTAAAAAACAAAACAAAAAAACATTTTTATTGCATTATTATAGCCACATTTTGTATGAACCTGAACTCAATATTATACCACTACTATTTGTCTACAGAACGTTTTTTTCTAATGGAACCTCTGACATGTTACTATGTAATAAATACATGCTGGCCCTGTTTGTTGCAAAGTATTAATATGATGATGACAAAAGACACAATACAACTGAATAACTCAGGCTATTCCCACCATGAAAACAAGCTTTATCGCGGTTGTTTCCTGTAGTTCCTTCATTGGACCACCGTTTGGCATTGTTCTTCTGAGTGACCCACTTTGCCAACTAGTTCCCATGGAAGAGGTGGATGTTGGCTGTCAGATCCTTCAGGATATCACGAGAGTGCACTCTGGGAATGGCCTTTCCTTTTTCCCACACGTAGGCCTACGGGCCATAGTTAGCCTCACTATGTTCATCAACATCTGGGGAGCTGATTTTTGGACCCGAAAGGCAAGCAGTCACTACATTCCAATGCATTCCATTTCAAAATGTACACACACACACACACACAGTGAAATATACATAAAGGCGCCATCTAGTGTCCTAACATAGCAAATGATAGAACGGAAGTCTTTCCAAGGCGGAACTAATGTGTAAGGTTACATAAATTGGCACTACATCCACTGCCACAGCCACCACGTAAACCACCTAAAGTTTGAGAACGGCTTTAGACCACGATGGCGTCGCGACAGGGTTTGAACTCACAAGTACTCATAATAGGATCAGGAATATCAGGCATCGCAGCGGCACAGAAACTTGTGAAAAACGGATTTCGTAATGTACGAATCCTCGAAGCAACCGCTAGAAGTGGAGGAAGGATCAAGACCGACACATTCGGCAAGTTCCCCCGAACCCCCGAAGAGGAGGCTTCCTTCCCTATGTGGGGCATATGTGTCCATCTCTGAAGTGAACGCTATATGAAAATGTCACAAAAATTACTACTCGCTATGCTGATCGACGTAGAAAATCGGGCTCTTTTCATTATCACCAGCCATCAGTGAAACTGGAGCAGGGTATACTGTCTAGATTACTGGAGGAAGGGATATTTTTTCACGTCCCATGTTGATCAAAACATTGACACGTAATAACACACGCCATAACATGCCGGTCGCGCAATGGACATCCACCATGTGGATCGCATTTCCTATTCCAAAAACGACACAAAACACCAATTTTTCCTCCGCCACTGATCTGAATGGCTGTTTCGCTTCGTTGCACTGTCACGTAATATGTGTCAGGAGCATCGGGTCCAATTCGGCTCAAGGAGACACGCAAAGTTAACCATTTGCAGTTTACAAGCCGTGGTTTCACAGATGTGTATCTTCATGTCATATTATTTTCGATATCACAACTCACAATGGTATTATTGCTGTTCTGTTGTTGTTCTGTTGTTGTTCTGTAATTACGTTATTGTTATGTTTTGTGTCATTGTCAAACTACACTAACACATAAGATAACCCTTTATATGCTGTACACTCCTGTTTGCAGGTCATAACATTATCGAGATAGGGGCTAACTGGATACACGGTCCTTCCGAGGAGAACCCAGTGTTCTGCCTGGCCCGTGAGTACGGCCTCCTGGAACCAGAGGCTCTCCGCCCGGAGAACCAGGTCGTGGACTTTGCAGGACACCCTCCCTGGGTGCCCAACTGGTTCAGCAGTTCAGGTAAGGACCAATCATTCATTGACAGAGATATCTTTGACAATGTAAGTGTAGTCAGTCATGCTTTCCGTTGCTCTGATTGGTTGTCGGTCCATCCAATTGCGAGAGGCTCCAGACTAATAAAAGGTAAAGGGCCATTTAGCAGACGCTTTTGTCCAAAGCGACTTACAATCAGTACATTTTGTGGGGTTCGACATGTGGACAGTTGGAGGAGGGGGGATCACGGGGATCGAACCCCCGACCCTGCGGTTAGTGGACGATCCACTCTCTGAGCTACTGCCTCCCCTAATAGACGCGTTTGCAAACTGACCTGGCCTTGTCAGGCTGCTAACCCCATGCACGTCTCTCTCATCTAATGTTCCTCCTCTGTCCACCATTAACGCGTTGAGGTTTGGCCTTGGCCTCTCAGAAGACGCTTGACCGTGCTCTCTTGAGCGTGTGGGCTAGTGTCACGCTGCTCAGACTGAACCGAAGCGTTCTCCAACAACGTGCTGTGTTCCACGGTGGTCCTCATGGGTAGATCTGTAACGTTTGCATCGGGGACGTGTGCAGGTGTGAAGCTCACGGCGGAGGACGTGGCTCCGGCGATGGGCCTGTTTGCCGAGCTGCTGGATGAAGCCGGAGAGTTTGCGAGTCGGGGCGGCGAACCCCACGCCAGCATGGGGGACTTCATACGCACTGAGGTGAGTTAACCCCCCCACCCCCCCCCCCCCCCCCCCACACACACACACACACACACACACACACACACACACACACACACACACACACACACACACACACACACACACACACGCACACACACACACACACACACACACACACACACGCACACACACACACGCACACACACACACACACACACACACACAAACACACACCGTTCACGCTGCGGTCAGACCAGAGGTACCAGACCAGAGCTGCCACGCTAGATCAAAGTCAAAGTGAACTTTATTGTCAAGCCTCCCATACAATTAGTGCAAGTAATTATACAGAGGATCGGAATTGTGTTTCTCCAAACTCCAAATGTGCAATAATTGTAACAGACAACATATAACATTTAATATAACAAATAACATAATAGCGCAATAACAAAATAGTGCGAAATATACACCCAGACAGACAGTGGGCGAATACATTTTACAGTATAGGAAGTAGAGAAGGTGCAATATATCAAAGTGCAAAAGTGCGGAACAGCAGCATATGTATATCAACATATATGGAATGTAAACAGAAGGAAATTATGCATGTACGAGCATGGTACAGACATGGAGTATGAAGTATATTGACATTCAGTTTGTCTTATGGGTGTGGGCATGTTTATGCCATTTATGGCATGCGGACGAAAGTAGCCAATACCATGATTCACAACCTTTATTTAAAAATGTGCGACAATGTGATCTTTCAATGTGCTCTACTCTCTCCATTGCGGGCCACTAACTCTGTATGCATGTTTATGTGCGTGCACACGTGTGTGTGTGTGTGTGTGTGTGTGTGTGTGTGCGTGTGTGTGCGTGCGCACATGTGTGTGTGTGTGTGTGTGTATGCGGGTGTGTGTGCGTGTGGATGCAGGCACGGCGGCGTGCAGGGGAGCAGTGGCAGGGGGACGGGGCCCGGGTGCGGGCCCAGAGGATGTGTGTGATCAGTAACCTGCTGAAGGTGGAGTGCAGCGTCAACGGCAGCCCCAGCATGGACACGGTGGGCCTGGGGGCCTTCGGCCTCTACAAGACTCTGCCCGGCCTGGACTGCACCTTTACTGGGTGAGCACTGAATATACGCACGCACGCACTCACTCACGCACGCACGCACTCACTCACTCACTCACTCACTCACTCACACACAGGCAATGGGGTTGGTATCAAGCAGGTCATGTTTGCAGTAGTCACAGTGAACGCACTCACTCACTCACACACACACAGGCAATAGGGTTGGTATGAAGCAGGTCATGTTTGCAGTAGTCACAGTGAACGCACTCACTCACTAACTAACTCATTCACTCACTCACTCACTCACACACACACACACACAGGCAATGGAGTTGGTATCAAGCAGGTCATGTTTGCAGTATTCATATTGAACTCACTCACTCACTCACTCACTCACTCACTCACTCACTCACTCACTCACACATACACACAGGCAATGGGGTTGGTATCAAGCAGGTCATATTTCCAGTTGTCACAGTAAACGCACACACGCACTCACTCACTCACTCACTCATTCACTCTCACTCACTCACTCACTCACTCACTCACTCACTCACTCATTCACTCACTCACTCACTCACTCACTCACTCACTCACTCACACAGACAATGGGGTTAGTATCAAGCAGGTCATGTTTGCAGTAGTCACAGTGAACCCACTCACTCATCA
The DNA here is from genome assembly GCA_036785325.1 of Urophycis tenuis. Lineage (NCBI taxonomy): Eukaryota > Metazoa > Chordata > Actinopteri > Gadiformes > Phycidae > Urophycis > Urophycis tenuis. Next base: position 9,282,501 of record JAXIVH010000004.1, read on the forward strand.
CTCATCACTCACTCACTCAATTACTCACTCACTCACTCACACACACACACAGGCAATGGGGTTGGTATCATGCAGGTCATGTGTGCAGTCGTCACAGTGAGCCGTGCTCTGGTTCCTCTGCAGTGGCTACGAAGGCGTGGTGAAGAACTTGATGTCAGAGCTCCCCGGGGGGTTGGTGAGCTACGGACGGCCGGTGAGCCGCGTGCGCTGGAATAACACCGAGGGGGGCGGCGCCGCCAGCCAGCCGGTCAGCGTGGAGGTCCAGGACGGAGAGAGGATCACCGCTGACCACGTCATCGTCACCGTGCCCCTCGGTGCGCCCTGGCTTCTGCACACTAACGCACAACAGAGCGGCGTGTGGTTGGCGGGCCATAACTCAACTCATTCTGTCCCTCCTCTGCGCTCGTGTCGTTCTAACAGGGTACTTAAAGAGGCACCACGCCACGCTGTTCAGCCCTCCTCTCCCGCTGCACAAGTTGCACTCTGTGCAGCGGATGGGATTCGGGACAAACAACAAAATCTTCGTGGAGTTTGACTCTCCCTGGTGGGACGAGGACTGCGAGATCATTTACATGGTGTGGGAAGACGAGGTGGGGCGGCCATTTCGAAAGCCAGCCAGTTAATCACACGCGTGATTTGAGCTTCAAGCTCAGACCTTTGTTGTCTTTGTTGAAAACAAATCATCATTACAGGAAGATCTGGTCGATCAAGTCGCAGACGTGAAGAGCTCCTGGATCAGAAAGCTGTTTGGCTTCACCGTGCTCAAGCCCACCGAAAGGTCTGTGTTGGAGATCTTTACGCCACTGTCTGGACGGAGAGGATTTAGGATTAAGGAATGTATTAAGACGCTTGCCATGGTTCAAATGAGGCTGAAGGTTCAGGTCCAACCCGTGAGTCAGGTGTTTACATACTTAGTGGTTGTTGAGATGCCATCTAGGGACAGGAATCCAATACAGGCACCTTGTGGTAAGATATTAACAATTGGATGAATGTGTGGATACGATGTGAATTGCGATTCTGTGTGTCTTGCGATAAGACATGTGCTGTGTAGTCTTACTGGTTCAAGTTCTAGAGGTCCTATTGGCCAATCAGTATAACGCCCTCTGTAGGACAGAACCATGTTTGTTTCAACTAAGATAATGTTGCCGTTTTTGGCAAGAAATACCCCCCACTCAATGGTCACAGACAAGTACTCAGCAGAAGTGAGCTCCGGGAATACATCTAAATGCCTGCTTGTTGGTCAGAAGGCGGGACTGCTTTGTGAGAGAGTGCCTTAATCAGAGGAAGATGAGTTTGTTTGTGTGCGTGTAAAGCGTGCTCATGGTGAACTCCGTCCTGTCTTGTGCTAGGTATGGCCACGTTCTGTGTGGCTGGATCGCCGGCCACGAGTCGGAGTACATGGAGACCCTTCCTGAGCAAGAGGTCATGCACGAGGTCACACAACTCGTCCGCAGGTTCACCGGTGAGCTTCACGTGACCCCCCGTCCCCCCCGTCCCCACTCCCCCACTCCCACCGACCTCTTGACCTCCAGCCTGTCTGATCCAAAACAACAACCTATGAAATACTACAACAACAACAAATGCATGCATTTTTAAGCATGATGCTACCTTTACTTACTTAACTTAGGTTTATATTGTACATAGTACATTATATATTTATATATTCTAACACTCTACTATACGTAGAGTGTCTGTCTCTTCTTTCTTTTTTTCCCTGGAGTAATGTAACAAATGCAATTTCCTTTAGGGATCATTAAAATATGTCTGTCTGTCTGTCTGTCTGTCTGTCTGTCTGTCTAATGGCCATAGTTAGAGTCCCTTGAATTGTCTTTTGTGTGCTTCTAGGGAACCCGATCATCACCCCCAGGCGGCTGCTACGCTCCCAGTGGTTCCTGGACCCCTGGACCTGTGGCTCGTACATGTACCCCGGGAGGGGCTGCTCCGCCCAGGACCTGGCCAACCTGATGGAGCCTTTGCCCCCTCGGGGAGCCTCACACGCTCGGGTAAGAGACCCCCCGGGGTAGACGGCAGGGCGGTCTCGTCTCGGCGGGGCTAAGGGTGTTTTGGCTCCCAGCCGAAAGGGTCCCGGGTTCAAAACCCCAATGTCCGTGGTCTACCCGTATGTCTCTTTGAGCAACACCTGCTCATCGATTCTGTGTATTGAAACATTCGCCGCGAGTCGAATTGGACTGAAGCGCGAGCTAACTGACTTAATAGTAAACGGACACGTGTGAAAGCGCGCTCCGTTCCACGCGCGCATCACACTGATTCTGGGGGTCCATTTCCTGTAGCCCCTGCAGGTGCTGTTTGCCGGGGAGGCCACCCACCACTGCTACTACTCCACGGTCCACGGGGCCCTGCTGTCCGGCTGGCGGGAAGCCGACCGCCTCATCTCGCACTACTCCTCCACCGGACCCCCGGAGCCCCCGCACTCCAAGCTTTAAACGCCGGCGGCACCGCGGCCTTGTGGGGCAGGGGTGAATCATGTGACCTGATGCTCCATCCAATGAGGGAAATGCAGGACGTTTTTGGGAAGCGGGGGGTCGGGGGTCTCTACCTCAACGTCCGCGCGATGGGACGGAAGTCGGATCAGTGACGTCGAACAAATCAAGAGTTGTCGTTGTGTCCCGGATGTTTCTGTGCCCCGAAGAAATGCCGGCCAATCACGTTTCAGAGAATAGGGCTGATGGATGATTGTTGTGCGATTGCCAATCGGTGGGATGTGCTTGAGCACAAGCCTATGCTAAGGAAGGAGCTAAAATGGAAGATAGTGCTGTCAGGGGTGGACAACTCGCTCTATGCTTTATTTGTGATCAACGTATTATTCAGTATTAAATTATTGTTTGTGTTGATTGTGACTGAATGTGCAATGACTGCGTATGCATTTGCTCATTAAAAAAAATAATAATAATCTATATTTTTACCATGATAATTCCATATTCCATATATTTTTAAGAATATTCTGGTTCAACACTTCTATTCACTGTCTTTGTATTTCCATGAATTTCTCTGCCGCATTCTATTTCTATTGTGTAAATTATTTTATGATAAATTGGTGTGATGGAAAATGAACCCACAAGCCTTTTCCTCCATCATCATCATCCTTGTGAGCACTCTCAGTTTTTTTTGAGCACTTATACTATGCAAGTTATCTGATTTGTGTACCTCCTATTTTTATGCATGATTTACATACTTGTTTTTCTCTATGTGTGAATACCTGGGTAAAGCCCGAGTGGTGGGCCTCACGTTTGACCAACACTCCCCAGTTCCATTGTGAACGTGACACGCCACTAGATTGATTGCGGGACGCAGGCCTCGACCCGGTGCCCTGAGCTGATTGGTTCATGATGATCTGGGGCCTATGGTTGTCTCAAGGCTTTGGGAACGAGCAGAGACTCTGTGTCTCATCTGAAACAGTGAGAAAGAAAGTGGTGGTGTCTATCCTTATCTTAAATATTCCAATGTCTCTGTCTGGGTCATCTGTACCTTCGGAGTTGTTTACCTTACCTTATAAAAGGTGCTGACCAGCAATATTTGGGCTGCACTTCTGAGAAAGCTGTATCAAGCGTATTGCTCTCTGTTGAACTGTGCCTGTTAACTTGTTTACTCACTCACAACAAGTGAATCTTTAAAAAATGATCTTTTGGATTAATCTAACACCTCAGTTGATTTCATTCAGTGCTCACTGTCGTCTCCTGTGCCAGTGCCCCCAGCCCTTCTGATGGAATTCGGGTTTTTTACACAACATTGCAGAAATGAACAATGTTGCATTTCCATAGTTAAGAGTTATAGATTAATATAATCTGGCCATTTTCAATGTTTTCAACGTTTTATTAATGAAACAACACACCACGTCCTATTCATAACGAGTTTGGCACTCGGGTTCGCACGCCTCACCAGCAGAGGGCGCCACCGACTTTGAAAAGCTGCTTGTCACCCAGTCGGAGTGAGGAGCGTCACGTCCCGGTCTGCATGTAAACAGTGTCAGTGTGCACAGTGCAATGTACTGCCTTTAGTATGGAATAACTCTATTCATCAGGTCATTGATACCAATGTTGACAAATCTCTGTCCTTAGACAAGAGAACAGCATGAAACTGTATCATGGGCTCCGTAGTGCCGCGGCATTCCGGACGTTTTTTGACTTTGGCGAGCGTGAGGTGGCCCACTGGTTTCCAGGACACATGGCAAAAGGTTCAGTCATGTTTACAAATTTGAGCTCTACGCATTGTTTTTCATATCAACACCATTTTTTCAGAGGGCGATCCATCTGATCTATATAAACTTATTCAGATGCTGTCTGCGCTTGTTATATGTTATGCATGTTTATATAGTTTGGGAAACTCAAGGTTATTTCGTGTTGCCACATCTCTGTGGCATCACTTCAATGTCATTACCTCCATTCATGTCTTCTTTGGTCTGCAGTGCATCCAAATATGGAGATGACACTTCTAATTGTCCATGCTCTTCCTATTCATTCCCTCATAGATTAATTTCAGGGGATTAATAGACAATTAATCCCCTGAAAGGATTAATTGTTTTTAAATTGTTCACTTTTCAATATTAAATTCACACATTCCAGGACTCAGGCAGATGAGAGCCACACTCAAGAATGTGGACTGCATTGTGGAGGTCCATGATGCCAGAATATCCTTTTGTATGAGCTGCAGAATCTGCATTATATTGTTCAATTATTGACAAATTATACAATACCTAAAAAAAGGGCAAAATATAATGTGCTTGTCTATGTGACACTCTCTTTAACTTTGACACATCCCGTTCTCTGGAAGAAACCCTCTTTTCCAGGAGAATCTTGATGTGAGGCCACACCTGCTTGTTCTTAACAAGATGGATTTGGCTGACCTGTCAACTCAACAGGTACTGAACACAGTAGCTAAACTCTCAATGTGTCTCCACTGAGGAATGAGCTCACTTTTGGTGAATAGTGCAGAATCCCATTCACTAATACAATGGAAAACTCTCCTATATTTCAGATTTAGCCCTTTTTTGTGACATGCTTGTGCAGGGCTTAGAATTGTTCTGGTTAGGCCTAATCTTATTGTATGCTATGGTTATTGGCAGTAAGTTAGTAAGAAATGCTTTAGCTAAAGGGTTCTGCTGAACGGTTAAATGACCAAATGTGAATAACAAAGTAGGGCATTTATTAGCACAAATATATGCTTATGTACGTGTGTGACATTTGCTGTTCAGAGGCTGGTGAAGGAGCTGGAGAGGAATGGGGTGAGGAACGTACTCTTCACGGACAGTCTCAGACAGAGAGACGACAACATCAAAAAGGTGGGGGTTACAATGATGAGGTGTGTGACAAAAAGGCCAGTAAGCCATGATACTCTGGCAACACTGAGACCATTGAATCTAGGAAAAATCGGAATGTATTGGTTTGGAGATGAGCATGCAGATGGCTGAGAGGAACTCTGAGTGTTTTGATAAAATGTACAAATTGTGTTTAATCATCTGACAGTTGGGGTTAAAGCAAAAGATGTGATGTGACACTAATAGGCTATCCTTCTGCTGTTTGTCTCTGCTGTAGCTGGTTCCCATGGTGACGGAGCTGATTAACGACAAACCGCGCTTTAACCGAGATGAGGTTTGTTCCCTCGCCGTATTCAAACTGAGAGCCACCCATAAGCACACTGACTCACTTAGGATTCCAAGTCAAGTCAAGTCAAGTCAAGTCAAATGAATGTACAGGACATACACAAAAACCGAAATGCTGTTTCCCTCGATCCCTGGTGCGAGACACGCATGCAAAATATAAATATAAATATATAAAATAAGAATACAAAAAACTAAATAAAGGGCAGCGAATATATATAAACAGTATAAACAGTATGAGGTGTAAGGTGCACTATATACAGTATACAGTATATACAGTATGAGCAGTATGTACAGTAATAAACAGTAATAATACTTTCAGACCTCAAGTTACTGCCTGATGGTGATTGGCGTGCCAAACGTCGGGAAGTCTTCACTCATTAACGCGTTAAGAAGAACATATCTGAAGAAAGGTAGACTAGATTTTGGTTTCAAATGGATGATGTGTGTCTTGTGCGTCATGCGATGTCTGCGAAGTATTGTTTTCATTTATTTGATCTTCAGGTCGGGCATCCAGGGTGGGAGGGGAGCCAGGGATAACCAAAGGTGTCCTTACCAGAATTCAGGTTTGTCCAACATTGAGGGTTTTCACATGCTTAAAATAACTTGGCATATATGTTCAACCTACAATAGAACCTCAATAGACGTGTAACAAGTGTAATGATAAACTGAGACCTCATCCTTAAAGCACAGTGAGTGGTGATTCAGACCCGAGTTCCCACGGTTCAGTGGTCCTGATGGACCCGAGTCAAGTCGGCCAAACATTTGCCTGACAGGAGGGGAAGCATGCGTTTATCAACAACGTACTATCAATAACAACATCGGCATTGAAACGCCTCGTGAGATGAAGCAGGACTGACCAAAGCACATCAGCGAGATCGTGTAGTTTAAAAAAAAACAGGGCGGATGGGGCTGCACCTGTTTTCCACCATCTTGAAACGCACCTTTCTCTCTTTTCAGGTGTGTGACAGACCCGTCATGCACCTGCTGGACACCCCAGGGGTCCTGCCTCCTAAGATCGAGAGCGTGGAGACCGGCATGAAGCTGGCTCTGTGTGGTAAGTGAACAGTACATGTGTGGTGAAGCTTACCTTTAAACTTACACGCTAACATATGTATACAATAGAGATGCGCGGATGGGCTATTATTTCATCCGCAACCGCATCACAAAACGCATGATCCGTCCGCCATCCATCTGCAGCAATTTTTTTGACCAATTTTCAAAACCGCACCCGTCCGCCATCCGCCTGTTGTTTTTAGGTCTAGGCGCTGCTGACACGAGGCTGACTACATTAAACAATGTGTATATGTTTTGAATTTCGTTGGTTAAACCGCCACCCGCCCGAATTGAATTAAAATAGTATTTTTTGTCACGTCATCCGCCCGATCTGCCGTTTAACCGCGGAGTCCGCGGCTGCGACCGCCAACCGCCCATCTCTAGTATACAAGCAACATTAATTTTATTATTTGACATTATTGTTATTGCAATTCATGAATGTCTTCTAACCCGAGCCCATACATTCTATCACTAACCTTACCCTATCACAAAATGTTTCGATTTACGTAAATGTTTGTGTGAGCGTCTGTTCTTTTCCCTTCCCGTAGGAACTATACTCGACCACTTAGTTGGCGAAGATGTCATTGCAGACTACTTACTGTACTCTTTGAATAGGCTTCAGAAGTTTAGGTAAGAACTTTGCTCTTTCGTCGTTGTGAGATGTTTCACTACTTTGGATAGTTCCATTTTTTTTCTGTACGTTGCTGTTAATGTGTGTGTGTCGTTTGTGTGTGTGTGTGTGTGCGTGTGTGCGTGCGTGTGCCCATAGCTACGTGGAGAAATATGGACTTGGGGATCCCAGTGATGACATTCAACATATTCTCAAGCGTGTTGCGGTGAAGCTAGGCAAGACTCAGCGGGTTAAAGCCATCACTGGCGTGGGTGAGGAAAACATAACATCTCTATAGCATCTCTCTATAACAAAGTTCTACTGCCTGGTGAGAAAAATGGAGAATCCCATTTCAAATGGATTTTGAAGACCACAATCACTCAAATGGTTGATATACTCTTGACATATTGTCTCGTTGCCATTTTTTTATATTGATGGGTATTCTTGAATAATAGACTACAAGTATTGTACTGGTTTTGAATGGGAATCCCCAGCAACCTGTAGGTTATGGTGTCTCTGTGGATGGATGCGTAACGCATTTGCCGCGTGTGGTTCTCGCATCTCCCCGCAGGAAACATCACCGTCACCATTCCCAACTACACAGCTGCCGCCTATGACTTCATCCGGGCCTTCAGGCGCGGGGAGCTGGGCCAGGTGCTGCTGGACTGACCCCGACACGCGTCCAAAAAGATAACCAGCCCACCGGAACGCTCCCTGTAGTCCTGTCCCCCTGGCAAGCACTTGAAGTACATGCAGACCTTTTCTAAAAGGGGTCTTTTGGTTGGGATGCAGTCGCGCCCTAACAGATGCTGTCTGGGTTAAGAACCACAGGTCTGACTTGGTGCAAACAAACAAAGTGTTTTTTTTGTTTTTTTATTAGCATATAGATAAATTTGTAATACAATCTGTATATAAATGTGTACATCATCTTCTCATTGTGTTTTTTTTTTTAAATATATTTAAATTATTAATATTTATTTTCCTTATATCACACATAGTAGAATACATAGAAACAGTCTGTTGCTCCGGTGTTAGCAACTGTCATGGACACTGCATTTTGGCACGACACTCAAACAAAATGGCGACAGCAGATTGTGTTTTGGTTTCAGTGTAATTTCCTCTCGTAGAACGACCGTCCTTGCCTGTAGCCATTTAAGATGCACGGTGAGGTCAATTGAATTTGGAAATATTAACTTAATAAATAAATCTTATTGGTGAATTATGCAACATTGCATAATTATAGATATATGTGGTATACTGCTGGTGCCATTTAGTTTTCACTGATGACTATATTGGGAATAATTACTCTTTTAATCTACTGAATCATTGGGAGGTCATTTTCTAATCCAAGGAATATGGGTACAAATTGTAGTCCAGCCAGCCAGGAGTGCCAGCCTTTCTGGTCTTTCACTTGTACATCTGAACGTCCTTTAACGTCTCCACGTCATATTTACAGTCCGCAGTATATCTTAATGCCTATATAGTTGTGAGGTTGTCAATGGCCTAAGTGCACGTACAAAAAAACATACCAAATTGAAAGATGTGGGAGGGTTGGTACTAAACGACTGAGTTAAATCACTTGGGGAAACGAACAATTATCAAAAGAGTTGGAAACAACAAAGGAAAATTTGTTCCGTTCCCATCAGCCTTGTTTTCTAAAGAAAATCTCACGTGTGATCTTAAGATACACGTTACAGGTGCTCAATGTTTTGCCAATTAGATTGCATACATGTAAGGTCTAAATCCAACATAAAACACGCATCGTGTCACTGCGTGTGGCCTCCTTGGGATGCGCACTACGCTTGTCCACAGTGCTGGCCAGGTGTCCAAAATGCACAGGGCATCAGAAGAACCAACCAAAACAGCAATAGTGCTTAATAAAATATACTGTCCAGAATCGCTCCATACGTTGGAGAAAACGTGGCGATGATAATAGACACCACTTGGGTGAGCGATGACACGTTTTGCGTTGATCGGGACATCAGCGCGTCAAAATAATTGGTGATGTTGCTGTAATAATCCAAATCTTCATCCGAGTTGTCAGTCTTGCTGCGGCGGAAGGCGGACGCGTACCAGCCGTCCGCCGTCAACGCCACCGCCGCGCCGGCCGCCGCCGCCGCCGCGACGCGCACCGGAGACGAGCGTCCCGCTGACCTGAAACGAGAGCGCGTCCCGCCGCCGTTGTACTTCCCCGCGTTGGAGGACGAGCTACGCGAGGAGGTGCCCCGCGAGGAGCCCCTGGAGCCACCGCGACCTCCTTTGGACAGCACGGGCTCACACAGCAACATGGAGAGCAGAAGACACGTCCAGCATGACGCCCACAACTGGTTCATCATCTTCATCGCGGATGAGATCCTAGTTATGGCAAAATGAGATATATGAGATGATATGCCGTTCTATCATCATTCTGTCTGAAAGAAATGGGTTGTGATATTATCTCTTTGTGACACTCACTCTATTCTACTTTGAATACAGTAGTTGGCCTAGAATAAACAGTAAATAGGCCATATGTGGCCTATTTACAAGATGTTCACACCTTCAAATATTTGTTTTGGGATGTAGGCATGTAGCCTACTTGAATAAATAGGCAATAGGCCTACATTTCTGCAAAATTAATTCTGGATTTCAGCATGAACCGTGTTTCAAAATCTAATATCACAAGCCTAATATGGCCAATTATTTATTATTAGAATCATTCTGAGTAGGCCATCATGTGGCACGCTGGTGGTTTGAACAAAATAAATTAGATTTCGATTCGACTGTAGCCTACAGTTTTCAAACCCCACGTCTCAGCGTCTCGATGTGACAAAAACGTGTTAACGGCAATCAGCTTGTTCTCCTCCACAAGGGGATAGCCTACATGTTCCTTTGAATGCATTGTTTCACAAATTAGCTCACCATACCATCCATAGACAATTCATCAATACGAGACTGATCACCACGGCGCTCACATCGAAGGCCTACCGTATATCAAAAATATCTAGGTAGTTCTCACCTTTTTCCGTTCCTCTTTGGATATGTATGTATGGATACTTGACGGCACAGATGACATAGGGTGATCTAAATGCGCGCTCACACGGATGCTCTCTTGAGCGCGCTGCGCGTCTCCACGTATAGTCGACCCTTTAAAGACCACTCGTGTGTTTAAAATGCTACAACGTGATTTGTAGTGAGGAAGGAATAACACGGCAGCGATCATATCAAATATATTACTCGGTTTGCCATATCAGCTTAGAAAAATAACACCCCTGGTGCAATGATGTTTATATCAAAACCATGTTTGGTCTAGACCTACCAGTCATTTTCTTTACATTATTTCAGTTGATAAACAGCACTTAAGACGAAGCATATGTATGTTACATAATTCAAAATGAGTGTATTGTGGAGTAATATATAGGTTGTTAGTGTTAGGGTGTCTTGTAAAGGGTTATGGTTAGGGTGTCTTGTTAAGGTTCATTGCTAGATTTGGGGTTAGGATTGGGGTTTCCTATGGCTAGGGTTAGGGATGGGGGTCTTTGCTAAGGTTAGGGTTTCCAATGGGTTTGGTTTTCAGCTCTAGGGCTGGGGATGTTCGGGGTTCCAATGCAGTGTGTTTTAGGGTTGGGTTTTCATTTCAGGAGTGGGGTTAGGGTTATACGGGTTCAAATGGGTTGGGTTCTAAGGTTGATTTTTCAGGCCTACGGTTAAGGTTAGGGTTAGGGCTTCCAAGGGGTTGGGTTTTAGGGTCTGGTATTAGGTTGTTGTAGGGTTAGGGGTTCTTATCGGTGGTGGTGTTCGCTGGGATTTTTGTTTTATACAATAGGTGGCGGTAGTGAGTCTTTAAAGCTGAGAGACAACTTCTAATACGTCAAAACGAAGAAGCCCCAAACAACACAAGTTCATTGCATCTCGTCCTTGCTGCCATGGCGTTGCTGTGCCGATCTGCTGCGTTGCTTCTGAAGTCTGCCAGGACAGCCCCGGTGGCTGTCTCTGCTGCACGCAAATGCACCACAGGTATGTTGTAATGTCCTACCTTATGTTGATGTGTGCCTGTAATGTCCTTGGAGAAAATATGCGTCATGATTGTGCGACTCGCATGGAAAGTGAGTGAGCTTTTTTTGTATCGTAACGTTGCTTATTAATGAGTGAATGTTTGTTACCAGTCTCATAAGTTTAGTTAGTTGATTAACATTGGGATACCTACGTCGAGTCGACATGACTCATGACATATTCTCTGTTAGCAGATATTGGAGACTGCACACACACTGGGAGGGCTGGCCTCTGTTGGCCTTTCCCCCACAAACCATACCTACCAGAATAAGCATTTTGCTCTCTTATTGCACACCGTTTCTTCAATAATTAACCATGTTCAGCATATCTTCTTAAGTCAAGGCTATCTTGAGGGACTCAAGAGGTTATCTGAGCAGACCAGTGGGGTATTGCACCTGAATATTTGATAGTTGATAATAGTTGATGATAGCCACAACCTTTAAGCCTTGGTTTAAGTCTATAAAGTGCATTTTTGTTTGGATCCAGTATGTACTACAGCAACCAGTTACTGTGAACAACACGACTTTAAATCATTCACAACCTCAACCACAAACTCTGCAGTTCTAATCAAACATGTCCCACACCACATAGCTCTTTGGGCTTGTTTGTGTTGAAGTCACGGCCGAATGTAAAAGCCGCATCTCGACTCTCTGTTGTGTTTCGTTTCGGGGTGTACCACCCGCAGGGGGCGGCACGTACCAATACCTGGTGGTGGAAAAGCGTGGCGAGAAGCAGAACGTCGGCTTCATCCAACTCAACCGGCCCAAGGCGCTCAACGCCCTGTGCGATGGGCTCATGCTGGAGATGGGGAGGGCCCTGGACGCCTTCGAGGCAGACAAGGACATCGGCGCCGTGGTCATCACCGGCAGCGACCGGGCCTTCGCCGGTGAGGGTTCAGGGTTGGGTGTGGCGGTGTCCGTGCGCCAGTCGGCAGTCTTGTTGTTTTTGAAGTCGAAACTGTCTGCCCACCAAAACGAGGCAGCGTATCGCAGAGACGCAATGTGTGGAGTCATGTATAGACTGACCTTTGCTGCATGGAGGCAGTAAAGATCAGTCTATACATGACCTTTGTGCACCCTGTAATGTACTGCTATGTGTGCTGTGTCTGTACTACAAGGTACGTTTTACATATCGGGGCACATGAAGAGCTGGATAAATGTATTCACCACACAAGTATCAACTAGGATGAGGACTTTTATAGTGTGCATGTGTAATTATATATCTTTGTCATGTATTTTCCAGCGGGGGCAGACATCAAGGAGATGCAGAACAGGACCTTCCAGGAGTGCTATGGCGGTAACTTCCTGGCTCACTGGAACAGAGTGTCAACGTCCAAGAAGCCTGTGATCGCTGCCGTCAATGGATTTGCTGTGAGCAAGTTCTTTACGTGAAGTCCAGTCACTCTTTTGTTAACTATATGTATTCGTTAAGATAAAACGGTACTTCATTCTTAATAAATAGGAAATTAATTAATTATATTGAATGTCCATTGTCAACAATAATAATGCTAAATATAGTTAATTCATTTTTGGTAGCTGGGCGGAGGCTGTGAGCTGGCTATGATGTGTGACATCATCTATGCTGGGGAGAAGGCTCAGTTCGGACAACCAGAGATCCTGTTGGGAACCATTCCAGGTATTAAAAAAAAATTAAAAAAACGACCCCCTCTCATAGGTGTCTTGTCTTTATATTCATCTGTGCATAATGGAGTGCTACTCCAGGTGTTGCTTCATCTCACCTGTGTTGACCTGCAGGTGCCGGGGGCACCCAGCGTCTGACCCGTGCGGTGGGCAAGTCCCTGGCCATGGAGATGGTGCTCACTGGAGACAGGATCAACGCTCAGGAAGCCAAGCAGTCGGGTAAGGGACATGTTTTGCTTTGGTGGACCACAGTTGTCAGGCGACTGGAGAGACTTTGCAATTTAACATCTGGCCAAAAATAATGAATTGCATTCAATATATTTTTTTTGCAATATTTTCTTGACTTGTAATTAAATGGTACCCAACCGTGAGTAACTATCAAGATTAAATTAGATGAAATATGATTAGTAAATCGTAGAACCCAAATGTGGGGGTCACAGCAAAAGCAAAGGACAGTAGTAAACATTAAACAGATACACTTTTTAAAAGTGTACCATTTTGAAAGGCATCATCTGTATTGTGTTTGGTATGCAGGGCTGGTGAGTAAGGTTTGCCCAGTGGATGAACTGGTCCCAGAAGCCATCAAGTGTGGGGAGAAAATCGCAGCCAATTCCAAGCTGGTCTCCGCTATGGCCAAGGAGGCCGTCAACGCTGGTGGGTGGAAACACTTTGAAGCTCAAAGTTCAAACCAACCGCCTGTATCAAATCTTTTTTTACTAGCACAGTGGGTTTTTTTTTAACTGAAGCTCATCTTTACCTGTGTTTTGGGGTTTCAGCCTATGAGCTGACACTGGCCGAGGGAAATCGTCTGGAGAAGCGACTGTTCCACTCCACCTTTGCTACGGTTTGTATTCATTCGTACAAAAGTCATCCGTCCCTTGTTTCCGTGGTACAATGGATTATAGTTGATAACCCCAATGACATGCTGCATACCGCTGTTGGCTAGGCTGGGTAACTGGTGAATGGTGCCACCTGAGGAATGACTCTATGTTGCTGATGGCGTAGCCTAATGTCTGCTATGGTGTTGCACCTGATGGTGGTTATATCACTCGCTTGTTTTGTGTTTGGTCTTATCTGAGCTGGTCTTATCTGAGCTGGCCTGCTACATGTGTTTACCTTGGATGATGGCACAAGGGATAGTAACATCTTGTCCTCTTGTTCATTCTATATTCATGAATGGTAGCACTTAGAGCAGTTGACTTATTTGTTTCATTTTATCTACTCAAATGATTCTCGCACATTTTTGATTTTATCTTTATTGTTGAATGCACTTGTCAGTGGCTTTGAGCAGACAGACGCGTCAGCTAAATAATTGTTATCGTTACAGTGTATTGTAATCTAGCTGGTCTGAGTGCTGACTAGCGTTTCAGTGAAGCTTGTTAGTGATACCGTTGGACAGTTTTAACGGTTCACGACTGTGCTTCTCCCTGCAGGAGGATCGCAAGGAGGGCATGACCGCTTTTGTGGAGAAGAGAAAAGCAGACTTCCAGGATAAGTAGAGTACACTTAACTTCTCACTGAGCACTAAGTCAAGACTGCGCCGTCTCTGAAAGCAGGGAGGAGTCGTGTCCTCCTGTGGAATCTGAAGTGATGCATACAAATAGGACAGAATCAGGATTTAGTACTGGGATACACAAAACCTGTCATATGTGAATGGAGGTTGTCATCACAATGTAAACCTTGTATGTGTGGTTATGTGTGGAGGTCTCTCACTTCCAGTAATGGAACATCAGACATCAGCCCCAGTTACTAAATACCAACTTTGCCTTCCAATTCAAACACTAATGTAAACAACTGATGTATAGGTGTTGTTGTTTTGTGTTTTTTGTTGTTGTTTTGGGGGGTGCTTTTCCTCTGTACATCTCACAAATAAATAACTATTTTGGATTGGTTCTTTATTTGAAATAGATGGTTGATAGATGATATTGATTAGAATTGATTGACGAATTGAGATTCTGATTGTACTCCAGTGATGCAAATCCATTAAATTGAAATCTTGAGTTCACGGTTTGCAGGTTTTCCTAGTTAGATTTCTAATATTCCTGCTGGGAAAAAATGTTAGTTAAAAGTTTATTATAA
This sequence comes from Urophycis tenuis, assembly GCA_036785325.1. Classification (NCBI taxonomy): domain Eukaryota; kingdom Metazoa; phylum Chordata; class Actinopteri; order Gadiformes; family Phycidae; genus Urophycis; species Urophycis tenuis. The sequence goes on from JAXIVH010000004.1 coordinate 9,297,529, forward strand.
CCCGATTTACTTGATGTTATAACATTTTCACGTTACTATGACATGCAAACTTCTCAGTTATAATAATATAACGATATCTAGAGAAGGGATGAGTTAACGAGTGGCTCATTCACACGCACTGATCAATATAGGCCTACTTCTGGGTTGAGACATGGCGAGATTCTGCTGACAATAAGGATGGTGGCCCCTCTGGAGATGGCGTCATTTCTCATTCTCATCGCTAGATGGGGCACGGACGGCCCCATTAGATATAAGCGACACCATCTCGAAGTATGCTGTGGTTGTGACCCAAACTACATTGAGGCACAGGTTGTTGTTTTTTTGTTAAAGGTGATAAGGAGAAATCGCTTGATGAAGTACTGGTATTACTTAATGTATATTTAACAAGCGACAATGCCAAGATCATTGCTGGTTCTTTCATAGCAGAAGTTGAGACCAGAAGAGCGACGTCTTTCGTTGCAATGGCACAGATGCAGAAGTGGTTACTAGTGTCAACCATCATATTTTTTGACCACCAAGCCGCAAATTGTTATTTCTAGTGAGCAAAGCAAAAACAGGACTGGTTTCAGAATGACAAAAGCGAAGTTCTAATCCCATGAAACTGAAAAAAAAAAAAAAAAAAAAAAATTCTGAGTGACTGAGCGCGTGCCCAGACCTTCAACAATCCCACCCTGCTGGTTTTATCACCATTTTTGCAGCCAATATCCGCACAAACATTGTGAACATTATTACGATTAGTAATAAAATCTTCGTTTTTAACTATTTTTATTTGAGGAAAATATCAATAAACCAATGTCAACCATCATATTTTTGTTGTTTTTATTTCCTGCTCTGGGAAGAGTACAAAAATATTGTGTAAATGGGTTGACCCATTTACACAATATTTTTGTACTTTGATGTACAGGGTCGGCAAAAACGTTTTGTTTAACCGTTAAACAAAACATTTTTGCCGACCCTACATCTGCTCTATGAAACCTGTCGAAACGGGGCCAGGTCCCTGAGGTCCACCGATGAGTGCCACGTGGCAGTCGCGTTCGTTCGTGCAGACTCAGCTGTGGCTGCGGCGGATCCTCACCGGGTCCTTGCCTGCCACAACTCTGTGAGAGGTTATAGCCTGCTGTGAGAGGTGCACGGCGACAGGGAAAGTATCCATGGTCTTGGAATCCCTTGAATTGAATTCGTCCAATGATTTTCTCTCTTAGTGGCTCTGGAGCGGACTACACCACTCTACAGCCTCTCTGGATAATAAACGTTACTGTTTAGGCACCAGGTGCTGTCATCTGGTGGTGTTATGACGTAAGGAACACAATGCAACACACTTATTCATTCAAGTTATAGTTGAAGTGACATTGAATGAGTTTAGTTCATTTTCCTCGAAGAAAGTTGAATTACCCATTACCCGAGTGTTGCAAATGAACACATTGCGAATTCAATGGAGATCACTGGCTAGTCACTAGTCAGTATGTCGTACTCTATTCATTACTGCCACCTCCTGGACGATGTATGCGATTTATTTATTTATCATAACAAAATGATAACAGTAAAACATGCATCAGAATCTGGTCTAGATCTTCTTTATCCTCGTCACCCCGTCCCCATACATCAGCACATGAACCAGCCCCAGCCCTGGGCTCTAACCTGTTGGAAGGTGAGCAGCAATGGTCTCAATTTCACTTAGCCAAGCTTTGCTTACATTTGCTAGTCTTACTTTCTTATTGTGAAAAATAAGGGGATACTAAGGGGATACTAACCCTTACTTGTAAACTTATAAATAGCTATAAAAATTGTTATTCACTATTGTGCCAGTAGAGTGTATATGATGCTCATGGTTGATTTCATATCTCTCATTGTCTGGGACAAATATTAGACACAGTACAAATTGTCCTACAAGAGAGGAGAAAGCCTACAATTTTAGATGTTGAATTTATTCATTCGGTTCAGTGAGGTGTGGTAACTGAAAAATGTTGTTTTGAGGTAGTGGGGCCCAATTATTTTTTTTTTCATGCGACCCCAAATCTCTGGTGGCTCCCCTGTCGGTGTGTGTGTGTGTGTGTGTGTGTGTGTGTGTGTGTGTGTGTGTGTGTGTGTGTGTGTGTGTACGTGTGTGTGTGTGTGTACGTGTGTGCGTGCGTGCGTGTGTGTGTGTAGGTGTGTGTGGCAATGCACAAGCGAGTGTTTACGTTTATTTTCGAAGGGCAGCAGTGGAAAGCAGAAGTGATCATTGCAGCTGTGGGTTTAATGAATCCCACCCCACTCTACAACCAAGTAATGACTGACTTCACACAGCTCACTGTTTCGACAAGCCGAGGCCAGGCGTTTCGCTGTTCGGAGACATGTTTCGTACCTGTTTGTGAAGCCTGAAGTTGTGAATAAGTATGGAACATTTCAGTCGATTGGCCGCCCCTGCGACTGCAAAGCTGCGGTAAGAATATGAACATTGGTTTGGTTCTGCCTCTGATTGATTGATTGATTGATTATGACTAGAAAACTCTTTCCACTTACAATAACCCCCAAGGTCGTTTGAAATGGAGGCCATGTGGAACTAGGCCTGTGCAGTGTCAATCATAATGTGTGCTATCTGCCTCCATGTCTTCATGGAGGTCTTCAAGTTAAAACATTGTTTTACATTTCACATAATAATTCACACACACACACATTTGTCACATTATAATGTCAATTTTCATTTCTAAATAGCAACCAATCATCAATATCGACTCTCTGTAGCTTTGGAGCTTGTTGAAAATATCTGGTGACCCAGTGCGGAGATTTCTTAAATGAGCTTGAAACTAAAGTGTAGCATCAGTTGGAAGTTAACGGGCCGCAGTACTAACGTGGAATTGAAGATGACGCACAGTAAAGTCTATCACACACGCAACCTGTTCCTGTTCCAACTATCAGCGTTGGTACTGTGGTGGCTATACGTGCTTGTAGAGAGAAGTTAATGACAATGAAGATACAATGTTATGATACACAATGACAATAATGGGTGTGGTGATTCTTTTAGGCAACTCCAAAAAATTGTTCAGGACATCAGTAATGATGAAGGAAGCCTACTTAACAAATTGAGAAGGTGAGCTTTCTAACATGCTGTTCCCTGAATAATTCCTGTATTCAGAGACATAATACGATAATATACATAGTAATATAGTAACATTCAAATCGCGATAGTGCAAAAGAAAATGTTGCTTCTCAAATGATCCTTTTTCTCTTTAGACACAAAGTCAAACGAGGCCCCAAAGTTCCAGAAAGGGATTACCCAGGTAACAGTCCCTTGATCATACACATTCAAGATTTCATTTATTTCATTTAGGTACTTAATCATATCTTATATGAAATTGCATCCATGATATATCTTTTCCATTGAGACTGACACAATAACACTTGAGGGAACTATTGTTCCCTCAATTTATTCCAGCAAATATTTACAAAGAGTAAAAATGACTTACTACTATTAGCATAGAAGATCAATAACATTGACCCGTTAAGTAATAGGAGTTATGCAATACTGTATAGCTCCATGCTCCGACCCTTTGGCTCAGAGTCCTGTGCGGCTTCACATTACTTGCATACATATGTGAAGATCAGATTCCAACCAGAGCTGATGCTTCCTGGCCTGGACACGTAGCGTCGGTCTCCCACACATGTTCCATGGAACTAGCGCGAGTGATCATGCGTAACGTGCAGATAAACTGTCTGTACGTGTCCTGTTAAGTAATTTCAAAAGGGTCATTGGAGAAAAGCATTGAAAGGATCTGCATTAAGGTGTTGTTCATTCAGTTTCCTGTGTGCATTGAACGATGACTTTATTTACTGTGTTGGTTTCCAGTGGAATATATGGACACTGAGATATGGTCTGATGTAAGTTATGCTCAACATTTCAAATATTCACATTTCTCAAATATCACAAGGGCTTCTCTTATTAATTGTGAATAATTATTATATTATTGTTATTATATATTATTATAATATTTTTAGTAATTCATTTTTTTTCTTTTCTTTAACCTCATTCTTCTCCGTAGAGGCAGTAGTGGTTGTAAAAGCTGAATATTGAAAAGGGCGATGTGATATTGTGATGTATTATTATGATCGACACAGGACAGTGACGACTACGAGGATCCCGAAGGAGACCACCACGCTCTTCCTCCTGACAGATTCTCCACCCCATCGTCCTCTTCGTCCTTCAGCAGGGACCAATACGTTGGTGTGTAACTCCACCTGAGCAGCGGATCGACGAGCCGCCCAAAAACATCAGAAAACATCACAAAAATCAGTGTTTCATCTTTTTTTTTTTTTTTTGAAATATCCCTTCACTTTATGGGTAACAAACCCCACGCCACAACTCCAAACACACAAGGAAAGTAAAAGTCAAGAGGCAGGGAACAGCAGCGGGTGCCTCCACCACACTCCTAGTGCCCCCTGGCTCATCACCGCTGTTGGGATTCAGCCACACAGCCCGGCCGCTGGAAACAGCTTCCTGCAGTGCCATCGCCAGTTCATCGTGCCTTTCTCGCAAAATATGCACCGCAGATTGCGGACCATACGCTGTAAAAGAAAAAAAAGAAAAAAAAGAGAAAAACTGGAGAACGATGTGGGTCTTCACACTCATGCAAACGCATGACAGCTCACTCCTGCTTCCCTTCTCCAGACAGCTGGAGAGCCCACCAGCTTCCCAGGCAGGCCTGCACTGCCAAGGCCACCAAACCATTTCCCCCCGAGGAGCAACACATGGCCAGCGATGAGGTAATGCTAGTTGTGGAGTTTGGTCCTTTGGCCGCATAGTTTGTTTTTCACGGCTGCGCTAAAGTTTTTGTGTGGGGGTTGGGGGGGTGGGGGGGGGGTTGTTTAGATGTTTGATTTGCAGACGCTTCTCCCCTGTCCTCTTTCTCTCTTCCTCTTTGTTTTTAAAGAGACGCTGTGGTAGGCAGGGGGGGGGGGGGGGCGGTGGGCGCACCGTGTTGCACCTGCCAGAGGTTGAGATGTTCTGATTTGTTGCCCGTAGGAGGATTACGTCGAGCCGGAGATGGGTAACCACGACAACGACCGAGGACAAACGGCGAAACCGCAAGCGAGTAAGTGACACATGGCGACGTAACCCGGCACCAAACACAATGGCGACCGCAGTGAGAGTCATCAGTGTGCCGCGCGCGCGCCGTCGCAGGTGTGTAAATGGCGAGCGCCGCGGTGCCACGGCCCCTGCGGAAACTCCCATGCCGTCCCGATAAGGTTACACTTCCTGTCTCCACGCGGCGCTCGGCGCATCTGCTGTGGGTGGTACGTGCATAGTAATCAGATGGACTGCAGAGAAAACGGTGGAATAACAGCCACTCACTGACGCAACAAGAGGTGTTGGGGTTGTTGTATGTTTCGGAGGATGGCCTCCAGAAACTCCACTGCTGCTTGGACTACAGTGTGGGTGTGCATTTATTAAATAAAAGAAGGCGTTTAACTGTCTTTAGTAGCACTGGCTGGAGGTTAAAAGATGGCATTTATTAACATGAATATGAAATGGTTCTCGAGTTTTGTTGATAACTAATGATGTGTTTTTTTCTTTGAATTTATTCTGTTTTAGTTGTATACGAAGTGTCTCTACCAGAGGTAGGTCTAGTTTAAAATAATAATAATAATAATAATAATAATAATAATAATAATAATAATAATAATAATAATAATAACCAAAAAGTTACAATGGAATTGACATCTGGTCCCATGTTTTTACATCTTGAAGGAGAATATTCCTCCAGTGAGCAGGTGAGTTTCACGCTCATTTATGATTTGTATTGTTGTAAATTCATTCATAACTTGGCATATCGTGTTTGTAAGTAAATCCACCTGAAACAGAGTATTATTGTGTCATGACATGACTTGCACATGGCAGATTTGGCCCAAATACACAAACACAACCTTTGCAGACGGGAGTCAGTACCAGGTAAGCTGGTTCCGCAATTACCACAATTTACATCCAATAATACAAAAAGCCCAGCCTATTGTTTTTTTGTATCATTGGACTAACATCACCTTTTCTCTTCTCCAGTCTCATCAACCCACGTGTGGTAAGTAAGATCAACTGACATAACTCCCTAACATTTAAGTCTGTAAATGCGTAATAATAAATATGTAATAATTATCGTGGTAATACAAGATGATGATGATGTTGTTTCAATTTTTCTTCATCAGATCCTTCCACCATCTTCGAGCATGGAACAAGACTCTTTTGACCCAGATAATAGTAGGCCTTAAACTAAATCAACCCTTAATATTCATACTTATCAATAATCAATTCATTTATATGTAAAACAAGGAAAAGCTTTAATGTTAAATAAATAACTGGAAATAGGATTTTGTTGCTGTGTATTTGCTAAATAAACAATGCACAATAAATAACATTCAAGTCAATACAGTGACCAAATAACAGTTTACAGTTTATTCACCACTTTTTCATTGGCTTTGATCATTTGGGGGCATTTCTCTAAAGGTCTGAGGACTGAGAAGGACCCATGACTTGCACCAACACCACTGCCCAGAGAGTACGTGTTTCACAGCTGTATAATAACAACCTAAATGAATTCTGTATCCCTACAGGCCAAACAATTCCCAGGATGAATTATCACCACCCACTGCCTCCCAAGTCTTTATCAGCTGATTTCAGACAACCAAAGTAAGCACACAAATCTAGTTTGTTGGTCTACAAAGTTGGGCCGTTCTGAGTCAGCGACATCAGAAAGAGTGGATGTGATTCAACAAAGACATTTGGGCTTTGCTTTGACCTATGGAAGAGAGGTTAAGCTGGTTTTGTTTTCCCACCCACTGCAGGACTTCTGGTCCGCGACTATTGAACGCCCACGGTAAGAAATGGACTCATCTCTCCCCTCGGATGGACGGCAGGACCATTGAAGTGGAGAGCCGACATTTAACTTGTTTCTCTGCCGCCTTAGGACGAGCCCATTTCAGCTTGATGGCTGAAAATGGATTGCACGTCACGGACAAGGTTCACCCATTTCTCCACCGCATTCCCGTAACAAATTGGATGGTTTCACAAGACAAGTGTAGAGAGGCGTGTTGCTGTGACATCAACCCGTTCTTACTTTTTTTTTTCATTTACAGAAGTCGGACATCCACAGGCAACCCTGGTACGCCAACACGTGCGGCCGCAGGACTGCCGAAGAGGTCCTGATTCAATCCCAGCGGGTCAGAAGAACCACATCACCAAGACCAAGCTTGGCTGCGGTCATGCATACACGGTTGTTCAACCACAACAAGCCGCCAGCCAAAAACACTCTGAAGTGATGATTCAAGTGTTTGTGTGTGTGTGTGCGTGCGTGTTTCCCTCCGTCAGGATGGCTCCTTTCTCGTGCGGAAGAGCACTGGTCAGGACTCGCAGCATCCCTACACGTTGGTGGTGCTGCTCAGTGGCAAGGTGTACAACATCCCCGTGCGGTTCATCCAGTCCACGCAGCAGTACGCGCTGGGCCGGGAGAAGAAGGGAGAGCGGGTATGATGCCACATGTTTCGGTGACGACTGGAAGTGCTTCACATTTAAAAGGCAGCTGGGTCTGGTCTGGAGGGCCCCCCCGGGGGGGGGGGGGGGGTACATAAAAGGACACCTCTGTGAAGGAAAACCTCTGAAAGGAGGTTTGTGCCAGCGCAATGCTCGGTTCCTGACGAAGCGATACCCCCACTTGAGGTCACGCTGACATTAGTGGCTCTGTGGTTCTGTGGTGGGCACAAAAGCACAAAAGCACAAAACGCAACCGTTCTACAAGTGCCGTTTATTGGTTAACGGTAATAAACGACAAAGGGTTATGATTTGTTTATTTAGTCATTTATTTGGGAGTGCCAGCTCCAGGACTGGACTGTTGCCTGGCAACACAAACATTTTACTACCTTGCTACTTTGTGTAGGTCTATATCCTAAACTGTCAGGATGAATAAAGTATTTATCTAGAAAAGTATCTATCTATCTATCTATCTATCTGTCTGTCTGTCTGTCTGTCTGTCTGTCTGTCTGTCTGTCTGTCTATCTATCTATCTATCTGTCTATCTAGCCATCTATCTATCTCTCTCTCTCTCTCTCTCTCTGTCTCTCTCTCTCTCTCTCTCTCTCTCTCTCTCTCTCTCTCTCTCTCTCTCTCTCTCTCTCTCTCTCTCTATCTATCTATCTACATGTTACAGCTGGCCGTTTACATTGCATCATGTTATCTGTATGTTTCCATTTTTTATGCAACCCGTGAAATCAGAGTCTGTTGACAGTGGCTTGGTGGTGTGTGTGGCTCTGCTGAGCTAACAGCTAGCGTGTTATGGGGGAGTGGGTTTGGAGGGAGGCCTGAAGAAGGGGTGGGATTTTTACCCTCACAATCTAGTCCACTTTGTCTGGTCCCTCCAAATTGCCTACCCTCACTTTAATCATTTTTAACCTGTAAGTGCTGGCAACTTTCAGACAAAAATGTCTTTACTCCCACACGTAGCAACTAAAATGATTTGTCCTTTTAGAAGACAATTTGCCCAAAGGGCCCTTGGGTCTGACGTGGCTCTCTCTCCTCTGTGCCCTCAGCATTTCAACAGCGTCTCCAGACTCATCGAGAACCACCTTCAGAATCCCCTGGTGCTGATTGACATCCAGAACAACACCAGGGACATCACCAAACTGCGGCATGCCGTGAGGCCTCCGCTGGTCGCGCAGCATTAATCCATACACAGGACTGTCGCTCAGTCAACAGTTGCGTCTTCAGCGACGGTGATGCATCAGACCGCTGATTACAAATCTATATTTTGGGCACAACTCCTCAAGCAGGCCCATGCAGGAACATTTTGGCAAGAATCGGGAGGGATAATCACCCAGGCTATGTCTCTGTTGGATTTCGAATAGAAGTACGGCAAATGTGTAGTTTCAGTACAGCTGCTCAAGGCTGCAAGCCAGCCAGGACTCCACCAAGAGAGCTTGGACTACTGGGAGCTACTGGAATCAGAATCAGAACAAGAGAAGAGGTCTGCCCTGATTTACAGAACCGTGCTCCATGTTTACTGTGGACATGAGAACACACAGTGGGTGATTTGTAAGAGGCACACATAATAATCATGTGTGAAATAAGAATGGTATTGGCATTGACTAGCTACTATGTATTCATGTTTTAGGTGCATTGTTGTATTTTATGTTGTAATATAAAATATACTGCTTGTTTCACATGGGTAATGTGTACCTTCAACAATGATGGAAACAATCAATTCACAAACTATGTCCATTTATTATGGGGTTTAACATGTAATGCTGTCATATTTGTATGCAGATTGAATGCATAGCAAATTAAATAAAAAATACTAGGCACTTGGTGAACCAAAATTCTCAGGTAAATAGTTTGTACAGTACCTTTCAAAATGTATGTACAATTATAGATCCTTTTTTTGTTACTCTAAAAAAGAAAAAAGTATGTACACACACACACATTGTGTTAATGGTTATTTGAGCATCTACTCTTATGCTGGGCTACATTTGGGTTAAACTTGTCCAATGGTCCTTGGCTGAGTTCTCTTGTCCTGCATATAGAAGGATTATTAAAACAGCAGATGGACACAGGCTGAGATTGTCATAGGCCTTATAAAAGGTGAGGTAATGGGAAAATCTCCCATAGTGCAATTTAAAAATAGATCTTTTCATTTCAAGTAAAAAAAAAAAAAGAAGAAATCACACTTAAATTATCAAGAACTGGTTGTGTTTAAAATCCAGATATCAAAGTCAAATGTTTTTTTTTGTTAGCCGCTGACGTTCCATACCACAGGTTTGTTTTTACACATTGTATTCTTTGGACTACTTACCGTCAACAGAAACACTTTGTCATCAAACATACTTTGGAATTTCTATAAATCCAACAACCACTTGTATAAAAAAAAACCGACGACAACAAATAGTTTTGGTATTTCCAAGTACATCGGGAACCCTGGAGTCCCTTTCCATACACATAAATATGCTCGCCACCACAATGTACAGCCGACCCATATGTCATGAATCCAGGTGGCACGGCACTTGCATATAACAGTGTTTCATGAAACCACTTGCAAGACAGTGTGAATAGATTAAATAACTAAGCTGTTTGCCGGAGCTAAATAAAAGCAATACAAGAACGATGACTTCGACTCCCAACTCTAAATTTTATAAACAAATTCGGAAAAATATGTTTACCCTCGAACTACAGGGGGGAGGGGGGGGGGGGCTAATGTTTAAATGACCCTGAGTATACAAATTCTCTAGGAAGCTTGACAATGTATTTCTTCTCATAACTATTTTGCACTTAAGACATCAAAAAAAAAAAAAAAAAAAAAAAAAGAAAGAAAAGGAAAAACAAGTCACTTTTTTTTCTCCCTCTCTCTCTCTCACACAATAATCACATTAAGTTTCTGTGTACTTTTCCAGTGTGGGCGACATTTCCGCTTTTTCACAGTTTGGCCTCTTCCACTCCATAAAATGTCGCTGGCGGTGGGCGATCCAAATGTCCTGGCTGAGGAAGACTCGCCCGCAGAACCAGCAGCGGAACTTCACAGCGGGGTCCGTCCGCTCGGCCCCCGCCCGGACCACGCGGTACTTCCTCCTGCTCGTGCGCCTCAGCCTCAGTTTCAAGACAAACCTCTCGCGGACCGAGCCCAGCCGGCACACCGTCGAGCCCGCGGGGGGTCCGCCGGGCAGCGGGGGTCCGGAAAACGGGGGACGGCGAGCGGCGGCGGCGGCCGGAGCCCCGGCGCCCCAGACGGCCGTGGCGTCCGACGCGGCGATGGCGTCCAGCGTGGGGCGAGACAGAACCACCCGCTGCACGTCGCCCCTGTGCTTGTGCACCGCCTCCATGAGCCGGACCACCTGGGGGGCGTCGGCGTCCGGGTGGTTCAGCACCACCACGGGCTGCTCGCCGCGGGGCCGCTTCACCGCCTGGCCCGGGCTCAGGGGCGTCAGCGTCAGGGTCCTCTCCACGGCCCGCGGGGACGCCCGCCAGAGGCGCTCGCTGGCGGCGGCGGCGGCGGTGGGGGGTCCGTTGGACAGGGCTTGGCTAGGCGGGGGTCCGGTGTCCTTCGGCGGAGAGGGGTGCACACACGCCGACTGGAAGGGGTGACCTGGAGGGGCCGGCGCCAGGGGAGGGGAAAGAATATGAGGAAGATACTGTAGATTATGTATGTATTTGACCAGAAAAACTGCCTCTCTTTTACTGTTGTAGTGTTATTTTACACCGCATTCCTTTTTTTTCTCCTCTTTCTTTTGTTATTACTTTTATTATCTTCCATCATTTTAAAAGCCTCCTGTGGACAAGTGTTGTGAATTAGCACACGTGCTAAAACACTTAATAATTGCATCTGTGATGTCCATATCAAATAAACAATAAATAAATAAATAATAATATCTATCTATATATTCAAGGGAAATGTAGATTGATACGTTTCCTGTTTCCTCACAAAAACATTTCTAATAGCACAAATTGATAAATGCACCATGTCACTTATGAAAAATAGACAACAGGTTCACAGGTGTATAATCTTACCCGGTGATGGGATGCAGGGTTGGGCAGCATGCGAGGCTATGGCTCCATTATTCCTGAGCAGGTTCACGTCCTCGACAGGAGAACTCTCCTTTCTGCCCGGAGTCGAGCAGTCCACACCTGGGCCGTCCCGTTCCGAGACCCCACGGGCGGCAGCAGAAACCTCTGCGTCGTCCGCACGCCCCTCGCCCGACGGGATCCGGCCCTCCGGCTTCCCTTCGCCGCCGTCGTCCGGGGGAGCGTCGCCGTTTCCGCAGCGCTGCACCCGGGTAACTGAGAAGAGTTCCTCCGCGGGCTGCGGCCGGGACTGCGGCGCCACGGAGTCTGAGGTGCCGTGCAGGCCGGTCTCTGGAGCTTCGCCGCATTCCTTTAGACTCACTATGAAGCTCTCCGCCGACGCCGCGTCGACGAGACTCTGCCCTGCTTGCGTCTCGGCGGCCGGCAGGGAGAGGAGCGGCCCCGGGTGGCTGCCGCCGCCCGCCGCGCAGCCGTCCGGCGGCAGCAGAGGGCTCTGGGACATCCACTGCTTGTTCTTGACCGGGTCCTTCTTCAGAACGAGCTTCAGGCCGAGGCCCTGCAGCTGCTTCTCCAGGGCCACCGGTCTGCCCTTGTCTGCCCGGCCGCCCCTTCTGCCCCTGGGCTTACGCTGCGACGGCATCCGGGGATCTCGCCTGCTGGCCGCCTTGGCCTCTTTGGAGGCGTCGAGTCCGTCGTCGCAGGCATGGTCGCATTTGATCTCCTTGTGGTTCCTGCCGTGGCCCTCCACGTTCTGGTGCAGCCGCAATTCCTGATTCTCCCGGTTTTCCTGGATGGGGCCACCCTCGGCGGACTCTGGCTTGGCCGTGATGGAGGGATCCTCGTTGATGTTATTTTGAGTGCCCGGGCAGTGGGTTTGGTCGTTACTTAATTGAGGTTGACCTCTGTTGGGGTCGAATACACAATGAGTGTCCAGGGTGGCACTCCCCGAGGGAGAGATTTCTAGCTTTTCTGGCGGTGTGGTCTTTTTAACGTAAGAGCCAGCATTCTGGGGAACCTTCAGCTTATTTTTGACCATGAGGACAGTGAGGTCTTTGCTGCTGTTGGACATCATGGCGTTCTCCAACTTTGGATGCATGTTTATGTCCTGAGGGAAATTTGACAGCACACTCTGGAGAGCCTTGGTCCACTTCTGGTCGCCAGTTTCCTCAACTGCAGACCTCACCAAAAACTGTTGAGTGTCCTCTAGGGTTCTCTCTGGATTTGATAGGCTGCAGTATTTATCCAGGAATTCTCTACCGGGCAGAGAGAGGCAGTCTTGGGACAACCAACGCATGTCCCTGGCTGTATTTCGGGTTACTCTATTCCTCATCTTGGGAGCTGAGTCGTGTGGATTGTTTTTAATATGGTGGAGCTCCTTCATGTTCTGGTTAACAGTCTGGCCACCATGGACAGTGTTCATGTGCTTGGTGATCAGGCGTTTACTGGGCCCCTTATAGCTACAGTACTGACACTGAAAGGCATGACCAGATGCTTTAGATCTGGCCGGTTTCATAAAGTCTATTGTGTGACGGGACAGATCCACGTCAGCCCTTTCTTCCACGGGCAAGTCATGAAGACACATATGATGTAAAAACATATGCACTTCACCGGTGGAGAATTTACCGCACAGTTCACATGAAAATTTGCCGTTTTGGCTGTGACATGAGGTCAAATGTGAGCAGTACTCCGACAGCGGCCGCTGGACATTGTCTTTACAAATGCTGCAGCTAGAAAAAGTGTCCTTGTGGCTTAATAGATGAACCTGAAGGTAGGAGAAGTCATGTGCTCTAAAAGAACATAGATGACAAGGGAAATCGGGCAGATTTCCTTTGTGGGTCTCCTGAAAGTGTCTCGCTAGTTCTTTGGGAAGAAACTCCAAGTTGTCATTGCATTGTGAGCATTTGAACCTGAGCATACTTGGACTGGTGTGCGCCTTATGTAGTCTCTGTCGGCCCTCGCGGGGGGCCATATTTGACGAAGGACGGTCTCTGTTTGACTCCCGCTGCTTCGCTATCTTCTTTGGTCCGGGCTTATCTTGACCTTGCATTGTCGGGGACTGAATGGCAGTCTTCCTCAGGCGCAGTCGCTTGTGCCAATCTCTTTTCTTTTTGACAAGCTGATTATCGTCTCCCGAAGAAACAGCCGCACGCATGTCCAACGAATCCATTTCTAATCGGGTATCTGTGAAGGTTAGCGAAGCAAAAATAATGTATGCATTTTGACATTCCAATATATTGCACATAGCCAAGCGTTAAGCATACGTCAACAGAATAATGACAATTGCAATGAATGGCAGGTATTTTGGAGAATACATTGCTTTTGACAGATATCGTCCATGATTACGAATCTTGCTAAATGAATTACAAACGTAGAATATTGACACTCGCCCTGGGAACTCAGGCTGCAGGCTATGTAAACGTGATTGAATATCCTACTCAACTCACCCCAACACAATTGGTTCGCCAATAAGTCAAAGACCGAAACGTAAACAGCATCCCTGTGAATCCATGCTCAAAGTGTACAACCGCTTTACAGAGACACCGTGATGCGCACCCATCCCGCTCAAAACACACAACCTCGATTATCGATTAACCACCAGATACGCGAATGTTACGTTCAACTTAAACCACCTGTTCACATCGCGCCGCTAAAACCGCTTCCCCGCGAGTTGCACTACATTCAAAGTCGGCACAAAGTTGCAACAAATCGGGAGACATGCCGATGATCCACACACACACGTTTAATTAAGCTTCGTATGACACGATTAATCCTGGCATCCCGGGCCGCCATTGTGCAATCTGTCTTGACCACAACAAAGTGATGCGACGGGTCTTTGTGACGAACAAAACGCCCCGAGAGTATTAACAAAGTAACACACAAGTTTGTTGCCCGCGACGACGTCCGTCGCAGCGTCCAACTAGTCTGAAACAGTGCCCGTTCACTTTCCGAAGGGCACCAATACGCATCCGATGGACGCTATTTCACACCGCGTTTGAGTTGATTTGAATTAACATGACGCACAAGAGCTTAAAAGACAGGAGAAACTCGTACCCAAAAAAAGCGTACGGCGGCGCCGGCGCAAAGTCATTTAATTCATTTGCTGTGCACAAAGTGTGTGCTGCAGAGACGACCCCCATCGGTGTCGATTACAGACAAATATCAGACATTTCCACACTTCTCTCGTTGTTTTTACCTTTCTTTTGTAGAGAGCTTGACAGCTCAACGGATGGCAGCCATGATGGTTTCATCCGGGGATTGCAGCCCTGAGCTCCTTACTTCCACAGCCGGAGAGTGGAGACCGTCAGTGTGGTGGAGACTCGCTCACATAGGACAGGCCTACGGAAAGAACTGTCCTGTGCTAGTCTGCCTTCAGTTGGATTCATCAAACGAGATCGTCCCGGGCATAATCTTGCAAATAAAACACTTTTTTAAGATGGCTGAATTGGCTTGAACGTTGAAACAATCATTGTATGTGTTCTACAGGCTTGCGGTCATCCAAACAAAAAACAACAACAACAATGGCCAGATAATTGGAGCGATCTCGATGTTGTTGTAAGAGGGTACCTCGGGGAAAATGGGACCGACCACCACGGTGTCCCGAATAACGCCTTCAAAGTCTCCCCCCAAGTGCCGGGAAGAACTCCACACTTCCGCCGTGTTTACAGACCACCACCACCCCCCACCCCCTGCTCACACTCACAGCGCTTCGCTGGGGTTTCAACCCTCATGTCATTGTGGTTTCAACCGGGTTTAAAACGTATTTTGACCGGGCTTCAAACTGGTTTCACGCAGTGGCTTCAACCTGGCATCAACATGCTTCCAAGGGGTTCAAGCATTTTTTTTTTCATCGTAAAATCGCTTAACTGCAATGTGCTTAATGGAAGGGCGGTACATGTCACATTGAGGCTTCATGAAGTGATCTTTTTAAATGTGCCTTTCCCCAATGCGTGCACACAAGCCTACTGCTGATTGATTTCACAATACATAATGGATTTGTGAAATTATTTAATTGGAAAGCATGTATATGTTGAAGTTGATCGTACTGAAGATGTTTTTTGGCAAGTTGGTTTGCACATGCAAGGAATTTGGTTGGTAGTTGGTGCATGATAGTAAACAATAGTGCATCTTGCTTTAATTGCATTTTCAAACTCAATTCTATTAAATTATTATTCATTGTTTGGCATGAATGTTGATAGTAGTTGTAAACATATTTTTTTCTATCCAATATTCATTTTGAGACGATGAGAAGAGATATGACTAGTTTGGGTGCAGCCTAAACTAGTCATATGTTGAACATAGGAATATATGTTATATGGAATAGAACATATGTTATATGGAATATGGAATATATGTCATATGTTGAACATAGGAACATAGGAACATAGGAGTGGACCAATGGACATGAGTCAACATCATGCAGCCTAGCCTAGGGTCATCCTCGCAGTCCAAGAACAGTTGCATGATGCTGGGGTCACAGATGGTGGAGCGATGAGCCATGTGGCTCTTGGCGCTCCTCTTCCGCCTCAGCTCATCGTGGAGAGGGTGGGTGGAAGTCGGATGGGAGTTGGCATTGATCTTCTTCGCCCTCATCCACCTCTCCACCACCACGGCCCAGAATGTCCAGCCCCAGCCCAACCACCAAGCTGGCCTTCCTCAGCAGGGAGTTGACCTGGCTCATCAGCCAAACAGCCAGTAAAGGGGTATAGATGGAGTAGTGGAAAAACAACAGTCTTTCACCTATTTCACCCCTTTATCTAAGTAAATGAACACTTGATGCTGCGAAACAACATTGAATGTGATATTTTATCAGGATACCAGGAAGGCTATCTAATTTCTTTCCATCTTTGAATGATTCAGCCCCTGTGTGTGTATTAGAGGATCAGACCTACAGGACAGCCTTTAATTACTTATGTGGGCAAATGCTATACAATCTTCTGACTGCTGTCTGCTATTTCACTGCAGCCACTCACATTCTTTGCCCTGCTTCAGCAAAACTGTGTGTGTGGTGCTAAGATCGATAAAAACGAACCAACTGAATGAAGGACAGCCCTAATGGAAGAACACATTTTCTTTTGTTTGTGGATTGAACATGGTGTTTGGTATGTTCTCATTTCTGTCTCATTTTTCAACTTTCAATTAGAATATAGAGAGGGGATTAAGTGGCATCGATTTAGCTCTTCTAACAATTTCATTCATTCACCCATTCCATCTAAAGGCCAAACAATTTGTACTTTCTCATTAAATATAAAGTGATCCATTATGGCGACGCAGGGGATGTATTGGATTCGACCATTTCTACGAGATGGATCATTGTAACGTGACTCCCCATCCGTGATTGGATATCCATCCTCGTTGTAAGCGAACTTGTGATTGGCCGGAGCGTGCCTCCTGCTCCGCTGCTCGTTGTTTTGTCTGAGTAGCCGTGTTCTCCCAACTCGTGCTAGCTCATGAAGCTCACCTTCTCACGGTGCTCATCCACAGTCGCCTCCAATCAATGTGAGAATGCGGCCAACACAAAAAAAGTAACGCTTGCCTTAAGTGAAACATTGCTGAATTAACCGCCCCACTTTATGTGCGAGCCGGGTGAGTGGTTTGCTTCCAATAACTATGTCTGTGTTCATAGAAATACATTGAATGAGTGATCTGAGTTCCAGTCCACAACCAGATTGCTGCAGGCAAGGAACCAACAAGCGTTGTTTCCTCCTCACAAACAGACTTTGTCATGATGATATAAGCGCTTTTATGAGAATTAATTAATGACTGCCTTTGATATTTTCAAATGACAAGGGTCTACAAAGTGTTCTCATAAATGGAGCTTGAGGACCAATGGTGGAAAGGACATCTTGCTGCTGATATCTACCATGCTCTCCGATACAAAGTAATAAAAGACTAAATCCTTCTTTTTTTTAACCGTCAAGATTGTTACCTCAATCGTAGACACGCTATTAGTAACTGCCATCTCACTCACACTGTTTTAACAGGAGCTCAAATTGCCATCCTACAAAGGACAGTCTCCTCAGTTGAATTTAAGACGATACTTCGCAGACCTCATAGCGGTCGTCAGCAATCGCTTCAGGCTATGTCCAGCCGCCAGACACCTTGCCGTTTACTTGTTGGATCTTTTTATGGACCGCTATGATATCACCGTGCAACAGCTTCACATGGTCTCCTTGTCATGCCTGCTCCTGGCCAGTAAGTCTATTTCAATACATGTCATTTCATCTTTCACCTCGGTGCTTCCTTCAGTCATGCACGCCACCCGCAACACATTCAATTGAGATATCGAGTCTTTATTGGTTGTGCGTTTGTGTCTTTGTGTTTCACCGCAGGCAAGTTTGAGGAGAGGGAAGACCGGGTGCCCAAGCTGGAGACGCTCAACAGCCTGGGATGCATGAGCTCCATGAACCTGGTGCTCACCAAGCAGGGCCTGCTGCACATGGAGCTGCTCCTGCTGGAGACCTTCCAGTGGAACCTGTATCTCCCCACCGCCGCCCACTTCATCGAGTACTACCTGTCCATCGCCGTGCACGACGGCGACCTCCGTGACGGCTGGCCCATCGGCTGCCTGGACAAAACCAAGCTGTACTTGGCCAAGTATGCGGACTACTTCCTGGAGGTGTCCCTGCAAGGCAAGCTGTCTCGACAACGCATATTAGAGTGACACAAATATTTAAACAGGAGGTCAATTTATTACATTTTCTCATGACAAATGAGTCTACGCTCAAGGGATGATAATGACAACATCTAAATATAGTGGGACTGAATTGTATACCATTACTCTTCACAAGAGTCAAGTCAGTTTAGGTTACACATTAACAGGAGACAAACCTATTTATAATTAGACGTTAGTAGTGCAATAAAAAATAATCCTTTTTCTTGCCCCCTGGCTTATAGATTTCAAGTTGGGTTTTTTTCCCCCCCTCAAAGGCTGCGAGCATGCACATGCGGGCTCTGTTCAAACATGCTGGCACGCTCCAAAGTATTCCTCCCATCACAACCCATACAGATTTGGCAGACGCCCGGCAAACCTGACAGCTGCACCTTAACCACAGCTGCAGGCTGCTGAAGTCCCCCCGCTTGTGTCGCTCTCCTTTTGCAGACCACGTGTTTCTGTGCTTCGCTCCGTCAATGGTGGCCGCCGCCTGCCTGGCGTCCTCCCGCCTCATCCTCCACCTGTCCCCCACCTGGCCCCCCCGTCTGCAACACCTCACGGCCTACACCTGGGACAGCCTGGTGTCCTGCACCGAGAAACTCATGGTGTGAGTGTCTCCGGTCAGACCGACCCTTTTTGTCCGCACTAACGCTGACACTTTGAGTGAGGGAGGGGGGGTTAAAGACGGCTTCGTAAATGGCCTGACTGCGTCTAGAACCACCGTCCCTGACAACACAGACGAGTCTGGTTTTACAAAGTGGTGTTAACAGATGTTAACATGACTGTGCAGCCCATGGACATGAGAAGATTCGCAATTCTTGTCTGTCAGTATTTTTCTTTCAGTGAAAACAGTTGCCTTTCCTGACAAGTTATAGATCCCTTTTCTACAGCGTGAACTATTGACTTATTGAGTGCAAAAGGTTCAAGAGAAGCTGTACAGTTCTTGTCTCATTGCAGGATCTTATTTATGACTTGACAGGGAACATCTCTTGCTGTTGTTTTACCCCCAGGGCACATGACGGTGATGTCAAAGAGGCCAACAAGCAGAAGATCCCTCCTCCCAGCCAGCAGCACCAGCAGCAGCAGCAGCAGCAACAACACCAGCTGGGTCCAACTCCCAATTACCACACTTCAGGCCAGGCCACCCCCTTGGCCCAGTACCTCCATCGGCCCATGATGTCCTACCCCCAGCAAGCCCTCCCTCAGGCGGTAGCCCCTGGCCACCTGTCTACCGCCTATCTCAACCAGCCCACTGGCCTGCCGGCTCCCATCGCCCCCCAGCACAGCCACGTCCCCACTGCTCCCACCAACCTAGAGCCAAAGGCTAGCATGTCGAACCGAGCCTACCAGGTTAGCCTGAACTACCCATGTGCTGCTCCCTGCTTTGATAGATGATGGGTGTCTCACAAGCTGGAGGGAGGGAAGGAAAGAGAGATGCAATTTTGGAGTGAGTTTGGAGTGAGTTTTGTGTGTGTGTGTGTGTGTGTGTGTGTGTGTGTGTGTGTGTGTGTGTGTGTGTGTGTGTGTGTGTGTGTGTGTGTGTGTGTGTGTGTGTGTGTGTGTGTGTGTGTGTGTGTGTGCGTGAGAGATCTGTGCCTCCTGCGTGTGTGTGCATGTGTGTGTTTGAGATCTGTGCCTCCTAAAGAGATCATGTCGACAGAAGAGGCATAGTTTTTATTTTCCAAAGACTCGTCGGTATGTATACAGCTCTTTGACCCTTAAGTTGTACACAATGTGCAATAGAACTACTTGCTGTATATTTTTTTTCCGATGGCTTGCAGTGTTTTTCTGTTTGTTTTGTTTTGTTTTTTCTTATTTCTTTGAAGAGATTTAGTTATTACTGAGTATTAAAAAAGCAGGGTATGTGTGGGTTTAGTGCCACTATGGCTTCCTATGTTGCCACACGGGTTTGTGCGATAGACCCAAAGCACTCCTGTAGCTGTACTTATTTAATCTAAAGCACCTCAGACGTCTTGAATGTAAGCCGTATTGTTTCACGTTTTTTTTGGTTCTTGTTTTTCTTTACCACTACGGGAAACCGGGAAGGAACAGAAGGGAGGAACCTCATTTCGAGCTGTGTTCAACTCCCGACACAGAATTTTTGTTCTTGAACAATGTTACCTTGGATGAACGTGTTCTGGAAATTGTAGAACGTATTCTAGAATGTTAGAAGATCACTATTATTTTTTCCGTGGTTAGGAGGATGGGGCTAATGGGGGAAAAAATAAGTAACTCCTGCACACAGAATATAAAAGTATTTTGCCGTGCACGGCTATCATGCAACTTTTAAATAAAAAAAACATGACGCGCTAGTAAGGTCTGATGTATTTCATATATAAAATAAACGCGCATTCATTAAAAAGCAGAGAATGCTTACAATTTGTGCATGCACTTATACCTTGTACAGCATTTTTTTTTCTTTTGTGTCAAACCTCCTGAGGATCTGATCAACATTCACTTGGGTTGTGTGCGCTGGTGACCCAAATGTCTTCTCGGTCACATTAACAGCCCCCGTGCTGCTGTCTGACCAGCCGGGCCAAGAAGACCCACATGGACAGGATGTGGTTGGGGTAGGGGTGGATGTGGACAGCCAAGGCAAACGAGGTCTCTGGGATCTCTGTGCTGTGGATGCCTGTGTTGTAGACCGTGTCGACCACTGTGTCCATGTCTCGGTAGGGCATACGAAGAGGGAATCCAGTTACCTGATGAACCCCACAAACCAAAGACATGACATTTTTTGTTTTTTTAGTATGGTTCATATCGGGGCCGACAAGAATTCCAGATCCAAAATCCCACGATGACCAATGACTGAAAAGCCGTAGTGTCCGACGCAATTATTCTCACCCATGAACTCACATCACGCGACGAGTCGTCGATAAGACGATAATAAAATAGGTAACACTGGTCAGTGGATAGCTAACAAAACCAGCTGGCTCTCAATACAACTACGGTTACCTCGTAGTGAGTCATGGTTTCCAGAACCTTCTCTGCGACTGTCGGGACACCGTCGGAGGACTGGGCTCTGTCCAGGTGCTCCAGGACTTCTCTGAGCATGGCCGGGCAGTGGCGGTCCCATCGAGTGGTGCGGGGGAGTCTCCACTCCATTATGGTGCTCTTCAGCCTGGCTTCCACCCTTGGACAGAAGATACATACGCAGTGTGTATCTGCTTGTTATGAATCAGCAAAAAGTGTGATTTGTTAAATTTGTTTTGTAATTGAGAACACCGTTGTGCTCTCAGCTGAAACATCCATAAAATGATATTGATGTGATGTGATATTTCTGATTTGTGACCTCTAGAACTACCTTCTTTGTAGGTCATGTACCAATTCCATTTCAACAGGCCGGTAGTTCACCTGAAATGGCTAGAGCAGATGCATTTTCACAGGCAGGCAGGCAGGCAGATAAAATGTTCAGACTCGGCTTTAAATGGTTTACCAATCCAGATGTTGCAGCCCGAAAACCCCTGGGGAATAAAGCCTTCCAAGAGCCCGTGTCTGACAAGTTAAAGTTGACGACTGACGTCAGCGCTGAGCGTTGGACATTGAACCACACCTGAAACACATCCATCAGTATTACTTTGGATCCCTGTCATCGTGCTAGATGTGCTAAACGGAGGATGGACCTGAACAGCTACTCTTACATTGTGGCCGTTCACAAGGCCGTCCACGGTCTGCAGAGGGCAACGTGTGTCACATTTCCCATAGTGCTTTCCATCCCTGGGGTTCCAAACCAGGTATGTGTCACTCTCTTTGGTGAGAATCCACGTCGTCTCTCCCTGCAGAATGTACTTTGCTTTTACTTTGCACAGAAATAAAGACAAAAATATGGTGTTTCTGGTCGAAGCCTTGTGTGGGCCTGACCTAAGTATAGTACAGAAGTGATAATCAGCGTAATGCCAGTGTAGAAGTCTACCTCAAGGACAGATCTCCCCAGGAGCAGCCACGCCTCCGCTTGCTGGTAGTGGAAGAGGTTACACAGGAGGACAGCCAGGCTAATATGGTTGCCCACTGCTAGCTCCAGGCACTGCTGTAGGATCATCACACAGAGCCAAGATCGGTGTTCTTAAAGGTAAACCCAACAACAGAGTTTTTACCTTCAGGAAAAATGTTGAGGTCCACGCATAATGTTGGTCAAAGCATATTTGGGAAAAAACGTGTCACTGTTTATTCTAGTGAATGCTGTGTGTACCTCTGATGAGAACCACACATCCCTGCAGTTTCCAACATCAGAGGGCGAGGGCACAGTAGGAATCAGGGACACAAACGTTGCCAGTACATCCTAGTTTATACAATCCAAATACAATCAACAAGATAGCTTAGTCATCCATTCTCAAGAAAGAACATCTAATTTGTTCAACGTAAACCTCCAGAAGCTATTTCCAGCCGTGTGTGCTTTTCTGGTACATTCTTTCATCAGCCCTCACTAAAGCAGTTTCGCTGCTGGGCGAAGGGTCCCGCAGTACTTCTTCTGGGGGAGGAAGTGGTCCAAAGAACCTGGAGGCCAGGACCAGGCTGCCGTCAGAGTTGAAAACAGTGGCCCTCACTCTTCGCCGCCCCCCACTGGCAGCTCTGCACTGGCGCTCAAACTCACAGGCCTGCTTCAGCAGCCCCTCCTCCTCATCACTGGGGAACTGCAGACGGCCTTGACAATAAGCATTCAACTAAACTCACATAGATATCATTGTTATTATTATTATGGATTACTTATAAGGAATATGATGTCTGCCTTGTACCCACCAACCACTGTGAAATCTGGTCCTCATCCTGCACAAACATAGAAGTATTTTGCATAACAAAACGCTCAGAATTGGTTAGATCTATGCATTCGTCCATCAATAGAAACCTACTCTGGCTGTCAGGTCAGTAGCTTTGGAGACAGGTGGATCCAGAGTTATGAAGACTTCCAGGGAGCTCTCCTCTGTCCTAACTGCCTGGCCATTGAAAATACCCTCCTCCGACCAGGTGTAGCCCAGCAGAAATGGAGGCTGGCTAATGGGTAATGACTCACACACCTTAAAACAATTTGAAGACAAATTGGTCCTTCTGTCCACCAGTGGTCTGGCCTGACATAATCTGTGTGTGTGTGTGTGTGTGTGTGTGTGTGTGTGTGTGTGTGGGGGGGGGGGGGGGGGCGGGGGGGGGGGGTGACCTCACCGTGGACTGCTGCAGCAGTGTTTGGAAAGGTATGGTGACAGAGCCAAGCCATTGTCTGCCTGAAAAGACCTGTGCTGCACAGCCTCTCAGCACACGACTCTGTAATTCACAGAGAGTCCCGCAGGTGAAGAGCAGAGCGAGAGGGGAAGAAAGTAATTGGGGAAATGACTACCAAGAACGAAGTCAGGAATAGCAATAATCTCTGGTTATTTCCGTGGTTGTTTCTGGTGCTTGAAATGTGAGCCCGGTCTGGTCAACTATCAGAAAAACCTAAGACAATTGCATCATTTGGCCCTAATGAGAAACAGAAATTTTATAAGCTGCTTTCCAAAGCTGCTTTCCATTTCCTTTTCAATAGATAGCACGTAAGTAGTTCATAAAAGCTAAAGATACCTCAGCAGGTTGAAAGGAAATGTCGTCAAATATATTAATGACGATATCATTTTCTGCATTAGAAAGCCCTTCCAGGCTGTAGTCCCCTCCTTTGGCCCTGCAATTACACAGGATAGCATGATATATGAGCTTGCCTCTGCTTTGTGGAAAACACTATTGTACACAACAAGTAAAAGGTGTAATATTACTTAAAGTCAAAGGTAAAGTCCTCCTTCCAGTGTGGATTAGGCCCCTGCTTGACACGACTCTTGTACGTGAGCCCCTGAAACCTGACCTCAAAGAATGGCTGAACGTGGGCCTGTAAATACAATGACAATGAGAGGTACTGTATATGTTACATGAACGACAGTAACATTTCATGAAAAAGAACATGTCCAATGAAAATGAACACTGCTGCATCATAAAATCCCTGACAAACGCGCCTGTGGTCATTGTGTTTTTCAACCGAGCACAGGCTCTTTGTGAGCACAGGCTCACAAAGCACTGGCTCTGTGTCAGATGAACAGTGAGAAAACTCATTTTTACCTGGGGAGCCTCTACCTCTGGCAAGAAGGTTGCCATGTTGTGGGTTGCGGGCTGCCAGCAGCAGAAGACACGTCGGTCACAAACCACTCTGCTGAACCACAGGAACACAAGCCACTCAAGCAACATGCCTTCTGGCTGCAGAATATAGACACGTTCACCAAAGTGAAATGAGAGTCCGTACTCGCGGGGTGTTTTCTGTCGGACAGGCAGCCCCCTGGCACCGCTAACAGTCAGCCTGACCTTAAGGCATCCGTCAGAGAGCTCGGAGCTTGGAACCCGCTCCGTCGGCTTTGTCCTTGAGGGGTTTAGCGGACGCGGTGCCCTGAAGATCCCCCAGCTGGACTCCCTGCCGGGGATCGAGGAGCGAGTTTGTTACCGCGCACAACAATACAGATGGTTTCAAACCGACAACAACAACACACACACTAAGCTCACGTTGCTGCATCTGCCTCCTGGTGCTCGTGGACAATGTCAGAGAGCTTGTATTTTCTCCTGACGTCACAAATCCTTCTCTTTGCTAAATCTATCGTCTTGCATAATGAAACAAAACAACAGATGGTTACTTTCCAAGTTATGGAAATAGCCGGTGTGATCTGAATGTATGATTTGCACGGGAACAAACGGCACACCTTCTCAATCAGTTTGATACTGCGCAGTTTGTGACTTGTGATTGGGTCCTCATCCTCCTCCTCCAAGAATAGTGAAGAAGAACGAGAAGCCGCAGAGCCCTCCTAAGTAGCACCAGAACATTAGACACTCATACGTTCACACACAGAAATGGGAATCACAAGCTCTAACGATGTGATGAAACCCCTCCCCCCCCCCCCAAAAAAAAAAAAAACGAGCAGGTCTTAAAAAGCACTGTCACAGCAAACGCAGAGTCTTTGATTTCCCTGTCGTGCAGCGGGACAGCCTTGGGCGGAGCGGTGCGACAGCTCCTGGCCTTCAGCAGGGCGAACCGCCGGGACCCGTTGAGGTCCCCCTCAGCGGTGAGGTCAGACTCCTCCTCGCAGGCGTGCAGGCGAAAGCATCCCATTTCTCCCTCTCCTCTCCGCTCGCAAGCTTCCTGCACTCCAAACAAATATAGCGTGGTGCACGTAGTATCTGGTGCTCCCACATTGCTTCCTGTCATACGTGTGGATATTTGTGGAGCCAGCAAGGGGATGCAGCCCTGAATGACCAAAAGACAAAGCCCACGTGGGGAAAACATGAGGTGGCCGATTGTTGGTAAATGTCAGGAGCCACACTCACCCTCAGGAGCCCTTGGATTGCTGTGTTTGCTGGGTGGTTGGGATCGTAGTTTATGCCCTTGAGCCTGCCCGGTAACTTTTCATTTGTCTGGCTATTCAATACGCCGCAAGCATGGGAACTGAATATAAATACAAACACAGCATAAAATAAATCAAATTGGATGGTAATTCTGTGTAGACATTTATACTTACATCTGGATCAATTCATGGCATTGAAGTATGGGTGTCTTTGATTACATAGTTATAAAGCACATAACATAACTCTATAAAAACACCAAGATAACCAACACATTGGCTATGAATGTCGCCATGACAACATGCCCATCTGAGGGGCCAATCACATGCTGTATATGAAACACAACAACTATTTTATTATGTAGAGAGAGAGAGAGAGAGAGAGAGAGAGAGAGAGAGAGAGAGAGAGAGAGAGAGAGAGAGAGAGAGAGAGAGAGAGAGAGAGAGAGAGAGGGAGAGAGAAAGAGAGAGAGAGAGAGAGAGAGATAGATAGATAGATAGATACTTTATTCATCCTGAGGGACAGTTTAGGATATATACCTACACAAAGTAGCAAGGTAGTAAAATGTTTGTATTTGTGTTGCCAGGCAACAAGATTGATGATATTACAAATGTGTTTGTACTCACTTGGTAAGATTAACTTTCATGGTTTTGGGTGCCATGGGGATGCCTGAATCATCAACAGCCCAAGAGAGACCATAGATGAGGCTACCAGAGGTCAGGCGATGTGATGGCTGCTTGTCATCTAATGATTAAAAACAAGAGAAACTGGAAACAATCTACATCTAGCCTTTGCTTCCTTTGCTAAGTATAATAAACGGTCATTGCTGTTGCTCACTGCTCCCAACCCCCTAATGGTAAGGCTGGACGACTTGTTTGTTTATGAACTCACTAGTTTCCAAGAGGGAAGTGCCGCCAGGCAGAACATTTCTGTCTGGGATTGGCAAATACACCGTGGCCAACTCAGCGCTGTTTCGTCCTGTGTCACAAATCTGAAAATTAAAGAAGTGTGACAGTAATCCCCTCCTTAAGCGATATACACACACACACACACACACACCCATCAAGGCCAGGGGGACTCAAGCCCTTTGAGGCCGCAGTAGGAAGGGCTCTACACCGGAACCTGACAACTATGCTTAGTGTGCACACACCGGCAGCATTATGTTGTCCGAGAGTTGCATTATGCGTATGTGAAAGATCTGCTGGATGGTGACAGTGAAGTCACTGTCCAAAGACGCTGAATCTGACAAGTGTAACGGCTTCCCATTGTAGAATATGTTCACAGTTATCTCGCGGCGCAGCAACTAAAATCTCCTTCTCAGTTTGTCATTAAGAAGCTAAAAGCAATGAAGCAAGTAGAATTTCAGGTCCTGGGTTGGATTCCTGCCATGACTAAAGGAATGGCCGATGTTGTTTTCTTAATGCTGCACATACGGGGGACAGCTCAGCGTCGGGGTGACAACTCCGCTTCTGAAGAAAACAGCGGTCAGATCACAAGACAAGATGGCTGGATTGGCCTAATTCTTCAATTGCTCCCACAGGGCCTGAAGCGGCCTCCTCATCCAACGAGTTCAGGAACTCATTGAATCTGCAATGTGTAAATCGGGCAAATCTCTGGTTTTCCACTAAGGGTTGCTAATTTGTTCACACTGCTGCCTTTGCGTCTGTACAGAAGGGAGTGAGGGAGTTAAGGACTCACATATTTGGATGACCAAAGGGGATCGGCAGCGACAGTATGTAAAGCGAGGACTTGCACCTGTGCAGCTGCAACTTGACAGTTGTCCGAGAGAGGATGCATCCACCCTTCGTCAAACTTTTTGACAGGTCTGACCTTTGACCTCTTGCCCCCCCCCCCCCACACACGCTTGCACGTGTGCCTCTCCCACCCCCCCCCCCCCCCCCCCCCCCACACACACACACACACACACACACTCCCCCCCCACACTTGCACGTGTGTGTATTTTCCCAGAACTTTTTTTAATGTTCTTTAATGTTCTCCCCGTACTACTACGTTTTTTTTTTTTTTTTAAAGCCATAGAGTTTCTCAGGGCTTCCCCCAATGACTTCTCGCAGAACTATAGAGTCAGTGTGTAACTTTAAGAAGTCACCTCACTCCCCATGAACACCTAATTCTCTAGCCACATTATCTTCCAACGATTGGGGCGTGTTAAAGTCGATCAACGCGAGGAGTATCAGGGAGGTGGTAGAAGTGGAACAAAAATCTTTGCAATCTATGCAAAAATCGTTAGCGGCTATTTGGCTAAGGGTGACTATCAAGTCTGCATCGACCCCGTCTGCTCTACACAAGAGCTCAAACCCATAAAATGATCAGATTGTCACAGGACGTGTCATTCACTCTCCTGTTTTGCTCGACACAAAGAGGCTAAACCAGGTCCTGAGAACAGACAGGCTTTTAGTTTCTGTGATCAAGTAAAAAAAATGCTAACTATGCAATCTATGCTACTATGTTAATATGACCACAGGCAACGCCAAGCATCGTTGCAAGACAATGCATCGTTGTAGCACATCAGAATGCAAAATCTGCGGTGAAACATTACCGTCTGGTTCTGAAACAAACGATCACCTATGTTACACTCAACCCATTGCCAGTGAGACCAAACACCCCAGTGCCCTCATTACAGACTAAACACCCCAGTGCCCTCATCATCATGTCGGGAGACTTTAACCACGTCACCATGGATAGAGTTCTACCGACATTTAAGCAGTACGTGAGCTGTCCTACCAGAGGGGTCAGGACCCTGGACCTGATGTATGCCAACATTAAGGAGGCATACATCTCATCTTCTCTCCCCCCTCTGGGCAGGTCGGATCACAATCTGGTTCACCTCAAACCCTGCTATGTGCCTCTGGTGAAGAGGAAGCCTGTGACCACAAGGACTGTGACGAAGTGGTCAGAGGAATCTTACGAGGCACTGCAGTACTGTTTTGAGGTGACTGACTGGCCTGCACACTGTGAGCCTCACAGGGAGGACATTGTTGGGCTCACAGAGTACATCACGGACTTCATCAACGTCTGTGTGGACTGCTATGTCCCTGCGTCGACACACACCTGTTACGCAAACAACAAACCTTGGATCACCAAGGACATCAAGGCCATCCTGAATGATAAGAAGAGGGCGTTCAGAGAGGGCAACCAGGCTGAGCTGAGGAGAGTACAGGGGGTACTCAAGGTCAGAATTAAGGAGGAAAAAGATAGATACAGGAGGAAGCTGGAGAAGAAGCTCCAGCAAAACAACACAAGGGATGTGTGGAGTGGTATGAGAACCATCACGGGCTTCCAGAAGACTGGTAGCGTGGGGCTGGAGGGTGGGGTGGCTCGGGCCAATGAATTTAACCTTTTCTTCAATAGGTTTGATACTGCGGCCCCCGCCCCTCCCCCACATGACCCTGCTGCTACTGCTGCTGGCAGCCCAACAACCAGTGCCACTCCGCCTCCCCCTCCTTCTCCCCCTCCTTATGGACCGCCCTCCTGCCTCTCACCACCTCTATTCACTCCCGGTCACTTCACACCTCCACCCTGCCCCACCCCTCCTCCCTGCTCTGCATACTGTCCTTCACTACCTGAGGACCCTATCCCTCCCCCCATGGACACCTCTACAGTGTCCTTCACGCCTGACCTGGTGAGAAGACAACTGATTAGACTCCACTCTGGCAAAGCGGCGGGCCCTGATGGTGTGTTCCCCAGGGTACTAAGCCTGTGCCCCCCAGCTGTGTGGAGTACTTAATCATGTCTGCACCTCCAGGAGGTCCCTTTGATGTGGAAGACGTCCTGCCTCGTTCCTGTCCCAAAGACGCTGCGCCCCAGCAGCCCCAAGGACTCCAGACCGGTGGCTCTGACGTCACATATCATGAAGACCCTGGAGAGGCTTGTCTTGGAGCAGCTCAGGCCTATGGTCAG
Organism: Urophycis tenuis; assembly: GCA_036785325.1. Lineage (NCBI taxonomy): Eukaryota > Metazoa > Chordata > Actinopteri > Gadiformes > Phycidae > Urophycis > Urophycis tenuis. The sequence continues at coordinate 9,326,964 of JAXIVH010000004.1, forward strand.
ACCCTTTTCGGACCAGCTGCAGTTCGCCTACCAGCCCCGCCTGGGAGTCGAGGACTGCATCATCTACCTGCTGAACAAAGTGTACTCGCATCTGGACAAGCCGGCGAGCACTGTGAGAGTCATGTTGTTTGACCTCTCCAGTGCTTTCAACACCTTACGGCCGGGTCTCCTAGGTGAGAAGACGGCGGCAATGCAGGTGGAAGCCCCCTTGGTGTCCTGGATTGTTGACTACCTGATGGGCAGACCACAGTTTGTACACCTACAGAACTGTGTATCTGACAGGGTGGTTAGCAACACTGGGGCCCCACAGGGGACGGTCCTTTCTCCCATCCTCTTCACCCTCTACACCTCAGACTTCACCTATTGCACTGAGGCCCGCCCCCTTCAGAAGTTTTCTGGTGACTCTGCAATAGTTGGCTGTATTGAGGGGGGTGACGAGGGTGAGTATAGGACTGTTGTGGGCAACTTTGTCTCTTGGTGTGAGCTGAACCATCTACAGCTCAATGCTACAAAGACAAAGGAGCTCATTGTGGACCTAAGGAGGGTCAAAACACCGGTGGGCCCTGTGTTCATCCAGGGGGTTCCTGTCGACACTGTTGAGGAGTACAAGTACCTGGGGGTGTACTTCAACAACAAGTTGGACTGGACCAGGAACACAGAGGCTGTCTATAAGATGGGCCAAAGCCGACTATTTTTCCTGAGGAGGCTAAGGTCCTTCAACATCTGCAGGACAATGCTGAGGATGTTGTATGAGTCTGTTGTTGCCAGTGCGATCTTCTTCGCTGTCACATGCTGGGGCAGTGGGATGAGGGTTGCAGACACTAAGGCCCAATCTCAATTCTCTATCTTACCCCTTCCCCTTACCCCTTCCCCTTGGTTTTGCACGTTCACGTGAGACCAAGGGCTATCTCAATTCTCATTTCGACCGAGGGGTAGGGCCAAGGGGAAGGGGTATACACCCCTTGAAACCAAGTAAGATCGGGAGCTTACTTGAAACCAAGGGGTACCCATTACAATGCGCAACCGGCAACAATCGTGGCCAGATCTCAACGAGAGTCACATAAATGTAAGTAAGTAAGTAAGTAATAAGTATTTTCGGCTGAAATAATTGATTTAAAATTTACGACAGTAATATTGTTTTGTGCTCTAAACAGTCCTGTACCTATATATTTTCAACCATATTCTTAATCGAAACTTTTTTGAAAATCGATATGCGAACGTTACATTGCTGAGTGCACAACTACACATTTCTCTGACTAGCAATGAACTCCATGCATGTCTAGTTTACTAAACACAATTAGCAGCGAATTCCGTTTGATATCAGTGTAGACAACTAGAGACAAATTGATACGTGCTTTACATATATCGTCCTTTTTCACACAGGAACGCCGGAGGAAACCCGGCAGCTGATACGTTTTCGGCACGAAAACGAGCAGAAATTTCTGAAATCAAAATACGCTAAATCAAAATACGCTTCAAAGCAAATGTGGGAGTGAGTCATGCGGTCAATGTTGTAGCCATTCATAATTGTAAATAAAGACATGTTGGTTAACAAAGACATTGTTTCTGAACATCAATGAAATTCAAAACCGTATTAACTGAAAAAGATACAAAACACCATGCAGTGTGTATAACAAATTGTCAATATTTTGTCGTCAATGTATGATGACGTAACTGTAACGAGTGTTGTCTCAATTCATAGGGGCATGTAGCCCTTACCCCTCTGTTTCAAGGGCCAAGACGTAGGGGAAGGGGAAGGGCCAAGGGGAAGGGGAAGGGGTAAGATAGAGAATTGAGGTTGGGCCTAACAGACTTAATAGACTCATCAAGAGGGCTGGTGATGTAGTGGGCGAGGAATTGGACACGCTGACGACCGTGGCAGATAGGAGGATGCTGTCCAGGCTACGGACTATCATGGACAATGCCTCTCACCCTCTCTTTTCCACCCTGGCTCAGCGGAGGAGTAACTTCAGCAGAAGACTCCTCTCACCGAGATGCACCACAGAGCGACATAGGAAATCATTCCTGCCTGTGGTTATCAAACTTTACAATTTGTCACTTTCATCTGCATAACAGGTTATCCATTCATATTGCATAACTGTAATTTCATTTCACTGTAATTTAATTTTACTACATAACTGGTCATCTCTCTGCACAACTGGTCTTACAAAAAAATCCGACAGGCTATACATCCTTGTGTATGCTATTACCTCTAAGTGTATGCCTGGATGTATGTACATTTATGTATATTTTCATTTCTTCATATATATTTTTGTATATTTTATTACATAGGTCTATATTTTACATAGGTTTATATTTTTACATAGGTTTATATTTTTACATAGGTTTATATTTTACATAGGTTTACATTATATATTTATATATTCTAACACTCTACTATACGTAGAGTGTCTGTCTCTTCAGACAGTATTCAGACAAATGCAATTTCCCTCAGGGATCAATAAAGTATGTCTGTCTGTCTGTCTGTCTGTCTGTCACCCCGGTTTGTTTTTTTATGACTTTTAAACATTTGTCAATGAGAACAACCAACACATCCCCTTTCTAGTGTATCCAAAAACATTGAAAGGTGTAGAGAAGGTGGTTCACGGTCTGGACTGTGTTAAACGCTTTCTCCTGTATTTCAGGAGGAAACCGGGGAAATGTTTTTATTGCGCATAACGCTTGTGGATTCGACAGCTACCTAGTTTTAAAGGGTATATTGAAAGAGAACGCATCGCCAACAAAACATTCTCACGACAGGTTGTAAAATCCTCAGTTTTGAGGAACCTGATTATCAACTATTATTCCTACCCATGCGTCTTAACGCCATGAATGCCGCAATGATTAAATTGCTCCGTTTACCCGGGGGTTGAATGCATCGGTCGGTGTATCTCCACCTAATTAAGGCTCTCTCGCTGTCTAGAATGTTGAAGTATTCAACCTTTTGTTTGCCCAAAAAAAGGCAGGAGAAAAACTCTTCAGATTCTGAGCTAATGTTGGCATGGAGTAGGTTGTCTCTCTGTGCAAACATCCGCCAAAGACTGTTGAGACACAATTTAGCCACTTGTCTCTTGACAGGATTCGCTTCAATTTGGTGCGCGTCTAACAGAATACCCTGATTTGAATGAAAGTCCCTGATGTATTTTTCTTGGGTTTCCTGATCTGTCGCATCAGGCGGGTACCCCGATGCTTCCTGTTTACCTTTTAGAAAACTGTGGCTGTATTCGACAAACACTGAGTCGCCACTTTTGTCAAAGTGCCACACTTCTGTGATTTTTGGCACTCTGTAACCTAGATCGAGGGCCTTGTTACACTTGAGCTTGACCCACACCCCAGTCAACGCTCTGGCTTCATCGTCGTGTCTACAGAGACCCTCTTGGTTGTTGGTGTCAGCAGAGGTCAACCCCTTCCCCTAGGCAAGAGGTCAAAGGTCAGACCTGTCAAAAAGTGTGACGAAAGGTGGATACATCCTCGCTCTGTTGTGCTTGTGAGCGCATTTTCCGCTCAGAGTTTTCCACACAAGCAGTTGGACTAAATAAATCCATAACAAATGTCCCCCCCTTGCAAATCGAAATGTAAACAAACGTACCTTATCTCTTGTATCGTTCCCAAATTATTTTTTGCCAAGAACCAATCGTGTTCCCCACTTTCCAATTTCTCTGATCCCTTTAGCTCATATTGCATGGCACATTTCTCATGTGTTAATTTTTAAAATGCACTCAATTGTCTGTAATTCTTTGCACAAGCAAGTGCACAGATGTAACATGTTAGACATTACCTCTTTCTGCAGAGCAGTAGTGGCATCTGGCGTTGGGCGGTTGCTCTGGTGGACTTCACAGCGCTCAAACAGGTTCTGTGCCAACACATGTTCTCTCCCGAAAAGGGGGGGATGTGTGAAGGTGAGCCCAGCCAGGTTCAGGTCAAGCTGCCACATTGCTGCATCACATTGACTGGGCTTGTTTGGGGGCATTGTGGAAGGCTGTGTGGAGGTAAGGGCACACAATTTTGGTTGTCAGTAGGTTAACGTGACAATGTCACATTTTTATTATCAAAATGATATTGTGGTTGGACTTATTCAGAATCAGAATCAAGTTTATTGCCAAGTAGGTTTGCACCTACAAGGAATTTGACTTGGTGCAATTGGTGCAAAGAAAAAAAGTATTAAAATATAAGTACTGTTTTTCTTTGCACCAATTGCACCAAGTCATGTTAACCTACTGGCAACCAAAAATGTGTGAATCCATGATGTATACACTACTAAGTAATACATTGTTTGATTACACAGTTTACATAGCTTGAATATTAATATATGCACTGTATTAATATCAAGTGCCACTAACTTAAGAAACAATAACTCCCTCTGTTCCGTCGTTGGAAATGGTTATAAACAAAGAAGAAGACTTCCCGATGAAGCTCCTAACCTCAGTGTACACAGTGCTGAGGCCAGGACAGTGACCAGCTGGAGGGTGCTTTGCTTTAAGGCAGCAGCTCCCCTGCACCGGGTCAGGCAGAGAGTTCAGGCAGCCACTCTGGTCAAACCAACGCTCTCCCTGTAACAACCAGAGGCAGACTCATTCACTCATGTACTTACATACACACATATTACGTTTTTCACCTTAACGGGACAAAATACTTGGCTCCACACCTATTCTGTATTATTGGGTTTTTGATTACCTTACAAAAAATGGATCACACTACTCTGAAACCATTTTCAATGTAATGGTTTTGAGAGATTACCATGATTGACTCAGATGCTTTGTATTCAGAATATTGCAGAGTACTCTGCACTGTGCTTATTTTAGATATTGCATAATCATGTTTTATAACCAGAAACCAGAAATGACCGCCTGGCTGCTCGTTTTTTTTTTTTATTAAACATTTTTCAAGTAATATGTCATGACCAACTCTTGGTTCATTATAGTCTAGGGATGCAATGTACTTTTATTAAAATGGGTTTTATTAGTGTTTGACCTTGTCTTGTTCTATGAGTCGGTTGGACATTTTGTTGATGATCCACCATGGAACCTGAGGCCTGTCCTGCACATAAAGTCCTTCATCTTCTACGTAGCGCAGCTTCAGATTGGCTTGTGTGAGCCGTTCTTGGGGCACTGTAAAAAAAAGAGAAGTATTTAATAGTCAATATGCTTAGAAGATTCAAATATATACAAATATACTAAACATTCATGGTAGCTTTTCTGGTAGCGCGTATGGAAGATATTAACCAAGTTAAAACTAGTACAATCATTGGGTTTTCCATGCAAAGCATGAACTAACTGTGGAAAGAAATAGATGCCCACTCATAAATACCTCCCTGGGTTCCACCCAAGGTTCACCCCCTGGTTCACCCCATGTTATCTTTAAGGTGCCTGCTTAAATGCTGAGAGGTGGTCAGAACAGACATGGGGAGGATGGGCTGACTATATGATATGTGGTGAAGGGTTCCGGCAGTAAAGGAAGGAAGGACCATTTCTGTATGGTATGGAATGTTTAAGGTGATGACATCATGTTTGGAAAACAGGACAAAAAGGGGCACACGGGGGATGTGCGGCAGTCACTTTGCAAACCGACTCAAGCAACACAAAGCTTCGCTGCAAGCGATAAAGTCTTGATCATTCAAACTGCGGCCTCCCAGAACCCTCTTACTATTGTTAAGATATGTGCTTTAGACACCACACGCGTCCTACCACATCCACGCTGTATATCAACCGTAACGTTTGCCTTACCAGCTGAAAGGCTTGGCACGAAAACATGGCTTTGCTGTCGTCGGCTTTGGATAATTTCTCCAGGGATGAGAGGGTCAGTGGCGCTCTCCTCAATATTAATTACAGTGCAATTTTCACTCTGTCAAGAAAAAATAAAATATGTACTGTTTTTAGATATTTTTAGATACATCATCATCTATTATATACATTAATGAATGTATATAATAGATGATGATGTATCTAAAAATTCACATTGCATGCAGAAAGATGATGAATCCTCTCGTGCCTCATTGTTTTGATGTTCTTCATTTTCTTTTTCCAACTCATCAAATGTCTGACAGAAGAATTCCAATGATTTATCCCCCGCATTCCTTGACATCTGAAAATGCTAATGATAATTTGCAACATAATATACAGCATAATGCATAATCACAATTTAAAGAGCACAGGCGGGAAAAGACAGCCACAGTCAATCACCAGGAATGGAATTTCAAAGAACATCGAGGCTGTCGGACTTCAGAGGACTTGGTATGAACTGATTTGACCAAGGTATTCAGAGCCCATCTTTACCACTGTTACACTGTTGCAGGCCGTTACCTGTTCCTCCAGCCGTCTATGAAGAACTCCTTCTATCCTGCTGCTGCAACTACTGTGAGGTTTCATGAACTCTAAAATAAACAAGACCCACTTTCAACCAACGACAGATTAACAACATAATTGCATTTTAAATTATGCAATTATGCGGAAGGTTCAGTATTACGTGTCTTCTGGGGATCTTGCTCCTCGACACACGTGTTTTGGGTTGCTTTCTTTTCGCTCGCCATCTTGACCAGGACTGAATTAATCTAGCTATCACTACGTGTCTGCAAATCCCCCACAATTAGATAGAAAGTAGTCAATAGTGGACAATAGTCCTTTTGTCGTACAATCTCAAATGTAATGGAAATGACGGGTAAAATAAATCATCAATCAATCATAAAACCGTTGGTTGCCCAGTGCACTTGATTGACTTGGTCATTTTTAAACGGCCGCTCTGTTGTTTTAATGTCCTTGGTTCAAAACAAAATACAAACAAATAAAAAAGAGGCAGCGAGGCTAAATATTCATTTCTGTTACTCCGGCGTTGCTTTTTGATTGGCTGTCCTCACAGCCCGCATCCAATCAGCTTCTGCCTGCTATGGAAGAAGTAATAAATGCAAGATGGCTCCTCATATAAAAACAGTCTTCGGGGTTTCCTTCAGCGTGCGACAAAATTACTCTTTACATCTTATTAGGTTAAAGTATCTATCCGCAAGTATTTCTGAAGGTTAACCCCAGCTACCGTTTGGTATGTGTATAGTATTTGTCGATATCGTGTGAAAGAAGATATCGGAAGAAACGAGGGGGACACGTTTGAAGCCATGAAACGCTACTGAAGTAGATGCACGGTTCAGGTGTCGGAGGAGCACAGCCCGTGTTGGCTACAGCTAGCGTGTCACTTCACCAAGTAGCCCAGACAACACACACACAGCACAAGACCCGGTCCAAAGTTCTGCTAAGCTCTTGGATGTCGCACATGAGAGGCGGTAGCTACACTATCTGACCATGGCCGTATCGAGGTAAGATAACTTGGTACTTGGTTGACTTGGTATTGTGCTCTTGTTGCTAACTTGGCTAACTAGCCTAGCTGACTAGCCATTGCCGGTTAGCTTCGGATTGGGCTGAGGATGGGCAGGCCGGGCGGACTACGGCCTGCTAACTCCCTGTGTGTCATATAAAGTCTCTCATTGACTCAGATCACAGTTTTTAAAGTCCGTATCTGTTAAATGTTTGTCCCTCTGGACTGCACGTCTAGATCAACACAGTGAACAACGTGGAACACATTTCTGTACTTTTAACTCATGGCCACCTGCTAGTGGTACAACATTGGGAAATCAATTTCTTTCTCCATTATTTAGCACTTGTTGTTTTAACATTTGTTTTCTGTCCATATTAAACGAGCCTGCTGCTTATCTGAACACCATATTTACTTGCATGTTGGGATGCAAATGAGTGTTTTCTTTTGGAGGTGATGAAGTTGCTTTGGGGATGCCTAACCTGTATGTTCGCTCTGAATGCATTTAAACGGACAACAAGAAACGAACGAGAAAGTGAAAATGTGTTTGACATTAATTCCCTTCCCGGTTCATTTGTTGGGCTGGTTGAAAGTGTATTGGTGGGTCGAGTAGAAACTTGGGCCACTAGTCTTAACTTAAGGTCCTCTCATACATTATTCTGTTAAGGACCCTAGTGAGTGTTTAACTTGTAGAATAACTTGCCCCAATAGTAAGGCATTCACAAAAACCGTGTGATTGTGTCTTGTGTTGAATGCAACTATTTATGTATTTATATATTTAATGGCATGCTAATAAGCAACTTTCCTCAGGGATTATTAAAGTACTTCTGTCTGTTTGTGTGATGTAATAGTAGTAATTTACCCAAGGCGATCTTCCTCACCTGAATCCATCAACACTTCTAACAAAATAATGGAACTGACATATAACATGACTTCTGATCCTCTTGTTTCCAGACTTGACCGCTTATTCATCTTGCTGGACACCGGGACAACCCCAGTTACCAGGAAAGCAGCGGCCCAGCAGCTTGGAGATGTGGTCAAACTCCACCCACATGAGCTCAACAATCTCCTATCAAAGGTCTGTGGAGTGGGATGCATGTGCCTGGACGCGACCATTCCGTTAGATGCTATCTACCATTGTCACCATTGACGGCTGACCCACCCTGTTAGTTTTAGTTCAACACTGCTTCATTGCTGTTCTTTGACAAAAGAGAGGCTGCACAAATGCACAAACTACACATATTCAGCACATCAACGCAGCATGCAAATCGCCCCCAACTGTTGTGTTGTGGATGGCAAGGCAGTGTTTCTCTATTGCTGGATTCATTTTAGCAACTCGCCCATTAGAAGCATGTAATGAGTACTATAAAATACATGGCCAACACAAGTGTAAATAAACTTTTTTCTTTTTCAGGTTTTGAACTATTTGAGGAGCCCCAACTGGGACACGCGCATTGCAGCAGGACAGGCAGTGGAAGCTGTGGTGAAGAACATCCCAGAATGGGACCCGGCCCCTAAGCCTAAAAAAGGTAAGCTCAGTCCGGTTAATCACAGCACCTGGTGTGGCAGTAGCTCAGTAGGTAGAGCGGGTGGACAGAGCGTGTCATCCACTAACCATAGGGCCGGCGGTTCGATCCCGTTGATCCCCCTCCTCCAACTGTCTACATGTCAAACCCCACAAATGTACTGCGCCTGCTAAATGCACCTTTACCATTAACTTGCTTTGCCACTTCAATGTAATGCAATTCCCATGCACGCCTCCGATATCGTTTTGTGTTGGGATTGTTTTGAAGCTATGATGTTTTCTCGATTGGTAAAAGCATTTTGTGTTGAATTCACAATTTCTGTGGATAATGGAAGTTGCCATGGTTACCATTTCTTCTAGCATTCTTTCTTCCAGCATACCTGAGTGTTTAGGTAGAATTTATGACGCTTTGCACCAAACTGTCATTATGTATAGCGCTCAATGAACAAGTCTGTGTGCTCTTGAAAAATAAGTGTTGGAAATTGCATTATTTTGCTTTCAGATTCTTTGTCTGTATATATGAATGTAGTGTTCCTTATATGGCATTGATCAGATGGTTTCTCCTTCAATTCTTAATTGGGCTTATAAAGGCAGTTTAACACCAATTACTACCCTGTTTTTTTTGTTTGAATAATGTATACGTCAGTACTTTGACCCCAATTTGGCGATCAGGTGTGGCCCTGGTCATTCCTGATCCATGTTTACTGTTTAAAACACGTGTGAAGCGGAGGCAATGTGGTCACTAGTTACCATTTGACAACTAGAGCGTGTGTGTCAACCTCCTTAACTATTACCAAACCCTGCCTCCACTGCAGTGGATGCTGACAAGGCCTTAATTAAACCATTTGTATGTAGCCTACATTGTGCTTTAGCCACTTAGCCGCTTTGTTTGTACTCTCGCAGAGTGTTGTGAAGAGCTGTCTCCTGAAGAGTCCTCATGTGACCGGCTGAGTTTCTACCACTTTGACATCTCGCGTCTTCTGAAGCACGGGGCGTCGCTGCTCGGGTCTGCGGGGGCCGAGTTTGAGCTTCAGGATGACAAGTCCGGTAAGATTTGCCCCCCCCCCCCTTCCTCACAGTACAGTGACCCATTCAGCCCAGTGCATTGACTATACAGTTGGCTGCAGAAAGCAAAAGCACTTGATGACACTCGATTGCACACGCAATGAAGTTGTTTACCTCTTGTGGTCCTTGTGTTGAATCAGAATTTAGTTTCAGTTCCAAAAGTGGAAGCAGACGAGTTCAAACCTTGCATTTCACTTTTACTTTTTTTTTTTAGTTTCATATCCCTACTACCACTCACCACGGCTCGTGTTGCTGTTTCTGGGCCCCCTGGCTCTCCGCTGTCTTTGACTCCTGCCTCCCTTGTCCCCCTCAGGGGAAGTGGACCCTAAGGAGCGTCTGGCACGCCAGCGGAAGCTCCTGCAGAGGAAGCTGGGCCTGGACATGGGCGCGGCCATCGGCATGGACACGCAGGACCTGTTCAACGACGAGGACCTCGACTACTCTCAGCCCACACCCAGGGCAGCTGCCGGCTCCAGCTCCTACAACCACGCTGTGAGTCACCTGCTGGGGCTGGGACTGAAATGCACTCGCAGCCAGGAAGCGTCCACAGCAGGACCGCTGGGTCTGAAATAGATCTTGTGCTGGACTTCTTCTTCATGTGGTTAAAAATACTTGTAGTTTTTGTTTTGCAAAGATTATATTTAGCTTTTTTTTTTTTCACCTGGTGATTTTCACCGGTGGTCTGCACTCTGAAATAAGCCAGGAAGTCCCAAAATACTCTTGGATACAGTGGAAAAGGTCTATCTTGGAAGCCGCTACTGTCAGTACTTTTGTCAGCAGTTCAGTGCTCCTCGGTAGGCTGATATTGAGGCAGAATTCACGGGCTGATGAATCTGGTAGTGTGAAACCAGTTCTGATGAGCCATGCAGGGGTTACTGTACTCGTGCTCACACCCTGAATGACGGGAAGGCAAATGGAAAGCAGCCTGTTTTTCATCTCCAAGGGGCGTGTGGGTTTGTGCACAAACAGGATGAATCTGACCACTTTGCGTGCACACTAGGTATTTGCATGCTTGCATTTCAGCTGCACCGTCTGTGGTTTTACACTGTCGGGGGCCTATTGTAACCACAACTTAAAAGAAATTGGTGCAGGTGTAGGTGGGACATTAATGCACAGGGTACTGGGGTTAAACAGTTTTATTTGTGAGGAAAACCAACATGGGCACTGAGCAGTAAATCCTGTTGGGTTCACACTGGTTATCAGTGCTACCGAGAGCTGAGGCGTTGCTGCATGATTCTCATGGTCCAGCAGATCTGTTAGGATTACAAACTTTGAGATGGTGTCCGAGATTCTAAGAATGATCCCATTTGTAATGGCGTATTGCATTGCATGTAATATGTTTGGAACACACTGCACTTTGAAGTAACCAATTGTTCAGTAAACCTATTAAAGTTGACTGAAATTTTCCCCCACGTTTGCGTTCTCAGCCCATGCAGGCAGCAGAGTTGATTGACTCCGAATTCAGGCCAGGCATGAGCAATCGACAGAGGAATAAGGCTAAGAGGATAGCAAAACTAGTAGCAAAGCAACGATCCAGAGACATGGATCCAAATGAGAAAAGGTATGTTTGACTTCCGTGGAGCAGTGCACCATCCTTTTGTGTCCTATTGTGTGTTTTTCGTCACACAATAGGCTATGTCATTGACTTGCCAACAGAATGAACGAATATCCTCCTCTCTTAGCAACGACAGCATTGAGGGCGAACCTGAGGAGAAGCGAAGAAAAACATCGAATGTGGTCATCGACCAATCGGCATCAGACGTTAAAGTCGTACTTGACAACGTCCGGGATACCTCCAGCAGCCTTGAGGAGGTAAAGGACGTCTTCTGCACTGAGTTGGATGAATCCCCTCTGGCATCTTACCCTTGAGTAAATCAAACCTCAGAGCGGAGGTGCAACTATAGCTTACAGCGGAGAGGGGAGTCTTGAACGTGTACTCATTTGTCTTTGCTCACAGACACAGGAGTGGCCCTTGGAAAGCTTCTGTGAGGAACTCTGCAACGACCTCTTCAACCCCTCCTGGGAGGTAAACAACTTCACCCACTGGATTGTTTATGCCGTTCAGTTTACAACTATATCTTCTATACCCCCCCCCCTCCAGAAAATAAATCTCCCTTTCTGCTCCATTGTTTAATTCACACTCCTCTGATGGAGATGGCACTGCGTGCGCGCATTTGGTTAACAGCCAAGATGGATTCACCAAACCAATCACGCGTTTTGCACAAAGTACTTGGCACCTTATGCAAAGTTGTGGTGGTCACGGGCAAACAGGTGTCATTCATTTCGAATCTCATTTGAATGCAATTCAAAACCGAGGTCATCGTCCGGTCGAAAGTGGCCGGCCGCGGTGCGACTCGAACCCGTTGCTTCTCGACACTGGAAAGGGGCGGAGTCTCATGGGTGACGGGACGCATCACCGCGCTGTTTGGTTGCAGGTTCGACACGGCGCCGGCACGGGTCTTAGAGAAATCCTCAAGTTCCACGGCCGCGGCGGAGGCAAGCTGGTGGGCAGCACTGCGGAGCAGGTACGGCAACCTTTTTATGCGGCACTTTTCAGTTTTTTGGGGGGGGGGGGGGGGGGTTTTGGTCGTTTTTGTCCCTCGCCCTCGTATCACGCCGCGTGACGAGTCGATGCCGTCTGTGTGGCGTTTCCAGATGACGCGTCAGCACCAGGAGTGGCTGGATGACCTTGTGATCCGACTGCTCTGCATCTTCGCCCTGGACCGCTTCGGGGACTTTGTGTCTGACGAGGTGAGCGTGCGTCTCTGCCCGGTGGGGAGGGCATTAGCACCCACCAAATATGGATAGGCTTTGTAATTATCTAACCCCCCTCTACTCTCTTCACCTGTCAAATAACTGAGCACACTAACTTGGCCTGCCGTCTGTCTCCCCCCCCCAGGTGGTGGCCCCCGTGAGGGAGACGTGTGCCCAGGCGCTGGGAGTGGCCCTGCGTCACATGACCGAGAGCGGCGTCACCATGACTGTGGACATCCTGCTGAAGCTCCTGACGGAGGCCCAGTGGGAGGTCCGGCACGGAGGTCTGCTGGGGATCAAGTACGCCCTGGCGGTCCGACAGGTACCGTGTGCAGTGGAAGCCGGGAGGGGAAGAGGGACTCACCCACCCCACCTGCCTCCCCATTGGCTGACGTTGGGTTGATCATAAGGAACTCTTGAGATGTACCTCCCCATAAATCCCTTCCATATTAAACATTTCATGATTACATTTTCAGGGAAAACCAAAACCCTAAAATCACTTTATATGAAAAGTTAAGTATTGGGGGACTTACTAGTGCTATGGATTGATCCTGGTCCAATCTCTACTTAAACGCATAAAATGGATTAGATGGAAATGTACTCTGATTGCCTGCATTAATTTCCTGTTATTGGCCGTGTGGGGTTACCTGGTAACCCAGTTTACTAAATCATAAAGTGTATATAAAGGTAACATAAAATTAAAAAATCACAACTATAGGGGACATCAGATTACTGCATACCGTGTAAAAGCTTTAACAACCGTGATCTAATTATTAAAGTTGTGAAAAAAAAAAAAACCTATTCAACCTCAAAAACACACTTTAATGCATTAAGAACCAAACAAGAAGGCACATAAACTAAAGCAGCATGACCATAATGAACATAAATTACATTAACTGCAAGTCTTCATGGTGATGAAGCTCCAACCCAGGGTCACTGGCCTGCACACTATCTATAGTAGTGCACTAAACCAGTCTGAACACAAACAACTCAGTACCACTTCCTTGGTGGAGGGTTGCCAAGGAGGGTATCATATTGAAAGATGCTATCTTAAACGGGGGTGCCGGCTTTCCATTTCAATAAGTTATTGTTTGCATGCATTTCCTCCTCGTGTTGAGCCTGTGTTCCCCCCCCCCCCGTCCCAGGACCTGATCCCAGTCCTGCTGCCCCGGGTGCTGCCCGCCATCACGGAGGGCCTGCAGGACCTGGACGACGACGTGAGGGCGGTGGCCGCCGCGGCCCTCATCCCCGTGGTGGACGGCCTGGTGCAACTGCTGCCCCACAAGGTGAGGCCCCGCGGCACCGCTTTCGCCCCCCTCCCTGCCGCGCTGTCATTTGTGTGCATTGGCTTTGAACGACTCTTTCCCTCTGCTCCCCCCCCCACCCCCGCCGGACCCCAGGTGCCCTTCATCGTGAACACGCTCTGGGACGCCCTGCTGGATCTGGACGACCTCACGGCCTCCACCAACAGCATCATGACCCTGCTGTCCTCCCTGCTCACCTACCCCCAGGTCCGGCAGTGCAGGTCAGTCCCCCCCCCCCCCGCCATCCGTCCAGGTGAAGCCACACCAAACCCCTGTAGTTTGTGCTAATTGCCCGTGGCGCTAAGCCTCTGTGCTCCTCTGGCGTCGTTTCCCCAGCCTGGAGCAGTCGCTGACCATCCTCGTCCCTCGCGTCTGGCCCTTCCTGAGGCACACCATCTCCTCGGTCAGACGCGCCGCGCTGGAGACCCTCTTCACGCTGCTGTCCAAAGCCGACCAGGTGAATCCACACAACTTTCTGGAGGATTGCGGTTCATCAATGCCGATGGGTTATCTGTACCTTGTGTTTAGTAGAACGAACACTTACAGTGAAACCTTTATTTCATTGTGTGCGTCAGGACTGCGCTCTGTGGTTGAACCCCATCCTCCAGGATATGCTCCGCCACATCTTCCAGTCCTGCATACTGGAGAGCAACCAGGACATCCTGGACCTCATTCAAAAGGTTAACTGGTTTAATCCCTCAACACACAGAACCTTTTCCATGTTGACATGTGCCGCGCCTCACTGTAGCGTGTACGGGCAGGCGAGCCGCGGCCAGCTCTGCTCTTTCACTGTGGCGCTCCGGAGGGGGGGGGGGGGTTTCTGTGTGAATACCGTGACATCGTCACGTCAGTCCATGCCTGACTGCCCTCCGAAAGCCCCGCGGCGCTCGTCTCTTCTCTCACGCACGCCGGTCATCATCTATTCTCCATTAGCCATCCTCGCGTGTCTCCCTGTTCGCCGGGGCGCGACGCTAACGGCTGTGCTGTGTGTGCGGCGCAGGTGTGGATGGAGCTGCTCCGCCGCGCGCACCAGCAGTTTGTGGTGGCAGCCAGCTGTCCGTGGATGGGCGCCTGGCTCTGCCTCATGATGCAGGCCTCCCACATCCCCATCGACCTCAACATGCTCCTGGAGGTCAAGTCCCGCTCCAAGCAGGTACCGCTGGCCTCAAGGCCTCCGACCTTAACAACGTGGCCTCCTTTTTTCCTTTTTTTTTTTTTTTTTTTTTTTTTTGAATAGATGCATTTCTGGTTCCTGTGAGCCATCGTTTATGGCTCAATGTTGTGCTGGGGGGGGGGTTCGTTCTCGGCCGAATGATTTGACTGTCTAATGTTGCGTCTCCAGGACAAGGCTGGCATCAAGGCCCGTCAAGGAGGACTCCCCCAGGTGAAGGAGACGGTGCAGGAGTACATAGCGGGGGCGGAGACGGTCACGGAGGACCAGGCCACCCGGGACTACGTGGTGGTGCGCGCTCGCCTCATGGCGGCCAAGTGAGTTCCGCTTGATTTGGTTTCCTTTCCCTGCATCGACGAGGGAAGTGTTTGGGAGTCCCGAGGCAGGTTTTTCAACCTCTGGCTTCATTGCCAGCGGAGTTCTTTCGCAGTGGCGTCGGTGGCGCTTACCCCGCCAGCGTTTTTTCAGACGGCAGCTTGGCGCCGAACCATGGTTTGTGTAGGCGACTGATTTTGTTTTCTCTTCTCTCCACTCCCCCCCCCCCCCCCCCCCCCCAACCCCCTTTGTTTCTACTTCACTTCCTTCTCTCCTCAACCTTTCTCCGCTCCTCTCTCAATTTGCCCCTTTCTACCAAACCCTCTCCCCCTGTCGCGACGTACTTTGCCTCCGACTCCTCGCTCTCCCCTCCGTCCTCTTCTCTCGCCTCTCTCTCTCTCCGGCCAACGACACGTCAACACTGATGCTGCTGCTGCTGCCTTCCCGGCCGCGACAGACTGCTGGCCGCCCTGTGTCGGTGTATCTGCGACCCGCAGCTCAACGCCGCCTCCCAGGAAGTCCGGCCGGCCGAGTCCCTGGGCCAGCTGCTGCTCTTCCACCTCAACACCAAGTCGGCGCTGCAGCGCATCGCCGTGGCCCTGGTGCTGTGTGAGTGGGCCACGCTGCAGAAGGTGCGCGCGCGCTCGTGTGTGTGTGTGTGTATGTGTGTGTACCGCTTGGCCTGGTTTTGGGGTTTTGGGGTTTTGGTTTTGGGTTGGCGGGCTTTGAACGGAACGACGGGTTAGATAACCGACGGGCCGTTAGTCAGCGTTTCCCCTTCATCCTCTCTCTCTGGACAGCTCTGTG
Source organism: Urophycis tenuis (assembly GCA_036785325.1). NCBI lineage: Eukaryota > Metazoa > Chordata > Actinopteri > Gadiformes > Phycidae > Urophycis > Urophycis tenuis. Next base: position 9,343,201 of record JAXIVH010000004.1, read on the forward strand.
GTATTGGCTGCAGCACAACTATTTGACTCTTGAAGTGTTTGTTTGGAAATAGTGGGTTTTAGCTACCAGTGTGAAGCCACAGTATTGGTCGACCTTGGGATTTTTGTTCCGAAGCAAACACTTGAGTAAACACTTCACCGAATAAAACACATTTATTCCCCACTTGTTGATCAAACTTTTGGAGATATAAATCCCATAGGGCTGAACGTGACCTCAGAGTGACGGCCCACCCTTAACCACTCCTGCCCTGCGCCGTCCCCCAGGAGTGTCAGGTGGTCTCGGTCATGGTGCAGCCTCGCCTGCTGGCCATCCTGTCGGAGCAGCTGTACTACGACGAGATCGCCATCCCCTTCACGCGCATGCAGAACGAGTGCAAGCAGCTCATCGCCATGCTGGCCGACGCCCACATCGACGTGCCGGACCGCAGCAACTGCAGCGTGTTCACCATCGACCAGGCCAACGAGCTGGTGAGGCCCACGCGCACACACACGCGCACACACGTTCAGTCAACAGACTAGCGCTGTACCCAGCTAAGTGTTCTGCCCAATCTCAAGGTGAACGAAAATTCTACCCTCGTCTCCCCCCCCTGTTACCTAGGTAACCAGCATCTTCTCTGAGTCCACGGCGGGGCTCTGCGCCAGGCAGCCGGCGCTCTGGCAGCCGCTGGACGGCAAGCGGCAGCAGGCGCACGCCACCGTGCAGGAGACCAGCGGCGAGTGGCAGCGGCTGCACCTGCGCGTGCACCTGTTCACGGCGTGCGCCGCCGTCAACCTGCGGGCGCTGCCCGACAAGCTGAACCCGCTGGTGCGGCCGCTGATGGAGGGCGTGAAGCGCGAGGAGAACCCGCTGGTGCAGGGCTACGCCGCCTCCTTCCTGGCCCGGCTGCTGCAGCAGTGCGCCGGCCGCGCGCCCTGCCCCAACACCAAGATCGTCCGGAACCTCTGCGCCTCGGCGTGCGCCGACCCGGCCGTCACGCCGGCGTCCGCCTGCCCCGTGCCGCCGCCGCCGCCGGAGGCCGCCAGAGGTGACCTGATCCCCCCCCCCCCCCCCCCCCTTCCCACCGTGTCCAGATTCAGCAGTAGCCCCTTCAGCCTGGGGGGGGGGGGGGGTAAATGATGGCAGCCCGTTGTGTGTTGCTGCCCGGGCTGCTTTGACGTTGTATCAAGCCTGTCGTGGCCTTTGCCCCCTCCTCCCGTGTTGCAGGCAGTCATAGCTTGAAAGTCCAGATTCCTGACATGTTTTGGTTACAACTAGGCTGGCGATGAGCCATCCGATTTCAGTCATTGGTATTAAAATGATCCAAATGATTGAAAATGGGCCACAGAGACGAACGGGAACAAATTGACGTGCTCGACGTCCGGCTCAAGCTATAACGTACTCATGGTTGTGCCTTTTTTCCCACCTGGTTGACTCCTAGTCGGTGGCTCGGAGAAAGACTGCATGCACCACAACGTCAACAAGACCCGCGGCATCATCACCTTGTATCGCCACCAGAGGGCAGCGTTTGCCATCACCAGCAAGAGGGGTCCAGCCCCCAAAATCTCCAAGACCTCCCTGGATTTTCCACCAGGCGGTGCAATCGGCGCAGATAATGACGAGGTAAGAAGACTGAGATTGGGGAAGAAGCACTTTCTTCCATTTTATCGACAAAATAGGGCTGTTTTCGTTCATGCAATTTTTTGCTTTTACCTTCAGAGTAAAAGACCATGCCTGATCCAGCGGCGAGGGGCAGAGTTCTCGCTGACCACCATCGCCAGACACTTTGGCTCGGAGCTCACTGGCTCTCTGCCGTACCTGTGGGAGAACATGGTGGGGCCTCTGCGGACTGCGGTGGATGACAATCAAGGCATAGGTACTTTGAAAATTAATTCAGACAGTTTGGTCGGGGGGCGTTCAATCACCCTCAGCCCCAAAGCGTCTCTAGGGCTGGTCTGACCTTCTTTAAAGCAAGATGTCCAAATGCCAATACCTTGTCCCCCCTCCTCCTCCTCACTACAAAGCACTTTGGTTAATGGTGTCTCCTGAATGATGTAATTATTACAAATCATAGGAGACCACAGGCCAGTGAATTACCGACTCGTATGGGTGACGGGTTTATTAAACCTGTTCATCTCGACCCCGTGTCTCGTCTGCGTGTGCTGCCAGATGTGCAAGCTCAGCTGAAGCGGGGCGACGCCGTCGCTCAGGAGCTGATCAACTCTCTACAAATCTTGGAGGTCACGGCCAGCGCCATGTCTGCAGAACTCAAACCCCTGGTAAGGCTGCTGTCAAATGCTCGCCCCGGACACAAACAGGCTCAAGCCATTGGGTTTAGAAGAAAAACTCTGAAAGAAAAGTGTGGTTTGAAGTAGCAGGCCCCCACGGTGCAATTTGGGATAGAATAGTGCAGAAAAGTGCTCCATCATATGGGCACCATATTTGAACCCCCCCCCCCCCCAGTCTCTCTGTTAACGGAGCGTGTCTCCTGTCGGGTCCCTGTAGCTGCTGGAGCACCTGCCCCACCTCTTCAGCTGCCTGCAGCACCCGTACACGGCCGTGCGGCACATGGCGGCGCGCTGCGTGGGCGTGCTGGCCAAGATGTCCACGCTGGAGACCATGAACCTGTTCCTGGAGCGCGTGCTGCCCTGGCTGGCCGCCATCGAGGACTGCACCAAGCAGGAGGGCTCCATCGAGGCCCTGGCCTGTATCCTTCACGCCTCGACCCACCGACTAGCTTGGGCATTTCAAAACTTGTCAAAAGTTGGAACTTCCGACGCTTCAAGCCAAATTCAAGTCCGGCCGTTTCTGTGCGCTGTCATGGGGGGGTGGGTTTTAGATTGGGTCGGCGCCACGTGTCCAGAGGTGAGAACTCCTGTCACGTTCTTTGGGGAGAACGCCTCGCGTGCTTTTCATTACAAAACGAGAAAGAGCCAAGCTGCGCGTGCTAATGCAGTTGCCCGTAAGCCCTCTTCGCCGTGTGTGTGTGTGTGTGTGTGTGTGTGTGTGTGTGTGTGTGTGTGTGTGTGTGTGTGTGTGTGTGTGTGTGTGTGTGTGTGTGTGTGTGTGTGTGTGTGTGTGTGTGTGTGTGTGTGTGTGTGTGTGTGTGTGTGTGTGTGTGCATTGCAGTCTGTTGCGATCACCTTGCAGTCTCCATATGTGCTATAGTTAGTGCAACAATACATGCGTGTGTGTGAGGAAGGAGTGCGTGTTGGAGGAGGAGGAGGTGTGTTGTCCTTGACGACCCGTCCCTCAAGGCATCATGGAGCAGCTGGAGGTGGACATCGTGCCGTACATCGTGCTGCTGGTGGTGCCCGTGTTGGGGCGCATGAGTGACCCCAATGACGGCATCCGCTTCATGGCCACACAGTGCTTCGCCACGCTCATCCGCCTGCTGCCCCTGGAGGTAGGACGGCGTCACTCGTCTCAACGCTGTTCTGATGCCGTCGCCCGTAGACCAGTGGTTCTCAAGCAGTCTGGCTTCGGGACCCACCGCCATCCCTTAATGACAAAGCCGTGACCCAAATCTAGGGAAATGTTCAACTTCTCAAATTTATTTAACATAACATAACACTTCAGTAACTGTACTGTTAAATTATTCAGTCACTTATTCAGGCAATAAAAAATAGACGGCACTCCGCTGCATTAAAAAATCTTCTTCAAAATAAAAGCAGGACAAAGGCCCGCGACCCACCATTTGAGAACCACTGCCGTAAACCACATGGATTTTGGTACTGGGGGATTTGCATTGGTATATTTTGTAGTTGTCTTAATGTCTTTTCTTTGCCTTTCTCAGGCAGGTATACCGGACCCTCCAGCCATGTCGGCAGACCTGATTCGCCAGAAGGCCCGAGAACGCCACTTCCTGGAGCAGCTGCTGGACAGCAGGAAGCTGGAGAACTACGACATCCCCGTGCCCATCAAGGCGGAGCTCCGCAAGTACCAGCAGGTAGGGCCCTGCGATGTGGGCCTCGCCCTCTCAGGCAGCCGCTACGCTATGGAAAGTCTGTGCCCCATCCATACCTTAAGAGATTGTTCCCCACGCCAGCTCATAAATGATTTATACACTTCCTCTGGTTAATGGCTGGCCTAAGAGACGGCGCATGCTGACGGCAGCTGACTGCATGGGAGATTACAGCAGATGAAAGGAGATTTGGCTGTGCCCGCTCCACGCCTTTTTTAGAGGGATATGACGAGGCCGGGCTCGGCGAGCCATCTGTCTCCCCAATGGAGCCGTGCAGCTGTTTCGGTTAAAACCGCTGGACCCATCGTCCCGGCTCCCCCCCGTAGCGACGTAATGTCTGCCGAGGTTTATGGCGCGTGGAGACGCAGCCGCCTGATGTAAGCACATTCTCCCAGCCGCGCGGTGCCTCGTATACGTTTTTAGAGCAGGCGGGGGGGGGGGGGAAAGCGACGATGCGGTAAACTGCATAGTGCGCCATAATGTGGAACGTCTCGAGAACCCACGAGGCCACGCCTTGCTGCTCTTTGTTAATCTGTGCTCGTCTTAACACCTCCGCATCAGCCTCCTCCTCCTCCTCAAACCTCCTGCAGACAAGGGGTCTGCTCCTTTCACCATCACATGGGATTACTCGTTGCTGATTAATCACAGCCCTCGGGTAACGGCGACCCAGACCAAATCTGACTGTGTGAGCGTTCATTCTGGGACTCCTCCGGTATGCGCGAGTTCCCCCATCGTATTTATTATGCCGTACGCAAGCTGGCATGCCAGCAGCCTCACTAACTGCTATATCCTGATTCTTTGTCTTGTCACAGCCTCGCTGGGTCTATTGAGACTAGTCAGTGATGCACTACTTTGTGCAGTGGTGCGAAACGCATATCCTCAACATGTAAAAGTAAACGTGTTGTTTCGCCCCCGAATCCGTCCCTGCTTTTACTTCCAGAACGCTGGTCCTAGATAGAACCGGCTCCTAGAACCCGCTCCTATCTCTGTGTAAACCGCGAGGTTCGATGGAACATTGCAGACCACAGCGTGTGCTCTTTACCCCAAAGAGGTACCAACCTCTGACCTTTACTCTTCCAGGACGGAGTGAACTGGCTGTCCTTCCTGAACAAATACAAGCTGCACGGGATCCTGTGTGACGACATGGGCCTGGGCAAGACCCTGCAGTCCATCTGCATTCTGGCCGGGGACCACTACCTCAGGTAGGACACCACACCCACGTTTCGTTGGCTTGGCGGAGGGGGATTTGAGCATTGCCAGATGACAGATCTTCAAGGTGGCTCTGTGTATATAATACATGCACTCTGACTGCTCGACCGCACAAAACCCGACTAAAAGTACCAAAGCACTTCTAGTAACGTTGGATAATACCATTCTGCTGACATGCGTGGGTACCCCGGGTCATTCCTGCAGGGCACAGGAGTACGCCAAGACCAAGGCGGCGGACTGCAGCCCGCTGCCCTCCCTGGTGGTGTGCCCGCCCACGCTGACGGGCCACTGGGTGGACGAGGTGAGCAAGTTCTGTCCCAAGGAGTACCTGAGTCCCCTGCACTACACGGGGCCGCCGCTGGAGCGAGTCAGGTACCGTCAAGAGCCCCCCCCCCCCCCCCCCCCCCCCCGACACCCTTCAGTCATCAGTGGATGAACGTCAACCGTGGAACGTCCTGGAGGCCTCATGCAGCTGTTCCTCTCCTCCCCAGGTTGCAACATCAAGTGAAGAAACACAACCTCATCGTGGCCTCGTACGACGTTGTGAGGAACGACATCGACTTCTTTAAGTAAGCGGCTCCCATTGGTCGTCACCGATTTTTGTTTGGCCGTGATCGCCGCTTGTCGCACGATACAGCCGTTTCATTTTTTCTGCCTTTCTTTCTTCAGAAACATCAAATTCAATTATTGCATCCTCGACGAGGGTCACGTGATCAAGAACGGAAAGACGAAACTGTCGAAGGCCATCAAGCAGCTGGCCGCCAACTTCAGAGTCATCCTGTCCGGAACGCCCATCCAGGTAAAATGCAGCCCGCAGAAACAATGTGTGCTTTCCTGTTGTTTAACCCTGTTCATACGCCCGTCCTATATACACGCCTGCGTGGAGTTGAGCATTGTGTTGTGCTGTTTGCCACGCCCCCAGAACAACGTGCTGGAGCTGTGGTCGCTGTTTGACTTCCTGATGCCCGGCTTCCTGGGCACGGAGCGGCAGTTCGCCGCACGCTACGGCAAGCCCATCCTGGCCAGCCGCGACGCCAAGAGCTCCTCCCGGGAGCAGGAGGCGGGTAAGAGACGCCGCCCCGGGGCGGAGTCACTCTTTGAATAAAACCATCTTCTGAGCCTTCGACTCTGTATTCTGGACGCGCGCCGCCACCAGAAAGCGGTCACCTTGGGCTCCGGGAAAGGGCAATCAAATGCCGTGATCCATCAAACGTAATTGCACAAAATGTGCGCCAATCGCTCAGGTGATTGCAGCCCGTTGCATCATTTGGAGCCAATTAAAAGTGCCGCTCGGACCCGTGTTTCACCAGACCTCGTGCCGACCCCCGAGGCCGACTGTTAATTCTGGTTACCAGACATGCATGGTGATGTGACGGTTACCGCCCTGATTTAAGGCCTTTACCGCCCTCTCTGCCCTCAGGTGTGCTGGCCATGGAGGCCCTCCACAGACAGGTGCTGCCCTTCCTGCTCAGGAGGATGAAGGAGGACGTCCTACAGGATCTGCCCCCCAAAATCATTCAAGACTACTACTGTAACCTCAGCCCCCTGCAGGTAGGTCTGTCGTGACGAGTTCACCTGAACCCTGCACAACATCCAACCTCTACCAACCCCCCCCACTTACCCGCAATCTCTTGTTGTACATCTTGGCACTTTGTAATTGCTCTTTGTAACTTGGCACTTAGCCGGAGATGTTGTATACCAGCAATGGTTAACCTAGCAATTGAAATGCTTGACACTTGTTCGGGTGACTTTCTTACTGTATTAACAGCAATGAAGTGGTTCGCCGTCTTCTGACAAATGTACTTATTGTAAGTCGCTTTGGATAAAAGCGTCTGCTAAAGGTAAATGTAGGGGCCCCCCTTGCCCACCTTGCTGCGTGCAGACACAGGTCGTTTGTTGGTGTGTTTATTCAGCTTGGGGTTAGGCATCACTTAGATTTTTCATACTCGTAAATTTTTTTTTTTTGTAGTTGTGGATTAGGCCAACTTGAATATGGCTTTCATGTTGCCTTTTGAAATGGCTTTTCGTATTTTAGTAATTCCCCTCCAAGGAAAACGAATGCTTTTGCGACGCTTTGCGCTGCCATTATCGCCGAGGAAGCGCTCCTCCGAGTCGCGGAAATTCCGCGGGACGAGTGGCGGTGGAATGTGTTGACACGACGGTTGTCCTCCCCCGGCAACTGCAGGTTCAGCTGTACGAGGACTTCGCCAAGTCTCGGGCCAAGGTGGGCGTGGAGGACACCATCTCCATGGCCTCGCAGGAGGAAGAGGAGGAGAAGAAGCCCAAGCTGAAGGCCACGGGCCATGTGTTCCAGGTACACGTCAGCACGTTTCCATCCTGGCGTTTGTCGCCTCGGGTTTTTGACCGCCAAGGGCATTTCACAGGATGTCTCTGAAGCGACCGAAGGCCGTGTTGAATCGCTTTGTCTCTACTGTGGTCTCTCGTAACTATTTGACTATTTGCTGGTGGGCGGTGGGTATTTGTGGCGTTGTTTTCAGCATGGTGAGCATTGCATCATGGCGTGTGTGTGTGTTTGTTGCAGGCTCTGCAGTACTTGAGGAAGCTGTGTAACCACCCCGGGCTGGTCCTGACGCCCCAGCACCCCGAGTACAGGCGCATCTCGGAGCAGCTGGCCACGCAGAACTCCAGCCTGCGGGACATTCAGCACGCACCCAAACTCTCGGCCCTCAAGCAGGTACGTCCCTGAACCGGCACCGCAACCCGGGCTGGACCGCTCACTCCAAGAGGAACCCCATCCACCCGACCGCATTGTATATTGGCTTCTTCTTCTTCTTCTTCGGTGGCCCGTCTCGCTAACAACACCCCACTTGTTCCCCAGCTGCTGCTGGACTGTGGCCTGGGCGGCGCCGGCGGCGCGGAGGGCGGCACTGAGTCGGTGGTGGCCCAGCACCGCGTGCTCATCTTCTGCCAGCTGAAGAGCATGCTGGACATGGTGGAGCAGGACCTGCTGAAGCCCAAGCTGCCCACCGTCACCTACCTGAGGCTGGACGGCAGCGTGCCGGCCGGCCAGAGGCACTCCATCGTCTCCAGGTACGTCTGGCAACCACCAGAGAGGTCCAGGGTTTGAGGGAGGGTTGTAGGGTTTCTCTCTGTTCTCTAGTGGGCCGAAATGACGAATGCCGCTTTAAAGCTGCAGTAGTTGCACATTAGCCGCGTTAAGTTGCGTATTAATAATGCACACACAGCTTGGTATTGCCGTAATCCATAAGCCGGGCTCTGCAGTGCTTCCTCTTGTTACCGCGGTAATCCATAAACCTATTGCCGCCTTGAATGCATAGCAGGGAACCATGAAGGAACACGTTGTCACCCTTCAGAGGAAGTTATTAAAGCCAGGTTGGGTAATTTGTTGAAAACCAGCCGGCGCTAGATTTTGGAGTTCCAGCCCAAAAAGCCCACCCCTCCCCTCCCCTCCACAGGCCCCCCTCTGAAGCTACTTCCCACAACATGTGATTAGCACGCTAGTGGTACTAATAGGTCGGCCTAGCCTTCTGGAAGCCTCTGGTCATGCGACGAGTGCACGGGCAGAGTCTCTTTAGGTAGGTCGGTAGACACTGGTAGGCCATCCAATCATGTAATTCTGCCTGAATTAGGAATTCTGCCTGTTTTTTTGTGTATTTTTTAAATTGTAAAGTTAATCTATGGATGCCCTCTGGATGTATAAGAAAATGTCAACATTTAGGACAGACAAAATAGGCAATATCAATTGCCCATCCCAGCTGTAAGTGTTGAAGGGAGCCTGTGCAGTCCAGTCTGGTGGCTTCTGCAGATCCTCTCGTGAACACGTGCTGCTCTCACAACCCTGACCAGTTTGGTTTTCACTTCCTGTCAGGGTTGTGCGGCCTTTGAATGAGATGGCATTTGTCTTGAGGTCACATTCAAATCCATTGAAGCCGATAACTCACTCCACCAGTCACATGACTCGTCAGGCTGACGTAGAAAGCCCCTTTTCTCTCCCTCTCTCAGTCACACCCATTGTCTCTCTCTCTCTCTCATTGACTCTGGTTGTCCGCTCCCCCTCCTCCCGTGCGCAGGTTCAACAACGACCCGTCCATCGACGTGCTGCTGCTCACCACCCACGTGGGCGGCCTGGGGCTCAACCTGACGGGCGCCGACACCGTGGTGTTCGTGGAGCACGACTGGAACCCCATGAGGGACCTGCAGGCGATGGACCGCGCCCACAGGATAGGACAGGTGACCCCCGTCTGCCTGTCTGTCTGTCTGTGTCGGTCTGTCTGTGTGTGGTGTGCGGGTGCCTTCCTAGATTTGTTTACGCAGGGTTTTTCCATGACGCCGTCATTCGTGAATGTCGTGCGGTCTTTCTGCTGCCTAAAGGGGAGGCTTAAGCAGGTGCCAGCCCTTTTTTTTTTTTTTTTTTGCAAACTCCAGCTCTCTGGCCAGCAGGAGAGCACAGGTTATGATTGAGCTCACTGCAGGCGCGCTTATAGTCATAGCTAGCCCACGCGCACGCCGCCCTTACATTGTTGGTTCCCGCGCTGACGTTGGCGTTGTCGTGTGTGTTGCGTGCCCCAGAAACGCGTGGTGAACGTGTACCGGCTGATCACGCGCGGCACCCTGGAGGAGAAGATCATGGGCCTGCAGAAGTTCAAGATGGGCATCGCCAACACGGTCATCAGCCAGGAGAACTCGAGCCTGCAGAGCATGGGCACGGACCAGCTGCTCAACCTCTTCACCCTGGATAAGGTCATTCATTCATTCATGCACACATTCATTCATTTGCTTCTGGGAGTCATTCATTTATTTGTTAACAGTAGATGCCGGAAGCTCGACGTTGTCGCTTTTAAAATGAATTCTGGTCACTTGTCACGAGGGCGTAGAGAGCACCCAGTTCAGCATCCTGTAGGCCGCGTGTTGTTGATCCATGTTTCCACACACTCAGCCGTGTGTGTGTGTGTGTGTGTGTGTGTGTGTGTGTGTGTGTGTGTGTGTGTGTGTGTGTGTGTGTGTGTGTGTGTGTGTGTGTGTGTGTGTGTGTGTGTGTGTGTGTGTGTGTGTGTGTGTGTGTGTGTGTGTGTGTGTGTGTGTGTGTGTGTGTGTGTGTTGCGCAGGACAACAAGGGGGAGAAGGGCGAGACGTCGGCGGCCGGCGCGGTGAAGACCTCCATGAAGACGGTGCTGGACGGGCTGGGCGAGCTGTGGGACCAGCAGCAGTACGACACCGAGTACAACCTGGACAGCTTCATGCACTCCCTGCAGTAGCAGCCCCACCCCCCCCCCCCTCTCTCTCCCTCCCCCTCTCTCCACCCGTGACCGACAGAAACCCCACCACCGCCCCCCCCCCCTCCCCGGGCCCGGTACCTCAGGAACAACACCGGACTTTAAACCCACGTGCTCCTGGATGCCTGGACCAGAACCTCACCACACTCACACACGCACTCTCTCACACGCACTCTCTCACATGCACTCTCTCACACACACACACACAAACACACGCACACGAGTAAGGACTCAAAACGAATAGGAAATGGGGCTGTTGGATGTTGGAACACAGTTCGATGCGGCCCGCCTGCTCTGGTCTCTCTAGCGCACACACGCACACGCAGGCACTGTTAATGTAGTTGATATTTCTGTGGTGGCGTCGCAGAGCCAGTACCCAACAGTGTTAACCAGCTTCTAATCTCACCTCGGGGGCAGGGGGGCCCGGCCCTTGAGGCCGGTGTGCTCCTAATGAACCAGCAGGTCCTCCTCACTTAAGGTTCTCTGAGGAAGAACGCCGGGTCCTTGTTGGGTTAGATTAGGAAGCGAGGGGGGCGTCGTAACGGAGCCCCCGGTGAGAGCACCGACTCGTGAGGGGTGTAGCCGAGGGCTCGCGACTCCCACCCTCCAGGTGGCGCTGTGGTTTCCACCAGCACACTAGGAATGACTCGAAAACATTGGTTCTCCCATTTTTATAATTTTAATTTAATTTTCTTTTTTTTGTTTGTTTTTTTACTGGATATGAGGAGGGAACTGGGATGGTTTGAGTGGGAGACGGACTTGGAAAAGCACTGAACTGGAGCAGCGCTGCAGGAACTGGAAAGCTGCGGCACTCGACTCCGTTTCCAAAAGTATTTTAAAAATATTATAGAGCAGACTTGTAAATATTTCTGTAATGGCTGCTGTTTGTTTAAGCTGATGGAATTGTAATAAATTCTGCAGAACTTTGGATGTTTGTGTTCTGATTGGTGGGAGGTGTGGATTGTCGAGCAATTTCTGAATGGTGCGTGTTTGGGTAATGCAGCATTTTCATAAAGATGCACAATTTAATACACATTGAGGAAGATACTTCACTGTGGGATCACAGGGCTCTTAAATCAGGAAAAATGATCTGAAAAAACTTTGAAGAGATTGCACTCATCAGGGATCATTTTCTGTAAATTAACTTTTTTTTCTGCAGTTCAAATTGTAAATGTGCAATTTTGCCTCAAGGTAATTTTTGCTAAAACTAGAAGTGTACAAACCTGGAAGATGTCTGGTGCAGATGGGTGAGAGATGAACAAGAGGCTAGTAGGCAAATGACCACAAGCTTTCACGACACCATACAGCTACATTTAATAACATTAGCTTATTTATACAGAAAAGGGTCAAACTTGGAGGGGAGGGGGGGCCAGAGGGGGGACTAGAAACTCTGAAGCATTCAGCATCGTTTTTTTGTTTTTTTCACAGCTGAATTGCAAAGTGTAGACAAGCATAGTTCAATTCAACGTCAGCAGTTTCAAATGTCTAGTCAATATTAAAGAACCAGTATTCAAGTCGAGTAAAAAAAAAAAAAAAAAAGACTGTTAAAAAAAAAAAAAGAGTACATTTTATGAAGTGGAGTTGTTGGTAAATGAATAAATCGAACATCAAACTTGTCTTTAAATATCACGTGTTGACGTTACACAGCGTACCTCAGTTAGACTGACCACAGAAGCAGACGTAATATACAGTATTCCAGCAAGTTTAGTTACATGACCTATTTTTTTTTCTCCATTGAGTTGCACATTATATTGTTAATATTGCTAGATTATAAACTGTTTGCTAAGCCAGAAATACATTTAGAAACAGATAGTGGCAGCCCAGCATCCTTCGAGATGTTTTGGGGTACCTCGATGAACTGGTGGTGGTCAAGAGATTGGTGTCTTGGCGTTCTCATAAAATGAATGCGGTGTGTGTGTGTTTGATGACTGACACAACAAAACAAAGGACGGTAAATTGATAAAGGGTTATGAATCGGGATCTCTTCAGCTCTCCGAGAGCAGAAGATCATTCGGGCAATCGGAAATCTGTGGTCGAATCATGTAAGCCCCACACTCCGCCTCTGGTTTTATTCACACACACACACGGCACCTCAAATACACAATCATACAATACAATCACACGCGTTCATTTGCATCTCTTTAGTTAAAGCCATCGGGTTCAACACTGCGGCCATGTTGACTCGGAGGCTTAATGTGGAAATGTTTACTAATTAAGGCCTATTCAAGAGTTGCTTATTTAGTGTTTCAAGTGAATTAAAAAAAGTTGTGCGAGCTCTACCTAGATCATGCACAGTGATCCTGTGGTCTGACACGTCTAATAATTATTAGGAACTAAAAAGTACTATTGCTGCAGTTTCTGAAGTTGTGTCTGGAGTAGCAGAGGCAGTTTTCCAGCTTCTACACGCACGCCACAACATACAGAATCATATGCTCCATTTCATTTTATTGCCCGTTAGTTTGTTTACATCACCTTTGCCAACCATCATTACATTACGACCCACTACTTCGTTTTGTGTGTGTGTGTGTGTGTGTGTGTGTGTGTGTGTGTGTGTCTGTGTGTGTGTGTGTGTGTGTGTGTGTGTGTGTGTGTGTGTGTGTTTATATATATACATATATATATATATATATATATATACATATATATATATATATATATATATATATATATATATTTATATATATAAATATATATATTTATATATATTGTATATATTTGAGATTTTTTTTCTCCCCCCCATAGATTCTTTTTGGAGATTCATTGCACACTAATGTATAAGCAACATCAGCAAATTAATACACAAAGCATAGCATTTCAAGAATCTAAGACACTTTACCAACAATATTACAAAGTTGTTGTTTTTCATACTTCCAAAATGAAACAGAGGACAAACAGAAAAAAACTTAAAAAGAATTAGCATCATAAAATTAATTTATTCAAAGTAAAAATACAAAATAATATTAATGACATTGACCAGATATGAAAGTCTCCCACAGAAATAACTATTAAATGGTTGAGAAATAAGTCTGTAAAGAAAATATTAAATAAAAATGAAAAACATGTAAATGTTTTAATCCTTTTCTTTTTTAGCAAAACGTTCTAAAAATAATGAAAATTTCTCAGTACAAAGGCTACATTACCACTGGAAGGTACTACCAGGTAAACACACAGTAGAAAATGATTTTAGTGAATCACATTGCTTGCAATGAAAATAATTCTGCAATAAAGATTTTGCCTCTTTTTTTTCATGGTTTTTTTTCGTCTTTTTTTTTTTTTTTTTTTTTTACAAACAGTACAAACAGTATTGCACATTACAACAAAGAATCAAGGTTCTTAGTCTTAAAAAAATGGGACTAATTCAAGTCTTGCGTGAATAGAAGGCCACCATTCAATCGATGCACCTTTGGGGGAAGGGGGGCTTTTACAGGTGAAACACTTATGTCTGTATTTTGTGTTTAAAAAAAGAACATTCTTTTTATCCCCAGCTGTTCAGTGACTCTCAGACGACGTCTGTTTCAACGCAGTCGTTTATTAATTGTTTTGAACCCCCCCTTTATGATATCAGGCTAACTAACAAGTGTATTTACTTTACAAAACAAAAGGGAGCACACATTTGTAGGAAACATAAAAAGTAAAAATAAAAAAAAAATTCTGGTCAGCATAGTAAATGATTGATTATATAAATATAAAAAAAAACAAGGGAAGTATCTTCAGTTTTCTTTCCAAGCACCCGATATATTAAGGATCTCTTGTTGATAATTATCTTTTTTCAAACGATTACTAACGCATTATTTCCTTATTTGTTTTTGTTTTGTTGACACTGTGCCTTCGCTGGTTGTTTTCAACCAGACCAGCGCCCACTCACTCACCACTTGGTAATAAAGTACAATGTACACTCACTAACTACGTCATTATATTAAAGTTATAAACCTCCAGCTCCCTCAATTGTCAAAAAATAAATTTGAAAATAAAAGCAAATGAGCATGATAAAAAATAAAAATCAACCTCTGTTAAATCATTTCTCTCTAAGAATTAAATTAATATATAGATATATATTTCTTTTTTTCATTTGAATAAACTTACTTAGAAAATATCGGTTCTCTCCTAATATATTTCAAAATTGAGGTATTGCAAAAATGTCATGTCAGTCAAAAAAAGCATGCTTTTACCGCCTTTTTTTTAAATCTCTTTTAACAAAAAGAATCGCTGACTGTCCAAAACTGTTCTGATACAAAGAGTAGTGCATAACAAATGTCTATCGTTGAGAAGAACGAACATAGAAAAACTCTTCTGGGTGGAGAAAGAAGCGACAGCCAGAATTCACTTTCATAGGGATACTACGTCAGCCTGGCCTCCGTCAGGGTCTGCCCTCGCATCGCTGCCCGCTGCCCACCTTCATCAAGCTCATTTCGTCTTCTTTTCCCTAAGAAATAAAAAACTAAAACCTAAACGTCGACACCTTGCACAACCTCACCGCCTGAGACGAAAAATAACTAAAGCAGACTGTGGGGAGTCGGCAGACAATCACATCACACCAAAACGACAGACAAGACTCGCAATGATGCAGGATCCGCTCGGGTTTACCGCAAAACTGACCAGTGTAACCTGCCCCCCCCCCCCCCCCCCCCCCCCCCCCCCCACCCCCACCCTGACCAGAGACCCCTCCCCCCTCCTCTCCTCACCGCCCGGCAGGCCGGGGGGGGGTCAGCCCACGACCCCGACGTCTCTCGGCGTGGGGCCTTCGTCGCGTTACTCTCAAAGGGGCCGCGGCCGCGCCGACCGTATCCAAGTGATGCCCCGCCCACCCCCAGGAGAGCCCCACCCCCAGCCCCGCCCCCGTCCCGAACCATCCCTCGGCTGTTTGATATTAAAAATATGTCCACCGTTTTAGCAGGTCATTATTCTACTTCAAGCTTTGCAGGTAAAAAAAAAATAAAGAAAAGAAAACAAAATCAACCCCCCCAGCCCTCCCTCCCCTCCCATCCCTCCCTCCCACACTTCAACAGTCTTCTTCCCTTAACAGATGTCACTGCACACATAGCTTCTTCTTTGCTTATATTTAAACCTCATTCATGAGCTCTTGAGGCGCACAGTACTCTACTGTGGGTAGCTGTGTGTGTGTGTGTGTGTGTGTGTGTGTGTGTGTGTGTGTGTGTGTGTGTGTGTGTGTGTGTGTGTGTGCTGTGCGTGTGTGGGTGCGTGGGAGCCGTGCGCAGGTCACACACGTGAGCTCTTTGGTTATGTTTGGGACACGAATGAGGGTTTTCTGTCGATGCTCTCCTGACTCTCTCTCCCTGTGTGTGTGTGTGTGTGTGTGTGTGTGCGTGTGTGTTTTCTCCCGCATGTCATCCGTTCTGCGAGAGGCTTGTCCTGCACTCGTCCGTGTGCGTGTGTGTGTGTGTGTGTGCGTGTGTGTGCGTGTGTGTGTGTGTGCGTGTGTTTCTAAAGAACATGTTTACGTGTGCATACGCTAGTTATGGAGATTCACGTTGGACTCTATGTCAGACATCAACAACAGTTAACGCAAATCACAGTTCTTAGCAAACTCTCACCTAACTACATACGATTAAAATGAAGGAAAATTGCACAATTATATCAACGATCACTGCAAAAGAATAAGTACTTCACCTATCATAGACAGCTGTTAACGGGAATCCTACGTTGATTTAGCTTTGTGATTATTGAAAGGTTGTCGTTTTTTTGGTGTTTTTTTTTACTATAGTTTTCCTCTAACTAGATGAATTCACCACCTACACGTTGTTGTTATTGTCATTGTTGTTGTTGTTGTTGTTAAGAAAACAATAGCCCCTCTCCTCACCCGCCCCCCTGAAAAAATAAGATAAGCTCTCTAGTGTGTGTGTGTGTGTGGTGTGTGTGTGTGTGTGTGTGTGTGTGTGTGTGTGTGTGCATGTGTGCGCGTGTGTGCGTCTGCGTGTGTGCATGTAATGTGCAAATAGTCGGCAGAATCTAACGACAGTAGACGTGATACGTAAAGTTCTATCGCATGCAGCAACCTGACTGAAATATAACATGCAGTTACAGGGGGCAGACCGTCCTGCACCCATAAACACCACCCCCACCCACCCGCCCACCCACCCACAGACCCCCACCCATCCCTCCCTCCCCACCACCACCACCACCACCACCCCACTATCGTCATTGGGATAGCGACCATACGTCGGTACGCCCCCTTCGCCCCCCCCACCCCGTCGCCCGAGTAACCCGGTAACCCGGGGCGACCAGTCCATCTATGTGTGTGTCCCGTCCTCATCACACCATAGCCTGAATAAAGTACTTGTCGGTATCCGTTTCATACCACAGATTTGTTTCTTCTTCTTTTTTTTTTTTAGCAGCAAAGCCTTTTGCAGCGTTACATTTTACATAACACTAAAATAAAAAAAAAGGAAAAAAGGATGTATTATAAAAATAAAACCCTAAAAAAAAAGTTTGTTTGTTTTTTAAAAAGTGAAATTACCCGACTGCACTCGTGAGGTATTAATCTTAATGGTGTTCAGAGTCAGAATTGCGAGTGAATACAGCCGCGGTGCCGACGCGTTAGGCGCCTGGTTTGGACGTTTACTACGCATTAGTTTCATCCTTTGGTAAATGTCAATAGTCTTGTTTGTTTCTTTTACAAGGGAGGTGGGGGGGGGGCGGGGCGAGATAACTACATCTTTCTGAAAATAAGTGCACGCTCCTTTTACATAAAATGTATATTATCTATGTATAGATAGACATCAAAAATATAAATTTGAATCGATGCGTGGTCCCACCTCCGTCCTGGCGGGCCACGCCCCCCTCAGGCCACGCCCCTGGGCCACGGCCCCTCTCCGGGCCACGCCCTTGTGTGTCTGTGGTTTGTGTGTGTGTGTGTGTGTGTGTGTCTGTGTGTCTGTGTGTGTGTCTTTGCGTGTCTGTGCGTGAAAGTTTCAGGAATGGTGCGCCAAAGTGCAAATTCTAAATGAATAAACGCCGGCGGGTTGATTCACCCGCACCCACAATGCAATTCTGTTTCCTGTGAACGGGGGGGCGGGGCGGGGGAGGCGGGGTGGATGGGGGGAGGGGGTGGGGGTGGGGTGGGACAAGGTGAGTGTTACTTTGAACAAAATAAAACAAAGTCCAATGCATCTCATCCGCTATCGTGAATTATTTTAGTGTTTGTTTTTTCTCATGAGGTGTGGTGGTGGAGGAGGGAGGATGAGGAGGAGGAGGAGGAGGTGGAGGAGGAGGTGGAGGAGGAGGTGGAGTGCAGCGCTGACCGGTGGTGTGTGGACCGAGGAGGGAGGCTGGAGGAGGGCCCGCCGCGGCGGGGGGGGGGGGGGGGGGCGGGGCTTCAGCTCCAGCGGAAGGAGACGTGGCGCGGGCCGGTCGCCGCCCTCCTTCACCAGCGGCTTGTGGAACTCGCGGCCGGCCCGGGAGTGGATGCTGGCCCAGCAGTACTCGCAGTAGTACTGCAGGCAGGTCACGTTGGCGCAGAAGAACGGCGCAAACTTGCCGCCGCAGCGCGCCCCCTGGCACTCGTCGCACATCTGGTCGTCCAGCACGTAGGGCTTCACCTCCACCTAGGGGGGGGGGGGGGGGGGGGTTATTATGGTGGCACAGGAGTAGAAAGACACAGGAGGAGACGCAAGCTTCGTTTGGACCGAGACGACCGACAGGTAGGGCTCTGACACGAGAGTTGTATTGTGAAAACCGATGGTGTTCAGATGGTGGCTAACGGGATAACTCAATGCGTGTTTAGTTAGCCAGCGGATATTTCCTATTGCACACATCACATGTGAACAGCAAAACCTGCACCTGAAAGTGAACGTGCGGGGTTTTAGTGACGTGTTTTCTCAAGGTGTCCGAGACCCTCGGTCACCAAAGCGGATGAGAGGGGTCTTCAGTGAACACACCCCGTCCCTCGGCAAACCCATCCTCACCCCGATGCCCGGACGCCGTTTTAAAGCGGTGATTCAGATAATCCCCCTTCAACAATGCTGCTTTTTTTTTTTTTGCGGACGATGAACAAACAACAACGCGACGTGTAGGCATGTGGCCTCAAACGGAGGAGAGACGTCAGCGGCGTTGCCATGGAGACGTCTCACGGGGGTGGGGGAAGCTAACGTGCGTGCGAAACAACAGGGGCGATTGCGGGCGGCCGTCTGAGACCATCCGGCGACCAGACAAATGACACCGGGGGGGCGAGGGGCGAGGCAGGGCTGCTAACTAGTGACGTGCGGCCGACGCTGGGTATATATATATATATCGGCGGCCGACGCTGGGTATATATATATATATATATATATATATATATCGGCGGCCGTCACTGGGAGCCATGTGCAGCTAATGGGGTGATTGTGGTCTCGTGGGGTGGCGACGGAGGAAATTGGGAAATAACGTCGGAGGCAATAGACGCCGCTGCGTTTCCTCGGGAGCCCTGAACGCCGACTGACCCGGCGGTGGCAGCGCCACGGCGGCACACTAAATGGAGTGTGTGTGCGTGTGCGTGTGTGCGTGTGCATGTGTGTGTGTGTGCATGCACAGGGGGAAGAAATACACACTGGTAGATGTGCGGTCATAACACCACAGCACTAAAGGGCTGAGAGACACTTTGGAGCGGACATTTTGTTCTCAGTTCCCCGTCAGTGTTTTTGCCTGATGGTGAGCAGGACGCTGACGGACGACGGCTCACGGGCAGGAAAGAGCTCGCGTCACGCAAAAAATAAGCATCGTGTTTTCACCTCAGACACACGGAAACTAAACAAAAAAGTCTCGTCTCACCCCGGGAGCTGCCCTGCATACATTACTTCCTCGGACAAATCAATTGTAGCCGTCGTGTCGACACTTTTCAATGTTTCACTTACAAACGGCTCGAGTTGAATGCAAATAGCGGTCAGTAGTTGAAATTATTATCTTTTTTTTTTTTTAGAATAACTTACGATGACAGAATTGGTGTGTCCGTGTGTGTGTGTGTGCGTGTGTCTGTGTGTGTGTGTGTGTGTGTGTGTCTGCGTGCGCGCGCGGGGCGGACGCGTGCGGACAGCCGTACAAAGACTCAGCTTCCTGGCCGACGACCAGTCTCGCCTGGGTCGCGATCCCTCAGTGCCACCGTCGGCCGGCCTTCCCGAAATAACCGGGCTGCAGCGCTGCCGTCTGGGCTGCATATGAACGCACGGTGGCGGGGGGGGGGGGGGGGGGGGGGGGTAGCTATAATTAACAACGGCCCGATGTGTCTGCAGCTTCAAACATCTGCGGGGCGTTTCGACAGCCAAGCGGACGCGGTGATTACACAGCCTGCTGTTAAACGCGGCCCTCCGAGTGAGCCCGCCCGGCGGGGTGCCACTCGCCCGCCGCTGCGTGCCGGGTGTCTTTGTTC
This sequence comes from Urophycis tenuis, assembly GCA_036785325.1. Taxonomy (NCBI): domain Eukaryota; kingdom Metazoa; phylum Chordata; class Actinopteri; order Gadiformes; family Phycidae; genus Urophycis; species Urophycis tenuis. The sequence continues at coordinate 9,362,963 of JAXIVH010000004.1, forward strand.
GTGTGGGAGATGATCTCCGTCGTGGCTACCGTGAGCCGGGCCGGATGACTAAAGGGTGGCTGTGATGACTAAAACAACGCTGCAGTCTTGCCCCCTCACCCTCGCTCTGTCCTGAACATCCCCTGCCCCAGAAAAAAAAACCCTTGAACCTCCGCCAAAAGATTACAGACAAAGCCGGCGTAAGGCCATGGTTCTTTCCTGCTGCCGTCACCGTGATTGGACAGCCTGAAAAGAGGCAGGGCCTGAGGGTCCTCCGCCTGCCTCAGAGGACCAAGAGGGACCGCGCGCTCAGGAGATAAGTCTGCCGCCCGGCACCACCAGCCTCCGTTGTTGTCTGAAGAGCCCCATTGAAACTCGTCACTGAGATGCCCATCATTGGCCGCCACAGGTGTCGCCCTATGACTCAGCTCACCCATTAACTTGTTATTGGTTTACAGGGCCGTCTGCGCCTCTCCAAAACGGGGGGGGGCGGGGGGGGGGGGGGGGGGGGGGGGGGTGATGTCAACGTACAATCTGAAGGCTCACCACGGCGTCTGTGTATGTGTGTACCAGGACCCACCGGTGCTACACTGAACTAGTGAAGACGAGCCGACGACCTGCGGTTCAGTCGCTTTTGTCCTCGTGATCCACCCTTTGACACGAGCCGAAGCTACGCCTCTACGTCTGCCGTCTAACGAGACTCACTCCCCGGAGTGAGCGTGTGGACCCGGTGCCGCACGGCCCGCCTCCACTACTCACTCTCTTGTCGATGTCGTTGTGCTGCAGCTGGACGAAGCGGGCGCTGATGGCGGCGATGTAGCTCTGCTGATTGGAGAAGGCCACGCGGCCCGCCCCCTTGGGGTACTTCAGCTCGGGGTCCGTGTCGATGCCGGCGTAGCACACGCCCCCGTACAGCCGGTCCATGATCATGGCCAGCTCCACTGCAGGGTGGGGGGGGGGGGGGGGGGGGTGGGGGGGGGGGGGGGGGGGAACAGGTGAGCACCGACTGGGTGAGGACGCTTTAGGGTGAGCGTGACGAGAGAGCCGCAGGGGTTACTGGAGAGAAACGCATTTCAACCCCCCGAGGACTTTAGCAGGGTCTCTCTTTGTTATGAAGATGACGTTTAGACAGCGGCCTTTGTTACTCATAACTCGTCGTCTGTCGCTAATAACCACTTGTATGTTATTAACAACCAT
>JAXIVH010000004.1:9364338-9398768 GCA_036785325.1 Urophycis tenuis
GTATATTTTATTTTGTGTATATTTCTTTTCCTTCTTTGTTTTGATCTGTTGCAAAACAATTTCCCTCGGGATGAATAAAGTCTCTTGAATCTTGAATCTTGAATCTTGAATCTTGAATACTTGGCGCACACTTCTGAGAAAGCTGTATCAAGTGTATTGCTCTCTGATTAACATTTTAGCTGTCGACAACTAAAAATATTTTAACTTTGATACTTTAACCTAACACACTGGTTGATTTCATTCAGCGCTCATTGTTGTCTCCTGTGCCGGTGCCCCCCTCTGCTGGGGGTTTTGTTTTTACCACAACACTGCTGTTCTCCCTCTACTTCACCGATGACTTGAACCTCCAACAAGCCCTCTGAGAAACTCCCCAGGTGATGAATCTGCATACTGATCCCCCCTGACCCACCACAATCATAATGGCTGTCATCTCTCCGGGGACCCAGACTCCCATCATGTAGCTTGTAGCTAATCTCACGTTGGAACCAAAACTAGATATAAAGTAGGTAAGGTCAACCATGCACAGTTAGAGCTCTGTCTCCATCTAGTGGCCATTTTAGAGCTAAACACCCACGTTCCACAATGGTGGTGGCTAAGTATCTGCCATTCAAATGACTGAACAGGACAATTAATCGAACACTTTCTCGTTCATTGAATCTTAAAATATAAAGAGTCACATCTTCACCTCCACCCATCAATGTATGTGTTTTATAATAGACAATTGTCCAACTCAATACGAACTAAATTGATTTATTATACAAATTGCGTTCACCCGTGTTTGGTTCTGGCATCGTCTGGTTTAGTCTTTCTAAAATGGCGCTCTGAAACGGAGGATTTGTTTTTCATGGGTCCGAAGTATGTTTCCGCGTATTCACCGAACGGCCCAGTTTGCCAGATATATTTTGCCGGCGGCGAACAGACTCTACATTAAACAGGATTCTAGGTAAGTATTTGCCACCAAAACGGCTTAGCCTTGTAAAATATGATTCGCACCGTGCTATACAACTAACTAGCATGCTAGCTGGCCAGCGAGGTGACATTTGGTGGCGTGTTAGACTCGTTAGAGCCGGCATGTTAACCTAGAGCTGCTACCAAACACACCACCCGTTAGCTTTGTTGCTATATAGGGTCAGGTTATGGTGATGGGAGGCAATTTCGTTTTTCCAGAAAATAGTCCGTTAGAATACGTTCTACGTCTTGTGTAACTGTATATAGAGCCATCATGGAATAGCAACCCGTTTTCCAGGGTAGCTTTAGATTGTAGTACATGTTGCACTAGGCCAGTATGACTCCCAGTGACCAGCCGTGCAAAGTCTCTAATCCATCAGGGTTATTGTAGTACATGTTACACGAGGCCAGCATGACCCCCATTCAGCAGTCGTGTAAAGTCTCTCATCAGGGGTTTTCTCGATGAGGGGTACGCTTAGTTCCCCCGCACTTCATTTGTCCCGAGTTACTTTTTAGCGTGACACTGCATGATTCCCCGATATTAACAATACATGGATCTCTAGACAAAGCCTAGTGTCATAACCACTAAGATATCTGAGGTTAGTTGTACATATTTTAGAAACTCATGTCTGGCGTTTTCAAAAGTGAGGGTTAATGGCAAGATTAATATTTTCTTGGCAGATGTATGGCTTTTTTTTTCTTCTGAACAATAGACTAGACAGGCAGGACATCGGCTATTTACAAATGTGTTGACTCACCCCAAAGGCAATTGCATGCAATGGCATGTTAACGGCTTCTTATGCAAACGGCATATATCATTGCATGCATGCGTTGAGAGCAATGCCCCCAGACTGTAGCATCAACGATTCGACAATGGCATGTAAGTTAGATTAACAGCAACTGCTCTGCTAGTGATGTGTTGCCAGGTGTATGGTCTTGGTCCAGAGTTTGGCTGAATGTCCAGTTGACTGAAATCTGCCATCTGCTCAGCCCCTTGCGGACAGTCTGTAGACTACTCTCAGTGAGGGCTCTGCCATGAATTGGGGCCTAAAGTTGGTATTGGTGTATGTATCTGTATGTGTCAGTCTGTCTATAAGAGAAAGTGTAAATCCTCACCTATGACTTTTGTCATCAACGCATGCTGCACCCAACAACTACATCAAATATATCAAGATGTCATGTTGGTCATTATGACCCAACAAAGTTGTTTGCAGACCGACTTTGTTGTGAGTGTAGACCAAGCTAGTATAACTATCACTGCATCAGACGGGCCGCAGTGGAACCATGAATTCACATGTGTACCGTTGCACTGCAGGCTCGTGTCGTCCTTGCCCCTCAGAATGACCGACCCGGCGGTGAAGAGGCTGGTGCGTAACATCATCCGCTCCCCCGAAGACAAGCGTGTGTACAGGGGCCTGGAGTTCACCAATGGCCTGAGGGCCATGCTCATCAGTGACCCCACCACAGACAAATCCTCAGCCGCCTTGGATGTCCATATAGGTAATGCTTTAATAAGATAAGATGTGAACCTATGTAATTTAGATTGCCATGATTTTTTTCGTTGTCGTAGCCAGTGTAGTATGTGCGTCTTCTCTTTCAATGATACTTTGAACTGTTCCTATGCATACCCCCATTCTTTTATCAAAGTCTGTACACTTGTCAAGGCTGTGGCATTTGACGATAATGCAAGTGAAGCCAGTGACGTGCTGAGTCTTGAATCAAGCTATATTGATTACCCTCATTACTGAAAGGCAGGAAGGGAGTGAAAAACGCCAATGTTGCTGCTAAAATACGCAGCGCTGCAGCCCAGCGCCAGGTCAGAGAGTTTCAGGACCTTAATTGTGCTTTTTTTTCCCCCGCCCACCTCTTGCTTCTTTCTTGTTCTCGATTGCTCTCGCTCCTCTCTCCCCGCAGGTTCGTTATCGGACCCCGCTAACATCTCGGGGCTGGCCCACTTCTGTGAGCACATGCTGTTCCTTGGCACAGAGAAGTACCCCAAGGAGAACGAATACAGCCAGTTCCTCAGCGAGCACGCCGGCAGCTCCAACGCCTTCACCAGTGGCGAGCACACCAACTATTACTTTGACGTGTCCCATGAGCACCTGCAAGGAGCACTGGATAGGTAACCCACCAGGGCCGGCTTTTCATCCGGCGCTTTCTATTCATGAATGTAGCGCATGCTTTTATCCAGAGCCACTTGCAGTGAATTTCGATACAGGACATTTAGGACCAGGTAGCAAGGCGTTGGGCCTCTTGCTCATGGATGCCTAGAGGTAGGCATCCATGAGCCGCATTACCAGAGGTAGAGTCTGGGGATGCGACCCAGTACCTTTTTTTTTTTTTTTTTTTGCACGGACACCCTAAACACTACACTAGGATAGTATAGCAAAAAAATATGCAAGGCAAACTCATAACTTTCTCTGCTTGCTTCACTAAAACATCCATTACCCATATCATTTGGCAAAATGACCTTGTTCTGATTCTGCCCAAGAGCGCACATTGATTCCAAAAGAACAAGGCGCTCACATTTGTGTCAGGCGGGTGATTCTGCTATGGCTACAAAGAGTTAATCTAACAGCCCATTATTGTCCATTTAATGTAACCCATCCCTAGTTGATTCTGTTTTCTAAACAACAGGTGGTGCGTTCACTGTGCCCTGTTTCAAAATGCCGGATTTCCACGTCCAGTGTCCTTCTTTGTGGCAACACTTTTGGCGATAAGCGCTGATATTTCCCAGAGATGCAGAAATAGCAGAGATGGGTGTTGGTGGCAACACCCAGTTTGTAGAATTCTTCATACTGCGATGCAGTCAGTGGGCCACATGCTCAATCACTACCCTGTTACCTCATTCGGCCTCAGATGGCAAGATTTGGCTCGTCTCCATTGAGTTACCATGGTGACTCACAAGCCCATTTAACTCTTGAGATAACATCACTCACTGCTGCAGTGGTGACATCCTTCTGTCATCCTATTGGTTTAGATTACGGCAACAAAGAACTTTATGCAGTCATATCCCAAGTGATTGTATTGCAAGGCAAATCGTTTTTTTATCAATTGAATGTGACATGTCGAAATTGAAGATAGCCGCAGGGATTAGCAGTACCGTAGCCGAGCCGTGGGGATCAGCGGTAGCACTAGTCACGAGACGCAGTGCAGTGCAATATGCAACTGCATGGAAGAGCCTGAGACTTGACTGAAAGCCCTGAAACATGGGTGGTGTCAGTCAGATTTTCAGGGTGTGAACCTCGGGATGGTTTGATGGTTTTTCAGGTTCAACTTCTCCAAGAACCAAGTCCTCCCTTACTGATTGTTCTCTTCTGACGATCGTGAGGGCTCGCTTGAGTCAAAGTTGTTGTGTACATTTGATGATAGCCTTCCTAACCTGCCTCACCTGTTTTATTTATCTTTCATAGGTAGGGCGGCAGTAGCTCAGTGTGTAGAGCAGGTTGTCCAACAACCCGCGGTTCGATCCCCACCTCCAACTGTCCCCCATGTTGAACCCCACAAATGTACTGATTGTAAGTCGCTTTGGACAAAAGCGTCTGCTGAATGTAATGTAATGCCAAATACTTGGTTTAAGTCTAGCGTAGGTCCTTTGGAGAAACCAGCCCGAGTAAGCTATTTGAAAGCTATTTTTGAAAGTATCCAACTTTAACCCCCCCCCCCCTTCAGGCCCCCCTCTTAATTTCATTCAGACCCTATTAAATGATTGGACGGGCTTATTACAAATAATGACATCATTTTTATATATATTTTTGTCAGAGCATTTCATTTATTGATGGCTGTTGGGTTGTATGGAGAATTTCCAAATGTGCCCAAGTGCTTCAAAAACGTGTGTGTGTGTGTGTGTGTGTGTGTGTGTGTGTGTGTGTGTGTGTGTGTGTGTGTGTGTGTGTGTGTGTGTGTGTGTGTGTGTGTGTGTGTGTGTGTGTGTGTGTGTGTGTGTGTGTGTGTGTGTGTGTGTGTGTGTGTGTGTGTGTGTGTTCTTTTTGGATGAGGAGGTTGCCGGCTGTTCTTGTGGTCTGTGGTCACAATGTTCTTGTGAGTGAGGCACTTGAGTTGTCAGACCTTCAGGCTTTCCACGTCACATTGCTGGGTCAGTAATGGCACAGAAGAGACGCCCGCCTGTAGGAAAACGAGAACAATATTTAGTCTTTAGGATTTGGTTAATGACTATATTTAATGTTAATATTTAGAGATGATAATCAGTCTCTTGCGGTGTGAAGGCCAAACATAAATGGAGCATTGTCTTTACACTGTCGTAAAATACATTTGTGTGGGATGACTCGTAAAGTAATTTAGAGTTGGATTAAACGTTTCAGCCAAAGCAATTCAGGTGTGACGCCACAACCCAAAAAACCCCAAAATGGGTTCTACCGTTGCGGGCAGGTTTCGCCATCAATACGCAATGTAGTGCCCCAAGGTGTGACCATCTCTGACACCGTCTCCTGTTACCAAGCCCAGTCTCATATAGCCCACATACACACCTACGCACAACACACACACACATCTAAGACCTCGGGTGGCCATCAAGGTGTGTGTGTGTGTGTGTGTGTGTGTGTGTGTGTGTGTGTGTGTGTGTGTGTGTGTGTGTGTGTGTGTGTGTGTGTGTGTGTGTGTGTGTGTGTGTGTGTGTGTGTGTGCGCGTGCGCGTGCGTGTGCGTGTGCGTGCGCGCGCGCAGGGGGTGATGGGGTTGAGATTGGCTTACCTACTCCTGCATGAATGAGTCCGCTGTGCACCGCACCATCCTGATGAGTTGTTCCTGGGGGCAGTAGGCCAGTGGCACCCTAGGGGGGCGAGGACAGAGACAGTGGCTTGAGCTGATGATGAAAGATTGATGACGCAGGTTCAAATGAGCAACTTTTGTTTGTGTGGGGGGGGGGGGGGGGGGGGGGGGGGTTGTTTGCCACACTGCTGTATAAACGTCACAATTGTATAAATTGTTTTAGACATTTTAAAAAAAAAGTATGAATCATGATCGCATGATTGTATGTGATTTAGTATACATATGTCCACATCTCAACGGGCTCCCGCATCTACTACCATACATCCCGCGGTATTCAACACATTTGCGTGGGCTAGTGGTTCAACGGTATGCTTGTTTCGCTGTCCGTTGGTGATTCCCTCTGCCCAGGTGATGGTCTCTGACCAGCTGGCAGGGGAGTTCGGTGTCTGGCTGTGGCCCATCGCCACGCAGACATGCAAATGTTCATTTGCTTTGTCCACGATTCAGTCGGTCATCGGCGATTTGAATGCCAGTTGCTCACATTTGCCACCTATGCAAAAGCCACCACCAGAATCCAGCTGCCATGTTTATTATTTCTTCATGTACACTTCCTTGCACAATGGCAAACCCCAAACAGTTTTTTTTGTTTAATTAAACAAAAGTGGGGAAAAAAATAAAATAAACAAATCATACAATGACCTCAGTTGAGCAAGTTGCAACTGGAAAACCCCTGAATAAACAGCGGCTAGAGTCAGCCCTTTGACCCTGTGTTGTTGTTGTTGTTGTTGCTGTTTAGGTTCGCCCAGTTCTTCCTGTGCCCGCTGTTTGACGAGAGCTGTAAGGACCGCGAGGTCAACGCCGTGGACTCTGAGCACGAGAAGAACCTGATGAACGACGCCTGGAGGCTGTTCCAGCTGGAGAAGGCCACGGGCAACCCGGACCATCCCTTCAGCAAGTTTGGAACCGGTACGCTCTAAACCAAACACACACACACACACACACACACACACACACACACACACACACACACACACACACACACACACACACACACACACACACACGCACACGCACACGCACGCGCGCGCGAGAGCACGCCCCGCACAGCCGGAGAACCTGGAATTCTTCCTTTCTTCTGCTTGAGGTCTCCTTTTTCTTTTGATCTGGGGCTACTTTGCGTGTTATTTTTACAAGCTTTTTTTTTTTTTTTTTTTTTTTTTAAAGCTGGCCGCCGTTCCGTTTCATTCGGTGAGTTCAAAGTGCCGCAGCGTGGAGCGCAGCCACGCGGTTCTGCCCCCGGTCCCTGTTGAGGGCCGGGATCCACGCAGTCTCGACACTGGCCTCCTGCCCAGAGCAGCCAGCTGATGGCAGCATTGAGTTGTACAAGATTTATTTTCCCTTGCTCAGAGCAGTATGGGATTTGACAAGTTCTCAAAGTCATGCACTTCTAAGGCACCGGACCGCCACGCCACCTTGGCCGGGGATCTGAGGAACTCTTGCAGTCGAGAGAACCTTAAGTGAGAACAGTGGAGCGGAGGCGAAACAATGGGGCCCGACCCCCGGGCGAAACCCGAAGCCGGTTAAAGTTCACCTGGGGAGCGGCCAGGCAACCCAAGCAGGCCGGTGTCGCGACGAAATGTGTAGAGAAAGCTGCTCCGTGGGGGGGAAGGCGATCCGCTGCCGCGTCGTCGGCGTTCCTCAGAGCGGGGCGCGCGGACTCCTCTGGTTCCGCTCGCTCGTGCATTTCTACAGTTTCCACGGTGGCGCCGACCTTTTGTCTTGACCACGGGGTCGAGGCGGAGACGGGAGGCGGAGGAGAGGGAGCTGTCGCTGTTGTTTTACATCCCCGGCGTCCGGTGACCCACCCCACCCCACTGATTCCGGCTGCACGATGGGGGAAGAGAATGACGCTGCACTACTGCTGTGCCTGGTGGTAGACATTGCAATGGGGGGAAAAAACTATAACGGAATTGGTGATTCGTGTGCCTACTTTTCAGATACGGCTGCTGACAAACTAACTTGTGTTGTCAATCAGTGGGTGGGCCACCCTTTGTCATAAAACATTGGGCCATGTGACATAAAAGAAATGTGTGGTTATTATGAAAAATGTATAATACAAATTGATACACATACACATTCTGCCCTCTGTATTACCTTAAATGTCATCCGCGACATAATTTATATTAACTTATTACATTTATATTAATTAAAGCAGCTGTCAGGGGGGCGGACTCGCACTCCATATTCGGGGTGTCTGTGAACACTGCTGCTGTAACTATGGCATCAGCACATGTGTCGAGTGTGTTTGTGGTGGCGGTGTCTGCGGCACTCGAGGGATGAAGCACGGACACTCGCATGCATCTGGGTTCTTTTCAATCCGGTGTGTCATTCACGACTGCGCTGTGCAGATTGTTTTTCAAGCAACCCCGTGGTGCATTGTGGGAAATCAAACAAACAGACGTCATCCGTCGATTCCATTTGCATTTCTTTTTTTCCGTTCTCGCAAAGGCAATGAGACGCTGTCACTGCAGAGCCCTGTTTAGATGACGGGCTTGTCTCCGGTGTTGATCAGGGGAACTGTGCGTGCGTGCCGGGTTTGGGTTAATGGTTCTGGGCCCCATCGTGAAAAACAACGTTTATCGTGCAGCCTTATTTTCGATCATACTAGATCTGTTGAGTTTTTGGGTTATCTTAAAATGGAGGTGATTTGTCTCATGTGAGCATGACTCATGTGAGCATAGATGAATGCGTTTCCTTGTGAGAGTGGTTATGAATCGGGACAGGGCCTCCGCTCTAATGCTCCTCTTGTGGAGGGCTAGGGGGTTGGAGGAAGGTTGGAGAAAGTCAAAACTCTTTCTTAAGTGCCTTCTTTTTGTCTTTCTTTTCAAAGGGAACAAGCTGACGCTGGAGACCAGGCCGTCCAGGGAGGGTGTGGACATCAGACAGGAGCTCCTGAAGTTTCACTCCACTTACTACTCGTCCAACCTCATGGGCCTCTGTGTGCTGGGTAGAGGTGAGGAGAAGGGAGCAGAACCCAGAGGAGAACATAGAAGGGGTTGGGGGTTAGGGGGAAGAAGGGGCCCCAAGATGAAATATGGGTTTGAGGTGCTTGGAATAAAGTTATAAGAAATGGAAAAACTTCACATTCCATCGGTCCTGGATTTGACGATGAAAGTGTGTCATGAAGTGTGATTTTAAAAAATAGGGCAACTGGCTCTTCAAGCTTAATCTCCCCTGGCACACTAGACAGAAGCCTAGGGGCCCCGGCGTTCCTGCCCGGTAGACCTTGAGTTGAAGGTCCTTGGAACAGACAGCAGAGTCTGGTCAGAGGATGTCTGGGCCGGGTAACATCTGTAGTCAAGGGGTGACGGGTAGCTGGTGCAAAGGGTTCCTATTGCAGTACCTGAGATTACCTCACTGTGTCGTCTGTCCATTCTGTTCTCGCCTCCTGCCCAGGTTGAAATGAAGTGGAATAATGTCATTTAGGATGGACTAGTGTTGCGTCCTGCGATAAGAAGAAATTAGCCAGTTCAATCAGGGTTAGAGAGTGTGGAGCGCCGAGATCAAATCAACGTCAAACACAGGTTTTACTGATGGTAAAACCTGATGGTCTTATGTCGCGATTCAATCTCCAATGGCCTCATCGGGCACCTGGAGAGCCGTAAAACAGCAGATGCAATAACCTGTGTTGTCGGTGGTTGGTTGGTTTGTTTGTGTTTTGGTCTTTTTAATGAACGAACCAAGCCTGCCTTTTCTCTGGGCTCTCTCGGTGACCGGTAAATAAAAGAAGATGGAGAGGGTTTGTTTTAAAGATGGACTTTCTTGTTTTTATCGGGAGACTCGGGTGCAAATCGTCAACATGACTCATTTCGTGGCGTCGCTTTACATTTGTTGTGATTCGTTTTTCCTCCACCTACACCATGATGGCACAACGCAGAGAAGAAGCAGGTTCACCGAATGACAGATTTCCTTTCATGAACACTAGAAAGTGGTTCGATTTAAGACCGTTAGTGTTTCTTGCTAATCAGTATCATAAAGCTGGTTTTGATATTAAGTGCAGTGGTGGGCTCTGTTTTCTTATCATATTCTTGTCAGCGATCGAGTCATTCCCCCCCCCCCCGCCAAAAACAACAACCAAACAGTAGCGAGTCATGACAGGACCATAAACAAGGACTTACCAATGCCAGAGAGCCAACGCTGTAGCCTCTGAACACGGTCGCCCACAAACCTTTCTGATTATAAGGTACAGTGACTTGCAGAGCTGAACCGCTGTGATTCATTGGCCATTGTGATATGTTGAGTCATACTATATGAATATGTAGCCATGGTTACAGTCATGTGGACTGTTTGTCTATAGTATCAAACTGATTGTGCTACAATAAAAAAAAAAATTGCGCCCTTCCCGGGGACAGAACGTTTTGCAACACGGCATTGTAGGGAAATCTTTTATCTTGTGTAGTTTTTGTGTGGTTCTGACAAGGTCGGGCCGACGCCAGAGTCCACGGGGACTTTGACATTCAAAGTGAATTCACCACGCCATCGAACGGGAATGATGTGTGTCGGTGATGAGGCATATTTTAAACCTCTGCCGCCCTCACGGGCAAAAGGAAAAATGTGTGTGAGGCGACTTTTTCGGCGTTCTCACAACAAACCGTGCATGTAATTGCCAGCATTTGTTGTTCAGTAAAACGAGGATAAAGAAGTAATTACTGGTAGGGAGCGTCTCATTTAGATTGCGTGCCGTGGGGGAAACATGCATGGATGGTTGTGTTCCGTCAGAAATTGGAAGTCGGATAAAAGTCTTAAAAAAAAAAAAAAAGTTAAATGTTGGAAGTAATTTCTTTGCTTTATGGCCTAATCCCAAGCTCACAGGCTCTTTATGGCATTGGAGGAGTTTGGCTTCAAAATGGCAGTGATGGATTGTCAGAAATTGGCATTTTCACAGCTAGGTCTTTGTGCGGCCGTCTGCTTTAACAGACAGCCGCACATACGCAGGGTTTGGCTTTTACCCAAGTTAGGAATACGTTGCGTGCACGAGCTTTGCCGCCAGCCCAGGTAATGGTGTTTTGCAGACGCGCACAAATCCTTATTTTCATCGAACCCAACCCAACGCCGAGCTAAACCTTTCTTTTGGCCCCTTTTCCTCTTCCTCGCGTTCTGCAGAATCCCTCGAGGAGCTGACCTCCATGGTGGTCAAGCTGTTCGGAGAGGTGGAGAACAAGAACGTGCCGATCCCAGAGTTCCCAGAGCACCCTTTCCAGGAGCAGCACCTCAGGGTGAGCAGACCGCGGTGGCCACGAAGCCAGGGTGCTCTTCCACCCCCCACCCCCCCCCCCCCCCCCCCCACCCCCTCCCCACCCCCTCCTGGAACTTAATACACTTTGGTCTTTTGGCCGATACCAGTAGGAGGCGGGGTCTTCTCCAGGAAGGGGGGGGGGGTTGGGGTTGGGGTTGGGTACCGGTCCAAAATGTAGCTGGGTCTTGAAAAGAGCGTGCCACATTGCTGAGTGGACAATGGCAAGCCCTCGGCAATCATCCAGAAATCCAGTGATTAAGTTATTTCAAAGAGTGTTATATTTAAGTACATCATTTATATTTAGGGGGGGATGGAAATAGAATCTTCAGCCACAGCAGTGACGCCTGAAAAGGTCTTTTTTTTCCCTTTCGGTAATTACATCATTGATGTGTTTTTTTTTTTCTCCAAAATTAGCAATTCTACAAAGTAGTCCCCATCAAGGACATCAGGAACCTGTACGTGACCTTCCCCATCCCCGACCTGCAGAAGTACTACAAGTCCAACCCAGGGCACTATCTGGGCCATCTGATTGGCCACGAGGGACCAGGAAGTCTGTTGTCGGAGCTCAAGTCTAAAGGTAGAATACAGAGTAGAGGTTGGCGAAAGGGAAAACGATGATAATATGTAAGGTTGGGTGGTTTGGTTTTCAGGATGCTTAGGACATGAATAATTGCTTGAGGTTTGTACTGCTCGGGCTTGATGTCTCTCTGGACTTTCATTTTTCAAGAAAACAAAGTATAATTTGTTTTGGATTTTTTTTATATAACAACGTAATGTGTACTATATAGGGGATGTGTTGGCTCAGTTATCCCTGTGAAAAAAATCAAGTGACGTGTGAAAGTTTTGGAGGCCTTTAATGGCCCATGTTGATCCCCACGCGGTGTCCATCAGGCTGGGTGAACACGCTGGTGGGCGGCCAGAAGGAGGGAGCCAGGGGCTTTATGTTCTTCATCATCAACGTGGACCTGACCGAGGAAGGCCTCCGTGAGTAGCGCAAGGTGTCCTCACCCACCCATCCACCCCTTCACCCATCCATCCATCCCCCCTAACTCTGTGTGTGTGTGTGTGTGTGTCTGTGTGTCTGTGTGTCTGTGTCTGGGTTCCAGTGCACGTGGATGACATCATCTTCCACATGTTCCAGTACATCCAGAAGCTGCGCACCGAGGGGCCCCAGGAGTGGGTCTTCCAGGAGTGCAAGGTGGGTGGTGCCTCCGTCGCTGCCTCACAGAGGATCCTACAGGAGGCTGGGACGTGGCCATGCAGGCGTCACACTGCTACGCCGGATTTGTTACCGGGGTGCACGCTTGTTGGGGAACTAGTGTGTAATGTACTTACTGAGGCTCAAATTAAGATGCTATCTTGATGCTAGCAAGATGATGATGATAAGTTGATTTAATTTCGTCCCCCTCTACCTTGATCACACAATGCAGAAAATAACCAGTCCCCCATGATACGCTTTTCATGAATGCGAGAAAGAGTGGTTCAATTTGAGAGACCTTTTTAATGGTTTCTTGCACACCAGTTGGCAAAGATAAAGCTGTTGTTTTGGCATTGAAGACCGTATTCACAGTGAGTCTCCCCCCCCCCCCCCCCCCCCCTCTCTGCAGGACTTGAACAAAGTGGCCTTCCGGTTCAAGGACAAGGAGCGGCCCCGTGGATACACGTCCAAAGTCGCCGGCCTGCTGCACGTAGGTTCCTCTGTTGCCATGGAATCACCGTGGCGACGCAGCTTCAGCACGCTGGGTCGGGTCAGGCCGGGTCGGGTCTGGTGGTCCCAGACATGACACTGCATGTGAAGCAGGGGGGGGAAGACAAAATTAGAACCTATCCCCCCCCTCCACCATAGTCCCATCAGTGTGTCTGGCGTGAGGCTCTGGAGCTGGGTGATGTGGCACCACCACCACCACCACCACCATCACCACGGGGGTGACTTTAGTCATTGTCCCTACCTTCACCCGCGAAAAAAACAACGTTTTAATTGCGTTGCAGAAATAGCTCCAAATGTTGTCTGGAACCTACACACTGTGGAGACGATTATCCCCAGCGCTCTATTTTTCCTCCTCTTAGCTGTCATTAAATTCATAGAATTAGATCAGCGGAAATGCACAGCCGAATAATGAGAGCTGCTTTATTTATATACCGTCTTAATGAAAGTGCTTCACAGTCGGGCACATACTCAAATTAAATACCGCAGCGTTAAAGTTTATTCTATGCAACTCCGGCACAGGAAAGGAGTTGTAGGGCAATGGAGATCCAAACAACAACATATATATATATATATATATATACCCAGCGTGCTATATATATATATCTTTTTGTCATTGGACCTTTTTTAAACACAACTTGGACTCATCATCATCGATCCAATAGGAAGCCATCTTCTGAAGGAGCGTGTATGTCTCCTTCCAGTACTACCCCCTGGAGGAGACGCTGGCTGCAGAATACCTGCTGGATGAGTTCCGGCCCGACCTGATCGAGATGGTGCTGGACAAGCTGAGACCGGAGCACGTCAGGTGGGTTTCACGCTGGCTCCTTGACCGTTATGGGATGGCTCCGCCATACAACCGCTGGGAAGACACGGAATCAAAATCCAGGGCTGAGATATGCTCGACAAAGGGGTTGTTGTTTGTTTATTTATATTTATAAGAAAAAGACTTTTATAACAAAACGTTGAGTCATTCAAATAGTTTTTCAAAATGCTAAACCTTGAACGTGTTTGCCGAAGGGATTTGCTCTTCTTAAGCTCTCCGCCTATTTTATTTTTTTTGACTGTCTTGTGTTAAGCCGCTCTACTGCCCATGTGCAGTAGATATGTGAAAATGTGTCGATAAACAAGTTAGGACCAGAAAGGGGTTAGCGCAACTACAGAATTAACATTGAAATGTTGTTCTCCTGAGCAACGTGACGGTTTCCCCTTCTGGGCTGCTCCTGATCTTTCTTCAAAGACACACGAAATGTTTATCTATTTTTTAAGCCATATTTTGTGTGTGTGTGTGTGTGTGTGTGTGTGTGTGTGTGTGTGTGTGTGTGTGTGTGTGTGTGTGTGTGTGTGTGTGTGTGTGTGTGTGTGTGTGTGTGTGTGTGTGTGTGTGTGTGTGTGTGTGTGTGTGTGTGTGTGTGTGTGTGTGTGTGTGTGTGTTGGACCTACCATGGTTGTAGCAGAGTAACTCCACAACATCTTGCCTTTTTTGATAAGATGTGCTGTTCTGCCTCTCTTGGCCCATCTGACACGATGCGGTATCACTGCGATGTCTCTGTGGAGGAAAAAAAAGCTTTTAAATTTTCTGCTTTCAGAGTGAACGTTTGGCACCTTGTAGAGATTCAATAGTGTGTGCGTGTGTGTGTGCGCCCGCAAAATGGAAATTGTAAGGCATTCTAATGGGCCTAGTGTTGGTATTCTGAAATGGATTGCCTTTCTAATCTTCTACTTGTGTACTCACAAATATAAGTGTGCAGTGCTATCTGGAGGATATTGAAATACATAAATCATCGTCCAATTGCCCTATTTTTGCCAACAACTCGTTTTTATGTAGTTACTTTATTGTTTGTGCTGACATGTAGCAATTTTATGCAGGTAACAGCTTTTTTCCTTTTCTTGGTTTGGTCCAGAATTGTTTCGTAAGATGTAGTGTGCTTGGCCACCGTTCCAATCTGATGTGTTTAGAGCTGCCGTTTCCATTCCCTCCCTGCACTCTCTGCACGCTTTTTCCTACATTCTGCTTCAAAGGCCTCATGGGCAGAACCCCGGTCACGCAGGCGGTGATCATTAAGGATCATAAGTGCCCTCCTCTTCCTCTGTGATTGATCAGACCCTTGCCGTTTGGCGTTCCGCGACCCCGGGGCAATCGATGGAGGATTCCCCACACCGCCAAGGGCACCGGCCCGCTAAACATAGCCCGTTCATTAAGGGCCCGCCGCGCATTAGCCGTCTCCAGATCTCTCTCCGTCCTCCGGAATATTTATAGCAGGATCGCTTTCTCCGCGAAACGCGGCTCCCTTAAAAGTCTCAACGATTGAAACGTGAGCGCTTAAGAGACCGTCTTGGTGTTTATGTAACGTGACCCCCCCCCCCCATCCTCTCTCTCTCTTTCTCCCCCAGGGTGGCGGTGGTCTCCAAGTCTTTTGAGGGCCAGACGGATAAGCAGGAGGAGTGGTACGGCACTCAGTACAAACAGGAAGCCATCGCTGAGGAGGTCCTGCAGGTGAGGTGGAGGTCAACAGGTCCATAGGTATGGGGGGGGGGGGATCACACGAGACCATCTCATGTACCCTGGAACCCGGTTCCAGCCCTTATGGACTCTGAAGACGGGGATAAGGAGTCGAGGGTCAAATTACTTGGTTTTGGCTTTGTATTCAAAGCTACAGTCTCTACGGGTTCCCCCAAGCAACTCTTCCTTTCGTGTTTATTTTCTAATGGCCTCTCTCTCTCTCTCTCTCTCTCTCTCTCTCTCTCTCTCTCTCTCTCTCGCTCTCTCGCTCTCTTGACAGAAATGGGCGAGTGCGGACGTCAACGGCAAGTTCAAGTTGCCCATGAAGAACGAGTTCATCCCCACCAGCTTTGAGATCTACCCGCTAGAGAAGGACCCCCCGCCCGTCCCCAATTTAATCAAGGCAAGCAGCCCGCCGCACCGCCGCACCTACTAACTGCATCAAAGTGGTGTCACTCCTTGTTAACAAGGAAATGTATAAACAAACCGCAATTCCCAGGGAGCATCTGTGCTCTGGGGCCTTTTTGATATGGTAATGGCGGTTGTGAGGTTTCGCCGCTGTCGTCACTTTAAATTCAGAATGGGTTCACTGGTTTCCACACGTGGCTTTTAACTGCGAAGCACCCCTGATGAGTTCTAAGACTCCTTGGAAAGTGTTTTCTGGTCAACATCAACCCTTGAATTCTCAAACTACGCAGAAGGCTGCCAGCCCCTGTGTTAACATCTATTTTTTGTGATAATATTGCGTAACATGGGTAATTCTTGCATGTTAATGTTGTTTTGGTGTGTGTCTGTGTTTTTAGGACACTGCGATGAGCAAGGTGTGGTTTAAACAGGATGATAAGTTCTTCCTGCCCAAGGCCTGCCTGAACTTTGAGTTCTTCAGGTAAGTCTGCACAGCTTAGCATGGAACCCGTGGGCTATATCTGATGTCATGGGAGAACACAGGGATTACCATAATGGGTCCACATATGTTATGAATCTGTCCTTCAACCCACATCAAGATAAAGGCCCAGTAACCAGAACAAGGCAGTTTACGTCCATTTATACCAACCGATACACATACCGATGTCCAGGTCATTCTAAGCTACGAGCTAGTCGAATTGTGATACATCACTACGACTTTAACAAAAAAAAGTACTTTCTTAAGTCAGATGTCTTTTGCTTGACCTCTGCACATATCAACATTTGTTGTTGTGGACTATTGATGAAATCCTCGGGTAACGTTAAAAACCCACAAGGAACTAAGTAACCCTTGTCCCTTGACGCACGCTTGACGCGCCACATACAGAATCTGCGTTCTGCCCACGGATTACGCTGTGTGTGTGGTTTCGGCGCGCTGTGTGTACGGCTGACTCACCTGCTGCCGTTCTCTCTACAGCCCCTTTGCGTACGTGGACCCCTTGCATTGTAACATGGCCTATTTATACCTGGAGCTCCTCAAGGACTCCCTCAACGAGTATGCATATGCAGCCGAGCTCGCCGGCCTGAACTATGACCTCCAGAACACCATCTATGGGATGTATGTAAGTATTGAGGCTGCATCTCCACCGTTCTTCGTCCAAACCTTTTATTTATTTTTATTTTTTATTATTATTATTCACCCCCTCACTTCATCCTCCTCTTCTTCATGCTGGCCTCTCAACCGACGTTGGGCTCCTTTTGTCTGTGTCGAACGGATGGTTTCATTTCGTTTTGTTTCAACGGGCGCCATTTTAAGCGTGGTCTCGCGGCCCTTGAAGTGGTCTCGCGCGGCGTGTGTGTCGTCCAGTGGTTGGCCCTGCCTGCACATCTGTCACATCTGTCCCCCAGGCGCTAGAACCCAGAGGTTTTAGTCAGGGTTATTGGTCAAGTTCAGGCACGTCGGCGCCGGTCAGAAAGGCTGCATATCCATACTCCCTTTACATCCCTGGTCCATCCTGCATCGCCTCTGTGTCTCCTCATCAGCCATACCTCCCTCCACCCATCTCCTTGTTTGTTTGTCTTGTTTTGTAATTCTCCCTCCCCCCCTCCCCCTGTCTCTCCACCCTCCCCCTCCCCCCTCCCCCTCCCCATCATCAGTCGCTACCTCTACACAGACCCCCAGCACTGCAACATGACCTGCCTGCTTCTCAGTTTGTTGAAGGATGATTTAAATGAGTATACATTTGCGGCCCGCCTGGCCGGCATGCCCTACAATGTGACCTCGGGGACGAATGCCCTGTTTGTAAGTACATCCACCACCCGCCCGACCCACTCCACTGGTCTTACCCGCCTGGGGGTGAGGGTGAGGGTGGTGGTGGAGGTGAAGGTGGTCAGACAGGGTCTGGAGGCCCAGTTTAAGGCTGTGTGTGTGTGTGTGTGTGTGTGTGTGTGTGCGTGTGCGTGCGTGTGTGCGCGCGGGGGACTGGTCAGGTTTTGTTCGGGGTTGTTTTTTTTTGCTAATGTTTGCGACTTCTCCCACTAGTGAGTGATGCATGTTGTTCTGCTTGCCTAGTCAGGGAGAGGAAGGGCCATGACAGTGACTCAGTCTTCTGACTCCCCTACCCCCACCCTACCCACCTAGGGGGACCTATCATGGTCTTTCAGTCGACTGCCCACTATGTTCTGCTGCAGTGTTGTAACGTGTGTCTATGGCAACCGCATCCCCCCCCCCCCTCCTCCCCATCTGATTGTCCTTGATGCCACATTACGCTTACATCTGATTGGCCCGCACACGGTCCATTAGCCCTGCGCTGTAGCCCTGGCTTGATGTGCGTACGGCGTTCCGCTCTCCTCCTTAAGGATGTACGCACGCCAGTCGCCCCGGGGGCTTAAATCCTTCAACTCCGTCCGTGTTTATGGAAGTCTAGATTTAGGGTGGAGCGGCCGCTGGCACGGTGCCGCGAGCCCAAGATGCTCCTCCCAACCCCCACCCCCACCCCGGGTGCATTATTTTCAGCATCCACTGCCAGTATCTCAATGTCAAGACAGCCGGAGGACAGGAAGCCACGGCACCACAGGGCGGCAGCAGCCATGACACTTCAGGTTTCTGCCGAGTCAGGGCTGGGAGGGGAGAGAGAAAAAAAAACGACCAACTGAGAACTTTATGGAGGTGGAGCTTTGACACACACACACACACACACACACACACAGAATAGGCCGGGCATGGCCCTTCCCCATCGGCTTAGATTAACTCCCGAATCCATTTTAATATCCCAGACATCTCCCGGTCCCTCGATGTGAACAGCATAATGGAATCCAGCGAGTTCCCCAGGTGGTCATCAAACCCCGGGCCCCGTTGGTTTACGACCCCCGGACTCCGCGGCGATGCCTGCGTCCCGTCGGGCGTTCGCCGTCAACTCGTCTTCAGTATTATTTCTTTACTTTTGCCGACCTGCCCCTCATTCCTACCCGTGGTCTCTGTAGCCGGTGTTTGGTACAAATCATCTTAATGGAGCCCTTAGTTTTTTCTCTCTTAAAGCAGTGTTTTTACTGCCGCGTGAGTGATGAGTCTTCTTTGGCAGAGAACACTCAAAATGGCCGCTCGCGACTGACCTGAGTCAGCGGAACGGGCCGGCGCTGATGGCCGCCGCGGCTTGTCAAGGGCGATTTAATGTCAGGGGACGGTAGTTTACGGGGCGTTTCTCTCCCGCGTGGCCGGCGGACGTTACGAGCGCGCCCGCACTGGCTGAGTTACGGGGGGGCTGGGGCTGTGAGGGTCCGGGGCGACGTTGTTTAAGGAAGGGGAACGTCTTGCTTTGAGTTAAACCCAGCAGGCCGCCGCCCACCTGAAAACGCTCCCAACTCGTTTGTTGTGTTTGTGCTCTGATGACACGGCGTGCCTCAGCCCGCGGTCCTCCGGGTTGCGTGTTGGGGGGGGGGGGGGGGGGCGGGCGTACGCACCGTATTGCAAACGTACTGAAGCATCCCTCTCTCCCTCCCCGCCCAGCTGTCTGTGAAGGGCTACAACGACAAGCAGCACATCCTGCTGAAGAAGATCATGGAGAAGATCACCGCCTTCGAGGTCGACGAGAAGCGCTTCGACATCATCAAAGAAGCGGTAAACCCCCACCCACCCACCACCACCACCACCCTCCCCCCGCAGCCCCCACATCAAACACACTCCCCGCCCTCCGCAAATAACAGTACAGGCGTAGGCCTTGTTCTCGGAGCAGCGATACCTCCAACGGGCGTTTTGCTACGTCCTCGGCTGACACCACCCCGTTCCGCTACACCGCGACCCCTTCTGAAGGCGTGCCGCCGCCGCGGGGGGGGGGGGGCCGCGCCAGAGTGTGACGTGCGTGTGTCCCCTCCCTCTCCCTCCCAGTACATGCGGTCCCTGAACAACTTCCGGGCCGAGCAGCCGCACCGGCACGCCATGTACTACCTACGCCTGCTCATGACCGAGGTGGCCTGGACCAAAGACGAGCTCCGGGAGGCGCTGGACGGTAGGAGGACCTACAGACACACACACACACAGACACAGACACAGAGACGCACACACATAGATACACGCACACATGCACGCACACACACACACACACAGACACAGACACAGACAGACACAGACAGACACACACACAGAGACAGACAGACAGACAGACAGACAGACCTAG
The DNA here is from genome assembly GCA_036785325.1 of Urophycis tenuis. Classification (NCBI taxonomy): domain Eukaryota; kingdom Metazoa; phylum Chordata; class Actinopteri; order Gadiformes; family Phycidae; genus Urophycis; species Urophycis tenuis. The sequence continues at coordinate 9,384,095 of JAXIVH010000004.1, forward strand.
AAAACACCACTGTTCAGATCCAGAATTCAATCTCGCCGGTGCAAAGACAACACTTGGTGTAATCAGTATCATAGTATAATCAGCCATCAAAAAAATGTTAGCCTGTGACCGCATTGTGCCAACACCGCGTGAATTCCAGCATGCCTTTGTCGCCGGGAACCATTTGCATGCCGATGTCTTCATTGTGATGCCCTTTCCAAGTAATGAGGCCGTGAAACATCCAGTCCCGGTGTGACAGCATGCCACGCTCTCGTGTCTTTGAGTCACGGTGCGGCGCGCATGACAGGGAAGTGCACACCGTGTGCGCTCGCTGTTATGGCAACTTGTGTCTCTGTGGTTGGCGGATAATGGACCAGACAGGTCTCTCCTTTGAAAAATGGACTTTATCTAAATATATTGCCCTACAATACATTATGATGGATGCATGAAAAGACACGCCAAACGTGCCTTCTAGGTTAACCGCACGACATTGTGTTGTTAATCTGCCAACTAAATTGGCTTTGCACAAAATGACATGCGCCATTATTGGAATGGAGTAGGGTTTTTTGTCACTATGGTGACAAGTGGGGCATCCAAGTAGAGGTAAATTAAACTATTTCCTGGCTGAAAGGACATCAGGATCTAGAGCTACAATGCACGGTATTTATATCCTCGTATCATCTTCTCTTTTGTCCTCATCTGACCACACAGACACACACAAACTCACACACACAAACACACGCACACACGCGCACACACACACACACACACACACACACACACACACACACACACACACACACACACACACACACACACACACACACTTTGGATGCTGAGCAGGCCTTCAGTCCCCGAGTTTGGAGTGTGTGTTCGCGCACTCCCTTTCTCTTATCCTTAACTCAACCCTCTCTGTTAACTCAGCCCACGCTCCTCGTACACTTTTCACCACTTCTGAAACTCAGGGTAAATGAAATGAATTCCAATGTGCCCTGTGTTGGCGTTATGTTATGTCTGTCTGTTTTGTTGACACCACTCTTGGTGCATCATCACAACCACGGTTTGCGTGATTATATATGCATGAAACGGTAAAACAACTCTGTGCCTGACCAACTCCCTTTTGTGTCTGTTTTGGGGGTTTTAATAAAAAAATGCACTCGTGAGTCAGTTCTGTGCTAATTGCGAGCCTCGGTGATTGATTGCTCTTGTCTGCGATGTGTATTCCAGATGTCACTCTCCCACGCCTCAAGGCCTTCATACCGCAACTGTTGTCACGGTTACATATTGAAGCCCTTCTCCATGGCAACATCACCAAGGAGGTGGGTTTATTTATTTATTTTTTTAATCTCCTTTAACTCTACCCTCGCTTCTGACGCTTCGCCTCTCCTCTGTCTCTGGTCGCTCCCGTCTGTCTCTGGTCTCTCCCGTCTGCCTCTGGTCTCTCCCGTCTGCCTCTGGTCTCTTCTGTCTCTCCCTTCTGCCTCTGGTCTCTCCTGTCTCTCCCGTATGCCTCTGGTTGCTCCTGTCTCTCCCGTCTGCCTCTGGTCGCTCCCGTCCTGTCACTTTTATGACGGGGTGGCGTTGACCCCTCTCACTACCACATAGACGGCTTTCTCTGCCGACGCATCAAGCGAGGAGCGGCCCCCCGTTTCTTAATCTCGCTCTGTTGGCGGCGGCGCTATCACAGGCGCGCTGCTGTGAACGCTCGGATAAGATTCTTCCGGAACTTCCCCGCCGCCCCCCCGCGCTGTCAAGAGTGCCGGCACCTCCCCGGCACCGCTAAAAGGTGACTGTTGTCACGGTTCCTGGCATGGGGGGGGGGGGGGGGGGGGCGTGGGTGGCGACATAATTCAATCCGCCTCGCTTGTGCAATGCTCCGCCTGGTCGCCATGGCGACGGCCGGGGCTCCGGAGCGAGCGCTGACCGGAGAGAACCAGCGTCGGGGAGACAGTGATGTATGGCTCTGCAGGCAGCCGGCTGTTCCTCTTGCTGTCATGCCAACAGCTCAACCAGAGCGAGTGAGGTGTGCGTGTGCGTACGTGTGTGTGTGTGTGTGTGCGTGTGTGTGTGTGTGCAGCTTAAATTATAACGGGAGCCCCACGCCGGTACACCGACCTCGGCCACGATGACGAAACCGTTTCCATTATGTTTCTCAACTTTTTATTCATTGGGGTATTGTACACTGAATATGCAAATAGCACTCAGGATGGTGATTTTCTTCCTCCCATCAAATGCAAACGATATACCGAGCTTCACAAAGTGCACAGCCGGGGCTGGTCCGCGAAACCACCGCAGCAGCTCCATGTACTGCTCCCACAACACAATGTGCGTCGATTCCCTGCGTTGATGGCACTAATCCTCCCTGGTCTGGTCTCGTCCCCTCCAGTCCGCCCTGGGCATGATGCAGATGTTGGAGGACACCCTCATCGAGCACGCTCACACCAAGCCCCTCCTCCCCAGCCAGCTGATTCGCTACCGGGAGGTGCAGGTCCCAGACGGTAGGTCGAGTTGCCCTCAACCCCCGCCCCCTTTTTCGTCGCCGCCGCGCGGCACGTTGTGCGTTCGTCTCCATGGCGATCCTTTAGAAACACCGCCGCCCTCACCGCCACCCCCCCCCCCCCCCCACCCCCCTCTCCTCCACGGTGTGTCTCTCTGATTGGGGGGGGGGTTAGAGGGCTGTGCAAACGCCTGATTGTGCCAACAGTGCCGGGGACTGAAGTGACACCGCCTGATAATTTTGGGGAATTTAACACAGTTTTGATAGACATAATGATATACTTCTGAATTCACAGTGCAGTCCTAACATGGTGCGCATGATTTGATCATTGGAAGACATTTAGCAAAACATCAATTTTGTGTGTGTGTGTGTGTGTGTGTGTGTGTGTGTGTGTGTGTGTGTGTGTGTGTGTGTGTGTGTGTGTGTGTGTGTGTGTGTGTGTGTGTGTGTGTGTGTGTGTGTGTGTGTGTGTGTGTGTGTGTGTGTGTGGAGATAAAACCCCTTTTTTTTCTTTTTTTTGTTAAAACATTTTTAGAAAAAGACAAGGTGTCACATTTGTCAAGCAGTCCGACAGACACTATTTTCCTTTATTTATTTGATTATCGGTGTTTGCCGCACTGCCCTTGGAGATGAGTCACGGTCCAGCCCTGCCTCCAGATAGCCGCGGCCACAAGCTCACGAGCGCCGTGATAACCTGAGAGCCAGGCAGGCACGCGTCCCCACGCGCCAGTAGCACATTTACACGGGTCCAGTCCGGGGGCCCGCTATATAGTCTCGCTCTTTTAACCGGTGAGGGTTTTTTTTCTGCAAGGCCGATTTTATGTTGATGAGATTCCCAATGCTGAGGGGAAATTCGGGAGCTATAAGACTTTTTTTTTTTTTCTCCTTCCTTCTACTGCTCAAAATATATTCTTGCAAGTACAGATAAAATAAAGTCCAATTTGGTAGCAGTCAGCAGTGAGAAACAGTAAGTAGTAAAAAAGGTGTGTGTGTGTGTGTGTGTGTGTGTGTGTGTGTGTGTGTGTGTGTGTGTGTGTGTGTGTGTGTGTGTGTGTGTGTGTGTGTGTGTGTGTGTGTGTGTGTGTGTGTGTGTGTGTGTGTGTGTGTGTGTGTGTGTGTGTGTGTGTGTGTGTGCGTGCGTGCGTGCGTGCGCGATGTCACTGCTGTCCCCATTCTGAACTGTGATCGTATTCTCCCCGCAATATCTCCCGCTGCAAGCGGGCTCCGTCTTAATTACATATTTACACTTAAACCAGCTCATTCATTTGGTTGTCACTGCCTTTTTTTGGGTGGGGGGGGGGGGGGTTAAACGGTGCATTAATTATTCATTGTGTATTCTAGCCATAGGACATGAGAGCAGATTATGCACAGAAGAGTTATCGGCCTGAAATGGAGCCCGGGAGTTATATTGGAAGTCAGAAAGCCTATTTGGTCACTTGGAGTGAACGTCAGATCTGTCTTTTGTTGCCCCCCCCCCCCCCCCCCGTCTCCTGTCCCGACAGCTCCCACGGTGCCAACGTGGGGCACGGCCAGGAATCCTCACTTCCTCACGACGGGAAGGGAGAACGGCTTGTTAATTTCCAACGGCACTCCAGCTGATTACTGCCGCCCATAGTTATTACTAATCCAATTATGCCAACCCGACCGCGCGTAACTCAATGAGGTCGCAAGCACTCTGTTCACACGTCGATACCGCGGGTCGCCCACGGCGAGTGTTTGATTTGTGGCCCGCCTTCGGGACGCATAGGTGGGCGGGGTCAACGGCACCCATAGCGCCATGTGTGTGTGTGTGTGTGTGCGTGTGACTCATGTGGTTCTTTCCCGCCGCGGTCAGGGGGCTGGTACGTGTACCAGCAGAGGAACGAGGTGCACAACAACTGCGGCATCGAGATCTACTACCAGACGGACATGCAGACCACGCGGGAGAACATGCTGCTGGAGCTCTTCTGCCAGATCATCTCGGAGCCGTGCTTCAACACGCTGCGCACCAAGGAGCAGCTGGGTGGGTGGGCGCCCCCAGCGGGGCCGCTAATGTAGCCACATACAGCAACATACAATGTACAAAAAAAGAAGCTAGCTTAGCAAAAAAATACATTGGCTAACCGTGGTGCTACGGCCTTATTGTCGGCCATATTGGATTTCTTTGCATTAAATAATCTGAAGATTGCGAAATTGATATTCAAGCGAGCTACAAGCAGCGGAAGGCAGAGCCTTTTTAATGCAATTTTTAAGCAGATTATGCTGATTAGGTTTAGCAACCCATCACTCGACACCCCGAGAGTCGATGGATCTAGTTTCTAGTATCTCTGCCTTACACCTCTCTTCCCCCCCCCCCGCCCCCCCCCCCCCCCCCCCCCCCAGGCTACATCGTCTTCAGCGGGCCGCGGCGGGCCAACGGCGTCCAGGGCCTGCGCTTCATCATCCAGTCGGAGAAGGCGCCGCACTACCTGGAGAGCCGCGTGGAGGCCTTCCTGCGCACCATGGAGACGTCAGTGGGCGAGATGAGCGACGAGGCGTTCCAGAAGCACATCCAGGCGCTAGCCATCCGCCGCCTGGACAAGCCCAAGAAGCTGGCGGCCGAGTGCGCCAAGTACTGGGGCGAGATCATCTCCCAGCAGTACAACTTTGACCGAGGTGAGCGCCCGTCTCTCTGTCTGTCTCTGCCTGTCTGTCCGTCTGCCTGTATGTGTCTGTGTGTATGTATGGGCCATAATGAGTTCTGCTCTTTTAGTTTTGGGTAGTTAATATTTGTTTTTAGATTTTTATTATTATAACAAAATAATTACTACTACTAATAATAATAATAATAATAATAATAATTGCTTTACATTCTTTCTCTTTTTAAGATTATTTTATTTTTATTTAAAAACATTTTTACATGTATAGCACGTGTTTATTCTGGTCTGGTGCTTCATTAGAATTGATTTTGTTCAAGAACTCTCCAGGTGTTATTCAAATCTATTCTAGCAGAATTTTTTATTTTATGCAAGTTTTTCAACCCCAGAAATTACCGTGATAAAAGTGTAAAAGGTTCATCTCAAGTAATAAAAAAATTACAAAATGGTAGCAGGGAGCCGAATATTACCCTTTTTATAATCCCAATTCCCAACACGAAATGAATTGAACTTCAGGTGAAATCAAGGATAACTTGCATCCATCCCACCATGGGCTTTACTCTTCATACATGTCCCTCATTAGTTCACCCAGCATCACTAGGCAAGGCAACTTTATTTATATAGCACTTTTCATACACAAGGCAGACTCAAAGTGCTTCAAATAGAAACATTGGCATACAATAAAATACGATAATAGATCAATAATAAAGAAAACATAGGCAAAATATATACTATAGGAGGTTAGCACTGTGTGATGTTTTTTAACATGTGATGTTTTATCAATGACAACTGCGTGGGCCTGAGTCCAGAGCCACAGTAATAAAGGTGAAATCGTGAAAAACACTTCCTCCCTCCATCCCTGCCTCCCACCCTCCCTCCCTCCATCCCTGCCTCCCACCCTCCCTCCCTCCCTCTCCCCCCTCACCCCCCCAATCCTCCCTGTGCTGTCGCCCGGCATGCTATTATGGGCTGTGACGGCGGGGCGGTGGGGGTCTATGCTTATCTAACGCCCCCAGCGTTGGCACGGTAACACACTGCCAAGTCAGTGGTTGGGGATTGCGACACTGCAACGGCGAGGGGAGAGCGGGGGCTCACGAAACGTGCGCACGTCGTGCCGCCTGTTCACGCTCTCGTGCACACGCACGACACGCACACACACACACGCACGACACGCACGCAGACGCACTGACACACACACAGGCTCGTCAAGGGCGCGTGTGGGGCGCAGGTTTCCAGTAGCACGCACTGCACTGAACCAGCGGATCTATGAAGGTGTCCTTGCGTTGGAAAAGCCCTGAGTCACTAATACAGATAAAAGCATGCAGCCTGCTGCTGCTGCTGCTGCTGCAGTGTGAACAGGAGTGCATCGCACTGTTCTTGTGACTTTTTGGTCGTGCCTTTGTGAAACGGCAGCACAACGGCGTTCCACTCGATCGTGTTTGAAACAAAAGTCGAGCCGAAGTAAAAAAAATTAGACCGTGATGATTCAGACTCTCACTTCTTCTTTAACAAGTGCCTTTAAAAAATAAAAAAAAATGTTTTCCAGATAATATTGAAGTGGCCTATCTGAAGACGTTGACGAAGGAGAACGTGATGGACTTCTACAGGGTGAGTGGCGTCGGGTGTCTTCACGACGGGCCTCGGAGAGACGCGGCCCAGCGTGGCGGGCGCGCTCACCGCAGGGCGTCCGCTGGTAGTTTAACAAACACGAGTGGTGGTGGCGGTAGTTCAGCCGGACCCCGAGCAACCGGACGGCCCCGCAGGTTGACCTCGGTGCTTCCCGTCGCATTTCCCCTCGTTTTTATTCCCCCCCACTGGAGTCTGAACAACTTGTGTCTTCCCAGGAGCTGCTGGCCATCGACGCCCCGAAGAGGCATAAGGTGTCGGTCCACGTGCTGTCCAGAGAGATGGACACCTGTAAGTATGGTGCCGGGCGGGGGGGGGGGGTTCTGTTGAGCTTGTTCCACCCAAGGGGGTCTTTGGTTATGGGATTAACACTGCGCTACTTACTTACCACCCACCCCCACCCAGGTCCCGTCGTGGGAGAGTTCCCCGCCCAGAATGACATCACTCTGGCCCCGGCTCCCTCCCTGCCCTCGGTAAGAACCTCCAGCTCCCTTGCTACCTCCACTTTTTTTTTTTTTTAGGGTCCTCATCAGAGGCCACTCACTTGACACTTGAACTTTAAGGAAGCTTCTTTTCTACAAGGCCTGAGTCACTTACACCAGAAAGAACACGCGTGTTACAGAAATGTCTTTACCTGAGACCCTGTGTGTGTGTGTGTGTGTGTGTGTGTGTGTGTGTGTGTGTGTGTGTGTGTGTGTGTGTGTGTGTGTGTGTGTGTGTGTGTGTGTGTGTGTGTGTGTGTGTGTGTGTGTGTGTGTGTGTGTGTGTCCCACAGCCCACGGTGGTGCAAGACATGACCGACTTCAAGAGGAACCTGCCCCTCTTCCCGCTGGCCAAGCCCCCACGTCAACTTCATGGCCGCCAAACTGTGAAGCAGAAGAGAAGTCCTGAGCTCACCCCACCGACCCGGTGCCCCCCTCACCCTGCCATCACCCACCCACCCCGCCGCCTCCCGCGACCATCCATCATCTCCCCCACATCTCTCGAGCGCGGGGGAGGGGGGGGGGGGGACACACCTGGGCAGGACCTGGGGAGGGGGGGGGGGAGCATGCAAGCATGCCCCAATTCACGCGGTGGAACTTAAGGAAAACACACACACACACGGATACACATGCCACACGTCGAAAATAAGGCATAATCAAGGCAGAACTGTTTTAATGATAGATCAATCACATGGATGCTGCTCAACCATAGATTGTCAATGTGGTTTTTTTTTTGGTCACGATGGACGTTAAGCTGTAGCAATCCAGGACATTAGCTCCATGAAGGTCAGGTCTTTTATCTTTTTATGTTTTCAGTTTGATTTTTTTTTTTTTTTTAACGTTTGTGTTGTATATCTTTTCCGTCTGAGGGCAACGCAAACGGTGAACCACCGGACGGCTTCGCTCGGCGTGCGCGATGCCGCGAATGGTTTATTGAAATTCATTTGCTGTGAAGAAAGTTTGCCTCGTTCAGAGAGGGTTTTAATCGAAGGTCGGGCAGGTTTTGAGACGTCTTTGCTTGTATGCTGGTAAAATGCTGGGACCCGTCGGGGATCAACCTATAATCCGCTTGTTTTTGGTAAGCGGCGTGCCCCTGAAGTTTAGAATTTTAACCTTTTTTTGTTTTTGTGTTGTTTTTTTAGAGTTGTAAAATATATGGACTTCGTCTCAGGGGGTACCCCGACTTGCTTTCTTTTGTTTGTTTTTATCAGTAAATAAAACTATTTTAATTGACGTTTTCCTTTCCACTAGCACCGTCTGTCAAAGCGAGAGCAGTGTTATACTTGGTTGGCCAGTTAACGACAAGGTGGTCTTCATTATTCTGCTTGTAGAGGGCGTAGCGTGTGCCTTTCTAAAGGTTGCTGTGACTGTTACGTGTTTGCTGTCTAGACTCGGACTTAGGATAACCACGATATATCTGCTATAGGTAGGCCTACACTATATCCTACTCTCCTGTACTGTCATTTAGCCTGCGTCTTCTGAACTAGACCCCCCCCCTGAAGGCAGCTATAGCACGACCCCGCGTTATGATCAGATTGTGAACCACACACACAGACACACACACACACATACTCACACGTAAGATGTCAGGAAGAACGTCGCGGAAAAAAGGGTCGATTTGAAACACCAACCTTAGTGCACTTCCGTCATTTAAGCAATAAACACGCGGGATCCTGCGATCGGTGCGAAAATGTTAAAAAATCACTTTTTGCCGCACTGTTGACGAGCAGCATTGCTTGTGTTCCCAGGGAGCCGCGTTCTCCAGCAGCCGACCGTAACGCAGTGCAGGGTGCCGCAGAGTCACGCTGGGGCAACGCCGTGGCCCGACTCTCTCAGGTGCTAACCGGCCTTCGCCAAGTCAACAGACTACTGGCTGGGAAATGCTGTCACATAATGGCCAAAGCCCGCTTCTTTCTCAATTATTTCTTCTCGTTGTTCTCCTCCTCCCTCGTTGTACCGGTACTCTCAGGCCCAGTAGTTCAACCATCTGTGGTGTTACAAAATATAAACGGAAACGATGATTTATTAACGTAGTTATTTACCAAAAGCTTCTCCAGTGTTTTCCAGCGTTTTTATAATTTCTTTGACAAACCAAAGCGAATAACGGCTCTAATGAATTTGATTTGATCACAAAGTACAACAACCCATTACGTGCATGATCCGTTGCAATGTTAACAGAAAAAGATTGATTTTTGGTGGAAACTTTCTGTCAACCAGCAGCAACAGAAGGTCAAACAAGCTGACATTGCCCAATGATTCCTGGCTTGTGCAAGCCAAGGTACTGACCGGCCCCAACAGGTGCATGTACATCACGGTGTACACAAAAACTACACGACTAAAGCATTATCAAAAAGTATTTGCCTAGAGTTTCATAATCCGGTGGTGCAACACTAGTTTGTCTCATGTTTCTAATTAATAAACTATGTAATTGAACTGTTGTCCTATTTGTGCAACTTCTTAAACACAATGTCTGACAATGCAACATACACAGCCCACCTCAGTTTGGAAAAATACATTTATTCACATCATTATCCATGAAGGTATACATTGAGCAATGTATTTTACAACTTTTTTTTCACAAGTCTCTTTGGCATCAAGGAAATCCTTACATTAGTGTTGTGGAGATCAGAGAAAGACACGTCAGGCCAAAAAAGATGCACCAAGTCAGCGGGTATCAGGCCTCGCTGAAACAAACACCGCGTGCATGTTGGTACCAATATATAGAAGAGGGTTTGTTGCCACATAAAGTGTCTCCATTAGTCATTCTGGGCTCACTCACGGCTCCACCGCCAAGCTTACAGAAAGCAGGTAAAAGGTGTCTTGGTTCTGTACTTGTGCAGTATATCAGGTTTCCACGTTAAAAGTTTAATGATAGCCATTAGTACATTTTATTCCTAAAGAAGTTGCAAGTCATGTAAGACCGCGGTCAATAGCCACTCTTAATTGGCTTGAACATGCATCACAAAACGTACAGTATTTTGGTGCATTTTAAGGGAGATAGTTGGTGGATATTGACCAAGGTAACACAGGGAAGACAGTTTGGCCATAAAGCTCTGCAGTAGATTTATCCTATAGGACGCCATTGGGCCGAGCCTTTCACATGGTCGACATCAGAATAAAGGGCCTCTGATGGGAGTCCCTGAATAAGACCTGCATGTCCTGCTCCCCATGTTTACAGAATTACAACCAAGTCGGCCAACAGAACGCCTTTTACCCATGCCCAGCCCTTCACACTCTTCACACACTCCAGCCAAAAGAGTCGTCAGATTTCAAAACACGAGAAGAAGGGAAAGGAAAAAAAAAAAAAAGGGGGAAATTGCACTTAAAACTGAAATCGTAACATAAACACCAGGGGAAAACGCCACTGGACAGGCTCTTAGAGGAAAACACTTCTGGGAAGGAACCGCACTGCGCCTGCTTCCCATCACCTGGCCAGGGGGCGTCAACCCCCCCCCTCCTCCCGGCCGTCATGTGTGTCATGGAAACATCCCGTCAGCGCTGCCCCTCTGAGCTTCCCTACAAGAACACAGCGTTCACAGCGGCTTCCCTTCCCTCCCCGGGTCGGGCTGGCGGGGCCAGAGGCCGCCTCAAACGGTACCCGTGAGGAAGGGTCTGAAATGGCGGCTTTCCCCCCCACCCCCCCCCCCCCCCCCGGCGGCTGATGGGTGGGTTGTGTTCTGCGGTGCGCGAGAAAAGACGAAGACCAGAGAGCAGACACGGGTCACGGGGACGGCGGCGGAGGTCAGAGAAGCGGTGAGACGTCCGTTTAGCTTAACGCTTGGTAGCTGTGTGTTAGTTATTTACTCTATATGATAAGTCATTTGTTAAACACATTTTATTCATCACTAATACATTCAACACATAAAACAATAATAGTCCTCTTTGACACCCCCCCTTCACGTTAGCAAAGGGGACTTTTTTTTTAAATCTGAAAAACAAAAACATTATAAAACAATCATTTATTAATAATTTCTTTTCTCTTTTATAAAACTTTCTAAATACATGTGCCTCCTTGTTTCTTCCCCCCGATCATCATAAAATACGTTAATACAAGTCAACATCAAGTACTGGTCAAGTGATTGCTTTACACACAGCAACACACACACGCAGTACATTCCTGAACAGCACGCGTGTGGCTGTGTGGCCGTGTAGAAGTGTGTGCGTGTGTGTGTGTGTGTGTGTGCGAGCGTGTGTGCGTGTGCGTGCGTGTGTCGGTGACAATGCGTACTGAGCATGTGCAGACCCGTGTCCTCAGGTCTCCTCCGTCCTCACCTCACGAAAGCGGCAAACAGTTTTTTTTTTCCATTTTAAAAACAACAAGTGCGATGGCGGTTGGTTTTGGGTGATCATCCTGTGTCGAATGTCGGTGGCGGCAGCACGATGAGATCACAGAGGGGGGCGGGGCCAAGGAGAGAGGAGGAGGGCTGTGTTCCTGGGAGTGGTGGGTGGGGGTCGGGTGGGGGATGGGGGGTGGCGGTGACAGCAGGAGAAGTTGGGAGGGCAAAGTCACTGGCTTTTACAGCGGGCCCCCCCCCCCCCCCCCCCGATCGGTGAGGTTTGTTGTTCACCGATCTCTTCTGTCACCAGGCCCCCCTGCCGCCCTCGGCCCCCCGCCCTCACGGACCCCTTCAGGCTTCCTCTGGCTCGGGGAAGTTGAGGATCTTGCGGTGGGCCTGCCTCAGATACTGCTGTTGCTTGAAGTACAGCCTTAAACGCTCCTTTGATGGCCACGAAGGCAATGCCTCCCTGTGTGCAACAAGAGACAGATGGGGGGGGGGGGGGGGTTAGTGAAGCACTCGAGCACAGACTCAAAAGCATGCTTTGCCATCTCCGTCTGTACATCGATCCCCCTAGCACATGCACACATCCACACGGTAAACCTTCACGTTCACGCTGCCTGTCGCCTTCCCCACAGCGGCGCCAACGTACAACAGGAGCCCGCGCGCGCTGTTTAAGATGCACAGGAGTGTGCGGCCCAGGGAGCTGTCAGGGGGAACCGAGGGCTCGGCCGGCGTCACACATGACCTCCGCCGCTCCGGTTACCGGCGCCGGCCCTGCCGAGGAGGGGGGGGGGTGGGGGCGCCACTGTCTCAAAAGATGGGCAGGAAAGGTCTGGACGGGGCAGGCCGCTGACGCTTCCTCGGATAAAACTGATTAGTCCTTTTACACCGCGGCCGGCCCGCGCACTGTGGCGTGGCTAGCTGCTGGGGACACCGTTCAGAATGTGTCTCGACCACTGCTGCAATGAAACCAACAGGACAGAAGTCCTGCTGGGGTTCCGACTAAAGGCTGGTTTATGCTTCTGCGTAGGGATTGCGTCGTGATCACGCAATGGCCACGCAGTTGCTCGGACGCAGTCATGAGCCCGATGGTTCTGTGTGGGGTTTACGTGGGGTTTACGTCTCGAAATGCATTTCATTGCCACACCGGTAGAGGGACCAGAATGACCATTCTGGTCATTACACACACGGATTACTAGCGAGTTAAAAAAAAGTTTACAGAAATGAAGCCAAAAGTTAGATATATATGTTGTCGCCAATCAGTCGAAGCATTTATCAAGGCTGTTTACACCGTGGCGGTGTTTATGAGTGGAAACCGGAAAAGCGATCTCCAGCCAATGTAGTTCGCGGACCAATCACAGCCAAAGCCAAAGCGTTGGGATTGCGTTGCCTCGACGCGCGTCTAGGATTTGGGGAGGTGCACGTCGAGGACGTAAAGGGTCCGCAAAGGGTTCGCAGCCCCCCAGCGTCGCATCGACGCGGAAGTATAAACGAAGCATAACCCAGCCTTAAGACTGAATGAGTTGTGTGTGTGTGTGTGTGTGTGTGTGTGTGTGTGTGTGTGTGTGTGTGCGCATACATGGGTGGCATGTGGGTGAGTGGGTGGTGGGACGGTGAGACTGACCAGGATAGTCCTCTGCAGGTTGGAGTTGACACTGCTGAACATGAGTTTTCCCACGATGGTGGCGATGGTGGGGAACACCAGGGCCCCGCACAGGATGCGCGTGGCCGACACGTGGTCCGCCAGGGGGTTGGCCTCGGCTGGGATGCGGGGCACCGGCAGCCTAGCCTGCGCGGAGACACAGGGTGGGGGGGGTCGGTCAGGGGTGTATAGTGAGAGGACTCGTTTGACCGGGCCGTTCCCTCGTGGTAATTCTGTGAGCAGACTTAATAATAATGTGCAGTATATTCCTTGGTGGCCAGTCGACATTAATGAACACCATTAAGGGATTTCTATGTTGGAAAAACAAAACCACTTTGTAAAATTGCAAGGTTGCCTGTCAGTGGAAATACAATAACTAAAAAAAAAAGACTCAGCAGCCCAAAACTAATGAAAGGATTTCCAGTGCCATTTCAAAATTACAAAAGCCCCTCGTCAAAAACACTTGAGCTGGATTAGTCTGTGCATTTTAACACCGCTGTGCTGTAAAAACCAACATCTTCGCTAGGGATGGGTACCGAATCCCGGCATGAAACGGGCCGGGCCTACATTATTAAAGACCCGGTCTGCTGCCAACCGTATCGGGAGGAATTACAGGGAATACATTTTTGAATAATTTAAGATAAACGTGGCGATATGTAACTCGCATTCAGCTGCATCCTCGCTCCTCCTGAGTCACTGCAGACATTAACATAAAACGGTGGCGCGTCGCACGCAGACCTTCAGTTGATGATGTTGATGATGAATGTTGACTTGAATAACTAAACTACAGAACATCACGCTGTCGGGCAGCAGAACGACCACCGACACGCTGCTCTGGATGACCCAATGAAAACGTTAATGACACCCCGCCCCGAAGCTCCGCCAGGAGCAGGTTCAGAGCACCAACGTCCGACTAGCGTGCAACAACAAAAAGGCCCAGAAACCGTAGCGGTAACGGGACAGAGCAGCAGAAACCATAGCGGTAACGGGACAGAGCAGCAGAAACCATAGCGGTAACGGGAAAGAGCAGCAGAAACCGTAGGGTAAAGGGACAGAGCAGCAGAAAACGTAGGGGTAACGGGACAGAGCAGCAGAAACCATAGCGGTAACGGGACAGAGCAGCAGAAACCGTAGCGGTAACGGGAAAGAGCAGCAGAAACCGTAGGGTAACGGGACAGAGCAGCAGAAACCATTGCGGTAGCGGGACAGAGCAGCAGAAATTGTAACAGGACAGAGCAGCAGAAATAGTAGCAGTAATGGGACAGAGCAGCAGAAATGGTAACGGAACAGAGCAGCAGAAACAGTAGCGGGTAACAGGACAGAGCAGCAGAAACGCAACAGCAATAGGACAGAGCAGCAGAAACGGCAATGGTTAACGGGACAGAGCAGCAGAAAAGTAACAGTAACAGGACAGAGCAGCAGAAATGCAACAGCAACAGGACAGAGCAGCAGCCCCTCGCCCCCGCTCACCTGGGAAGATGCTGTTGAGGATCTGCAGCTTGTTGGAGTACTTCCTCCAGAGGCGCAGCACGTAGTCCTCCCAGCGCACCATC
>JAXIVH010000004.1:9398968-9401468 GCA_036785325.1 Urophycis tenuis
CACAAAAACATCAAAATAAACACTAGTTTCTTTAGCCTATCCCAGACACCCTTAAGGTTTTTCATCACTCGTGAGCAGAGGAATGTACTTCTATGATCTCGGTTTCTTTTGAACTAAACACTTAAACAGCACATCAGAGGATAAGGAAAAACCCTAAGTTCTCCAAGTTGTGCTGCAGTGGGTTGTAAAACAAGTGCTCCCCTGAACCAATAACATCTCATATTTATCATTTTTAAACTCTCTATCTTAACTCCTGTAATGTGCAATGTATTGCACATTACAAAAACATGAACCATGACAAAGTCAACCATTATAATATCACTCTGTTTGTACAAAAGAAGTCTTTGAACAGAAGGATCTAAGCGTATCTGTTCGCTGGCTTTTCAGGTAATTCTTGAAAAGACCCCCCACCCCCCAGCCCCACCCCGACAAAACCCCCATACACTCAGACACAGACACACACACACACACACACACACACACACACACACACACACATACACACACACACACACACACACACACACAGACACACACACACACACACACACACACACACACACACACACACACACACACACACACACACACACACACACATACACACACACACACCTCTAGACCTACGGACCTAGACCGACCTACAATAACTTTGCCCGTGAGGGATGTTTCAACCATCGCACTGCTCTGTCCCTTTCTTGTGAGTGACAGCTCAATTGCTCATGGCGTGTGAAGAGATAGAGGGAGAGAGAGAGAGAGAGGAGAGAGAGAGAGAGAGAGAGGTGTGTCGCGGGTAACGATCAACCGCGAAGACAGCAACCCATATCCGTTGTTCGCCAGACGCTCGCATGATTCTGATTGTTCACACCTTAAGTTTACATTGCGTGTCACGCAAACTCACTCGCGCGCGCGCGCGCGCACACACGCACACGCACACACACTCACACAGACGGCATAGTTGAACGATGGCACCACAGCCTTGTCACGCGGGGAAGTTGCACGTCATTGGCGTATGAGAATAAGAGTCATTACTTTGATTTACGGCTCGAAAATGAGCGTGGAGCGTGCTAAAGCGAGGGCTCGGAAGAGGTGTGTGCCTTTTTGTTTTTTTCTTTTGCTTATCTTACACCATTAAACTCTGCACTGTGAACTACTGCGCTGGGAGGGGGGGACTTCAGAGCACACGGGCCAGCCCCGAGGCTGTGCGCTCGGGAGGCGCACAGCAGTCACGCACATGTGCTTCATCAACACGGCGGTGAAATCTGAAGGCAGAGCCTCTGATGGCGCCCCCCCCCCCCCCCCCCCCCCCCCCCCCCCCCGCCCCCAGCGCCGTGCGCGTCCTCAGGTTAACTTATGCAAGAGAAGTTTTCGCCGGGCTGTGGTTGGAAGTTTGGAGTTGAACTAGATCCAGGGGTGTGCTGAATATGTGATGTATTATAATGCAGACAGTGCACTTAATGTGAAAGTCGTGCAATGTTGAAGTGCTACTGACTTACTCGCTTTGTATACATCAATGCATTTTCATATTCATGTATAGGCTCTTTATAGGCCTATTAGACCCTCAGGTTTATATATTTCTTTGATTGTGGTTGTATCATCATTTCTGTATGAAAACACTGCTCTTCAATCAACATGTGGTTCTTTTAAGCAATGTTAACACTGCACTACACTTGACTGGCAAGATAAACTTGAGTGGTGAGTTATGCATGAACAGAAGCAAGCACGCATGTGTGTGTGTGTGTGTGTGTGTGTGTGTGTGTGTGTGTGTGTGTGTGTGTGTGTACTAATACTACACATGCTACATACACATACACACACACACACACACACACACATACTAACTGACAGACGCACCCTAACAAACACTAAAGGACAGACACACACACACACACACACACACACACACACACACAGGATTGTCTCTATAGCCCATCTTGTTAATTACTTCCCATTAGAGAGAGAAGGGGACGCCATGGTAGAGAGAGAGAGAGCGAGAGAGAGCGAGTCTGACCAATGGCGAGCCAGAGCAGCGCGGCTGCCAGTCAGAGCGAGCGTCGGGGGGGTGAATCCCCTTCAAACTCTGGTCCAACCACGGCGCCTCATTACGACCAGCTGACCCCTGACTTCAAATGTCAAAACAGTCCCAAAACAACACCCCCACCACCCACCCACCCACCCAACACAAACACACACACACACACACACACACACACACACACACACACACACACACAGACCATCGACCGCCACCACCACCACCACCACCAACACCACCCACCCACCCAACACACACACACACACACACACACACCATCCACCGCCACCACCACCATCCACCCAACACACACACACACACACACACACACACAGACCATCGACCGCCACCACCACCACCACCACCACCACCCACCCACCCACACCCCACCCAACACACACACACACACACACACACATACACACACACACACACACACACACACACACACACACCATCCACCGC
>JAXIVH010000004.1:9411468-9443968 GCA_036785325.1 Urophycis tenuis
TACTTACGCACATATGATATTGGTTAGAAATAGGCCAAATTATAAATGGTTCTACCACCACAGAGTTTTGGTTTTGTTTGGTTTGGTTTGGTTGTTGGTTTAGAAGGACCTTGGACAGGAAAACAGTCCCAGAACAGGCCCAGGGTCCCAGGACAGGGGCTACGGTCTCAGGATGGGGTCCACAGCCCCAGGACGGGGGCCCACGGCCCCACGTCAGGCCCTCCACAAATCCCCACTTCAGGGTTCCCTTAAAAAGACCCCAGGGTGGCTTTTAGAAGGAGAAGAAGTGTGCGCGGCGTGATCGGGAGAGCTGTCAGTTCCAGCCTCAGCCGTCAGCCCCGCCCTGCCCCTCCAACACACTGCGGCCTGCGACGGGTACTTCAGGACCCAGAGTGTTGAGCCCAGTGCGCTGCACTCCAGACAGAGTGTCTGATACAATCACACTCCCATCTGGCAGTGTCACCAGACAAACAGAAGGAGGACCTGGTTGAGCAGCGAGACGCCAGGAGCTACATTTTAGATTTCACCGTGCCAGGCCGTTTAATCATGCAAAGATACTCTTCCTTGCTGATATTGTTTAGTGTTTTTTTTTCTCCAAATGAAGTATGGTCAAATTCAAAGTTTTTAACTTTTAACTTTAAGTTTTAACTAAACATGTCGTTCTGAGTAGAGGATGGAACCCTTGTACAAGACCCGGGTTCTGTTCCTGTCATGTCTGACGGTTTGAATGAGGAACAACAGATCGTGGGTTACCTGGTGAACTTCGAACGGATGAGATTTCATTTGCGACGGCGACCTAAACCAGGAGTGACTTTAAAATCCCGTCCGCAAACAATCACGTTTGCATGTTTGATTTGTTCCAGCGGACACTCACGCAGGCTTCACGTCCAGTATTGTCGTACGAGCGTTCCCATTATCCTCTCCAAATAACCCCGGGGTTTGCAACGCCCCGGCCTGAGAGCAAAAACCTGTGGCCCGTCTGCCACTCAGTCAGTCATCCTGCTGCCCTCGCTCAAAGGACTTGGGACACCTCTCAATATAGGCGTTCCATAATTGCCCAAGTGGCGTTTTGGGCGCTGACAGCGACCCATTGTGTGGCCTTAATCTCCGCCGGTCCTACCTGGCAATGAGAGGGCTGTGTGGAATCCAACACTTCAGACAAGGGCCTAGTGACAGCACCTTTGTTGTGCGTTTGTTTGCTGGTTGCTAATTGGTGTCGACGCACGAGGCCTCGCTGACCCGCTCCCACCGAGGTATTTATAACACGGCGTCCTTCTGCAGGAGCGCCAGGGAGGACGACGACTGCTCCTTCAAGGGGGGGGTGGGGGGGGGGGGGGGGGGGGGGGGGAACGGGTCTCTCAGGAGGGTGTGGAGACGAGACGGGACCTTCCGGTGGGACGATGACCTTTCTGAGGTGAAGGTCACAGGGTTGTGTTTCGGAGCAACGTCAATGTCATCGTGGACAAAATCAATGATTATCACAAAGTAAATTATTGTGTCTTCTTGTGATCATTTTTTCCTCGTTTGCTATGCGGAGTATATTTCCTATCAAATAAATGGCAACTTTTTATTCATGCGAGTTATTTGATACATACTTCTGCTTTAGTTTGTTGCAGTTTTTTTTATGATCCACCGTTTGAACTTCAGCGTTCAATGTTGCATTGCTGTGATGGAATGGTGGTGGTGTACGTGATCACACTTTCAAACCATGTAGAAATCATTTCTATTTTTAATGGTTGTAATTGTTCTGACGTTTCAGAGGGGAAAGGAATTGGGCCAGGTGAACAATAAGGTGCAGCCATTTTGTCTGTTCCTTTTGTGAAGTCATTAACAGCTTCCTGGTTTTGGGTTTATTTTCAGGGGAAAAAAGCATGTCGCTGCCAACGCACACAGGCAGGAAGACCTTTTCTTTTAGGGAAATAATTACCAAAAAAAAAATTATACTGTAAACTTCCTTGCACTTTGAATGTGGCATCTGCCCACACAGGATTGCTGTGTTGTTGGCGTGGGTGAGGGGTTGCGTGAGTGTGTGTGTGTGTGTGTGTGTGTGTGTGTGTGTGTGGGCACGATGGTTTCGTTGTGACATTCTCAAGGGGTGTGTTGAATTCAGGATATTGATTCAGGATATATACGTCCCTTCATTTCCCGATTGGAGATGAAGGGACGTTCAGGTCTGTGGGGACTGGGGGCTCTAAAACGGGAACATAGTCATCGCGTTGTCGACGGATGGAAGAGTTCTCACCAGTCTACTGACTTCTTCAACCGTCTTATCTACTAACATGACTCCTGCTTTAAACGTGGTGCTCGACGATGGCATTCCATGTGAGCGAGCCAGCCCCGTGTAGACTGTAGAGATTTCACAGAGAGAGAGAGAGAGTGAGAGAGAGAGAGAGAGAGAGAGAGAGAGAGAGAGAGCGAGAGAGAACGACAGAGCGAGAGAGAGCTACGCGCACTCACACATGTCATGCAAACGATAATCCCGCGGTGGGATTAGCCAACGAGACCCGCCAATTATCCGTGTTCCAAACACACGCGTCCAAACCCACCCTGAGTCACCACGCCACCGCCGCCGCCGCCGCCGCCGCCGCCGCCTCCCTGCCAGGAATCCCTCCCATGGACTGCTGTGCCACCGTGAGCTCATGCAACGTGTTTTCTTCTACATTATTCGCGGTTGACTTCGCAATCACACCAACACATCATTAACCGCTCGCTCACAGAAGGCATCATCAGCCTGAGTCACTGGAAAACATGCTCCCACCGTTAAACCATTTGGAGGTGCGTGTGCTGCGTGTGCTTCCATGTGGCTTCAGGGCGTGCGACTCAGACTCAGATAGGGAGAGAGATAGCCACGCACGCAGCCTCAACATCCAAAGGCTGTTAAAAATGGTTTAAAATGTGTTGGTTGAAATTTGTAATCGTGTGTGTGTGTGTGTGTGTGTGTATGTGTGTTCACCAACGATAGACCCACTATGTTGATGAAGCTGTATAGATGAAAATATGCGTACATCGCATGAGGCAACTTCCCCCACCTGACGTCATGTCTGGGTGAGTTATGGGATGTTGAAGGCACTTGGTGTGAGGGACCACAGATAGTCCCTTGAGCTCCTGCTCTTGAGAAATATTAAGCTCTTACACTAAGCACACACACACACACACACACACGCACGCATGCACACACACACACACACACACAGGGCCAGGTGTAATTATGTTGGAGGTAGAGGTTTCAGACAAAGGAGAAGGCAGAGGTTGCGCTGCCCGCCAGAGACGGCTTATTTGTCGGCCCGAGCAGCCGTGCCCCTGCCCTGCGGTGTGGGACAACAAAGCTTCCCTTTGAGGCACGCTGGGGGGATAGGGGTCAAAGGTCACCATGCTATCGGCCACACAAAGATTAAAGAAGGGTCTGGTTATCAGCGCCGTTCCCCTCATCGGTACCCCTTATCTTGTGTGTGCGTGTGTGTGTGTGTGTGTGTGTGTGTGTGTGTGTGTGTGTGTGTGTGTGTGTGTGTGTGTGTGTGTGTGTGTGTGTGTGTGTTGTGTGTGTGTGCGTGTGTGTGTGTGCGTGTGCGTGTGTAGGACCCCCCTGGTACCTGGCGGTTCTGAAAGGACCCCAACCCCAGAAAGAGGTCCATGGAATGTATCGTCTGCCACGCAAACTCTCTTTCATCTGCATCTTCTTCTTTGTGAATTTGCGTTTACGTTACATAACATCCACGTCCACTGCTGCCCGGTTTCGTTGTGGGAAAAACCGTCATTGTGTCTGCAGTGTCGTAACAACAGCTTATCTTGCCTATAGAACGTTCGCAACAATGGCTTTGCAAAGTTGGATGCTGCGTGATAAAGTTAAGAATTTCAAACAACAAACATCAGATATTGCAAAAGTTATGTCTCATAAGGTAAGAGCCGGACAACGACGTCACAGACTCGTGTACACACACACGTGCGCACACGCATGCATGCACACACACACACACACACACACACACACACACATACACACACACACACACACACACACACGCAGAAGCAGCAGTTTTCCATATGGAGTCATGTCTACTTGACTGAACTCAAGGCGATCCAGCTGAAAGGTTCCCTTTTGAAAATAGCCGCACTTAACTTGGGGCATGTCTTTCAACACTTTTAATAGAGGGGGGGGGGGGGGGGGGGGGGGGGGGGGGGGTGGGGGGGGGGGGGGGAAATCCTCGTCAAAATTGGAGGCACTGTGCGTAATCAGAACCAACCATCTGTTTTCACCCCCTGCCAAGGGTCCTGACTATGATGTCCGCACAGAGGTTCCAGCCTGTTCTGGTACCAGGCAAAATGGAGATGAAACGAAAAGGAAAATACCTGTGTGTGTAGATATTTTGGGGTGGGGGTGCTCGGGGGTTCGCTGACAGTGTTTCACAGGTGAGGTGTGAGGTGTAGTCTGAGTTTAAACTGCATTAAAAAAAAAAGTCAGTGAGTATGAATGAAACTTCATCAAGCTTCCCCGGCGACTCACCGTCCTTACGTGATCTGTGCAAGCTATGGCAACTTCCGCTCCTCCTGACAGGGATTTCCCGTTGCTCATTCATTCCAAGAAATGCATTTGCGTGCCTTGGGACCTTCGTGTCGGCGAGTTGCTTTTGTGTGTGTGTGTTGTGTGTGTGTGTGTGTGTGTGTGTGTGTGTGAAGGCCCACGCCAAACACGCCAGACTTCAAAAGCACCTGACACCTTGTCGTCACTTCTTCTCTCCTTGTCTCAGCCTGTCCCCCCCCCCCCCCCCCTACCACCACCACGCTCGCCCCACGTCCAGTCACCCTGAAAATGGTACCTTTGGGGAAACAGAATGTGTGACGTCATTTCACCCCAGGTAACTCATGCCGCGCGCGTGAGGTCAGCCGTATATGAAACGCGAGCTCATCACATATTCTCCGTTCACGGTACAAACTAACTCATTCGGCGCAATGTCGGAACGCTATCAAAATAGGCTATGTGCAGATGTGTCAAACACCTTTATTTTTTTTATTAATGTGAATGTTTTAAAAAAAAGTTGAAAAAATAAAGGTTTTAAAAGGCAAACTGTTTTTGTTTTTTGTTTTTATAATCCATACAGACTGGGAGTTCAGTCTAACCCCTTATCTTTCGCACAACACGGCCACGCACTCAGAACGCTGGCGTCGAACAGCAAATATGACAAGTTCAGACAAATGTCAGCTGGTGCGCGCTTCCTTATTCATCGAGAGCGGTCATCAAGTATTCAGAGTGAGCGAAGCCCAGAGGAGGAGAGAGAGAGAGGGGTGAGGGGGAGGACAAGTCTCCCCCCCCCTCTCTCTCTCTCTCTCTCTCTCTCTCTCTCGTCTCTCTCTCTTCTCATCTCTCTCTCTCTCTCTCTCTCTCTCTCTCTCTCTCTCTCTCTCTCTCTCGCTCTCTGCTACTGTGCAGGTCAGCGGCTGGTCAGGGGAGCTCAGGTGTGTCGGCAGCCCGTCCGGAGGAGGAGGAGGGTTCTGTGGGCGATCATCGCGGCGCAAAAGCTAGCCGGGCTGGCCGCCAGCCAGCTCGACCCGGGAGGTCCCTGCGTTCCTTCCTCAGCGCCCGCCTGCGACTCACGGGCGACAAGTGGCACGGCACCGCGTCCAAAAACGCACGCTGATCCAGACGGCATTACATTAATAAAATAAAAAGAAATAAAGCACCATCTTTCTATTGTAAATAGGTTATCTGAGAGAGAGAGAGAGAGAGAGAGAGAGAGAGAGAGAGAGAGAGAGAGAGAGAGAGAGAGAGAGAGAGAGAGAGAGAGAGAGAGAGAGAGAGAGAGAGAGAGAGAGAGAGAGAGAGAGAGAGAGAGCGCGCACAATGCCCATAAGCCGACCATAATGGCTCCCGAGTAGTCCATGGGCTTCGCGTAAGTCCCGCGGGGACGCAGTGTAGGCTATATGCATGTACATATTATATAAATATATAGCCTATATGTGTGTCCATATAGAGGTAGAGTGCGTTGCATAACCGGCCAAAGAGGCACCACAACACTTTGTTGTGTTTTTGTTAGTGTGTACGTGCAGTTCGACAGACTCCCGCCGTTGCCATGACGAGTGCTGTTAAGCACACCAGTGTGTCGTCTCTTTAGACGGTTCATGCATTCCCCCTGCCCGCGATACCATCTCACGTCTATGTGTGCATGTGTGCGTATGTGTAGGTGTGTGCACGTGTGTGTACGTGTGTACGTGTGCGTACGTGTGTGTACGTGTGTGTGCGTGTGTGTGTGTGTGTGTGTGTGTGTGTGTGTGTGTGTGTGGTGTGTATGTGTGTGTGTGTGTGTGTGTGTGTGTGTGCGCACGCGGCGCGCGAGTGCATGCGTGCTTATGCTTGTGTGTCACTTTGTATGTGAATAAATAATTACATGCTTTTAATTACAAGTGTTTAATTACACCGTCGTTCGGGATGTAGGCCTACTGTAAAACCCCTTCTGAACCATATTTTTTTTTTTTGTTGGCTATTGTTTTTTGCCCCTCCCCCCCCCCCCCCCCCCCCCAAAAAAAAAACGATGAATGTCCCAGGTGAAAAGTGTCTTCAGATGGCGAACTTTAGTTTGTATGACTCATCAACAATCCATAAATAATACATATGGTTGTTGTCGTTTCTTAGCAATGTACAGTAAATGAGTGTCCTTCCTTTTTTTGCAGTGTACTCTTATGCATATTCTTTAACATTTACACACACACACACACACACACACACACACACACACACACACACACACACACACACACACACACACACACACACACACAAACAAACAACAATCTTGTTGTTCTGTGTCATGCTTCTTGCGTCCTGATGGAACAGCAGTATCCTGATTTAGTATTATTTTAGTTGGATACTGTTGCACCGGGCAGAGATCACACATGCATGGGATCGGGGGCTGACACGCCACGGCCACCCACACAGATAACGTGCAACCGAGTATGTTTGCAACATGACTCTAAGATGTCTATAAATGACATGGGGGGGAAAACCAAAAAAAAGTGTTTGGTCATTTCAAAAACAACCGGGGAATTCCATGTGCGTGTTAAAATAGTCCGCACCTATTGCAACCACGTTTCCTGCTTCGCTTTTAAGTGTGCGGATAATTATGCAACAGCATGGAATTCATTCGCAAAATGTCTTTCATTTACACAAGCATACCGCACCTTCGCATGCAACGGGCAGGTGCTGTTTGACTTACACATTACTGACAGCTTGGGTCTTTAACACGAT
The DNA here is from genome assembly GCA_036785325.1 of Urophycis tenuis. Taxonomy (NCBI): domain Eukaryota; kingdom Metazoa; phylum Chordata; class Actinopteri; order Gadiformes; family Phycidae; genus Urophycis; species Urophycis tenuis. The sequence continues at coordinate 9,418,706 of JAXIVH010000004.1, forward strand.
CCTGATACCGTTGTCACTCCACCTCAATGTAGGCTACTGCAATTACGCCGCTCAAATGCAAATACTCGAAATGATCTTAAGTAACGTCCCTGCAGCACCGGCTGCAGGAAGACGAATGGTGCATGCGGTGCAGTACTTAATAGCCTACTGAGGTATGAGAGCGCACCAAGCCCTCACGCAGTTGCGTGTGAACCTCTGGCATTTACCCAGCTGAAAAAAGTAAGCAAAGCAAATGGTTGCGTAATAAATAATGTTTTGATAGTGGTGGTGCGCTCCATCCACCAAGTTACCCAGGCCAACTAAGTAGGCCAACAAACCATATAAACGCATATAACACCCTCTATTATATCTTCCTATTCACTGTTTGGACTAGATTCCCAGAACTCTACCAGGACATTGCGTGAGCTACAACTTAGACCTCACCAAGGATAGGGTAACATTAGAAAGAGTAATCTCTCAACAACAGCGCATTGTCCATTTGCATGGCTGTTGTAACCGAATAGGCTTACCTAGTCTGTCCTAATAGACCTCTCTGTACCTTTCAGTGCAGGATTTTCCTAGAAGGGGTCTAGATTTCTAAGAAATTTCCCTTCTGATGTGAAGACACGATAAAGATAAAAAAGAACGAACGCAGTCTGTAAACTGGTGCACTCCCGCTCTCTAGTGGGCGAAACCCGGTGGTGTGCTGTTTTTAATACTACAACCACATGACCCTGCAAACGAATCGCAATCGATTCGATTCCGAAGTCACTTCCGCGTGTAGATTCACAGTAGCATACACTATAGATTCACAGCTATGGACCGAAAGCCCATTGAGGCGATATTGTTTGATTTAGACAACACACTCATTGAAACTGCACATGCAGGCCGTGTTGCAATGGAAAAGGTGAGCTGTAATACAAACGTATACAATGTTTGAATTACTCTAATGTTCTGATTAATATCGAATGTAAGACACGACCGTATTAATTTATTCATCCAATCCTGTACGATATGTTGGCGGAAGAAAAGGACATGGCGTTGATTTCTAAGTTCCATTTTGTTGTGTGTGTCAAATGGTGTTTCAGACCAACGACTTCTTGAGGAAGACGCCGGGCCTCGATGACGTCACCATAGGGCACGTCAATGAAAAGTTCAAACATCGACTGCTGAACGAGACCTTTGACCCCACGTCAGACAGGACCATTGACGAGTTACGCGTGGACCACTGGGAGCGCAGCATCCAGGAGGTCGCGGGCAGTTGTACGAGAGCGTTGGCCAGTGAGTGCTACAACCTCTGGAAAAGCAGTCGTTTGGATCTTCTCAGCCTCAGCCCGGAAATACGCGTCCTGCTGCAAGCTCTGAGGACCACATACAAACTGCTGCTGCTCACCAACGGGGAGAGCCAGACGCAGAGGGAGAAGATCGTGGCGACGGAGTGCGAGGAGTTTTTCGACGCTGTTGTAGTGGGAGGAGACTTTGCGGAGCAGAAGCCAGCGCTTTCCATCTTCAACCACTGCTTCACCCTGCTGGGGGTGGAGGCGAAGCGCTGCGTGATGGTGGGGGACTCTCTGGATACAGATGTACAGGGCGGCTTCGATGCCGGGGTGCGAGCTACAGTCTGGATTAAGAACTCTGGAGCACCGCAAGACACGCTTACAGCAAAACCAGATTATACCATATCTACTGTTCTGGACTTGCCGGGCGTTTTGGAAGAACTGAATGAAGAAAATTGACCTCATGGGAGGCCGGAGTGCCAAATCGAATTATTTATAATTTGGTAGGGATGAATGAAAGGAAACATCACAACACTCAGGGGGGCGATTGTAGGTTCCGACTTTTGGGGGGGCTCAGCAGGGGGGCGGTTATCATAGATGTGATTTCCTGCATTCTGCTGCATTTTAGGGTGACCTGGTGGAGATCTTAAATTTATTCTGGTGGGAGGGTAAATCTATATTTATCTGAGTCTGGACGGTAGAATATTAGATTTGAGGACGAAACGATAGGGTGGGCTAAGGCAAATTTTGGGTGGGCTTGAGCCCACCCGAGAAAGGTCTAGCCTTGCCACTGAGATTCAGAACAAATCTCTTTAATAAGCAGTCAATAGCAGTCTGTGTGCACTTATTAAAAGATTCGATTCATTATACAAACAGCTTCAATAGTCTTTATTGCCCTCTTTAAGCAGAACTTAAAATAGCAAATCCATACATACATACATACATACATAGATACATACATAGAAACCACCCTCCCTCTGTTTGGGTGGATGTTCCAGAAATGGAACATCTCACTGATGATGTGTTGGCATCTTCCAACCACCTTTTAAACCGCTGCATTCAACCCAGCAGTCATGACCTTCAGCATTGCGGTCGTGTTGCGGGGCCAAATTCCATGAATACAAAAATATTTTAAATACAAAAATCCTCCAAACGCCATGCCCTTGGTGACGGTGGGGAGGTCACTTCACGTTCAACTTGACCTTGATGTTCATGGCCGCCAGCTCCGCCACAAAGTAGCGGAAGACGTACGGCACGTTGATGCGGTCGACGGTGTCGCTGCGGCCGCAGAGCACGCACGCCGTCCGCCGGTGCCGCAGCGCCGACATGGTGGGCTTCTCCATCAGCGGCGACAGCAGGCTGCCGCACGGCACGCACACCTCGGCCTCCGAGCGGTCCGAGCAGTTGAAGAGGCGGTCGTGCAGCAGGAAGGAGGTGCCGTGCGCCAGCAGCGCGTCCCGCTCCATCTCGCCGAAGCGCACGCCGCCCTGCAGGTGGCGCCCGCCCACCGGCTGGTTGGTCACCTTGTCGCGGGCGCCGGTGGTGCGCACCTGGAACTTGTCGGAGACCATGTGGCGCAGCCGCTGGTAGTACACCACGCCGATGAAGATGTCCGCCTCCAGCTCCAGGCCGCTCAGGCCGCTGTAGAGCCGCTCCGTGCCGCAGTGGCTGTAGCCGGCCGCTCGCAGCAGCGTGCCGAAGTGCTCCAGCGCCGAGCTCTCCTCCGAGAAGGTGAAGGGCGTGGCGTCGTGGCACAGGCCGTGCATGGCGGCCGACTTGCCCGCCATGCTCTCGATGAGCATGCCGATGGTCATGCGGGACGGGAAGCCGTGCGGGTTGAACAGGATGTCGGGCGACATGCCGTTCTCCGTGAAGGGCATGTCCTGCGCCGGCCACAGGCGGCTGAGGATGCCCTTCTGGCCGTGGCGGCTGGCGAACTTGTCGCCGATGGTGGGGTTGCGCGGGATGCGCACCGTGATGCACACGCGCTTGAAGGTGCCCGTGCCCATGTCGTTGCTGCAGATCTTGATGTTGTCCACCACCGAGCTCTCCTGGTTCCTGAAAATTTCCATTGAGGGCAGACGCTTTTTTATCCAAAGCGACTTACAAAGAGTACATTTGTTGTAAGAAGGTGAAACATTTCATTGCTGATAATACAGTAAGAAAGTCACCAGACCAGAAGTTTCAAGCATTCCAATTGCTAGGTTAACTATTGCTAGTATACAACATCTCTGGCTAAGTGCCAAGTTACAAAGAGCCATTATAAAGTGCCAAGACGTACAGCATATATGAGCATGAGGGTAGGGTTTTTTTATTTAAAGAGGGGTAGAGGATGAATGTTATGCAGGGTTCAGGTGAACTTTGAACAAGTGAGTCTTGAGTCTCTTCCGGAAGATGGGGAGTGACTCTCTCTCTCTCTCTCTGAAATCACAGCACCCAGAGCATTGGGATGGATTCCGGGGGGGGGGGTTCCACCTCTGTGCAGAGAAGGGATCGAAGGGGAAAGCACCCGGGAAAGCACCCCTGGGTGAATGGGGAAGGGGCGGAGACCTACTTGTAGTAGCAGACTTGGCTGACGCCGCTGTGGAGGTTGATGTAGCTGTAGAAGGGGTCTCCGTAGCTCAGCCTCGCCCCGATGTGCGGCAGCCCGTCGGCGTCCAGCTTGCCGTGCAGCTTGGGGTCGGCCGGGTCGGCGTGGAACACCATGTTGTCGGAGCCCTTCATCTTCTCCGTCAGGTCCACCATCTCAGTCTTGTAGATGCAGCCGTGGGCGAAGCCCCTCTCCCAGGACGACTTGTTCACGATCTGGAGGGCCGGAAGACAGCAATCACAGCAGGTCATGGCAGCTTCCCGTTAACCCCGCCGCCGCATAACTGTTAACCCCGCCTCCTCAGGCATGTAAACCCCGCCTCCACATGCCTTTTAACCCCGCCCCTATAGCCCTGCTAATGCCGCCTCCACAGGCCTGCTAACCCCGTCTCCGCATAACTTAACTTCGCCTCCACATGCCTGTTAACCCCGCCCCCACAGACCTGCTAACACCGCCTCCATAGGCCTGCTAACCCCACCTCCACAAGGCTGTTAACCCCGCCCCCGCAGACCTGCTGACCCCGCCTCCGCATGCTGCGACGGCAAAAAAAACAACCCAAACATCCCAGCATCTCACCATGGCGTCCTCCATGTCGTAGCCCGTGTAGGATATGACCGCCACGATGGCGTTGGTGCCGATGGGGTACTCGTCGACGTTGTAGTGGTCGTACATGACGGGCCTGACCAGGGGGCTCTGGGGGGTCTGCAGACGGTACAGCTTGTTGTCGGAGCGATTCAGGAACGCCTGCAGGGGGAACCCCATCGTCTGTTTGCCTGCAGGGCGAGAGGGAGGTGGTGGAGGTGTTCAACACCATTGGTGGTGGTGGTCCGACACCATTTACTTTCAGGAGAATTCCGTGTCGAATTGAGGCCTTTACCCATCTGACACTGGTACATGTTCCTGGGACTCTGGTTGTGGTCGGAGTAAGGGATAAAGTTGGCCACCACACTCAGCATGCTGTGGGGGAACAGCTCCTGGTGAGTGCTGACGCCCGGCTGGATCTCGTCCTCCATGATGGCAACGTTGATGTAGAGCTGTGAGCGCGACAGAGAGAGAGAGAGAGAGAGAGAGAAATGGAGAGACAGAGGTCATTGCCAGCATCGTGAGCCCTGATAATGTCATCGCCTAGCCTCACCAGATATTCATGTCTGCGTCTGGCAATGGATATCAGTGGCCACCAATTGATATCCACACATGTGCGCAGCCTTACGTTGTTCAAATAAAACTCTGGCCAATCAGATTAAACAACACGTTTGCCTTCTTCGCTCCTGCCAAATCCAGTGGGAAATAAAGCAGAAAAGTATCTCCTCGGAGAAGAACCTTCTGTGCAGCTCTCTGTTCATCTTTTAACGTCTCTCTATTCAGTCTGTTTTATAGAAAACACTCGTGGCTGCTCCAACAGGCAGTCACAGGTCGCAGTCTCAGGACAGTCCCCCCCGCCCCCGAAGGTCACCAAAGGTCAACCCGGACCAGGATGGCCGCTCGTCGCCGCTCACCTGTTCGAAGGTGCCGATGAGCTCCTCCTTCCCCAGGGCCAGGTTGCGGACGGGCCGCACCATGCGGCAGGCCGTGGTGAAGAGGAACAGGCCGGGGTACATGCTGGCCTTGCCCGTCTTGGGGATCAACACGATCTCCATCCACGGCGGAACCCGCTTCTCCCTCAGGACCTGCGGAGGGACCGTGCGTGTTAGGAGACGCTGGGTTACTAACCAACGTGGAACATCAGGAGGAGACTGATGCCCAACGATGTGGACTGTTGAGGCCATCCTTAAAAATATTTCTGTTTGCAGTAACAACCAAAAAAAAAGGGTTCGGTAGGTAGGTCTATATTTTTTTTGTTTCAAAATTCAAAGTAAAAAAAAAGTACAATTTTGGTCATGGTGAATACGTCGGTATGAATTTAGACAAATTTGCATATTGTGACGTCACTAACTGCGTCTCCAACCCGTAATAGTTAAGTGGTCTCCTTGACATCAGTCGACACATCACGTTATAGCGGTGTTGAGATATTTCAATGCATTTTTTTATGTAGGACCTATTGCTACGGTGCCTGAACCCGTATAACTTTGAACGGTGACCGCAAACATTTTCTTTACTGCAGCCGCAGCCATCATAACAGACAAGCGTGAGACCATTGATGAAATGAAGCGAATATAAAAGAATATAAAAACAGTGGCGCTCGGGGAGCAGTGAGGGGTTAGGTGCCTTGCTCAAGGGCACTTCAGCCGTTCGCACTGGTCGGGGTTCGAACCGGCCACCCTCCGGTTACAAATCCGAAGCCCTAACCAGTAGGCCGCGGCTGCCCCCATACCTACCTACCTACCTACGATACCTACTAAAATATAATTAATAGGGTTTTATTGTAGTTGCATTAGTTGTTTGAAGGGTAAAAAAACAACTGTCGGTCTTAACGCAAGTTTACAACCGGCAAGTCGGTCGGACTAAAAGGGAAAAAAATATATATATTTGAGTCGGTCCTAAATTGACAGGGTCGGTCGGGTTACGGCAAACCCAAATATTTTTAAGGATGGCCTGACCGAGTTCCAGTGCTCTGCGTTCAATGCAGTGCGTTCATGGAGACAAACGCGAGGCCCGAGGATTCTTCACACTCGGCCGAGCATAAAGCCACCGTGCTCAAGGATAAGGAGGTCACGTACCTTGAAGATGCGCAGTGAGTCAGCGACCAGGGGGGCGACGTCCTCCTCCACCCAGCCCACCACGTTGCCGTCCAGGAGCACCACGTAGCACTCTGAAAAGGGTTTGCTGGGAGTCCCGTCCACTGGGGTCACACCTAGTGCAATGCAGTGGGACACAGCGGCTTGAGTTCCATCATGCCAGGCCTTCTAACACAGACTACAAAACCGCATCTCTTTCCCCCCCCGCTAGAGACCCGGGAACAGCAGCTCCTCCTCACCCAGGGAGCAGAGCAGCCCCGGCAGGCTCACGGTGGGCCAGCTCTGGCTCACTATTTCACAGCTGGACGTCATGTGGTTCATGAGGCCGCAGGGCTCCCCGTCGGGGGTGTGGACGGGACACAGGAAGCCCCAGGACTCGGGCAGCAGCTTGCGCACGGTAGTGGTCCTCATCTTGGCGAAGGCGGCACCGCGGTGCACGCAGCGGAAGTGCGACAGGTAGCGGATGAAGTTGAGCTTGTCGGCCACGACGCTCAGGCCGGAGCTCTGCATCATGCCCAGGCCTGGGGGGGGTTGGAGACGGGGCAGAGGAGTTAGGGCTCGGTGCGGGAGGGATGGAAACACTCGAGAGCAAGCCTGGTCATCGACAACGATGGACGACGACGACGGACAACGATCGCGCAGAGGCATACCGGATCGGGAAACGAGAGTCCCGGTCGCCAGCAGGTATTCGAACGCTCTGGTGATCTCGCCGGCCCTGAGGAGGACCTTCATCAGGACCCCGGAGCTCAGCTGTTCGGTCGTTTTGCGTTTCTTCTTCATGTGGAGACCCACGGTGGTCAACCAGGTGGACATTCGCTCCTGTTTGTGTTGACGACAAGACGGCAATGAAAAGGATTACAGCACTTCCACTTCCCCTGATTGAGGCACTCGTTTCATGGAGCTTGTGCAGTCACATGATCACATGGGTGTCACGTGATCACATAGATGCCAAGTGATCAACAGACACCTGACAACTTATTTACGAACAATCGATCTGCATTGACAAGCCCTGTCACGTGCAGGGGGGGTGCCACTTGCCTTGAGGAAGCGTATGTACAGCTGACCAGGCGTGAGAGCCTCCTGCGTCATGAGACTGTCCAGGTTCTCATCCATGCACTCCTGCTTGGCGAACGTGAAGAGCTTCCTGGCCATCATGCACAGCAGGTAGAACTTCTCCACGTTGGACTTGAGGTGGATGCAGATGCACTCCCTGGTGAAAACAAAAAAAGACACCAGAGTCACAATCAGATGACTACACTACAACAACAACAACATTGAGAGGAACACCAGGGTCTGTGGAGGTAACTCAGGAGACGTACTCTAGGAGGAATTCTGCAAACTGCTCGTTGGTGTACCACTCGGGTAGCTGGATCTTCACCCGGAACCGCTCTCCCAGGTAGTTGAGCGTCTGGCTGCGGGTGACGCAGTCCTGCTCCATGACTATGCGCAGCATCTGTGCCATGCAGCTCTTGTAGAAGGAGTTGTGCTCCTGGCCCTTGATCAGCTCCTGGTAGATCTGGAAGTCCGAGAAGTCCACCAGGGCCTGAAAAAACATAAGGGGGTTCAGAAATAGCACTCGGTTTCAGTGCTTCAGTATGTCCAGAAACCACCAGCCTGCACTCCTTTCTCTGTTTGGATGGAACTGAATATCTAAAAGGTAAGGCATTAGTAAACCTGGACGTGACAACAACTCAAAGAACAAGCAACCCTTAAAGGGATATTCCGCCATTTTTGGAAATAAGCTCATTTTCCACCTTCCCTCGAGCAAAACAATCGATCTTTACCCTTTTCCCGTTCATCCAGCCGTTCTGTGAGTCTGGCGGTACAACTTTTAGCTGTAGCTTAGCATAGATCATTAGACCATTGGCATCTCGCCCGCTTAGAAGTGACTACGATTTCCGGAATTTTTCCCATTTAAAACTTGTCTCTTCTCAAGTTTGAAAGTGCAATAAGACCGACGGAAAATGAAACGTGGCGATTTTCTAGGCTGATTTTACCTGGAACTATACTCATTCTGGCGTAATAATCAAGGAAAGTTGCAAAGGTACCATGGGCGCAGTGATATGACGCAGCGCCTCAATAGTCCCTGTAGGCTTCTTCCGGCAATACAACCAACGTGATTACATGCTATTACCGGTGGTATACCGGGACTATACTTTGAGGCGCGTCATGCCAATGGTCTAATCCGATTCAATGATCTATGCTAAGCTACAGCTAAAAGTTGTACCGCCAGACTCAGAACGGCTGGATGAACGGGAAAAGGGTAAAGATCGATTGTTTTGCTCGAGGGAAGGTGGAAAATGAGCTTATTTCCAAAAATGGCGGAATATCCCTTTAACATAGAACATACTGTATAACAAGAATGAGTGGTATTAGTTAAAAAAATAACACAAAGGCAGATAAAACGAGGGAAACATCAGTAGCCAACCTTAAAACAACATCACTGCATTACATGCCATGACACCACATCACACGTAACCCCCCCGTCATTACCTTGAGCACAAAGCCAAGCGGGAGAAAGAACAGCTCCTTGTTGAATATGAAGTTCAGCATCATGGTCCCGTTCTCCAGGTAGTGAAGGTTCATGTTGATGGCCGAGTGCTCCTCCCTCACGCAGTGGATGGAGATACCTGTCGGCCAGACCGACCCGTTAGCGAGCTCCACGCGTTCAGCGGCAAGACACCGACCGACCGGAAGCGGGCCTTGACCTACCGTACTGGGTGTATCCCTGGCCTCTGGACTTCCACTTGGGCCTGGACAAGACTATGGGGTAGTTCCTCCTGGGCATGATCAACATGCGGATGACCTTCTCGATCCCGTTGATGATGAAGTAGCCGCCCATTTCCTGTTGAGGAGAGCGGACTGTGTTCTTATGTACGGCGGACGGCAGATGAGAGAGAACGCGCGCCTTGTGGGGCAGCAGTCTTGGCTAGTGGGATGTTGGCGACTCGTCGTTGCTGCGCCTGGTCAGCAAAAAGCACTCGTGCATCGCGGAAGCACGCCATGCAGTATTGATGGAAATATGCATACCAGAATTCGACCAGGCTTGTAGTTTCCCAAAACATCTCATCATTCATTTAATCCTTTAATTTCCTCTTAAGGGAATTAACTCGTCAGAAGCATCCCTGGTTAGTGAAGGATCCTCTGTTACCTGGGCTTCTTCGTGGTGCTGGATGAGCTCTTTCGGGGAAAGGCCGTGCAGGTTGCACAGTTTGGACTTCACCATGATGGGAACCTGGCCCAGGCACTGTTTGATGACGCCTTTGGGGACGCCGTTCACCGACCAACTGATATCTGCCTGGTAGTCCAACGAAAATGCAGCGTTACTACTAGTAAAACAATGCTACTAAATACATGAAAACACTTTTAATCATTCCTAATGGTTCCCACACCCGTTACAGCCTTTAAGCGATGACTTACCACAACCTTTGACCTGTAAGTACATTTTCTAGCTCTGCACTCTGCTGGGAACACCCTCAGGTCCCTGCAGACAGTGCCCTTAGCCACCATTGGTTTCATGATGGTGGCATCGACAAAGGCAAGGGAGACTCTGTCATTCATGTATGTGAACTCCAATGGCCGAATAGCCTGAGAAAAGGAAAGAGCATTCAAAGTAACAATCACATATTACAAGAGACACATTTCATCGTGTTGCTTTACATGAAACAGTCGTGCAGTGAAGGCATTCAGAAGAAGGGAATCTATGTTAACACGGGCCTGGATCATGGATGGCCTGGTTCAATTGTGTAATAGCTTAATTGTAGTAGTTAAGCCGTTTGTTGATGCAATACTGCCCAAGCTCAGTTTTCACAAAATCATAATTTGGAAATACATTATTGATTCATCCTTTAGATGTACATGATGAAGTTAAATCTTGTCATTCTTTATTCTGCAAGAATATGTCCCCAAATTGCTTATTGTGAGGCTGACTTTGCTCAAATAATGACCAAGCACCATATTTGACCTTGTAGTCCTTAATAGATTTAAGTTACATGGTGAACGTTTATTCAAACCAATTGCACAGGAAGACACCAGGACGAACCTGCACCACGCGACTAAGCCCATCCGTGACAGCTTGGTCAAAGGACTCGGTGTGCGCTTTAGTGATGTCCTGAATAGCGGCATGTTGTTTCTCCTTCGGGACGCCGAACCCTGGTTCGGATAAATGCTTTAAAGTTGGACCTTTAGCGAGATCGCCCCACTTGGTCGAAAAGTCCATGTTGCCGCAGTGCTTGTTTACCACATGTGCCTTGTGACACCGGAAGTACAATCTGTGTGCGCCGGAACAGAAAGAGGTTTTTCACTGTGTGGAAGTGACGTCACTTCAGAGCTGTATTATTGGATTCTTATTCATGTTTATTAATAATTAAATAATATGTACAAAGAAAATACAACACTGTTATTTCCTAACACGTTTTGTGTTTACCTCATTCATTCAATGTATGCTGACTCTCATAAAGAACTGAAGATAATATATTTTTTCCTCAATTGAATGTATAGTATTTAGCTTAATTCATGTATTATGTCTGAATTTATGTTATGTCTTAATAACATAGGGTAAAGACAATCACGGTTTCGTGCAGGTTTTAATAAAACATCAAAACATACAGAAACACACAAACAGCATTTACTTATTTTTGACTACAAATGCCTCATTCTAGGACTTGGTGACCACCTAATTTTCCAATCTGACACAGGCCTATTTCAAAAAACAAAGAAAAACATTTAAAAGCACTGAAATGTATGGAGGAAACAAACAGCAATGTTTTCTTTGGTAAGAAACACGAATCCGAAATATATGGAGAACAAAATACACTCTAAACATGATCAGATGTGCAACCAAACATGCATGACAGGAAATGACATCAATGCTGTTCAAGAAATAACATCAGACAGTACAACTTCAAAGGTATGGTAACAAATTCACACCGTTACAATCAATCAAGTAAATGAAGGTGCATTTACATGCAGGAGGTTGATTGCTTCTATTTCAGGCAATACAACAGGCAATTCCCTCTAAGGCACCTCTTCCCTTGAGGGAAAGACTTTTTCCAGCAAGTATGTTTTTTTTTTTTTTTTTTTTTTCAAATACTGACACTTTCTAATTTCCCCAAATGATCAGCAGATACATAGACATTTGTATATTTGTGTACATTGTCTCAACACAAATTCCATTTATTAGTAATTTTATAAAGCGAAACCTGCTGGGCATCACTTCTACAAATAAAACGCATCTGGAATTTCACAAATACGCATTTACTTCTCACAATAACCAATTACCAAATAAATACACTTGAATTATTTTCCATTCCACAACCATTGATGTTTTTCTTCATGGCTGCATTTCTTCATTTCTCAGTCAACATGTAAATTCAAACACACACAGTAAATAAAAACATAAATAATGTCCATATACAGGGTGGGAGAGTAGTTGAAAATGCCTTAGAAAATGCCATATTTACGTTGATTACTTCGGGAAAATACAGACAAATCCTGGGAGTGGATCTGATGCCATTGCTGACACTGGACTAAACAAAATACAGGAACATGAGGGACACTTTTGGGCTGAGGAGCTAGGGAAAGACCAGTGGAACTTCCAAATACTAAAATGAGAGTACAAAAAATCACACAAATAAAGTATAAATAAAATTAATCTAGATTTTCATTAATCAAGACGTTGCTAAAACCAGAAAATGGGGGTAATACTGTCAACCCTAGTGTAGCAAAATAAGTACAAAAATAATGTATTAAATGAACATGGTGGCGTATTGAAATGGCAGTGATGTGAGGTTTATACAAGCCAGGTCAGTGAGTTCCTACGGTAGGAGCTTGAACAATGTTGAAGGTTCATCTTTGGTGAAGACCAATGAAAAAAGGTAGATACTTAGAGGTATTGTGAAAGCATACAGACACAAATAGACCACGTGGGTCTGTATAGGGCTTGTACATCTGAATGCATCGTGGGATTCTTCTGTTGGCGATACTCGCCATCGAGAGGACTCGAGAGTTGCAGTACGCTAAAATCCTAAATCGACATAAATAAACCGGAGCCTAAGCTAATTCAACAAACGATTGCCACATCTTGCATGAAGCAGCACAATGTCTCCCTAGTGTGACATGTGATTTCACAATGAATTAACAAACAAGTACCAAAAGAGCATTACTACTAGTATAGTCACTAACATACCAATGCTCCTATACTTCCAAAATGGAGGCGGTCATTGCGATGTGACATTGCGTTGTACAAGCCCTATACACTACATCTTTTCAAAACCAATTTTTTTTCTTCCCATCCTGTAAATAATGTCCTTTTTAGGAAGCATTGTGTAATCACATGAGTACATGATTTGCATTTACGAATAGTAATAATAATGATGCATGATAATAATGAAGGATACGGCTAGCATAAATCAAGATTGACTAAGTGCCAAGATACCTAACGAACCGACAGTGGTTTCCATAATTGGTCGATAATGATGATAATTTAATTTAGGTGTACTTTTTTGGCAATAGAAAAACATAGACTTAAACTAGCCGTATCAAATGTGATAGGATTATTGTACTCAAGCAATCCATTCGCCAGCAGGAGACTGCGTGGTGAAGTAGTGTTACCGGGGATAGAACGGCCGTCGGCTGTAACAGCCAGAGCTCGATGAAGCAGGTGTATGACTACGTGCACGGGACTATGAAAGCACCCTCTTAACTCCCTTCCACTCCTCCTTCCCATCCAACACTTGGTGATCTCTATCATTCACACAACAAGGAATCTGGAACTGCACTCTACTTGGAATTTGATCCTGAACTGTCATGCGTTGCGTCGCCACACCTTGTCGGCGGTCCGTTTGCAGCGAGACGGCCGACCAGAGGTTTCAACAAACTCCTCTGCAGTGATGCCGCGACACGCCTCGCCAAGACATCCCACAGCTCCTCGTCTGCAGAGCAAACCAGACGGACATCAGATGTCCATCCTGCTCACATCCTCGCCGCGATACGGCACTGCTGCGGCAGACAGGAACACACGCACACACTTGACTGATGGTTTTACAGGGAGAAAGGGCCGGGGGGGAGGGTCACAAAGGCACTGCAGTTCTTCCCACGGATCCGTTATCATTATCCCGCTCCGCCCAACACTTGTCCGTCGTAATCCAAGGAATGGAAGCGTTTTGTGAAACTTTCCATCTCGTCACTTACCTCCTCCTCCATCTTCACTTTCAATATTTGCATCCACGTCTTTCATTCACTCCCCCACCCTCCCCTCCCCCCTTCCCGCCCCATCATCCCGGGAGTGGAGAACACATTCATTATCATGTTACACAATATGCAGGCAGGGGCTTCCACAGACCCCCCCCCTACAATACTCAATACAAACCCAACCCTGTGAGGGCTCGGTGTTTACTGAGGGCACAAGTGGCACACCCGCAGACTTCCTGGGTGGGACAGCATGAGAAGGAGTGCGGGGGAGTCACCGAGAGCAGGGGGTGAGTCGGGTATGTGGGGGGGGAGCAGGCCTTGGTGGGGTGTGGCGTGGCGTGGTGGGGCGTGGTGTGGCGTGGTGGGTGGGGCGTGGTCGGGGGGGGGTGTTGAGCCTACAGTCGAGTGAAGGGTCCCACGTGAAGAGGCCCCCTCAGCTTGGGAGAGGAGCAGGAGCCAGCGGTGATGGTGGAGAAGGACGGCGAGGAGGAGTACGGCGTGGAGGAGGGGCCAGCGTCGCCGGCGCTGCTGAGGCTGAAGACGGTGGAGATGGCCACGTCCACGATGCCCTGGCACAGCTCCGGGTACAGCTTCCTGCAGGGGGCGGAGCAAGAAAAATGTACAGCTGCAGAGTGACGACCACATCCCTGCCTTGACGCCTAACGGTAAAAGAATAAACAATGGAAATGTCACTATGGGAACCATACCAATGAACTCGCTCTCTAAGAAGTACGAGGGGCACAATTCACCTCGCTCAAGAGCCAATAATTCTCCTCAAAGAGCGGCAGAATGCAAGGCTCACGGGAGACATCATAAAATATAGACGTTGAGGTCACGAAAAGTGCCATGTCAAGAAGAACAGGCGGGGAGAGCACTTGACAGATGTACACAGTGGCATGCAAACCGATACAAGCGGATCAATACGCGTGGACAGGGCTACTGCAGTACTGACTGTGCGCAGGCCGGCGCTCCATTGATCTCGATCAGCCACACCCTGAAGCTGGTGTCCACCATGAAGTCGAAGCCGAACAGCTGGAAGCTCTGGTAGGACAGGTGCTTAGTGGTGATGGAGGGCTCCACGCACGACAGGCAACTCCTGCAAGAGCCGGATCGCATAAGACGCTTGTTAGGGGATGATTTCCCCGTTTCAAACACTGCAGTGTGGAAATAACTGTTTGTCTTCGTCTTCCTAATAGGATCACTTGAAGCAGTTTTACCCCTTGGTGTCTTTCCCCCTTCCAAACACAGTGACAGCCAATGACAACCAAATGTGGGTCATTCATTGGCAGTGATGGATCAACAAAACAAAACCAAACAAAAGCCATTTGATACATCTTGCAAAGGAATACTGCTAACATACCCAGCCAGAGGCGTTTGAGCCAACGGTAGATGAAAGGAGACAGAGTGGGAGGAAACACCCAACGATGCACTAGTTTCAAGCTTTTGAATACAAACACAAAACAGAGCCCTCCCCCAGGAAAACAATTACACACACACACACACACACACACACACACACACACACACACACACACACACACACACACACACACACACACACACACACACACACACACACACACAGCTGGCCTACTTAATGATCTGCTTGATCTGAGGTAAGATGGTGGTCTCCATGGTGACGTTGTGGGCGCTCAGCAGGTACTGGCGAAACTCGTCGAAGAACAGCTCGTTGCCCTCCTCGTAGCGGCCGTAGTTCTGCGAGTGCTCCTTCTGGATGCAGTGGTTGGTCAGGTGGCTGGTCATGTCGTCCAGGTCGGCGCTGTTGTACGGGTCCGAGGAGGTGCGCAGCACGCCCTCCCGGTACAGGTAGATGTTGTACTGACTGTCCACCAGCACCCAGCTCCTGGCAAGCAGAACCCACCACACAGGAGCGAGCGCGTTAGAATCTGGAGTCTAGTGTGATAAGCTGTTGTCGACCCTTGTAAAAGGCCGGGGGGGGAAACAAGGTGGCGTTGTGGAGGGGTTCATTGTAAAGTTCAAACCGGTTATTAGATAGTAGAGTTAAGTGTCGATCTATGAAGGGAAATAGGTATCTCATCGCCGGCCTGGGAGGTCATTAGCGTTGTTGTTGTTGTTAAAGAGCTCTTAACGTAATTGACATGACATTGACTTGCCTGATGTCAAATTTGCGGTGGCCAGGCTCCAGCAGCAGTGGTTTCTCCAGGTACTTCTGAATGATGTGAACCTGCCCCTGATTATCAATGTACTCCAGTAACTGAGTTGCATCGTGGGATATCAAAATACCAGCACCTGTATGAATTTGAAGAAGTTCAAATATTTCAATTGAAATGATTGCATCATTCCATTTAATATGTTATATGGTTGAATTATAGTGCGAAAAAAAGAACTGATGCCTGATTTAGTTCAGACACACAAAGCACAAACAGAAAGACCTACCTTTGGCTCCGGCTGATGACTTGGCAATCCACACCGTTCCGTCCCCACTATCTTTCTTAGCGTGATAGGAGGCCAGGAAAACCTCTCGCTCATCTGTCTTGGGGTTGCTCTTCAGGTGGCTAATACCGTTCTTAGCGGGGGCAACCGGGGTGTTGAGGTTAGTAGGATAGATGATGTAGGACTCTGGGAACCAATTGGAGGAGTCAGACAGCTCTGGGCTGGTCTTTATTAGCCTGTGTGAGGAATGTCCCAGTAAAGCAGAGTAAGTGGTCAGCTTTTCTGAAGTCTACTGAATAATTCATTCAGGGAGTCACGTTACAATTTTGGGCAATGAAATTTGTTATAAGATACATACTTAACAAGTGATGCTTTTCTGCAGAGTTTATCAGCACCTCTATAGTAATTGACCAGTTGCACCAGTCCGGGTTCGTGACCTGTCCGGACAAATGTAATAAATGAAGAAATGCATCAACTTTCCACCACATGTACAGCCTTTCCCTGTCTGGACTGCGGAGTCAGGCGTCCACACGCCTCTGGCTGCAATTCGCATCTTCAAGATGATAAGAGCAACGGTGTTATGGTTGAGTAGCAGCAACTGAGTACAGGTATATTGCACAGTTGATACAACATTAGATGCAATATTAGGGTAGCCTTCTTTTGAGTTTAACTTTGATTCGACAACAGAAAAACGGAAAGTTTTCACTTACCAAGGCGTCCGAAGGGTAACCTGTTCCGTTCCCCCAGGATCAGGTTAAACCTGGGATTGTCTCGTTTCAACCTCTTCCAGTGTCCAGTCGAAACAAGTATTTTAGAAATTTCTGCATAAACTGAACTGTTGTCGTCTCGGGTCACAAATGTATACACAGGCGCGTTCATGGTGGCAGAGGTCGAGAGGCTGTGATGATCTAGCAGTAATAATAACAACACACTGTGGAGTAAAGCCGGCTGGCTGGCTCTGCAGCAGGCGCACTGGCGAGGGTTATCTCCGCAGACGCATTTGTTTGTAGCATGATAATAAGTCCGTCATATCCAGTCCAGACCTACCTCCCTCCAGAACTCTCCTCAGACGCAATGCTACAGTCGAATAACCTACTACTGATCCATGTGTAATACTTTGTGTTGGTAGAAAGACATAGTTTGGGCTGTCTGGGTATCCCTGGATTAGGGTGTGACTGCAGCCGCCCCCAGTTCGCCTTGCTAACTGACCAATATCATTGTTAGCAGATCATCCGCAAAACTTTAGCACAAGCTTCTATGAATTCTAAACAATATACAGTGAATGAACAAATGAACAATGGCTAGCTGGAAAACAAGGATCGAGAGGGCAGCAGCGCAATCCAAATTGTCCACAAGCAGTACGCCTATTATTCCTTATTCTCTTGTTGAACCCAGTGGCGTCTGTCATCCCCTCCAGACAGACTCACGCAATCGCTGCCTGATTCTGGGTAGTGTAGTCTAACATGCATTGTGTACGCTATTGATTGATTAATTGTCGAATATATGCACAGAACTCAATACGTGAGCTTATCTATACAAGCAATTCACAATGTATGCATATTTTTACGTGACACATTTTTTAACAATTACTAAAATTTATTTTGTTATCATAAAATATACTTAATATCCCAGTATGCAATTCGGTTAACATAGTTACGGTAGATCTGCAATGTTGCCACGAGATGGCATTGTAGACTTTTTAAATCTATGCTGAACGAAACTAAAAACAATTGTTTAAATAATGTTTAAGTAATACTATCATTATTTTTAAGTCAGTAAGTTTTAAGTAAGTGAACAATTCATTGTTTTTACATTAACATATAAACATATTCAACGCATAAATAAACGCCACACACGAAGTCAACCCGGAGGATAAAACCGAGCACACCGGCGTGGTCCTGTTGACACCGTTCCAATTCTTTTACCTCTCCCTTCTGTTTACCCTAGACTTGCGTTTGCATCTAATTAGGCGTTTAACTCATCTTAGATACCGTTAATTCCACTTATTTCCCAACCAAGTGTATGTGATAGTGCGCTCTGTGATTCTGCAAATGTTGAACGTAAAAACCCGGATGGCCGGGTTGTGACCAACTAATTGGAACGCGGCCCTCGGCTCCACCTCACGGAACGGCAGCTGGCGGGAAGCTTGTTTTGCTAGTCATGTATATTTAATAACAGGAGACTATCGCAAATACTAGTAAGTGACGATCATAGATTCCTGCACATTTAGATAGGTTGCTTGGTACGGTTTTCAATTGATGTAGATATCGTCACCATAGCAAACTTGACGTGAACAAATGGCTCTGTGATTGTCTAGAACTCACAATATTTCAATTTATGTTGTCAATATTGAACTGTACTGTGCTGTACTGTACACCGTGACGTCACATCGTCACACGTAATTGTCACTTCCATTTTGGAAGGATGGGCTAATTGGATTGTTAGTTATTGTGTTGGCAGTCATGTTTTTTTTTTTGTCAATGTTTAATAATTCATCGTGAAATTATTTGTCATTACAGGGAGACATTTCTGTGTAGAACTGCCGCAGCGTTGCTCATGCAGGACGTGGCAATACAAACTTTACATTGTTACATTTACGTTGATTTAGGAGTTTACAATGCCACGACTCTCAATAACAGCTCAATAACAAAACATCCCATGATGCGTTCTGATATGGCGATAACAAGCTTCAGGCTTGAGCTTAACTATAGGCTCAATTACTAACTCCAATCATGCCCAGTTTACAACAGCAGTGATCCCAGTGCACTCCGAATGCCCCCAGTCTCTCTCATGCCAACTATTGTTTGAGAAGCTGAAATGTTGGTTGGAAGTGGTCAATGTTTACATCTTCAGCCCCTGCTGTTCCTTGGGTCATTCAATTTTTAATGACCGTGGTCCTTTCTCCTTGAGCAGGCTGGAGCAGACCAGGCATGAGTGGCGCACACCTGGACGAGTGGCAGCGGAGGTCCTTTGACATTTCTTCCGGCACCTGCACACCTGAACAGACGGCGGACGCCTACCGGGCACACATCCTCTCCATTCAGTATGCATGGGCAAGCTCCCAGATCTCCCAGGCCGGCGCCGACAGCCTGCTCGGGACCTACTCGGAGCGCTACGCCGCGGTGCTGGACTCCGACGACCCGCGCTCGGGGCTGAATAACTATGCAGACAGCGCGCTGCACCTGGCCCGCAGTCAGCGCAACCACAGCGACAAATGGGAGTCATCCCTGACCGCCGAGAGTGTGTCGGCGCTGCCTTGCGTGCGGAGGATGATGCAGGCGTGCGCGCCGAGAGGAGGCGGGGACGCCCCGGTGGATCCGGCAGATGTTAACATTTCTGTTGGACAAGCGGGCCGAGGCAGCATCGCTCCATTATTCAAATCCACAGGCGCTCAAGCGTCCGACCCAACGGAGGGCGACGACGCCGCGGGTCGCCCCCTTGACCGGGGTCCCACTGGCGGGAATCCTTTCGGCCGGCCCGCCGCACGCGGCCAGCCTCTGTTCGGTCCGGCGCCCTCGGGCCCGTCCCCGGGGAACCCGGGCCTGGCCGGCGCCACGCACAGCCAGCCGGCGGCCGCCTCCTTCCCCGCCTCCAACGCCGGGAAGCGCAAGAATTTCTACAACCCGACCGGAGAAGCCACGAGGGACGCGGGGGTCAGGGGGCCGCAGCGGGGGCAGGGCGGCCCTGAGCCGCGAGCAGCGGGGGGCGCGTTCAGATCGGCCCGGGAGCAGTTTATCGTCGATCAACAGAGGAAGAACTCCCAGCAGCCCCAGAGAGGCCCTGCCCCCGCCCCCGGCTTGGCGGCGGCCATGAAGAAGTCCCTCGGCGCCAACAGGCCCCGGGGGGCCGCCTCCAAGTTTGTGTCGCCGTTACCGAGGCAAGATGAAGAGGAGGGCGGGGCCGGCTTCGAGGCCAATCAGGAGCCTCAGATCCTGGACGAGCGGCTTAAGAACTTTGAGCCCAAGATAATCGAGCTGATCATGAGCGAGATCATGGACCACGGGCCGCCGGTCGCCTGGGACGACATCGCCGGCCTGGAGTTCGCCAAGGCCACCATCAAGGAGATCGTGGTCTGGCCCATGCTGCGCCCGGACATCTTCACGGGCCTGCGCGGCCCGCCCAAGGGCATCCTGCTGTTCGGGCCGCCCGGCACCGGCAAGACCCTCATCGGCAAGTGCATCGCCTGCCAGTCGGGCGCCACCTTCTTCAGCATCAGCGCGTCGTCGCTCACCTCCAAGTGGGTGGGCGACGGCGAGAAGATGGTGCGCGCCCTGTTCGCCATCGCCCGCTGCCACCAGCCGGCGGTCATCTTCATCGACGAGATCGACTCGCTGCTGTCCCAGCGCACGGACGGCGAGCACGACTCGTCGCGGCGCATCAAGACGGAGTTCCTGGTGCAGCTGGACGGGGCGTCGACGGCGGCCGAGGACCGCATCCTGGTGGTGGGCGCCACCAACCGGCCGCAGGAGATCGACGAGGCGGCCCGCCGGCGCCTGGCCAAGCGGCTGTACGTGCCGCTGCCCGAGGCCGGCGCCCGGCGCCAGATCATCGCCAGCCTCATGGCCCGCGAGCGGAACCGGCTGGCGGCCGAGGAGCTGGAGGCGGTGGTGGCGGCGGCGGACGGCTTCTCCGGGGCGGACATGACGCAGCTGTGCCGCGAGGCGGCGCTGGGGCCCATCCGCAGCATCCAGCTGGGCGACATCGCCACCATCAGCCCCGACCAGGTGCGGCCCATCGTCTACGGCGACTTCCAGGACGCCCTGAAGGCGGTGCGGCCCAGTGTCTCGCCCAAGGACCTGGAGCTGTACGAGGAGTGGAACCGCACCTTCGGATGTGGCCGATGAGACGGGCGTGGCCCTTCGGCTGATGTTTAGGTTGTTTTTCTTGGGCTTTGGTTGCACGTTGTCAGGCTGACGAGGGGGATGTTTGTCTGTTGTTTTGTTGCAATAAGTTTCTATTTTTGTTTTTGAACCGGATGTTTCGCCATGCTCTGTTGCTGGCGTTTCTCAGACGCGCGTTGCCCGGTGACAAGGAGCTTCTGAGGTAAAAACCTGCATCAGAAACTGAAAAAATGTGTCAACCCAGGAAGTTTGCGTCAGCGTCGGTGCAGAATTGGGTTGTCCTGGATGTTGAGCACCACTTTCTTCGTGTGTGTGCGTTTGACCTCCACGTGACTCCACGTGTTTGCTGTCACCAACACAGCGGTGATGGTGGACACTTTGCTTGTTGGGAGTTGGGATCTTAAATAAACTTCACAAAACTGGGTTTGGATGTTCAATAAAAAAATGTTTTAATGTATTTATTCGATTTTTCTTCTATGTATTTATTCGATTATTCAGATTCTTCATTTTGGGGTATAACCGGCTTCCTGTCTACGCACGAAAACGTGTATGCAGTTAGTCACTGCAATAGCTTGTGTTTGTCGGGAATGAAACATGGCGGTGCGTGAGGATCCCTGGTGATCTGGCCAAGTCACGGCTGTGAGTCCTTTCCTCGTGTTCCTGACACTGGATGAGCCAGTCACGCGTGTGGAAGTTGGGTAACAATGAGCCGCTCCTGTGTTGCACGATAGGGAAACAGCCCTGAGTCTGTGCTGCCCGTGTGTGTGTGTCGGCCGACAGAGACGGACCATAATAGTTCAATCCCAATACATTGTCAACCATTTGATTTGTTTCTTCTAATCACCCTGAGGTCACAGGAGGTGTTGAATTGATAGGACTGGAAAGTACGACATGGTTAGTCCCTTAATGTCAGTGCCCTTCTTATCAGGAATGGCATCCTCTCAAAATGTTCGTCATACAGACATGTTTTCATCATGGGTTTTTTCTTTAATACACTTTACCATAAGAAACTAATGATTATATATAGCACTCAGATTTTCATTCAATTTTCATGAAATACTCTCTTTGAGAAACTGGAAGACCATGAAAAACTGGCTTTCATTTATTTCTCGTCTTTTTGTCAAGTAGCTCATCAATATTTCAGTGACGTACTGTGGGCCAAAGTATTGAAACTTTGTTCAATTAGCCAGCGATGGAAGGAGTCACACATTCTCCATGGGGGCCCTGTGTGTGTGTGTGCTCCTCAGAACTCCAGGGGTCCTCAACGCTGGACCGGGCCAGAAGCATGGGACGGCACCACTGTCTGCAGGGATGCAGGTCCACATAGTCTTTCACAATATGCCCTATGCTTTCATTTAATTTCCTGTTGGTTTGTTAATGTGACTACAGGCCGTATGATTGCAAGCACACCCAAAATTGTAATTATAGCTTGCTTGTTACAGATTAAACCTGTCTTGCCAAACATTTTAAGTTCAGATCCAATCTTACACGATTGCTATCAGGAGTAGGCCTACGAAGAGAGCCTTGCTGATCTCATAATGATGTATATCATTGAGCTTAACATTTGAATGTAATAATGAATCCAACATTATAGGTCCTACACCTGCACTTGTGACATATGTGTTTAACCCATAGGCCTACTAATTTTCGCGTTGATCTAAATTTATAACGCTCATCCAAAACCGTAACTTCCATCTCCCGACCTTATACGGCTTTCATTTTAGTTTTATTTGGGTCCTTCCTCTTCCCTTTTTTTAACTTTTGACTGAGTTCTTGGTTGATGTATATGGATTGCATTTAATAATAAGCCACGGGCTTATTATTAATAAACCCGCTGCGCCGGCGTCACAAAGCCTGCATGCCAAATAGCGATACCACGTCAGGCCTATGGCACGGTTTAAATGTTTTATAATCGGCATTTTAACTATGCATGCATGCTTACAATATTGCGTGTCGGCAAAACAGAACACATATGTCATCGTGTATAACGACTTCATTTAAACAGTCTGTTAGGAGTGTAAAGAGAGTTGCCCCCCCCCCCGCCCCGCCACGCAGCCAAGGATAAGCTACTTGAAGCGCCCTGGCGAAAGCATCCAGTTGGATCCTCATTTAGGCCTACGGAACAAGTGCAATCATAAAAAAAATAGCTCTACTTCTTAAAACGGCCGGTCGGCTGAAAAAAAGGAGGAAGTGAGATTTGGGATTCTGGCTAGGCCGGAGTTGGTTGGTTGGCCAGATTATCCCTCTCATGCAAATACCCTCCCTACCCCGTTAGGTCCCAACGAAGCGTGGGGGGACTCGGCGCTGGCCGCAGCTGCTTCCCCTTTCTGACGAACCCCGCAGCAGCCATCTGGACGCGGCGGTGACGGAGCTGAGGAGCTGCGCTGCTCTCCCTGCCCGCCCCGCCCTCCCGCTCGGCATCCCCTCCTCTCCTCACCGACCGCACCGCCTTCCAAACGGTCCGATAGGGCTGGTGGGCCTACAACGAGAATCGATCACGGGATGAGATCATGAGAGGTGTAGGGGGCCTGTACTGTGAAATCCTAAACCAACGCAAATATGCCGTATAAAGCCGCCTGGACTGAAGAAAACTGTGGATTTTCTGCGTCTCGGATGAGAAACTGAAGAGCTGTGGCAGTTTCAAACACAACAATTGATCCATATAATGATGAATAATTCCACGGATGGTCATTCCGATGTGACGTAGCGATGTACAGTACAAGATATGAGCTTGATAACCGTCTCGGCCTGACTCTCGTAGTCCGACCAAGCACATGCAATCCAAAGGTGATGCATAGAGTGTGATTCCTAATAATAGTAAAACTCACTCTAATATATAAGTAGGTTATTCATCAAAATGATATATTTTGTGTACTACATCAATGTTACTTTATTGCTAGATCAATGGGGCTTTTCACAATTTTTCTTTAAATGATTAATTAACAGTAAAACCAAGGAGACGTCACACAACATATATTTTATGGATAAAATAAATAAAATGCAGTAGGCCTATGCCAAATACTGCATATAAAAATGTTAATGTGAACATGTCTTTAAATGCATGAGGGGAAGAACCCTTAATATTGAAACCAATAAATAAAAGCACAGTCGAAAAATCACTTATGTAAAATACAATTTTATTTATATTTCGCAAGCATGAAATAACCTTTCATTACTATTCATGTTCATTCATGTTCACGCGTCACCCTGGCAAACACAACACAGAAACCAGGTGACCTTTGAACTTAGGGAGGAAAGGCATTCGGCAGTCAGTTTTAAAGTCATTATATAGTAGGACAGGAAGTGATGCAGTAAATAACTATTCTAGAATAACTAAATAAAACACAAATAAATACAAAAAACATACTGTGACATAAACAACAGGAAAGGTAATAAAGCCAACAAAATAAAAGAGTATAATATTTGTCTATTTAATACAGTTGGGTAGTATACAGTGGTCATATTTTTAATATCCTTTCAATATAAAAGGAATTATTTGTTCAGCATTTTGGCAAAATGACCACTATGCATCATTGATATTTCAAACATCTCAATATTAATACTTCAGCGCAAATCATGTATTTATGAAAAAAAGATCAATCAGAACACATGATACAGCTGCCATGAATAGATAAACAACATCACACCTCAATACAGCACAGTGATGCCAATCAGCAGGGACTGAATGTTAATGGGCTATAATAACAGCACATCGACCAAACATTTTACACGGCATTGAATCTCAATACAAAACAAATCCTTCCAATGATGAATTAGCATTTTTTGTATTATACAAACATGCATTTTCGGTATAAAAACTATAAGAGTGTATATTACAATGACGTATTTAAATTACTTTGTGTGTGTGTGTGTGTGTTTGTATGCATGAGTGAGTATGCACCAACCAGAGAGTGTGTGTGTGTGCGTGTGTGTGTGTGTGTGTGTGTCATGTATGTGCGTGCACAGGCACACACGTGTGTGTGTGTGTGTGTGTGTGTGTTCCTTATATTTACATGAGCCTTGGGAGGGGGGGGGGGGGGGTCCCGGACCCTCAGTAGCGGTGCTCCCCGCGGGTCATGTGCGAGGAGAACTCGTAGCGGTCCTGGCTCCGATGGCCGCACAGGTTGCACTCGAAGGGGTCCCTGAAGCCGTGGCAGCCCATGTGGATGGTGTACATGACGTGGTCCAGGAAGAGCACGCGGCAATGCTGGCAGCGGTACGCCCTCACCTGCTCCCCGTCGCCCGACACCACCTTGAAGCCCTCCGACGCCAGCTCCATGCTGGCCCGGATGGCC
>JAXIVH010000004.1:9448968-9456468 GCA_036785325.1 Urophycis tenuis
AGGACGTTTTAATGCGCCCCAACCCCCGCCTCAGCCCTCCTCCACATAAAATAAGAGTCACCAGTGAAGCAGCAAAAATATATAGAAAAAAGGAAACTCATTAAAAATGCATTTCAGGAGCAAGGAGCCCACTGGAGAGTCTTTTTCTATTTAAAATGGAGACACTTCATTATATCTTTTATTGTAAGTTCCTCTGCATTTACATTCGTCAAGTGTTTCCTTTCTTCTATTTGGGGTTTCATTAGTTTTTAAAAGCTTGGCAGTTAAGTGCCTTTTTGAAAAGAGTTCCCCACCACTGGTTTTGGTTTATTATGAAGGGATATGAGTTCTGAATTTAAAAAACTTTTACGGCCCACATCATTTTCTTCTTCCCGGGGAGATTCCACTTAATTGTCGCGGCCGATTTACTAAATGTTTCTTTCACTCAAACAATCTGTCCACACCGTAAAATACTTAAAATATTATTGTCATTAGACAAATCACCGAGATGATGAAAAACTAACAGTGGCTAATGGTATCATCAGTGTCCAATTCACACTCGTCGGAGGCATCCATGTTCAGCTAATTACACTGATGGCTAATGACTCCGCTACTGGAAACCAGATGTACTGTACACTGACGTGAGCTGAGGCTCAGCAATGAGAGGGAACTGTCTGGGCGGCGCACTCAAACAGCCACCTCACGGGGCTTGGTCGTAATCTTTGTCGAGTCACCATTATTACCCCGCCTGTATCCCGTGATGATGATTGTGATGGGGGCCAATGGTTAGTCTCAAGAGAAGCGTGTGTTTTACCCACTAAGACCCCCCCCCGCATCCCAGGGCCTAACGGCGAGGATGGCAGCAGGTATGGGGAGGTGCGGGAGGGGGGTGGGTGAGTGGGTGGGTGGGTGGGTGGGGATGTGGGAGGGGGGTGGGGTGGGGCAGTTAAGTATCACAGGTGCTTACCAGTGTGGGTGAGTGGGTGGGTGGGGGTGCGGGGGGTGGGGTGGGGCAGTTAAGTATCACAGGTGCTTACCAGTGTGGGTGAGTGGGTGGGTGCGGGTGCGGGGGGTGGGGTGGGGTGGGGGCAGTTAAGTATCACAGGTGCTTACCAGTGTGGCTTCGCTTGTGCACCATCAGCACATTGGGGCCAATGCAAACTATCCCACAGATATCACACTTGAGCTTCCCGTTGGGCAGGCGGATGCCCCCGGCCGAGGAGAAGCCCTTGGAGTCGGGGCCCGCCTGGGAGCCGTTCACCCGGGCCCCTGAGGCCCCGAGCACGCGCAAGTCTTCCGCACACTCCTCTTCGCCATTGACGTCACAGGCGAGCCCGCCCTCCTCGTCACTGCGCGCCTCAACTTTAATGTTACAGGCTGGAAAAGAGGGGTAAGGGGAGGGGCCACGTTTTAGAATCCGAGCGTGGTTCTGTTTTTTTTTTTGTTTTTTTTGCATTTGACATCTCACACACGTAACAAGAAGGTTTGACACAAAAAAAAAAAAAAAAAAAACGGTCGGCTCATCGCAAGCAGCCGTCACTGCATATGGTGACTGTGAAGACTAGCGTGGAAATCGCATGGCCCAGTTCTACCCACGGCGCGCTTACTGTAAAAGGGGGGGGGGGGGGGTTTGTGCAGAAAGGGACAAAACGCAGATCACCTGTGGCGAGCTGTGACATGATTGGCTGCCAGTGTGGCTGCGGTAACGCCGTCGCAAAAAAAAAAAAAAAAACCCTTCCGTTGTGGAAAGGGTTCAATTCTTACATAGCAACATATGTTTGGTAATATAAGGTAACTGCTTTTGGCGCGTCAAGTCATTTTCAATACACTGAAAATGAGTTGAGGACGTTAAAGGTGGATTACATTTGCATCTCGTGTTCCGCGTACGGGCTACGGATTACTACATACGTCGCGGGGGGTTTTACAGTGATGGAATGCAGGAACACACATTGTGTCTCCATTTGACACCGCGGAGTCTTTTGTAAAACAACCAACAGCGAGATAAACAGGAAACACAGAGACAGGAAACTGTGTTACTGGGGACACCAGGGTGGAGAAAAGACCAAAGGGGTATGATGAATTCAGTTTCTCTCTGTCTCTCTGTCTCTCTCTCTCTCTCTCTCACACTCTCGCTGTAGTCTCCCTCTTCCTCTCTCCTCCCGCCTCCCTAACGCTATCTGCACATCTCTCACATGCACATAAAAGTACACACACATGCACATAGGGCCAATCGTTTCATAGGGCTGAGTAGTCATATCAGTATCACAGGGTCGCGACGCTGCTACTGACATATATATATATATATATTCACACACATATATATATATATATACATATATGTATGTAGAAAAAAAAAGATCTAGGCCTGGAACACAACGATCAGCGTTCTTTGGGGACACACGCTCAGAGAGACATCACACCTATACGTCACGTATCAAAGCTGGCTTTGCACACAAAGCAACCACCACTGTGGATGCCTAGTTCCCAGTCGTCCGAATAGGGAAGTGTCCTGTGTGTCAAGCCGCCAGGCTTCTCTTTCCCGGGCTGCTGTCGCTGTGGCAAAAAAAAAAAACTTTGACACAACGCGCAATCTTGCAAGTCCCATATCTGCAGCCCTGTGGTTTTGCATGTCACAGCGGCTGCCTGATTTCCCCACATACTCTCTGTTTGTACAAGGCAAGGGGAAGAAGAGGCGAACGTGAAATATAGGAATCTATGGGGAAAAGGGGAAGCTTCAGAAAACTGGGGCCTGTCTAACTGAAATACCAAGAATTATGGAGAAGTGACAGAAAGGGAAGCACCGACGAGGAATTGTAAAACAGCCTGTAACTGAACGCAAAGCACTCTTGTCAGGAGGATTGTTTTCACTGCGCGCCGACACATGATTCACCCGAACAGGGAGGGAAACTTGGGTTGTGAAAACTGGGATTCTGAAAAACTGCTTAACTGTCACATCAACAGAACAGTTAGTAAGCTCTTGTACCCATTAGAAAAAACGCTTTTAGCGCGTTTGACTTCTTTCATTACGTTTTTGATTAAAATATTTTAACATGTTAAAAAACTCCCAGAGAAGGAAGCTGTTCTTAAAATATCTTGCCAGCTAGCATCTTGCAAACTGTTGCTTTCGTGAACATGGAAGTTCTAGGAAGTTAGGGACAACCATGTGCAATAGATTGAGGCAACAAACAACCTTGTATTGGCCAAATCATATATAGCTGACCAGGTTTCTCACACTCTGTGTACATCGTCAGTTGCATCACAAAGGCCAGCATGAGACGGTCATTTAGATACCTGTTTAGGGTGAACTCAAGCATTCAATTGGTAAATATTATTCATGTTCGTCAACTAACTTCATCACCAGATACGTGTGGTTTACAGATGTTCCACGGGAGATCAGTAACGTGGAGACAGAGCAGACAGAGTAGGAGACATTGGGCTAGAGGCTCAGTGCAGTGACGCTTCACATACAGGCATAAGGAACTATGACTGCTGGGCTGCAGATTCTCAGGGATATGGGGAAGTTGTGACTAAATTGGGAATAGGAAGAAGAGCTTTTACTTCATTTCATGTGTTGGTTACACATCCTGATTTACTCATTTTTGGAGCAACGCTTGTATCGCAACACAACAGGCAACAATAGAGGCCTCTCATGATGGTAACTAACTCACTAGGGCCGGCAGTACCTCAGTAGGTAGAGCGGGTGGACAGAGCGGGTCGTCCACTAACCGTAGGGTCGGCGGTTCGATCCCCTTGATCCCTCTCCCCCCTCCAACCGTCCACATGTCGAACCCCACAAAAATGTACTGCAAGTCGCTTTGGACAAAAGCGTCTGCTAAATGCCCCTTTACCCTTAACTAACAAGTCCAAATAAGAAAGGGCAAATATTCACATACAAATGAGTGAACTCCCATAAAGAAAAACGACACAAACCGATTGAAAAATGGGTATTTGCCAGCCAGAGTTGCCGTGGGAGGACAGAGGGAGCAGAGGCGCAGAGTTTGCTAGCTCTTTGCAGTGCGGCAGCAACAAGCAGCCCACTGGAGGTTCCTGTTCGAGGCTCTGCGCTGCTCTCGCTGCCTGAAAATAGCCCCAGTGTGCAAGGTAGTGGAACCGCACGTGTTAAACCACCAGGCCGTCGACACACTCGCGATCGAGGCGGCTGCTCCCTTTGGGGCGGCAGTCATGGGTTCGGTTTCGGTTTTAAAAACGTACACGAGCGTTTTTGGGAACTTTTTGGGCCGATAAAACGGCTCCGCGTCTCCAAAGGTAATCTCTGGCATCTCGTATCGCGTGAAGTTATTTTTAGTCGTGGGCGCTGTTCATCGGCCAATAGAACCTGAGGGACTTTTGTGTTCTGCTTGGGCCTCTCAGGGAGGTCCCACACACGGACAACTCTGTGAGCGCAAGACAGTCTGAGAGGTTCAAGGCAATATGCCCAAGCACGCAGAGAACATCCACAAAGAGTGTAGAAGAAATATGTCAATGTTTACATTGAAGATGAAACACAGTTAAAGAAGCTGTGGTCTGAAACTGTTTTCTATGTTTTCTGTCAACTTATTAAGTACTCGATTAGAGAGCTGCAGTGGTAGAGAGCTTTTTCGGAGCTGTGGAATACCAAGTTCCTGTATAAATTTCTACCACAAAGTAAGTGTGTGGGGACGCATCATATTCTAGTTTTTCTCGAGTTACTGAATGAGTAAGCATGAGTGAGTATGCATGCAAGCCTATGTGTGTGTGTGTGTGTGTGTGTGTGTGTGTGTGTGTGTGTGCGCGCAGGAGTGTGCATGAGTGCGCATGCATGTGTGTGTCCAAGTGTGCATGCATGTGCATGAGTGCGCATGTGTGTGTGTGTGTGCATATGTGCGTGTGCATGTCAATGTGTGCATGTGTGTGTGTGTGTTTTTTTGTGTGCACACATTTGCATGTGCGTGTGTGTGTGTGTGTGTGTGCGTGCAGGCAGGTGTGTGACCTATGTGGTAGCGTTCTGGCTGATCTCTCGACATGGCCCTGTGTTCCTGAACTCTTTATCTCCAGGAGTGTTGAAACGTTGTCTGATGGCAGTGTCTTCTTAGGAAACTCTTACACATCCTATTTCGGTTTCCTCTGACATCTTATTTTGTGACATCGCGTTGCCTCGCATGCAGCCCTGCACAGGCTTATCGCTGCCGTTACCGAAGTGGAAAAACACAACTTACATTCTCTTGCTTTCATTTCAGCAACTGTTTTATAGTCAAGCACAATTATCCCAGTTATCAAACTACACACAGCGCAGGAATATCAGTTGTACATTTGATATATCATATTATCATATATAACATATTTAAAGACAGATATCACGTGTTTCTCCGCACTCCGACCAATCAGTAACAGCTAAGCTACGTTTTTGTGCTCTGACTCCAGCACTTACAACTGAAGATATGTTCCCTTCTAGTCAACTGAAACACTTTCTTCATGTGAAACACTTCCTGGTTCGGCGCCCAGAAGCCCGTGTCCGGAGAGCTGAGACGCTACAGATGTGATTCCCCTCATCTGTCCTTCATGACATCCGTTGCATGTTATTCCCTGGCTTAATGCTTGCATACTCAAATCAAGGCCACATTAGCTATTCCTTAAGATTCTCTTTCACATGCCATGAATATTTATTTATTTTTATATATTTTTTTGCCAGTGACCTAAATGCAACTCTTTGGAGATGTTAGTTAATTTTTCTTAAGGATTTGTGGAGGTTAATATATCCCCCGCTGGATGTTACTAGAATTAAATACATTACAGCATTTAGGATTTACTGCTTTTGATGATATTTTGTTGATATTGCCCCTAATTACCCCTGTTTACCCTGTCTGATGTGTGATTTGTTTTTTCTGTTATTAAGAGTTTTCATCTTTTTTTAAGCTCATTTCAAATAGGTGATACGAACACTGAAGTTAAATAAAAATGATTTTGATGTCAAGTTCTGTCAGTTAATGACAAAATTGAAAATTAAGCAGCATATGGAAAATATGCTTTATTATTTTTTACTTTTATTCAAGAAAATGTATTAATTAAAATGTGCACCTTCTATTGATTCTTCCTTAAATCCCCCCAGTCCCCAGGAGAATATATTCTGCATTATTGTATGTGAATGTAGTTGTTACTGTACAACAACAAAGGGCTAGGACTAGCGTTAGGGTTAGGGTTGGGGCTAGGGTTAGGGCTAGTGCTGGGACTAGTGTTAGGGTTAGGGTTGGGGCTAGGGTTAGGGCTAGTGCTAGGGCTAGAGAGCTAGGGTTAGGGCTAGGGATAGGGTTAGGGTAAGGGTTAGGGATAGGGTTTGGGCTAGAGGGCTAGGGTTACGGTTAGGGTTAGAGGGCTAGAGTTAGGGTTAGGCTAGAGGGCTAGGGTTAGGGTTAGGGCTAGAGCTAGGACTAGGGTTAGTGCTAGAGGGCTAGAGTTAGTGTTAGTGCTAGAGGCTAGAGTTAGAGGGTTAGGGTTAGGGTTAGGGTTAGGGCTAGAGGGCTAGGTTACGGTTAGGGTTAGGGTTAGGGCTAGAGGGCTAGGTTACGGTTAGGGTTAGAGGGCTAGAGTAGGGTTAGGGCTAGAGGGCTAGGGTTAGGGTTAGGGCTAGGGCTAGGACTAGGGTTAGGACTAGGGTTAGTGCTAGAGGGCTAGAGTTAGAGGTTAGGGTTAGGATCATGAAACAGGGGGATGGATCCGTACCTTTCTCTCCCCTGTTGTTCTGGTGCTGGTGGCCCGAGCTGGCCGACAGGTCCTCAGGGACCGCCATGGGCTCCTCTGTCTCCTCTGACACATCATTGACGGGCGGACTGTCCCTGCCTGAGAGGAGGAGGTGAGGAGGGGGAGGAGGTGAGGAGGGGGAGGAGGTGAGGAGGGGAATGCACAACGGAAACAACCATTACTCACCAAAGTCTTCCATCTCAAGACTCAGACAGAATGACCTGAGGACCTGAGGTGTATTTGTTTCGCAGGCCTATTGTATTCCTACTACTACTACTACTACCACCACTGCTACGGCTACTTCTACTACCACAACTGCTGCTGTATATGATCCCCAAGCGCCACACCCGACTCTGCTTTACCTTGCATGTGGGACATGTCCTGGGCCTCCTCTGTGTCCATTCGGTGCAGGTACTCTAGTGGAGGAGAGAGAGAGAGAGAGATGGCGAGAGAGATGGAGAGAGAGAGAGAGACAGAGAGAGAGAGAGAGAGAGAGAGAGAGAGAGAGAGAGAGAGAGACAGAGATGGCCGTGTGAGTTTTTCAATCAAGGGCGCGCGACGGAAACAGCATTAGAGAAAGAAAAGCCGGAGCAACGGGGCTGGGGTGGGGTGGGGGGTGGCGGCTATGGTGGCGGCGGCGCCGGGGGCAGAGAGGTGAACCCTCTCTCCGTACGGCTGGCTCCTACACCGTCACCCCCCCCCCCCCCCCCCCCCCCTCCAACCCAGATCACTCCTGTCAGCGCCGCGCACCGCCCACCGCCGCCACCGCGCGCCTCCATTACATTACAATCACAGACACTTTCATTA
>JAXIVH010000004.1:9460630-9555630 GCA_036785325.1 Urophycis tenuis
TGCCACATCTCAAAAAGGCTCAGCGTGAATCACTTCCTGATGATGTGAATCACCCTCTATTCACTGGGGACACAGGTTGTACTGCTCTATATGAGCTGATTCTGGCTCCTGTTCAGCCTGCTTATCAAACTGCTCTCAGATTAGTCCTGACCCCTGGCGTCAGGGCCCCTCCAGTAGTCCCCTGGCTTCCTTGTGTGTTGCCACGGCAATAGACTGCGAGAGCTGAGGTCAAGAGGGAGTCGGGCGACGGCGTTGGGCTCCGACAGAAAGGAGTCGATGTCTCCTCTGGTAAAAACAGTGTGTGAAATCTCTGAGCCTTCATTTTCCCCCGTTCGATAGAAGTAACAAAGTGGCTCACATCAAATCGAATAAAATAACATGGGGGCAGGGAGGGAGGGGGGGGGGGGGGGGGGGGAGGGAGGGAGGGAGAAGGGAGGGAGGGAGGGAGGGAGGGACACACACTCAAAAAAACCCAAACACAAAAAACGGACTGATTGAGATTTTTTTTGTTGTCTTCAAAGGTGGAATGTAATTTATGTTTTTGTTTGGCAGAATAAAGGGAGGACGTTTAAAAGTAAAAACACTTGAGTCCCCTGAGACATCTACGCCTTTAATCTGACAGATAAAAACAAAAATAGCCTTTGATTACACAGTTTAAAAAGTGGAATTAATCACAATGGGGTGGAGGGGAAAAAAAAACGGGTGGGGGGGTTGGGGAAGCGCTCATGAAACGAATTAATTCAACTGCAATACGTTGCATTGTTTTAAGTAATAAGCCTTTAAAAAAGAAAAGACACAAAGGAAAAGAGGGCGTAAGCTTCTTCTAATTTCCCAACGGAAGGGGAGCCCTTTCACAGATGTGCTTTGATATTCATGAACAACTGTCTGTGGTGGATGGTGGCGATAGCACTCACTTTCATCTCCCTATCTCCCTCTCTCTCTCTCTCCCTCTCTCTCTCTCTCTCTCTCTCTCTCTCCCAGTCTCTCACTCCCTCCCTCCCTCTCTCCCAGGGCTCCTCCTCAAGTGCCCGCATGAATGCGGGCGGCGCGGCACGCTCCGAGGCACGCGCCCGCGCCCCGATCTTGCACGCTCTTGCGAAAGCCGGGGCTAATTTCTGTTCATAATTTGATGCAACCTCCCCGACCTCAGAGTCGTTTAATAGAATGTAGGTGTTTGTATAGGAGGGCGGGGGGGGGGGGGAGACGCAGAAGGGGGTTTTACCTCGCCGCTGATGGTAACGGCCGCTGACAGCTGAGATGACTTGTTGAATAAGAAGCCTAATGTGTCTTCACGTGGAATATGAATATGAGATGATCTGGAACATCTGGCAGACCGCTTAGTCAGCTTCGATTTGGCCCGTAAATCTTTTTGTTCCTTTTTTTTTTTATTTGTACGGAAGTGATATACAACATCATCTTATCTCATCTCAACAGGCTTATTGCTTCTTTCGGCTTGTTCCAGCGCATGATTTGATTTGATTAATGTTTGCTGATAAAGTAAACAGCTACGACTCTCAATTAGACTTATTTCGAAGTTGAGCGTGTGGGGACAACATGGCTGCCGAGATGGCAGTTGTCTTTGATGTCAAACTCGATGTTTCCAGATTTGGAGGAGGTCTTAACATCTGTGCGCCGTGTCAAACAACATCTGGCTAGTCAGACTAGTCAGATAAACAACAAACTTCATTATAAAATTCGACTCAAGAACAATTCTATTCTGTTGAAAATCGGTGGTGTGCTCAATTCTGCCACTAAATAGGTAAATAACCCAACATAAATCAAGATATACTCTGAGGACACCAGATAATGAAAAAAATTTAGTTTTCTACTTTTAAGCTGGTGTTCGCCAGATAATTTAATTCAAATTATACTAATTGTGTTTAGAGCACTAATTGGTTTCAGTTCAAAATGCATCTCCGATGTGCTTCTGTGTTACAAACACTGCAGAGCTCTCCGTTCACCAGGGGCTAGTCTGCTTACTGTTCCCATGGTTCAAGCCAAGCATGGTAAAGCTGCTTTGAGTTTTTATGCACCACATATCTGGAACAAACTCCCAGAACCTCTGAGGTCTGCCTACTTTTAAATCAGGGCTCAAAACTTTTCTGTTTGCCACAGCTTTTTACTACAAGTTATGACTGCACTGGCTTATTTATTCTGTACCTTCTTATTCTTCTATCTTACAGTTGTCTTTTAAATGTGTAAAGTGTAAAGTGTTCTGTTGTCTTGCTGATTGCACCTTTAAAAGCTCTGAATGTCTTTGTGTTTGCAGGGTCAAATATAATCACTGTATATATCTATATCTATATATAGTATATATTGTATATACAGTATATATAAATATGCCTTGCTTTTACTTGCATTTTTGGCTCATTTCCACATATTATTCACTGACATTTACATTTTGTAATTTAGGAGAAGCTTTTATCCAACCTACAGGTTTGGCTGAACAATGGCATTACACAATCAATAACAGAGCTACCGCAAAAATCGTGCAATTTTCAAATGTATTAACCAACTATGTAAATAAACCATTTGAATCTAATTACGGTAACATCCTCTGCAGCTGAAAAACACGTTGGCGCTGAAGACAGCATGACAGGCTTGGCATTTCAACCCATAACATGGCATAGCTGTTCTAACATATCGCTGGTGAACAAGTATGGTCAACTAAGGATCAAAAACAAATATATTTCGCCCCGCACTAATTACCCCTTTTACTTGGACATATTGTGAAAGAAGGATACACAATGAATCTGACACTTCACATTGTTTGTAACATCCATGTGATGGATAGGACCTGAAAGCTAGCCTGGCTCAATGAGCACCAGATGGAGTACAATCTGTAACACAAAGCCAAAAAGCCATTTCAATAATATCATTCAATATTTCAATACAAAAACATCATTGAACACTGAACCGATGAGGGCGGTATCAATAAGGAGAAACAAACTTCAGCCTTTTGAGTAAATTAGAGCTGCATTCACTCAACAACAACAACAAAAAAGGAAAGTGCTGCAAACGCAAAAAACAATTTGAAGAAGCTGAACTAAAATGATCCCCGGCAAAAAGCGTTCCTTTCATTAGGCCGTGAAACGCGGTGAATGGCGTGCGCACGCTGCTCTACTCATTACACATCAACGTGAGGTAGCCTTATGGTAATGCAGAGACTGATGCAATCTTTAAACCCTCCCTCCCCCAAATCCTTATTGCCTGAAAGAGCACATGGATTTGTGGAGACTTTTGAATAAACATGCGCACTCACTCCTGCGCGGCCGGCGTCTCTGCCAGCTGCACATCGATGCCTTCGCATATCTATGCCGTGTCTACAGATTGATGGGCCCGGAGAATCTACGGGACACCGGCGCGGTGGGGGCATTGTGGCGCGGGAGCCACGCTCTGCAGAAAGCACTTACACCACTCACGGTGTGCGCTAAATACAATGTCGGAGGAGGAATAGGGTCCGCTTGCAAATGGCCCCCGCGTAACGGTGCGAATGCAAAAATGGCCCGGTAATAGTAAAAAAATAACAACCTCGAAATAAGCGCATGGGAGAGATTACCAGCAGAACCTTGAGCGGGGGGGGGGGGGGGGGGGGGGGGGGTTGTTTTGATTTAGCGCGGTGGTTTTGGCATCTTAACACCACCACTCCGTCGACATCCTCAAAAGTCACCCGTTGTTCCGCGAGTCCTTCGTTAAAAAGTGTCCCAGTGAATTAGCGGCGTGATGGAATCCCTGAGGTGAATACGGGATGCCTTCCACTCGGCTAGAGAGCGCCGTGCGAGCGTTAGAACAGAGTGATTCATGAATGATTTAAAGCGCATTTGTTTGGAGAAACACCGAGCCGGAGCGGGGGGGGGGTGGAGTGGGGTTGCTTTCAGATCCCGATCCGGATCCATATCGCAAGTCATCGTTCTTGTTTAGTGTGTGGCGGCGGCGGCGGCTGTGGGGGGCTGACAGCGCCACGTCGCATTACAGTCACAGGGGGACGTAATCCGGGCCTCGCTGTCCAGAACCATCGGAGGCTACTTTTGAGAGGCGGGAGGGAGAGGGCTGACGGCGCTGACGCCCCCCATCACCCCCCCCCCCCCCCACCACCCCTCCCCCTCCTTCGTAACCAGGCACATGCCCGGAACCCCAATGGGAGCTCACTCGTATGCAGCTCCTACCTCGACTGATGTCGCCGTGACAACAAGTAGCTATAGATACAGGCTGGATGCAGGGGCAGAGGACCGCTTGCACACATGAGTTGATACCTCACAGGCCCATTTGTCTGGTAGGGAAACAGGATTCAATTGTGACTAAAGTAACACTTTGTTTGTGGGGGTGGGGGTGATCTTTATATGTAAGTGCGTGAAGCACTCCCCCTCTCCCCCCCCCCCCCCCCCCCCCCCCCCCCCCCCCCCCCCCCCCCCTCTCTTCCCGTGCGTTCGAACACGGCTGCGACGCTGCGTTTTTGTTTTGTTTTCCCGCCGCCCTCGATGTATTCGCCCAGCAGTCGGCCGGGGGAGAAAACAGGAGGACGAGGATGACTATTCATGTCCTTCACCTCTCCACTCCCCCGCCGCCCCGCCCCCCCGACCCCCCCCCCCCCCCCTCCCTGGTCTGGGCTTCGACCAGATTTATAGTTTGAAGTGTGGAAGAATTTGCCCACCGTTGAGCGGTTATGCACCGCTGCCCCACGAGCCCTCCCACCGCCACCACCCTCCCCACCACCACCACCACCACCACCCACGCACCCACCCCACCTCCGCCGCCGCCACCGCCCAGCCCCAATGATGGATGTGTCCACCCGCACTGCAGCCACATCAGCAGCACAGCACCAGGCTGGCCGGCCGGGGGATGACCCGGGGGCCCGGTAGGCTGCCCACACAGGCGAGAGAAGAACCCCCCCCCCCAGAGAGAGACCGGGTCTTGGGGGGGTATGGTGGGGGGAGGGGGGGGCCGTGGGACTCACCGCTCTTGCAGATGGGGCAGCACTGTTCGGGCTCGTACTGGGGGTCCACGCACTCCGTTTGGGGGCAGGCGGACAGCGAGCACAGCACCTCGCCGCTGGGCTCGCATCGGCACTTCTCGCACGGAGACACCTGAGGGCGGGGGGGGGATGGGGGGGGGATGGGGGGGGGGCAGATGGTGGTAGTTAGTCACAATGCGCAACATGCACCGACAGCCCACACCTAAGCTGAACATTTTGCAGGAATCCATATGCATTGCTTTTTAATTCCAATTAACGCCTTTTCTAAATTGCCCTGTTTCCCCCTGTGGGCCCTCAACACACACGCACACAAACCCGCGCCGACCAAAACACACACACACACACAAACATATGCACATGCACACACACACACACAAACATATGCACATGCACACACACAAACATATGCACATGCACACACACACACCCAAACATATGCACATGCACACACACAAGCATGGATACAGACCTCGTGCCTGTCTAGCTACTTAATGACAGTTCAAATGTGATGAGAAGGAGAGGGATGGAGGAGTCCATCTACTGGGACACTATCCTTTCCAGGGCTTTTATTGGAGACGCCTCACTTTAAGGGACAGTCTAGTCTAGGAACAAACTTCACCGCACAATCAGGGGAAACAGAGAAATCAATAGGAAGGGAAATGAAAGGAAAGTTGCTTCCAATTTCTTGAGCTTGAATGGAGCACAGATGATTGCTGGGTTTCACGGCGCTTCTTGATAAAAGCTCGAATGGGACAATCACCCAGTGACATAATGATGTATGATATGAAATATGATATAATGGTTAATGATACAGGGTGGATAAGCCCAGCCTCCGTTTGCTAGTTTGTTCCTTTTTCCTGGCCTCAATTTCTGGCCGTTTTGTGCGGAGGCTGCAGACAGGCATGGGCTGTTCCCGGCAGCCTGTCTGGCTGTAGATTGCAGAGGTGTGTGGCTCTGCATGGCTAGCCACTGTGAAAGCTGGGGCCGGGCGGTGTTTACAGTAACCCCCTGGAACGCGGCAATCAGCCATTACAGGAAATAAATAAATAAATGTGTCTGATGAACGCCCCTTCCTGTTGCCGTGGGTTGCCGGCCGTCGCGTGCTCGACACTGCAATCCGGAATGGCACGGAAATTGCTTCTCTCGGTGCCGCTGCTGCTGCTAGAGCGGGGACTTTCGCCTTGGTTTGTTGGTTTATTAAGTCTTAAAATGAGACTTTGGAGACAGAAAACAGAGACTTCAGGATGACAGCGTGCCATCCCTTTATTAGCCCTTAACTCCTTGGTGGACACCTTCCTAACAGAATCAGGATTTAAATGCTGGTAAAAAAGTAATGCGCCCTGCTCATAACGGGCGCGGCGACGGACTCGTTGTCGGGGCTCCTTGGCACGGTGATAAACAATGAAACATTGGATATTTTGTCTTCCTTCGTCGGTTTAGCGACCTCTCAATCTGCAGCCAACACAGAACTCCCAACACGCAAGTAAACACACACGTCAAAGTGGGCCCCACCAGTATTGCAGCGAGATGTCCTTGCACACACAAACACACACACACACACACACACACACACACACACACACACACACACACACAGACACACACATACACACACACACAGACACACACACACACACACACACACACACACACACACACACACACACACACACACAGACACACACATACACACACACACACACAGACACACACAAACACACACACACACACAGACACACACACACAGACACGCTCAGCATGCATGTGCATCGCGTGTCTTTCACTACGGCGGTACAGTATGGATCCAGGCTTTTGCCTGCAGCAAACGGTCGACTTTGTTGCTTACTTGCACGGTTTCCCTGCATTAGCCGGGCGCTTATGGCGTGCCACCACTAAATTGTGCTCATGCGGTGGCGGCGGCGGCGTAGCTGTGTTCTGTCAGCACTTTTGTCGATGATTTGGGCACATGTCAGGACTGAGTGAGAGCTTGCTCAGACGGCCTCACCTTGAACTCCTCCAGCGAGGCGTACACCTTGCCTCTGAAGTCGCAGTGGTTCTTCCTCTCCTTGCACTGCGGGCAGCACTGGCTGTTGTCCACCTTGATGCAGCGCGGGTGCATCCTGGGACACTCCGGCTTGCTGCACATGGGCCCCTCGTCCGTGCACAGGCAGGGGCAGCTGGAGGGGCCCGGCGTGAACTGCTCGCCGATGGCGAACACAAAGCCGCTCTCGTCCATGCAGCCCTTGCCCCGGTAGTCCGGGTAGGCGTACTCGTCGATGGCCTCCTGGGAGAGGTCCACGCGGTCCGCCGTGGGGCCCTCGTCTATCTGGTTGTACTGTTCGCTCCACGGCGGCTCCTGAGTCGCGCCCGCCCTCCCCCCCACCGCCTTCCGCGGGGGGCCCGGGTCGGGCGCGGCGCGGCTCCCGTTCGCTTCCCGCCGCAGTCCCAGCGGCGCCAGCTCCTGGAGCCGCAGCTGATGGTCGGGGTCCAGGAGCGGGTCCCGGGTGGCGGGCGTGTCCCGGTCCCCGAGGGCCTGGGTCAGCACGCGCTCCAGATGGTCCCTGCGCGGCGGCAGCGGCGCTATGGGGCCGCCCCTCGCCGCGCTGGCTAGGAACCACAGAGCAAAGATAACCTCTGCTGTCATGGCAACCGCCTGCAGCATCACTCTCCCCCTTGAGCCCCCACCCCCCCCCCCCTCCCTCCCTCCCTCCCTCCCTCCCTCCCTCCCTCCCTCCCTCTCCCTCCTCCTCCTCCTCCTCCTGTTCCTCCTCCACCAGCTAGGTGGGTAACTGGTGTTGGCTCACATAACACTCCTCACATCCCCGGTGCAAGCGGGTCCATCTGAAAGGACAAGAGCGACAGTGAGGGCGGTATATGTTGTTAAATGTCACATGTCATTGACATTGCCTTTGTTCTGTTCCTGTATCGAACGCTTCAAAAAAAAAATTACAGGTGTTCACACCTGACAGTGACTTCAGAGCCCTGACTTCAGAGCACTGTCAGGCAAACACCCTGCAGTTCCTCACGTAAGCATGTAGGATCAGTGAATTGGATTGTCGGAGTAGGGCGTTTTTGTGGGACTGTGTCAAGCAATCAATGCAGCTTCACACTGGAAGACTTCCTTGCATCAATTGCTTCCAGACGTAGCAGACTGGGGAGAAAACTGATTTTTTTCTGAAGAAAAAATGTGAATGTCATATTTTTTGTTGTCCACCTCTCCTGCAGATCAGTGCCTTTTTTAACATGAATTTCATTGAATTGTAAATAGCAGGAATCGGTTTGAAACTGAGTATATAGCCATGCAAAGCATGGATAACATATTGCATTAACATTTTAAGACAATATAAATCCAAAAAAATGTTTTTTGAATTGCAATTGAACAAGGTAAATGTAAAACAATTTGGTTGGATTTTTTTTAAAAACAAGTAAAACCAGCCTTTGTCAGAAATATAGTGGTGTGAAATGTAAAGTAGTTGTGGATCTACAGGGTGAACATCACTAAACTGCCAAACCATTAGAACGCACTTGGAAACGGGGACACAAAAAGACGTCACCGATTAGCATTTCCACTAAACTGGCTGCTGCACTGTGGACTTGTCTTTTATATCAGCCTGATCCGTACAAGTTACTGGAATTTCAATGGCCTGCTCCCAATCAAGACACCTGGCTACTTTGCGGCGCCGTCTGTGGCCTAGTTGCACTCATTAATCACTGAAGCACACTTATGTTGTGTGACGGCAATGTGGACACGTGTAGCCCGTGCTCGGCAGAAGCTGGGAGCTGACCGACTCAATAGAGCTGTGAAGTTCTGTGAGGGCTCAATAATGAATGTGGCTGCACAGCTTCGGCTGATTTGTAAACTTCAATGAACAGATCCTATCCAAAGACAGCGGGCGCTCTTTTAAGTCTACTCGCTAGTAAATGTGCTGTTGGGAAATCCAAGAGAATCTAAAGGGGTTTCAAAAATGAAACATATATCTATATCTATTTCTGGGACAAAATGAAAAAATGCCTTCAAACTCAAAATCTTCAATTACATTTGATGAATTGTCTTAAATTAGTGAAATATATGGTATCTGCCGGATAAAAAGTAGTAGTAGTAGTAGTAGTAGTAGAGAAATAGAGTGATGCTGAACAACTGTTATTTGGCCATGCCATAATAGCTGGCTTGTGCGGCTTGTGTTAGCGACAGCATCCTTGGAGCCACTGTGGTACCAAAGAAGCCAGCAGAACGAAATGAATACAGATAGAGTTGCAACTTGCGGTGGGGAAATACAGATAGAGAGATAGGGAGATAGACAGAAAAATACATGGTGACAATAAAGGAGGGCGAGAGGAACAGTACTAGACAAAATTACACAGAGAAAACAAGATAGAGCCGGGAAGTCTGCATGGAATAGCGACAGAGGAAGCGTTACAGAAAGAGAGTGAAATAGCACAAGACAGAGGGAGAGAGGGATAGAGAGAGACAGAGGGAGACGGCGGGTAAGAGAGAGAGACAGAGGGAGAGAGAGAGAGAGAGAGAGAGAGAGATGAGCCAAGGTCTCATTAGCAAAATAACCTCATTTGGTTTTCTCAGCCTCAGCCTCTCCACCTTAACAGCTGTCGTCACGGCTGCTGTTTTCACACACTGCTGCTGGGTTGCCCTGGGTGTGCATGTTGGTGCCTTGTCTCTGGTGGGCTAAACTGGGATGCATCGTCAGACTGTCTGAACCTTTATGCGTGCTTCTTGGTTTTTTTTGGTTGTTTTTTTTTGCCTCGATCCATACAGAAACATCTAGGCAAACATCCATCCAACTCTGTGTTGGCCTCGTTGAGCGATCGATACACACTGGAATTGATCGATTGTCCCACACTGCATCCCGGATCCAGTTAAGATCTTGTTTGCAAAAATATGTCATCTTAATTGGAAATGGTGGTGCCCTGCCTTATCTGTGACATCACAAAAGGTTTTGCATTTTGTCAACCATATCTGGTGAAAAATGACACATCACCCACCGTTGGGGCTTCAGAACTAAATCCACATTCAAGACGATGTTTCCCAGCAATAAGCTGGAAAGTTGTGGCTGTACTAGAGGGCACGAATTAATAGAGACCAGTGGGCTGTATGTCAAATAAGACTTGGTTTTCCCATGGCGGCCCGGTGAGGCTGAGCTATTGTGTTATTACCTCTGCCAAGGAGGACATGTTTCCGCCCAGGGTCGACGGATTGTTTTTCTGACAGATTGTCGAGCGGAAAAAAAAAAGCACCCTTAAAAGTTGTGGATAATGGTGCGGTGCAGTGGTGCATTAGATCATGTTTTATGATTCCTAAGGAGGGAAAAGTACGTTTATTAAAAGACAAGGATTGCGTTATATAGTGTCCGTGTTTGTCAGTGTGACATCCGATAGGGGAAGTGAAAAGGGCATGGTTTGATCACCAGACCGCTCCAGAATGGGAGGCAGTTTGGATAATCCTACACAAAAACTTTAGGGCACCATTAAATTCAAATAATGCATGTAAAAACTCGGATGGGGAAAAAGAATTTCCCATCCGGGATTAATAAAGTACCCCCTTATCTTATCAGCAGACTGGGGGGCCATGGCTAGATGAATAGAGGCTCACTGGGTCTGGGATGAACCATGGTGGGAAAACCCCATCAACGCACACACACACACACACACACAGACGCACACACACACACACACACACACACACACACATGCACACACACACGCACATGCACACACACACACACACACACATGCACACACACACACACACACACACACACACACACACACACACACACACACACACACACACACCCCAGCCTCAATTTTCGGTCTCCAAAGACAAATCAGAGGTTTAATTGAATTGAGCATCATGCTACACCATGAAAACAAGCGATAAGCAGAGCCAGCACTTGATAGATGATGATAAATGATAGCAGACAGCTATAGAGTTGGAGAAGATGCTTGTGAAATGCTGATTTTGGTTCTGCCAGTGACTTTGTGTTTCACCGCACTCACTCTTTCTCGCTAATTGCAAAGGACATTGAGTAGGCCTAGCACAAACAAATGTTTAGTTTCGAGAAGAGTGGGCGTTGCAAGTTGCATAATCATAGATGAGCTTTTGAAGCACCACTTTGGAAGGAGTTTCAAATTTTGAGATTGTTATGCTAATAAAATGTGTACGTTTGAAAATGTGCAAGTTGTGGCTGGAACCGGTTAATAACGGCAGCGGTTGGCAGGCGTGGGCTACCATTACACAGCCCAGACATGTAGAGGGACTCTGTAGGCAGCCACTAAGCAGAATGTAGCACCATAAAATACCCAATGACCACACAAACAGCTGTTGTGTTTTCCAGCCCTGGTGCTACCCGCCACATTCGCCTCATTTTCACTTTGGCTTCATTCTCTAGTCAAGTCTCACAGTGTTCATTATCAGAACAAAATACACAGCTATCGATATGGAGAGGCACAGGACTGATGGCCAGAGGTGTTTCCGCAGCCTAACAGAGTATTCTTAATTAGAAAAACGCTGGGATCACTCCCTGGGACTGATGTGTGCAGAGCCCATTGTGCAAAACAACACATTTTCAACAATGGCTGCTCTGGTGTTTCCTGCAGATTAAGACCCTTAACCTACAAAAAAACATACCACACATTGAACCACACAAACCATGACGCCGGCCTCATCGCGATCTATCAGGTTACGCTCAGAGCTGACCAGAAATTGTGTGGAAAAAATGTGTAATTTGTTCACATTCCACGTTAAATGCATTGCGAAACCAAAGCAAGGCTGTGTGGATGTGGATATTGGGTTATGTGTACCATAACCCAATGTCGCGCTGCGTTGGACAGCTGGTTTGGTACTGGGAGCCTTCCACGTGTTGCTTCATTTAATCCTTCGTTTCCAGTTGTGAGGTATCGCGTGTGGTTGCACTCATGGAAGCTGACGTTTTTAGCATGCCACATCTGAAGCCGTCTTTATGGTCTGACTGACTGTAAAATGTAATGTTTTCTCAGCAGTACAGTGGTGTGTGTGTGTGTGTTCACATGGTGCTTCCAAGAGCAATTCTGACCACTGCCAAACTCAATTCAACATGGTTCCATGAGTTTTGAAATCATAGGACCTAACGGGTACTATTCTGGTGCAGTGCGAGGTATTTGTTTTACAACCACATAATATTTACAATATTACTACTAATCAATAATATTTGTG
Organism: Urophycis tenuis; assembly: GCA_036785325.1. Lineage (NCBI taxonomy): Eukaryota > Metazoa > Chordata > Actinopteri > Gadiformes > Phycidae > Urophycis > Urophycis tenuis. The sequence goes on from JAXIVH010000004.1 coordinate 9,472,810, forward strand.
TTACCATATCATGACATACAACTGAATAACTATCATTGCAACGCTGTTCTGCTAGTCAAATGGAATATGTGATTAATGTGATAAAACACCTTGATAGGTAATTCTAAAGATGTTATGAACCAAAGCTGGAGGATTTTAATGTGTGAGATTCATATCAGTAACCCACAGAGCATTCACATTCAGCTGCTGAATTCCTTCAAGTTACTTCTCTGCCAACAATAACATACGTTAAGAAACCTCATTAATTCAATTATCTAGCTAAGGACTTGGCAAGCAGGATCATACTAATTATGGGCCTAATGTTGTTTTAACAATCTGTTAGACATGAGAGATTATCACTTTTAATTTGCACTCGGCATTAAATATAAATTGCATATTTATATTAGGGTGAGGCAATAGATGATTAACATTTGAGTAGAAAGTAAGTAGCCTATATACCAAATAAATGCCGAACCTTGTATCATAATTGATACTAAGATGAATATTTCAGCCAGAAATGTTGCATAACATTAATTCTGAGTTTGTTATTTTAGAAAGTTAACACAGACTATTTTAACAGTATGGAAATGAAGGCTGGCAATCTCATCTTTATCCCTGAAGAAAACAATCCCGAATCTTCACAAGCATATTAGGTTCCTTGCTACAGTTCCCTGTCTAGTCGTCTTTTGATCAGCCTAGAAATGTAATTTGACTGGAAAACAATACATGCTACACATATTTGTTTGCCTATTGGAGCAAAACAAGAAAAATTGCAGTGGCAAATGGAAATGCAACAATCAAACATGGCTCATTGTGGCAAATGTTTATTTAAGAAGCCTATGTTCTTCAATTAAAAACTAACTATTGTGCTGCTTGTAAATCTGACGAGCGAGTGCTGACTAACAATTTCGGGCGATGAAAGAAGGCATGTGGCATCTTTGCCAAGATAGTCATTTGCTTCATTAGACAGGTAAATCACTCAAAGTCACGTTAACATCTTAGGCCATCAAACACTGCCTCTTGTGCCATTATTATGTGCTTCCACCATGCTGAAGAACAGCATGTGCCTTAACTGGTACAAGTTTTTACTTTTCTTTGATTGAATTGCCAAGGTCTAGATGTGATTAAGAAGCAGCACAGGTAAGGCTAACCAGAGCCACCTGGCCTCCTACCTTTTCACCACTCTAGACCTCTCTTTCCCCACCAAATACTATGTTCTATTTCTTTCTATTCTTGTGCACAATATAATTGACCTGCATTTGATCTCAAGATGCCATTGGAATGCATGTGCACCATTGTTTTCCGTTGCTACTTTAAAACGCATGTTTTATTTGGTGTATGGCTTTATAACTGGGACAGTTGTAGACAATGGCCAGTGCTAATTAACCGGCATAAATAATCAATCCCGTCGAAAAGGGAAACACATTTACAAGGGAAATAGCGTGGCCAACGGGAAGCCTTGTGAAGGCATGGCTTGAGGCGTTCACCTCAGGCAGATGCTTCGGGGGGGGGGCACTGCTGTCTGTGGTATCCACATGACATCAGCCTAGAACCTTCTCGCACCGGATAACGTTAGCCACATGTCCTTGTAATAAGTCAAATCAGTGAGAACGGGCATGTGTATTGATGAATAATGTATCGTGTTTATCATTCTGGTGAGCAGCTGATGTCAGTAGATGTCATCCGCACAAGAATTCAACATTTATCGTCCAACATTTATAAGTCCAGTATTGGTCGACTTCAGCTCATGGCTGCTCACAGAAGATGGGATTTAAAGGGTTTAGATGGTTGGAGCTGGTGGGATTTGACAAGGTTGAGAAGGCATTGATTTAATGATGCACAACTTGAAAACAGGACACAGAGCTAAACGGTGTGAAATTGTGTCCTCTAATTGCACCAATGAGAAAAAGGGGAGAGTATTTCTTTCACCGCCTGCTACTGGGATAAAAGAGGGCTTCGGGGCTGTCTTATTGAATGTTATCTTACGAATGTGGAAGTTACTTGTGACCTAAATCCATCAAGGTTTCCTGGGAAAGTGGTGTAGTACCAGTGTTTCCTTCACAACTGTCACTGGGTCTGGTCCCACTGTGTCCCAGAGTACCAAGCAACAATCTCAACTGTGTAATACATCTGGTACAATGGCTAACTTCATTTGGTGCTATTGTGTGTCATTATTGTGACTATTGTTATTATTATATTATTATTAATTATAATTGTAATAATGACAACCTTATCAACATTATTATTATTATTATTATTATTATTATTATTATTATTACTATTACTATTATTATTATTATTATTATTATTATTATTATTATTATTATTAATAGTATGTTCATCATCGTCATTAGCAAAAGGGGAAGTAGAGGCTTTTGCTTTACTTTACCTTGTCTAGACGGTGTCAAACTCAATTCACTCATGTTATAACACTCATGCCAGAGGTTGTGTTGCACGGACGTAAGATCTTCACCCGCGACAGTAATGGACCTATTAAAGCCCCACGATATCTGTTAACAACGGTAGGCTGCTCCATACATTCTATAAGAGTGCAACGTTTTAATATGCCTGGCTAGAACAGTCATATATTTTCTACTCCTTTGCACTCAGCCCCGCTATGTCATCAGGCATGCATCAAACACGGGATTTCTGCATGTGTAATGCTTGGAAAAACCAATTTGAAAAGACGGCAAATTGCCACGGTACCTGTCGATACGGTCGGATTCAACTTTCACATCACCCGACATACGGGAAAAATAAAATACCCAGCAATAATCCAGCAAGAATAACGGAACCCCCCCAACGCATGAGAAAGTATTGCATTTTGTTTTACCTGGAGTGTGTCCCCGCTGTCTTCCCCGGTCCTTTTTATTGTGACGGGCTCGGCGGAAATCGAACCCGGTCCCCAGTCGTCGGCGAGGAGCCCACGAGAGCAACAAATCACCTCAGCCGAAGAGCGGGAAACTGACGCTCGAGACGACCAGGAGGACGCCTGCCGCGGGTCACACGTCTCCCGAGCTCAACTTTATAGGCTACAAGTGTAAAAAAAAAAAAAAAAAAAAAAAAAAAGCATGCGGCCCCTTTCTGTCCGCCCGGCGCTCCGCGTTGCAAGGGGATGGCGGCGTGCGTCTGCCGAGGTTCCTGCCTTCTACATTGGCACTTTTTTTTTGTGTAAAGGGTGACAAAAAAAAAAAAAGAGTAGCGCTTCTACGTCACTTGCGAGTAGCCGCCTGTCCTCGGGAACCGATGGCGCCTTCTCGCCACGAGATGGCGCTGATGCCGCTTTGGAAGTGAAGACCAAACTCAATGGAGGTATAGACACTTTGTCACACTGTTTTGTGGTAAGGTTTATTCTTATTTATTTCCAAGGTTTATTTGTGTTTAAAATACTCAAGTTGGTTATTTGGCACGTTTAATTAAATGGAAACGTCGTCTGATGGCATCGGAGGACGTTTCGCTTTGTTAATGGTCGATCTATAATGAGTGATCTATAACAAGTTAACCGCGAAATGAAAGTCATGGCGTGTCTCCGACCTGTGAAGTCATTAATATATCATTATAGCTGGCTGTGAACTCAAAGCCGCCATGGCCATAGGCCTACACCAGCACACATGCAGGACTGTGTGCCGCCGCTGAGCTTCCCCCGAGGTTGAAACGCCATTCTTCAATGTCATTACATTTCCACCGCCATTAACTATTGATTCACCCCCTCTTCAACGTTTTACCCTCTATGTGGGAATGTTTCCGTCCATAGCTCCAGCCCGGCTACTTCTGGATTTAGATTATAAAATCCATTTGAATGGTGGGACATGGATAAAATGGAGTGAGCAGCAAGTGAAGATAGTGACAGCTCATCAGTGCATGGCCATTAGCGGCCACACATTGAAGAGTTTGCTATTAATCCTTGGAAGTATTGAATATAGCTTCAGGGTGCCCGAGGACATTCTGAGTTTGGAAAACAGACACAATTTATAACAGTAGGTCTATTGAATGAAAAACAGTCAAGTTATTGTCATCATGTTCTATATTTATGTATTTACAAATGTGTCGCAGACAGTAAAAGTGGGAAGGGGTGGCAGGCATAGAAAACCATCCAAAGCAAACCAACGTCAAACATCAGCCCTAGAAACATTGGTCAGGAGTATAAAATATTCCTGGAGCGAGGTTGATTTGACAAATAGGCTATATAAAAATGTGTCAGCTCATGACATATTGACAATAAAATGAATGAACATTTTAAAACAAAAGCAATGTCAGGCTACGATCATGCGGACATGACGTATATATCTCAGCAATGAACAAAAAGAATAAATTCCATTATAAATTTCATGTAGCAAATGTGACTCATTGTGCATGATAATGATTCTAATGCAACACATGGGAAAACTTTAATTTAGTTTTTAGTAAAAAGTCTTTATTTATGGTCATATTGTTGTTTGTAAAAATTACAATATGGGATATACCCCACAGGCAAAAATAAAAACATCAGCAAACAAACACAGATGTTTTTTTTTGTTTTCATAAGAAAGTAAATACTTATGACTTACTTACTTACTTAATAACTTACATACTTACTTACAACTTATCAGAAGAAGAAAAAAATCAATGACATGCATTAGTGAGGCCAGACAAACTCTGCCATGGCGGGTCTTATCCACTACAATCCAATGATGTGGCTTTAGGACAATCCCATCAGAACCTGTGCAACCTTAATACAGAACAGCCAAGCCTGTTACCACTGATGAGAGCCTAGTGAAGGAAAGGAGGGAATATAACAAGAATACACACATGTGGAAGATTAAACATACAATTAGATCCCCCACATCAACACATCAAATTATCACATGACTAAGATAAAAAAGAAACACAACTCCAAAGCTAATCACAAATATGCAAAACTAAACCATATCATACTGTCATGGTAGAAAATGACCATAACAGAACATTAATCTATGAAAGGTTTGAAAGGAAATGTTTCACAAAGTCCTTTGGATGTGAAGCTAGAATCCACTCCAAATGGGGCTCCAGTCCGTTTGGATGTGACATATGACACATGTCATTCATACCTATGGTAATTTCACATTTCCAGTTAGCCTAACCTTTATATTCCTGGTCATGTGACATGACAAGAGTACCCGACAGTAGCAGACAGTAATCCCATGCAGAAACAGGGAGAAGACACCACACTGACAGCCAGGACACAACCTGAATATCAAACTGATTATCTAACGCAAAGCAAATAACTATTGAGGCTCGGCCTACAGTCCTGAGATCATCACATGCTGCTTACAGCACATATCGTATTGTAGAGACATAACACCCTAGTTATTACAATTAGCAGTAGGTAGCCTCCTGATGTAGCATCAGATACATCTTTCCACAGTAAGTAAAACAACCTGAGATCTTTACAGTTGCCATGATTCACGTGGAGTTTAAAAAAAAAAAAAGCATTGTCAGCAATAGGTTAGTAGGGCAGTGTGAGCTGGTAGCCTATATATGGAATATAAATATTCATAGCAAATGTACACTTATTCATGTCATCGACGATTGATTACAAGAGAGCACTGCAGTGCGGTCCTCCTCCCCCCATTCCCTCCCTCCCTCCCGCCCTCCCCCCCTCCCCCAACAATCCATGGCTAACAATTAATAGGGTGCAAACTTCTGCCTTTCTGACTTTGGCATCTTAGCGGTGTAGTGGGACAGGCCCTGCGCTAGGCTAGAGGCGGTGGCCGGGTGCATGGCGAGGACGGGGAGGGTTTTCATGCCGAGCAGGCTGGACACGGGGACGGCGTAGTGCGGGCTCTGCATGGTGGCGAGGGCGGAGGGGGAGTGGACGTTAACGGTGGAGGCGGAGGCGGGGGCGGCGAGCATGGCCATAGAGTTAGGCGCGGAGACGGCCACCTGTGCGGCCTGGGGGAAGCTCATGTTGAGGTCCACCGGGGCCATGGAGGACGCGGCCTGCATGGTGTACTTAGCCATCTCTAGGCTGCGGGCCGCCAGACAGCAGCAGGCGAAGCGTGGGAGGTGGGAGGCGGGAGGCGGGGGTGAAGGGTAGCCGGGGGGGGTGACGCAGGGTTCAGTGAGAGGATAGGAATGGGTGGCGGCAGGGAAAAAGCGGGGCGATGGAGGAGAGAGGGGGGGGGGGAGAGAGAGCAGAGAAAAGGGTGTGAGACAAAAAAGGGGGAGAGGGAGGGGAGAAAACAAGTGAATTAATGGAGGAATGTTATGTGTAAAAAAAAAAAAAAAAAAAGATGTGAAAATATGGATTGCCGTGCTATCAAGAGAAAGGAGCAGATAGGCCAGAAGCTAACTTAAGCCTATAGCCTGACCGAGAACAAGACTACCTTAACACACGAGCCTCACAGCATTTGTTCCACCTTGGGCTAGAGTGTGGTTTGCGATGCGAGGACAGGCCGAGAGCACGCGGGGGGGTCTTACCTGGCATTGATAAGATACTGAGCCACGCTGATACTGGCCGGGGAGCCTGTGATCGTGACTTGCCGCATGGGTGAGCCATCAGCGGTGCTGGCTATCTTAATGTGGGCTCCGGATACCTGGCGTATCTCATGGATCTTGCTGCCTTGTCTTCCAATTATGCAGCCAATAAACTGGACAGAGCGGGAGGAATCGGGTGAATAAAAATAAGCCTCATGCGACAGACTATTTACAAATCAGACAATTAAACAGTTGCTTCTATGCCCGGCTTAGGCCAATGAATCGTGCCGTAATGAGGGCACATATTGCTGTAAAACATTAATATGACATTTAAAAAAAAAACATGAAAAGCAAACAGTGACATTTGCAATCACACACCATAATGAATGGGAGCCTCTTTGGGTGTTAGTGAATGACAACATTTACATGTACTTAAGCTCATTACACATTAAATAATCAGTAGAAATTGATTTTTACTGTCACCGTGACATTTAACTTCACCTTGTCTTCATGCTTGAATGCTGTCTTGTTAAATTGCATACATACATCCACATACAATATTGCACAAGTTATAGTACTATTATTGTTGTGAATTATTGAAACTGTAATACACAGTGTTGAAGGACCATGAACACCTAAAGAGACATTCTTTGGTGCAGCTTTGATCCGTGGCGGCAATCTGTATATTTTCCCTTTTAATGCACCATTAAGCATTATTTGTTTCTGAAAGGAAATCGTCTGAGCTTAATTGCACACTGCGTCTGTGAGAGACCGTTTTTTGGCTTATAAATCCATGGACGGTGTGCCTTGCTTCATTACCCTGGAGTGCATGTTTAGAGCGGCACAGGATGAGATCGTACCATTAAGAGGTGTCACGGGGGTGTACGTTTTAATGGAACCCAGAACAGATGCACACTCACGTCGTTGGGTATGGCCAGCTCCTGTGAACTCGTCGGGGCAGATGCGTCCAGTCCTGAAAAGCAGGACAGAGAACGAGTAACACCTGTGTTGGGCTAATGGTATTCATTGTTCACGTCAACTGGGCTGGTCTCTCTGCTGTGCTCAGTCCCTGATGCACTCAGACGGCTTACTAAAGAACATGCATTTGACAATCAGCAAGCATATCATAGCAGAGGCACAAACATGCACACACGCCAACAGTACTCAACACACAATAGCCAATTGGCCACTTTTGTAGTTTTTTTTTACTTTGATAACAAAACACAGCCCGTGTGTGTCGCCTACTGCACATAAACACCAAATAGCTTATCTAAATGAAATCTCAGGATTAAGACCAGCTCTCTGTGTTGCATAAATAATGCAGAGTGCTCTGCCTTGTCGTTAGTTGTAAAAGGACATTGAATTAGTTGTTGGATGGAGCAATGGGATGTCTGAGGATGGGAGCGGAAGGGGCCATGACGATGTTAGAATTAAGGGAGACATGCTGAAGAGGTCAAGGGAGGGGATGGGGACATATCAGGGTTCATGAAGGGACAACGGGGCAAATGGCTTTGTCATTTTGGTTTGTTAAGTAAGTGATCGATGGTCAATATTTACAATGCTAACAATATTCTTTAAATGTGTTTGACATTTCTGTTTCAAAGATATGGGCCTTTGTTTTCTTTTTCTCGAGAGGTTTAAAAAATTGCCATGCTCTCCGTATCGATATATGAAATAGCAGGAGAGGACGATACAAAATTATATTGAAAGATTTAGCCTCTCAAAACTTTAGTCTCAACAAGCAATTATATATTCCCTCAGATTGAAGAGCAGCGTCAATGTAAGGGTATCTGCTATGCTACTTCATATTAATATTAATATCGCTCCAAGGGGTTGTAAGAGAATTATCTAGAGGTTACCTATGTTTATAAAAAGAAACATAATTTGCATAAACGTTTAGACCCGCAGGAGGCAGAATTGTTTTTGTGACAATGTAAACAGACTTGGATGTCCTTGGACAGAAGGGGATCGGTGATGGTGTGATTTTAAAAGGAAGCATATGTTTGGAGAGAGAGATACAGAGAGGGACAGAGAGAGAGAGAGCAAAGGAGAGTGCGAGAGAAAGTGGGGAGTGAAAGAGAGCGAGAGAGAAAAAGAGTGGGAAAGTGAAAGAGAGAGAGGGAGTGGGAAGTGAAAGAGCGAGAGAGAGAAAGAGTGGGAAAGTGAGAGAGAGAGAGGGAGTGGGAAGTGAAAGAGAGAAAGAGAGAGAGAGAGAGAGAGAGAGAGAGAGAGAGAGAGGGAGTGGGAAGTGAAAGAGAGACAAGGAGACATGGACTTCCCCAGGGATCCTTGGGTACGTACCAGGGAAGGTAGGGTTGCTCTGCCCAAGGGAAGGGAGGGGGATATGCTGCATAGCCAACTGGTGAAGCTTGGTCAACTGCAGGGTAGGAAGGAAGTTAGAGCTAACCAATCAGACTGGATTATTTCAGAGGCGCCCGAGAGCTACAATACCACGAGCCAATCAGAGGCTCACAAACGAGATCGACGATTGTGTCGAGATGCGGCGAGATGCGTTTTCTCCGGAGGAATCGCGCTATTGTGGCGGTTCACAGTGAAAGGCACAGTGGTGCGTTTCTCTATAGCAGTGTGCTGTAAGGGGCCCATTGTTGTTTATCATTAAGGGGTTGGCATGATATTGTTTGTGATTAGATACGTGATCAATCAAAGCACGCAGCTATGGTTTGTTAGAGTTAGTAATGTCAGCAGAACAGGGAGTTTGTCGGCCATTCTTGCTGAGTAAGAGGGAGACAGAGGGCGTGGTGGTATCTTGGGGAGGGATGGTTCAGGGCGAGGTCATCAGGGGACAGGTGCAGAGTGGACCACTCTATTGAACACACACTTACATCTTGAGGTTGTGAGAAGGTATACTGCCCTGGATGCCCTGGAATGACAAACGCCTGGGACACGCACACACACAGACACACAGACACACACACACACACACACACACACACACACACACACACACACACACACACACACACACACACACACACACACACACACACACAAACAATTGCTGTTATGTCATTGATTTTTTTTTTTTTCTCATTCAAAACCGCTTTGTTCCTCTCGTTTGTCTCGTTTTTTCTCGGAGAGCCGTAGCGTCAGGAAAAGTATTACACGGAAATCTACCGCTGCGTTTGACATAAATCAAATATAGCCCACTTCCAGAGTCCACCAATACCGCACGCCAGCATTTGTGAACAGTTCAACTGAACTGGACGGGTTCATTACCGTTATGCTTTCCGCGCCGTGCTTTGTGTCGTAAATCTTGATTTGGCTTCAATCAGCTTAATACAAAACCCACAATGTAAAAAGAACGCGGCGCCATTGGATTTCACTGTGTCAATATGTTTCTATATATTACATTTGTATTCATTCACCATGAATACAAATGATTTCCCTATTGTTGTTAATTGTACGTAGCCTACGTTATGTGAGCTGTCTGTTATGAATAGAGCCCATCAGTTCCGAAGTATGAATAATTGCATACTTGTTGTAAGATATATGTACACAGCCGACACACACACACCAGAAGCCAAACACATTAATGTTTGTTCCTTCTAGCTCGTATTTTAATCAACTCATCATTCTGTCAGAAAACAGGAAGGTGTCCCTCTGGTGGTGAAAACCCCTACTCTGTACGGTGAGTGGCCACAGTCTAACCACCACATCTAATTGTTTTTTCGCGTACAAAGACATCCCGGTGGTGACCGGGAGCTCTGAGAAAGCGATGGCACCGCAGTGTTGGGGCGTCACGGGGATGCTTACCGGTGCGCCGTGCTGCTGGGACAGTGCCCCGTGGCCACCAGCCAAACCCTTAGGGCGGTATGGAATAGTGGCTCCCTTTGGAGGCGACTGGAGGATGAAATGAACAAACATTTTATTGCTATATATTACATATGGGGGAAAAAAAAAACTTAGCCCCAGCTATTTGAGCAAGTAAGGGATGTAATCCCGGTTTTTTTGCCTTCCTATTTTTGTTCCATAAAGGGAGAGAAGACAAAATGCTGTCGGACATGGAGGCCATTTACAACCACATAAAAAAAAGATAGAATTTCCCGAACTCGAGGTGTAATACAACAAATGTGTGTTATTTCGGTTCTTTCAAAGATACAATCTTTCACGGGAATAGCAGTTAATACAACAACAACAACAGCAAAATATCGAACAAATGCACAATTTGATACCCTATGATATCTCAGGCACACCTTAAATGACACAGGGGCGGTGGAAACAAAAAAAAGAGAGCGGAACGTGTAAATGTTTTAGTTTTTTTTTGCGAGGACATTTTGTTACCTCCAGCATGACGGAGCAGATATGCCGCACACATTGGGTGATGGCCTGCGGAGCACCGGAGATGGTGACAGCCCTCTCTGTTGAGTCGGGCAGCATGTCTCCTGCCACTTGCACCTGGGCCCCCGTGGTCTGTGACATCGCAACAGAAACAGGAAACGCAAGTGAACAAAATGGGGGGGAAATCACACAGTACAAAGGGGTAAGAAAGCCTCGCTGACATAGAATAATATTGTTTTGTTTTTTTTGCATATATGATACGCTAGATATATCAAATTTAGGAAAGTTGAAGGGAAAAAAGTGATGGAGTTAAGGAAAACAAACAACAATGTTATTGATGTCACGTTAAGAAAATGAATGCATTTGGATGCGTGGCTAATGTGGAGGAGGATTTTTTTTGCCACGCCTGTTTGTATTTGAGGAAAGTAAATCAACGCATGAATCCACATCATCGTCGAGGAAACACAAAGTCAGACGACACAGCAGAAGAAAAAGGGCGATGCGCTGCGCGTACCTCTCTGATCTCCTTGATCTTGGAGCCTCCTTTGCCAATCAGCGAGCCACACTGGCTCCCGGGGAACACCAGACGCAGGGTGACAGGCGGCTTGCTCGTCACGTTGCTGTTTGTCATCGCCGCGGTAATATCCTGTGGGAGAGTTCCGGAAGCAAAAATAAATAAATAAATGCAACAGGGGGCTCACAGACTTGCCTGGAGTTCACTTTCGTCTATTGTTTTTTTTTTTTTATAAGTCATGTTTCAGAAAATCCAGCCTTAAAAACCACGGGGGTTGAAATTGCGTGTTTGCGTTTAATGCGGGAGGGGGTATGTGTTTAGATGTCGTGCCGCCAGACCTCCTCAAACCTCTCGGCGATCATGGAGAAGGCCCTGAAGAGGCCTTCGGTGGGGCCCGTGATGGTGACGATCCTCTCCGGGGACGAGCCTTCCGATATGTTGATGCGAGCTCCGCTCTGGAAGCACATTAGCAATTCGCCCATTAAAACGCTTGACTTGGTGTGTTTTGGGGCTTCTGTGTTTTTTTAATTGGTGCCTGTTGCCGGAAAACAAACATGCCTCCTCTCTCATCTTCTTCACCGTTTCCCCTTTCTGAAAGAGTGTGAGAGGACACAAATCAGACGCTTCATTGGTACCAGATCAGTTATGTGAAGTCAATATGAGAATAATGAACAACTGTATCATCCTATAAACATGGTTATAAATTACCAATCTTAATAACCCTGCAGGAACCCAAGGGGAGCTTTGCACCAGCCAATCAATGTTAGGATGACACATAACGCATTCATTAAATTATAATTATTAGAGATTAAACTAATTGTTTTGACTGCCGCGTTTTGTGAATATCTTAAACTGGGGCTGGTTCTGGTATCCCAAAGAGCCGTGTCAATTTGGATTTTCCAAATACAATAATGCAATTAATCAAGAACAGCATTAAGTACCTTTCCAATGATGCTCCCCACTTCCTGTAAACAGAGACGAGATTGAAAAAAAAGCATGATTATGGGGCAGTACAAATGAAAAAACCAATCCATTAATCACCACTGTTGATGGGATTCTACCCATTCAGTATGAGTCATTCATAAAAGAGAAGGGGGGGGGGGTGGTGGCATTTGCGATGAAGCGTTTGCAAACCTTTCCATGCATCAAGAGTCTCAACGTGAGGGTGACGTTCGGCCCCGCCTCCGATCCCTGCAGCTCCTCCATATCAGACATCTCCCGTGTTGCTCAGTCGTTAGCGTAAACACTCTGCAAAAACGAAAAAAACGGGGAGACAACACAGAGAAATGAGTCGCCATCGCCAGAGTTTGAAGTACGGCTTACTGGAGGCTCAACGCATTAGCATCTTGATGCAATCACCCCCTGCGACGGGGAAGCAACGCTCTCTCCCATATTGCATGTGTTCAAGACGGGCGATTTGAGCACGCCGTGAGTGCCCTTGGGGAGCCGCGGCGTATTAACATACTCGCATGACACTGTTCAAAGTTTGTTTTGTCAAAGAGTGAGCATGTGCCCTCCACCATGAGGCTCTCCCGTATGTTTCAATGTTTTCATGGCGTGTGTCTGCGTGTGGTCGGCGACACGGCAAGCTGTGATTTCCACGCGGAGTTAATCGCACTACGTGTGACTCCGTGATGACCCTAGATACACAGGCGGTGGGACAAACTGTGGTCATACAAAAAGCTAATAATAATTTGAGAGGGAGCTATTTTCCTCAGTCTGAAGGTAACAATCCATCCATTTCACCTCCAGTACATGTTTGATTACTTTTGTATATCAGGGGGCGGTGGCGATGTTAGTGTGACCAGTCAAAAGAAGTACCCATATAATAAATGCAGCTTCAGTGACTCCCTGGCCTTAGATATAAATGGAGACACTGTTCCACCGGGAGCGAGGATCAGGTGAGAACTGTATCACCATCGTTAAAAAAAAAAAAGCTGCTTCCAAAAATAACGACGTAAAGCACACAAAAGTGCCACTGTTTGAATGCACGGGGCCCCATGTTTCAGGAATAATGAAGGCCTGTGTCTGTGTGGTTGTAATCGGCGAGGGGGGAGCTGTCGTTGTATGGTCCGTGAACCCGTTCAACAGAAGGTCGGCTGGATGCGTTACGTGAAGGGCTTTTACATCGCAACCTCCGCCATTTCAGAAGCAAAGGAGCAGTCTAGAATGTTAATGTGGTATGTTTGTGGTAATGTTTTTGGTTCACTGTTCACAGTGAATCATGAATAACGGGCAGAAAGGATTGTGATTTAAACTGCAACAGCCTTTCTAATATGAGATGTGGCAAAATGTGCGTTGATTTAGGATTTTATGGTACTACAACTGTCAAGAGTCCTCTCAATATGGTGGAGCATCGCCATCAAAATATCCCATGATGCATTCTGATATACATGCCCAATTAGGTTACAAGGTAAGCAGGAAGTGTTTAAACACTGATCTACCATCCAGTGAAATATAAGTGGTTTTAAAGCAGACTTTAAATATTTCCAAATGATACATTAAAAAAATAAAATAGAACCCTGCCTTTGTCTTGATTAGCTTTCTCTTTGATTTGTGACTACAGTCACGGTGTTGTGATATTGTAGGTTAGCCCAATGTTCGTCTGGCCAAATTAGTGAGAGGCTTTATAGCCGACACGAATTACCAAAAATCCTTTTTAACCAGAAACGGAGATGATGCAATCGGGGGGAAACAGCATTGGGGGAGAGCCCACAAGGTGTGGCCGGTTAATCCGCAAACCAATCCAACCGCAGTGTGTTCTATTTTTTTATGTAACGATATCATGTTTGACCTTTCACTCTATCAAATACTCAAGGAACCCACTGAACAAAGAATTCTCTTTCACCAATCCACATCTAAAACACAGAACAGAAACCTGCACTGAGGTGGTCCAAGCGTGACACATTGATAAATGCCAATGAAATAAAGAGCTCTGTGCATAATGAGTTTTCTGTGTAGCCCACGGATTACATTTAGTCATGGTAAAATAAAATGGTTATAAACTGCATATCAAATGAGTAAATTGCAGCAGAGAGTGGAACGGAACTCTATGTACAAGGACATTTGCACATGGTCAATATTCTGGAAATGTAACTGCACCTTATGTCATTACCCACACTGCTATTCGCCAAACTGCATTTCATTCACCCTCTGTTCAATGATGATAATAAAGTTCAATCTAATAACTAGAAGACAGTGTGTGCAAGCCTGTGCTCTAATGTGTGTTTGTTTGTGTATGAGGGTGTGTGTGTTTCTGTGTTTGTGTATGAGAGTATGTGTTAATGTCCATGTGTGTGTTTGTGCATGAGAGTGTGCGTGCATGTCTGTGTGTGTGTGTGTGTGTGTGTGTGTGTGTGTGTGTGTGTATGTGTGTGTGTGTGTGTGTGTGTGTGTGTGTGTGTGTGTGTGTGTGTAAACATGTGTGTTTGCAGCTGTGTGTCTGTGCAAATATTACATTCATTCCAAGATGTCAGTACATTGCTGATACTAAGACAATACAACAGAGTCTCAATGACAGGTACTTCCTAACTCATAAATATCCAGTTCAGTGGCAGTCACTCACACCGTAAATGTCTGCCTATCTGTCCGTGTGTGTGTGTGTGTGTATCAGTACAAAGTTAGGGTAAAGGCAGCCAGTAAACATTGCCATCATGGCCTAATCCTATAGAGCAGGATTTGTTTAGATAATACTAAAACCCTTTTGACCCATTTCTGTCACCCCTGGCACGTCACTGCTTGCTCAAGACTTCAGAACAAAACGAGGACTACAAAACATCGCCCACATGATGGCACATGGATGACCATGGCGACCACTACAATGCAAGGAGACACACACAGCCAATAATTAGGACAATAACCCAGAGCTGAACAAAGAAGGATTTTTTCCGTCTATATATTTTGGAAAATAACATCTTGTGTGTGTCAGTGGATTACACGAAGGGCTGTGTTTGAGGGTATACATTTATTTTGAGAAAAATGCGCACAAGTGAGGGTCTCAGTTATTATTTCAAGGCCCTTAGGAAGCCAGGGGATGTAAATAGGGATTATTTTTGTATTCATAAGATTTCTTGCTGGGCATAAGAGAACCAAGAAATTTCAGTAAATAATCTACTGTTAGAGCACAATGCATGGCGTTATAATTGATAAGAACACATTTTTCCATTAATCCATGGTACCACGGCCAGACGTAGCTGTGCCATTGAACACTTGAAACGTGTGTTCCTATCTAATTATAGATTCGACATAGCCATGGTGAACTGAATGGAAGAGTACAATCCACACACGTTTAGCTCGAAAATGCAATGGAAATGTGTGTGGACCTTTCATTTAGATGCTACCAATGCAGACTACAGATGGGCAAATATTGTGGTGGCTAGCACAACCACGCTATCAACCAAAAGTTTAGACCCAGTGCACAATGACCCAATAGTAACACAACACATTGTCCACAGCTTGCCATGAATTGAAAAAATAATAACTCATTCAAATCACAAGCCAACCACATATATATAGATACATTTATAGCTATATACAGTATATGTAGATATATATGAATTTGAATACAATTGTGGTCTATCACCAATGGAAACAGGCTCAGTCTGGAGTCTGATCCTTTAATTCCCGCATGTGGCTGCCATGGGGCCTGTAACACACCGAGAACGAGAAGCAGAAAAAAAGGAACCAACCTCCTCCTCTTCGCACGACCTCTCGTACCGTTCGTACAGACACTCCTGGCTGCCGTGTCTTCTGCGTAAACGCTGTGTTCCTTACAGTCGCTCGCTGCTAAGGGTTTGCCCCCCTCTTTTGTTGTCTCGGCTACTGCCACAGAGGGTGGCCAGATGGCTTCCAAATGCCCTCAGACCGGCTGGAGCAACGCTGGCTTTGCTATTAGTCCCTCAGCTTAGCCCGGTGCTAAGCCCCTACACAGGGCAAGTGAACCCGCATCCCTCGCCTTAATTCTCCCTGTCAGCTCCGCGGATGAGAGGCGTTTCCTCTGCGGACGGCTCAACCAAGCCCGGGAGGCCGGAGGGCAGGGCAAGGGAGACTCTCTGTGGTCTGGGCGCTGTCCAGCATGGATGAACGGCCTACAGTTACACTTTTGCAGCACACACACACACACACGCACACGTGGACACAAGACAGACACACACACACACACACAGGCAGACCTCCAGGAGTTCTTTTAAAAGGGAAGAAAAAGGACGACAATCGACGCACCGCTTCGAGAAACCCACGGCTTGACGATCACAGGGAAGGAAGTGAGAATCTGGAAAGGGGGGGAAAAAAAGAAAACTTGAGGAGCTTTGTTAGCGTGAACTAGTGTGACTAACGACCCAGCATGACCGCTGTGCTGATCACTAGATTCTCAATGAGCTTCCTGTTTCACCAAAGCCCGACGTTCCCTTTTAAAACATTTTTTTAATAAATCCCTCTGTGTAAAAAATCCCCCCCTTTTTTTTTTTGCACTAGACAGCCTTGGGCACTAGTTATGAACAGGGGAGGTGGGGTGGGGGGGGGGGGGGGGGGCGTGGAGGACAATCTGATGTCTGAGGTGTTCAGTTATGTTTAGCACAATGTCTTCATGGGGTGCTCTGGCCCCGCTCCCCCCCAACACGACCCCTCCCCCCGTGCCAAGCCCTTCGGCCCCAGCCAGTAATGAGGCCATCGCGGATACAATACAAGCCCTTCTGCACAGAAACATGCATTCAGTCTGCCGCCCACACTGTGAAGGGAAATGATTCAGCCAAGCATAAGTGGCATATTTAATTACTTTTCACTGCATTGCACGCAGACAATGATGGCTGCTGTGAGGGCCATGGCTGGCAGAAGATGACCCCTGCAGACCCAAGAAGAGCTGGCCTATAAGGCCCCAAGAGAAGCTGTCACTATAGGGGGCTAAAATCAATACCCGTCATTAGAGACTGTGTGTGTTACACAGTTCATGGTGATGAAGTACAGTTTGTGTGGAATCATAGATTAGGAGAACTGTGTCTCTATGTGTGTGTGTGTGTGTGTGTGTGTGTGTGTGTGTGTGTGTGTGTGTGTGTGTGTGTGTGTGCTTGGGCACGAATGCCTTGTTTTGGAAGGCACACAATTTCCCACATTTCTTTTGTTTATACTTACTGTTAGCCACGGGAGACAACATTATGTGGTTCCACTTTTCATCTACAAAGGATTACAAATTTGGGATTACATTAAAACCCGGATTAGAGTGCTTTGATTAACAACACTAGTAGAAAACACACAGTTATTTAATGTAATTATATATAATTGTACAATTATATATATATATATATATATATATATATATATATATATATATATATATATATATATATATATATATATATATATATAGAGAGAGAGAGAGAGAGAGAGAGAGAGAGAGAGAATATTAACATTAATATCTACGATTTATTGCATTTGTGAAGAATAGTTTATCAGATATTTGCATGGAAATTAAATGTTTGCAAACTGAAAATATGCAAAATTGATCGCGCGATTGTGAAAAGTGGAATTAGTTATGGCATTATGTTGTGTGTTTGTATAGCCTATGTGTATGTTCCATATTTGTCATTATTCTCCCTTTGTTTTGTTTTTTTAAATTATGACAGGCGATTGGTTTCGTTTCTCCGGAAAAGGATTGCGAAGACGTTGTCATGAAGCCGTGGATCCACGCGGGATTCACCGTGATATCACCATGAACTTTGACCACCGTGACAGCCTCTCTTCTGAATGATCGTTAAAAAAAAACCCACAGGAGCATTGTAACTTCCGAAGCGACAATAAGGTATGTAATGGAGTTCAGAGATCTCTGCACCTTTGAAACTTACAGGAAGTGTTGCAGTCCCAGTGGCTATTCAGAAAACTTAGAAGACGTGATCAAAAGGGAGTTTACCAGGATTAAAGGTAATTTGCATGTTGTAAAGCGAATGGCATGGGCCTTTGCCGGTTTCGAGCCTGGCAGCCAGTTAACCCAGCGACGTGTTCCGACACAGGGGTAACCTATCTGGACCACGCAGGCGCAACTTTGTATCCGGAGTCAGTGGTGAGGAAGTTCTGTCTCGACATTTCAAGTAACTTGTATGGTAAGAAAAGTAGAGTCGGTGCCCATCCGAGGCTATATCATTAAATATTGTACTACACGAAACGATGACGTTATCCCAAATACGTAGTCACTTATACACACACACACACACACACACACACACACACACACACACACACACACACAGACACACAGACACACACATTAGGAGAAATACTGTTGTATTGTATTGCGTACTACTATCAGATTTACTTGATCTGGAATCAGGTAAATCATTTTTACCAAACAGGAAACCCTCACAGTCACAACCCCAGCAGTACATTGACCCATGACACTGTTGACCGTGTCAGATACAGGTAGGTAGATCAATGACACATGTTTCACTGGTGAGATGACCAGATTACTAACTTTGGGTTGCTTTTACCCTTCACTGGGCTAACGAAGCGGTACAAACAGTCACGTAACGCGTCCACTCTTGACAGGATCCTGCAGCACTTCAACACCACACCTGAGGAATACTCTGTCATCTTCACCTCCGGCAGCACAGCGGCTCTTAAATTAGTGGCTGAGACCTTCCCGTGGAGCGCCCCGACAGCCACCGAGCCGGGCAGTCTTTTTTCCTATCTGACCGACAACCACACCTCCGTGGTCGGCATTCGGGGAGCGGCTTCCGCGCGGGGGGCTCTCACCCTCCCGGTCTCGCCCCAGGAGGTAGAAGGCAGGGCGAGGGACTACGCGGGCGGGAGCGCGGACCTCAGTCACGACGATGGTTGCGGGACGCCGCACCTCTTCTGCTACCCGGCGCAGAGCAACTTCTGCGGCCGGAAGTATCCCCCGGGTCACGTACGGGGCATCCGGGCCAGACGCCTGTACCCGGCGTGCGAGCACAGGGGCCGCTGGTTGGTACTGCTCGACGCCGCCTCCCACGTCGGCTGCTCCCCGCTGGACCTGCAGCGCTGCCCCGCCGACTTTGTCCCGCTCTCGTTCTACAAGATGTTTGGCTTCCCGACGGGCCTGGGAGCGCTGCTGGTCCGGAGCCAAGCCGCGGCCTGCCTGAAGAAGAGCTATTTCGGCGGGGGGACGGCAGCTGGCTACCTGGCTGGGAAAGATTACTTTGTGCCCGCAGCCAACATCTCTGACAGGTGAAGTTACAAACCCACTTGAGTAGCTCTCAGCTATGAGTAGCTCTTAGCTTTGGCAACATTGGTTTCTGTTTTTATATGTTTTTGAATGATCTCGAGTGTTTATTAATGCATTTTTAACATTACTGTAATTAGATTTTGTTTCACAAATTGAAGGTTTGAAGATGGCAGTATTTCTTTCTTGGAAATTATTGCCCTGAACCACAGCTTTGATGCCCTGCAAAGGATCACAGGTAATATGATGGGAGATGGACGGATGGAAGGAGGGAAATAGATTTGTAAACATGGACAGTCCTTGAATGAGTGGGTTTATAAGAAGCCTCAGGGATACTCCAACAGTCTGTATCCCTTGTCTTCAGGAGGAATGGACAACATCCAGCCCCACGCCTTTGGCCTCACACGCTACACTCACATGCTGCTCTCGAGTCTTTGCCATGGTAACGGGCAGGCAGTGGCTCAGATGTACACCCAAGGCCTGTTTGACAGTCCAAGCACACAGGGGGCTATCCTTAATTTCAACCTGTTGGATGGCCATGGCCACATAATTGGATACTCCCAGGTGCAGTGTGTTAATGCCGTTCTTATTTTTTTTCCCTTGTGAACCCAATCGGGGCAAAAGCGCATCCTGTTGTGCTGTGGCCTCACACACCTTTCCAATTCAATAGGGCTTGTAGTCTACATTAGAGTATTTTTGTGTTGCTGGGGCTACGCCACCGCATATCGAGAGGACCCGAGAGCCGCAGTAATGAATGCCTTAACCTAGGCTAATGAAAGGGTTGTTGCTTTTTTTTTCCACGGCTCGCATATGAAACACAGTGGTCGTTTCCAAGACAACAGTGTCTCCCCATAATGACGAATCATTTCACGATTGATTACTAACGTAATTTAGAAATAACCTTAACACCATCCATCCATCCATTCCAACGCTCACAAAATGGCAGTGGTTGTGTTGATTGGGTTTACAGGCAGTATTGAAGGCTGGGTTATGCTTCTGCGTAGGGATTACGTAGTGATCACGCAATGGCCACGCACTTGCTCGGACGCAGTCATGATCCCGTGATGGTTCTGTGTGGGGTTTACGTGTCGAAATGCAATTCAATACCACACCGGTAGAGGGACCAGAATGACCAGAATGACCATTCTGGTCATTACATAGGGATTACTAGCGAGTAAAAAAAAAAGTTTACAGAAATTAAGGCAAAAGTTATATATATATATATATATATATATGTTGTCGCCAATCAGTCGAAGCATTTATCACACCATAGCGGTGTTTACGAGTGGAAACGGGAAAAGCGATCTCCAGCGAATGTAGTTCTGTGTTTGGGTTGCGTCGCCTCGACGCAAGTCTAGGATTTGTGGGAGGTGCACGTCAGGCCCTTGCGTTGGACGCAAGGGGGACGTAAAGGGTCCGTAAAGGGTCCGCAAGCCCCCAGTGTTGCGTCAACGCGGAAGCATAAATGAAGCATAACCCAGCCTTGAGAGTTTGCCTAGATTGGGGTGTGTGTGTGTGTGTGTTTGAATACCGCAAGCAAATTTTGATGCAATATTCACACTTGACTTCAGGTGGATAAACTGGCGAGCCTTTACAACATACATTTGCGCACGGGCTGCTTCTGCAACACCGGGGCCTGCCAGCACTTCCTGGGTATCACGGATCAAGAGATGAAGAGCAATCTCAAGGTGGGGAACGACAACAAATAGGACTTGTGTGTGTGAATGGTGAATCGGAGGTTCGACGCATACCGTTCAAGCGCCGCTATGAAGGTGACGGCCTGTCCTCCTCCTCCTCCTCCTCCCCATCCCCCCCCCCCCAGGCCGGCCACGTGTGCGGCGACAGCATGGACCTGGTGGACGGCAGGCCCACCGGCTCTGTGCGCGTCTCCTTCGGCTACATGTCCACCTTCGCCGACTGCCAGCGCTTCCTGAACTTCGTGGTGGACTGCTTCGTGGAGAAGCCGGCCCGGGTGGACCCCGTGAGGCTGGAGAACCTGCGGCGAGCGGGCAACGGGAATCCACGCGGGAACCCGGACCGGAGCGCCCGGACGGAACCGGGGGCCGCCGGCGCTGCCGAGCGGCGGGCTGAGGCGCCCCGGCCGGCAGAGCCACCCCTGGAGGGACGAGAGGGACCCCGTAAAGTTGTGGAGGCCAGCCCCCCGAAGAGCCCCTACACGCTGACCAACATCTACATCTACCCCGTCAAATCGTGCGCGGCGTTTGAGGTCAGTGCATCCACCGTTGTTTTTTTTGTTTTCACGTTGGCGGTGCGCCATGATGACATCGTTGAAAGTGATCACCTTGGTGTGATGGCGTTGTGTTCCCGGATTAACGTCTGGGGTTAAACGCGAATACAAATACACACAAGTAGTCTCTCTAGTCCTCCCTGTCGGAGCCGTTCGTTTCGTGTGTGCAGTGACGTGACCTTGAGGTTTGTCTGTGTGGATTGAGTAAGAAATCACAAGGGGGGGGGGGGGGGGGGGGGGGGGCGCACAATTTCTTAACAGCTGCAGACTTCAGGGCGGAATACAGAATGCGGAACGGATTGGCTATGCGGTTGATAAGGTCAACTCCATGACGTCACTTCCTGAATCCAATTTCCGCGACTGGCCACACCCACTGTGGCACCCATGTAATTTGTAGTATGTAATCTAAGCGTGTAATAACCTTATGTACAGGGGCTCCTGTGCCTTTGTGACAACGTGCACACTGGTGGCGCAGGGCTGCCTGTGCTGTGCTTTAGAGGCTTCACTGTGTGCAATTTCTGCTGCTGGCTCCATTAACCAACCACTGAGCCGTGGTGGCGACCCACTGCTGTTGCTGCAGCGAAGTTTCCAGTCCCGAAATTATGTTGCACACGTACTGTCAGGATCAGAGCAAGGATGGATGTGTTTCATTATAGGATTGCCATGAACACCGGGGAGTTTCAAAGATTTCCAACCAATGTTGCTTTTTTTTTTTTTCCTCCTTCCCTTGCATTTTTCTCCACCCAGGTCTGCGACTGGCCGGTGGGGGCCTCCGGGCTGCTGTACGACCGGAGCTGGATGGTGGTGAACGGCCACGGCGTTTGTCTGAGCCAGAAAAGGGAGCCGCGCCTGTGCCAAATTGTACCGCAGGTCCACCTGTCCCTGGGGCGGCTGTCACTCCAGGCACCAGGTACTCCAGGCACCAGGTGCACGGCGTGCATCCGCGTCGTACTGCAACGCAAAACGGTGTAATGCCTTTCTTGTGGTTGGGTTTTTTGTGTGTGTGTGTGTGATTAAACTCTCCTTGCAGGGATGGATAACCTTTCGGTGCCGCTGGAAAGCATTGCTACAGTAAAAACAAGTCAAAGGGTGTGTCAAAGCAAAGTCTGTGGTGACAGGTTAGTCGGCCTTTTCTCAATTTATAAGACAAAGTATCTCTAATATAACGCCGCACACCCAGTCTTTTCGACGGACAGCAATTTGGTTTTTCCCTCGCTAACTTTTCCATGACCAATGAGAGCCGCGATATTTCTATAAACTGTGCAGTAATTACTGCTCTACGCTGCCATACTTTTCTCACACAAGTCCCAAGTAAAGGGACTATTCTGATGGCGTTCCGAGATTCCATGTAGCGCCAAAGAAAATCCTTTTCTTCTGGGGGGGGTCCAGTGGAGACTCATAGATTCTGGATCCTGTCACATGTGCCGACCCCCTGGTCTTCCAGGGTGGAGACGGTGGACTCTGGTGAGGAAGCAGCGACGTGGCTCTCTGATTTCCTGGGTCAGCCCTGCCGTCTCATACGCCAAAGTCCTGACTGTGTCCGAGGAGGGAAGGAGAGATCGCGTGCAGGTGGAAAAAACAAGGCTGCTGTTTCTTGACGTGTGACCGGAATGCATGAGAGCAGTGCGGTAATGTGTGCTATTCCCCTACCAGGGGCCTCGGCTGCTGTGCTCTCCCTTGTTAACGAAGCTCAATACCTCTTAATCAACCGAGCCAGCGTGGAGCTCCTCCAGGAACAGATAAGAAGCAGGTAAAACACAGAATAAGCTTTTAACACAACGCGCCTCATCGTGTATCGATGCTGTGGCGTTGACTGTGAGACTGCAGTGGGGGTTGTGGAACTTAAAAGACAAACTACAGTACACCGAATCCAAAATGAGTTGAACGTTTATCGATAGATACGCGATAAAGAGACCTCCTTTGTTTAGTGACAAAAACAGTCGCTGCTGAAAAGCCGGCAGCCACTTTGAGCTGGAATTGCAAATTAACATGCCGTGCTCAACGCTCCTTCTCCTTCTCCGCCGTGGAACAGACAGGAATTCCCGGAAGACCGCCAGCCTGCCGACACGCAGAATCTCATCAGTCGCTTTCGAGCCAATTTGGTGGTCGCTGGGGTGGAGCCATTCGAGGAGGACACTTGGTCGCAGCTGACCATCGGAAACGCTCCGTTTCTGGTGAGTCGACGCATTGATCGCGTTTAATGAATGAGTGGCGGAATTAATAGACGAGTAGTGGGGCTTCAGGGGATATACAAAAAAAAAAAACACCACCCCAACAACAAGAGATGAATTGAAATGTAAGAAGGGGGAGGGGGCTTCACCGTGTGCTTCTGAACCCGCGATAAGGTCGACGGCCGATGCGAGAGGTGCCCGGTGATTTGCGTGGACCAGGACAGCGGGACCAAGACCCGGGCGCCGCTGCTGGCGCTCTCCTCCTGCCGCCCGGGCAAGAAGGTGCGTCCGTCCACCACCGACGCCGCCACCTCGCCTTTCACGGCCAGCGTGGGCGGCGTGCGGCGCGGCGTCCGGAGACAGCCGACCATGACTTTTGCGTTTGCGTTGATGTTCACGCAGGCTGTGCTGGTGGTGGTGTGCTGGTGTGTTTGTTTCCTTTCAGGCGACCTTTGGAGTGTACCTCAGCCGCCGGGCTCAGGAGGACTCGTCCCCAGCCGGGACTCTCTCTGTCGGAGCCGCCCTGCTGCCACGGACTGCTGATGCCTCCTCCTGAATATGTGGCCGTAGATATTTATTTGCGTGTGTATTTCCATTGCAGTGGACTGTGTGTCAGTAACTTAAATTGTTTGAATGTTTTTTTTTTTTTTATTGAATAATGGACACCTTTTTATATGTGCCTTATTGACATTAATGTTACATGAAACATGTAAAAGAAAATTGGCGATTTAATACATAAAATGATTAATAACCATATGTGTGAGATGTGCTTGAATTGTATTGAATCATGTTTAGGCAATCTAAAACCAGTGCCTACACGTACATGCCACATACCAAAACGTTCAGCATTGAGACTCTGTTAATGTGTCACAACTCTCTCCTGCTGCCAAAGTCCAAGAAAAGAAGAGTTAAGGCTGGTTTATGCTTCTGCGTACGGATTGCGTCGTGATCACGCAATGGCCACGCCGTTGCTCGGACGCCGTCATGAGCCTGTGATACTTCTGCGGAGGAATTGCGTGGGGTTTACGTCTCGAAATGCAATTCATTGCCACACCGGTAGAGGGACCAGAATGACCATTCTGGTCATTACATACGGATTACTAGCGAGTTAAAAAAAGTTTACAGAAATGAAGGCAAAAGTTTTATATATATATATATATATATATATATATATATATATATATATATATATATATATATATATATATGTGTGTGTGCGTGTGTGTGTGTGTGTGTGTGTGTGTTGTCGCCAATCAGTCGAAGCATTTATCAAGGCTGTGTTTACACCGTGGCGGTGTTTACGAGTGGAAACCGGAAAAGCGATCTCCAGTCAATGTAGTTCGCGGACCAATCACAGCACAAAGCCAACGCGTTGGTTGGGACGGCGTCGCGTCGGCCTTTGGGGAGGTGCACGTCGAGAACGTAAAGGGTCCGCCGTGGTTCCGCCGTCCCCCAGCGTCGCGTCGACGCGGAAGTATAGAGGGAGAGAATCTCTGGCATAACCCAGCCTTTAGCTGTAGTAACATTTTGTTCAGGCAACTTTTGGATAACAGAAGATATAATATAATTGAGCTCTCTCCTGTCTCCTGTTACCTCGCCTGGTTAGATGCATTAAACATAATTACAGCTAGTTCAAACCATTCATAGACAGAGTTGAAAGTTGGAGACAGACTGTTCACCATGGATGTGTAAAACGTAATCCCCCTCTCTTCCCCTTGATCTCAAGTCAGCTGAATTTAAATTACTTTATTTGAATGGGAAGTCTAGGCCATTTTACATTGTCTATGCATGTACAAATTTAGATTACATTCAGAGATAAAGTGCAATCCAATAAGGATCTTTGAAAGATTTTTTAAAGTGGCATATGCTTATTGTAAAAAGGTTTGCAAATTAGTCTATTGTTCTGTCGCGGAATGTTACACACATTTCTTTATTTCTCTCAACAGATATGTCAGTTTGCATGGGTTTTTCAGTTTTTGTTGACGCCTTGTGTGTCTGTAATCTGTGGGAAGAAATTGTTCCTGACTATCCTTGTATAATTCCCAGGAGGAAAATAAATGCAGCCCAGGTTTCTACTTGGTTTTCTGTGCTATGGGTGCTGTCTGTCTAGGCTGTCTACACTTTCATTACTCCGGCAGGAAAATCCGGGACCTGTTGATCCGTGTCTGTCAATCACTCTCTGCACATCAAATTGCGAAAGTGAACCGAACCCTCGTTCCCAGGCGCTCCGGAAAGGGACGCTCCAAATGGCCGTTATTGGTGAGACATGTTTACGGAGGTCTACTTTGTCAAATTTTTAGGGCAAAAACCCAGCATGTTCCTGTTCTGTCTCATGGGACTGTTAGCTGGCGCTCAATAGGAAGCATAAGTCTGAAGACTACCGGGATAACGCTGCAGTACAGAACAGACAGACAGACAGAAATACTATAACACGTGACCCCTTCTCCATCCACTTGGAGCCTCCCCCATTATATAAGTCATGATTTGAAGGCAACTCACTTTCACTATATTTTGTTCAGCCTCTTGAAAGAGATAATACTTCCAGACACGCGTTAGACTGGAGGCCGCAGGCAATTCAAATTCCCTGCACGTAGTTACTCCACTTACTTAGTAATTACTAAGTACAATGAGGAAAAGGAGTTAGTCAGCAATCTGATGGTGGGAATGTGTTGTAATGCTCTCGCATGCAGACACTAACAACCAGGAAAAGAAGGGATGTTGTCAGTTTTAGACACGGACAAATTGTGCCCATTCACATGATAACCGTCGTGGTATAACTGGAGCTAATACAACGTCACTGATATTAAGTATGACATAGCAAATGATTCACTAACACTGAGGTCTGTACATAATAACGGTCCTCTAGTGTCTTCCCTGGTAATAAACAAGAAAGTTCCCTCTCCCACACCCGTTCACCCTGCAAGTCCTATTTGTGGCTTTGGGTGAAGAGGCTCATTTGCACTATGTGCTAGTCGCATGATGATGCCTATCGTTGATGAGCTTCACGAGATAATAATGGCTTGCGTCTTTTATCATGGAAGTAAGTTGATCCCCGGAAACCACGGTTCATTTCCCTCTATGCAAAAGTGCACTGTAAATGCATCTCCATTAATCCTTTGTTGGCTTACTTATATATAAGCCTTCTTACCTTATATAATTTATCTATCCATTCATTCATTCATTCATTCATTCATTCATTCATTCATTCATTCATTCATTCATATCAGTTATCTATTCGCAGTCAGAGTATACTGTTTGAGCTCAGATGAATGAACTGGCACTCAATCGCACCATCAACATGCGCCTTTTGCACCAGAAGGCGGAATTTCCCTCGGCGAATGGTGTGTTCACGAGTCCTGGGCTACATTTCAAGTAAGGATTTGAAATGCCGAGTTGTACATGCAAGCTATATTGTTTTATTATTCCGATCATTGTTCCTCAAGGCCCACTGTCCCAGAGAATACATGGAAAGAAGCGCCATGCACTCATGCATGGTGCCACAGGTCTCTGGAACGATGACAGTCCTGTTGCCTTTTATCTGCATGGTAAAACACAGGCAACATATAGTCACTATTTACAACCATCAAGCTGTTAAAAATGTGTATAGGACTGAATGTGTTTGCAGTCAAACAGGGCAGCCAAGCATTTCATTGGAGTGATCGATGTGAGTAACCATGCCACATCCTAAAATAGTGTTTGGCAATGTGAACAGAATTTATGAAACATTATTATGTCAACAGGTAGGCTATTGAGGGCAATTGGTTGCCATGTGTTTGTGATTACAGCGGTTGGTCCATGACATGCCTCGAAGTCCTACAACATTTCAAAACTTTCCCTATGGGGATTAATAAAGTATCTATCTATCTATCTATCTATCTATCTATCTATCTATCTATCTATCTATCTATCTATCTATCTATCTATCTATCTATCTACAATATATTTAATAAACTCACAGATGTGACATATTTTGCTGCGTTATTTGTCTCTGCAGATATCTGGTTTGATTAAAATTAAGATTCTACATTTTAAGTGTCTAGAATTAAACCCAACCACCCATTGTCTCAGTTCTCTGAATCAATGGGTGGTTGATTAAGTTCTCAGTTGATTCAGGTCTCTGAAACAATTTGGTCTGTGGAGAAAAGGGATGGGGAAATATAGTCTGGGAACAAGGCGAATCTGAGAGCTCATGTTTTATTCGCTCTGGCAAATGCGTCTGCCCCTCCTCCCGCTCAGACAGATTTTCAGCAGACCTGGCCTGGGTCGGACCAATCACAACTGTTAATCTAATATGGGGCAGGTTTAATGACTGTACAGACGTGCTTCCTACGGGAGCGCCGTTGAGTCATTTTTTACAGAGAAACATGTCTTCTGGTGATGGGTCTCGCGTTTCGTTGCTCTGATTGGCTGTAGCTCTATCCAAATCCCTCCAGCGTCATATTTGTCCGCGCTCATTGATAACGCCCCTTGGAAATAGAAAATTAACCGAAAAGGTTCCAAGCTTAATTCACATTAGCGAAATGGTCTGGTGATAACAGACTAAACAGGGACATACTACTGTGCAGGCGCAAGTAGGTTTCCTCTGTTACATTTAATTATAATCAAGTCATAATTTTATCCCTGATTAATGGAAACACGAGCCGCTGATATCCTGTCAGGGGTTGGAGTCCCCAGGGGAGAGCCGGCGGAGGAGAGGTTGACCAGGGACAACGTTTGGCTGCACCGCTCGGCTAGAGAGAGGTCGCCGGGTCCACATCTGGGGACTCTCTATAGGAACCGGGTAAGAAAGAACTAGATTATGGTTATGGAGTCAGAGGTTTTGTGGACTTGTTTGGTATTTGGAGTTGAAGAGAAGATGTTTCATTTTGTGAATGGGTTTAGGAATATGTAACGTTATTATTACCTGTGGAAATTAATTTAAGGATAGGCCTATACACGTACTGCAAACTTGAACTCGTCAAAACACGTCTGCAAATGTACCGTAGGCCTATGTGCAGGGGCGCAATTTGCGGGGGGGTTAGGGGGGTCATGACCCCCGCAAAAATCCGATCACACTAATATAACCCCCCCAATATCATAACATCATTCAGATTAATAAAAATATGAAATATTCTGAATGAATAACTTGTTTGTTTTCTTTATTCATTTCATTTGCCAGCAAGATAGTATCGTGTTTTAATCATCTGTAATGTAGCCTACCCCCCCCCACCGACTACTTGGTATTACCAACTTGCTTTCTCTAACAGATCACTACTGTACTTACTTCGTGCAGTCGCAAAGATGAAAAGGAACAACTGCATTTACGTTAAGTAGCCTAAATCAGTAAAAGTAACACAATACAGGAACGGCAAATTAGCATGTTATCTTTTACACAAGAAAATTATTAAATAAATAAATATGTTTATTTATTTAACCCCCCCAATGGTAGACCCAAAGTTACGCCCTTGCCTATGTGTCATCAATGATCATGTCATTTTAAGTATAGCTACAGATAAATGTTTCCATTTAGGCTACAATTTTTTAATACTCTTACAATAGGAAACTCCATACCTGGTAGTCAAGCAGGGAATTCAATCAAAGTTGTTGTGTGCTTAAGAGAAAATCTCCTTTTAATTAGATGAGAAAGCGGGCATTGCCAATTTTTTGGCAATGCCCAAAAAAATAATTTGAAAAGCATTTCAATCATTCCGAGGTAAAATCTTCCAAGACATCTCATTACAATAATAAGTCCAAGGGTCGCTCTTGGGTATTCATTTAAACGTGATTACATTTCCTTTCCGCTCGCAGAGTGGCTACAAACAAAGCTGTCAGATTAACGACGCAAGGTATGGTACGATTTGCACTATACACAACTTAATTACATTGATCTGTTCACAAAGGCATATTCGTCATCTTTTTTTGTGTGTGCTAGTTGACGGTGTGATCGTTGAAGGTGCGTTGAAAAACGCACGGCTGCCCAGGTCTCGCAATACCTTCATCCGGCAACGCTTTTTTAACTTTCCTTGCTCTGGATATTTCTGTAATGGATTTTTCTTATCAGACCAATTCCACCACACATCTCACCTCATCCCTTCTAACATTCCCAGTATGCAACGTGATACTGGCTGACGATAAAAAAAAAAGATCTGCTTGCGAGACGAATTGGACATCGACATTATCTTCCCCCATGACGAGAAGTATGCAATGATTGCTTGGTGACACATCCCAAACAATGTCATAAATTGCAGCCATGTGTAGCGCAATGTGTAGGCCTAGGAGTCAGAGCTTCCTAGTAGGTATGTCATAGATTATTTCAGACAAACAGTAGGTAAAGGCATGCATCTTTTTTAACATTATATATTCATATCAATAAATAAAATACAATATTACAGATCTACAGATCCCCCAGGATGAGCTAAAGGAGGTTCCCGAGGCAAGGGGCTGTCTGGACTGTCCTACTGTCCCTATAACCCCTGCCACCATAATTGGACCATGCTGAAAATAGAACGGGTGGATGGACGGTCTAAAGAATTCAGAAAAACGGTCGATGTGCAGGTGAATGGGGGCTGCTCAGTGATGAAAAGAGGGGCCTATCGACTCTGTGTATTCTGCTCTTTGGGATCAGACCTTCGGGCTCTCGGCTGACGTGTTGCAATTTACGGGGTGAAACTTTGAGACACTACCATGGATGTATAAAAGGAGACTCAATTTATGTGAATGGAGTAGAGCGAATTCAACTGATTAATGGGAAACTGTTGAACAGTAGATTTCTTTGTGACTTGGGCAACTCTTCTCAATCCCCCTCCCCCCCCCCCCCCCCCCCCCCCCCCCCCCCCCGGTGGCATTCACACTTCTATGGCAGCATACACTCATCCCGCGAAACCATGAGAGATGTGGTGTGTGCATACAGGCTGCTTGGGCCTTCCCTCGTGCACAGGTCATCAAACCTGTGCATTTGTACTCATTTTGACTAGTTCTACAGTTGTGTCTCTGGATAGTATAGACACGGTTTGGAGTGGGGGTCGCAGTCATTGGCCATCCCCTGAACAATGTCGCTTGACTTTCCTCAGTGTAATGAGGGGAAGGGTTGCTGGGTATTTGTCTTCTGCCACTCATGTGCAGAACAACCGAAGCCCAAGAGAGTAAAGGGGTGTTTTATTTTTAAACGCTCATGCAAATAATAACAATTTTACGGTGACGTGAAATGCTAACATAAACATGAAATAACAAACTGTGACATAAGGAAATAGTTGATGAGCTGTATAATTCTCTGTGTTTTCTTGTCTCTCCTGGTAAAACATAATACAATGATGATCTCTCCCCCTGCAGGTCCAATTTGTGTGGGTAAACCAAAGCGTACTTGCGCAAGTGTTTGTGGCTTTCATGATTCAGCTCACTGAGATAATAACGCAATATGTATATTATTGTTCAAAGTAAGTTAATCCCTGGAAGACACTGTTCCAAATCCAAAATGGAACACGAAACAGGAAGGGACATTTGCATAACAGTTTTATGACTACACTTTTCCGAGGTTTGCAGTCAGAGTATCAATTTATTATTGATCTCAGTCAACCGGCTGAACTTTCACTCAATCGCAACCATCAACCATGTGCCTTGCACACCCGAGGAACAGATTTCCCTTGGCGTATGGTGTGCTCACAAGTCTGAGGCTAAATGTAACATGTTGCCACCATTTGAAGAAGGATTTCAACTGCTGAGTTGTATATGACGTTGTATTGTTTTATTATTCCTATCATTGTTCCTCAAGGCACACTGTCCCAGAGAATAAATGGAAAGATGCACAAGGGAAGGACTCCGCATGGTACCACATATCTCATTTGTCTACATGGTAGAACAGACAAGGTATAGTTAATATTTACAACCATCAAGCTGTTTGAAACGTGTATAGAACTATATATATATATATATATATATATATATATATATATATCACATTCACCTGGGAGTGGTGAATGTGAGTCATGGCATGACTCACATTCACATAGTTTTATAGCCATAGACATTAGGAAATAGGAATAAGGAATTAGAAAATAATTAGTGTAAAATAATGACCGTGGCTTATGTTTCAGCAGGTACAGGAGTGCAGTCCATACAACACACTACCATGTGTTGCCAATGGAGGTGGGTTTAGCCCTGCCATGTCGCATGACATCATATCCCTTATTGGGTGAACACAAACAAACAACACAAGGTATTTTGTTAATTCAAAATCGTGCTATGTTTTGTTACGTTATTTGTTATTTGTTAAGTTATTTGCACTTTTCAGTGTAGCCACCTAGTTTGATTAAAGTGAAGAATTGGGTTTTTAATTAGGCCTAGGGAGAATAACACCCATCCAGCCATGGCTGGATGGGTATTAGTGGATTAGTTTTTCTCTGAACCAACTTGTTCTATCGAGAAAGGGGTGGCAAGATCTAGTATGAATACAAATCTAACAGTGACAAAGACCACGTTTAACTCGGTCTTTGATAACGTGATAACCTGTGTTCTACTGCTTTCCACATGCTAGGTTTTTATTTTAATTTTATTTTACTACTAATACAACACATATAACTAATAACAAACAAAACCCCTGATTAGCTGAAACCCCAACGGGTGGCATTCTGTCAGAGGGCGGAGACCCCGACGGAGAGCCAGCCGTGCGGAGAGCCAGCCCAGGAAGGCCCCGCCCAGGGGGGGGGGGGGCGTCGCCTGATGCCGCCGCTGGGCCTGAGGGGCCAGCAGCGACAGCTGGGCCCTCATCTGGGGACGCCCTCTTGGCCCTGGGTGAGAAAGAACTAGCATTTGGTACTCGAGCGGGGAATTCAACCAAAGTTGCAAACCGTGTGTTCGTGAGACTCAATCATCTTTTAATGATATTAGAAAGAGGGCATGGACATTTTTTTTTAAATAATTTGAAAGATTCCAAGGTAAATTGTTCCAAGGCACCTCATTACAATAATAATTCCAAGGGTCTCTCCTGGGTATTAATTTAAAAGTGTGGCTCTCCCCGTGCAGAGTGGCTACAAACACAGCTGTCAGATTAATGGAGCTAGGTATGCTATGATTTGCACCACACAACTTAATTACATCGATTTGTGGAAGATTACAATGACATCCTAGTTGTGTGCACTGAGTTGTGACCCTCCTTGATTTTTTTTTTAAGGCGTGCCTCCTTCCCCACATATCCCACCACATTAATTCTAACATTCCCTGTGTGTTGAGTTATCCTGAATAACGTTGCAAGCATTGTGATTTTGTGATTGCCTGGTGACACAAAATGTATCATAAATGTGGCTGATGTTTCGTGACTGCTGGTAACACCAAATGGCTTGCGGTCGTAATGTTGCGGTGTAAAGAAAACAAGAATCCCTCTCCTGCTCCTTCATTCAGAGGATGATCACTCAGCTGGGATTCATAACGCTCAACAGGTGAGGAGGGCCAGTAAAACAGTAATAATAACGATAATGTAGTTTTTCGGTTTGAATGCCGGGTGTCTGTTCCAGAATGGTAATGTTTGAAGGTTCTCTTACGATATCTGCACAATGGATTACATAAAGACCCTCGTTGGCCCACCGTCAAGAGAGAAACCTTTTTTCATGATAGACATGTGTTTGATTCAACGTTGTGTTGCCAAATCAAAATGATTTCATAACACGTTGATTGGATTCCCAATAGGAACTGTGCCCTGTCGTCAAAAGAGATGTCATACAGATCTTCAGAAAGACATTTCAATTCAGGAAACCATTGAGGTCGTCATCACGTTTAATGTCAATTGTGATTATAACGTGATAATGAATGTGGTTCTGTCACAGTCATCATCTAAAAAAATAAAGCAGTGTTTGTTTCCCTCTACTGGAGATTTGGGTGAAGTGAACATACACATCTGACCTGGATAATGTTGGACAAGGATTCAGACAAACGTATTATTAAGCCAAAGTATGCCCGATGACTGATAATAAATGGGATCTATAGATTTTATCAGTAATTGGTTGTGGGTTGTGTAAATGATTCACAAAACACTGTCATAGCCTTAGCTATCTAATTATTACCACTTCATGATTGTACAACAGCTGACGAAAGACATGTTATGAACTGTTTTGCTGTCAGAATAGCTACACCCCCCCCCCCAAACAAAAGTACAAGAAATTGATAAATCCTTTCTCCTATTAGCCTCCTCAAGACTAAACCACGTGTATACCTTAATCTACATCTCAGATTGATTGATTTAATAGACTTTGGAAACAATATTTGTTAGTTTCCTGAATGTAGCGTCATAAAATAAATAATACAATTCATTGTTTACTTTTTAGAAAGACATGTGGACTTGAATGTCCTCAAACATTTATAATCAACTCATAATATGATTGTTGAAAGGATATTGTTCTTGCAAATAACTGGCTATATATATAAATATATAGTCAGTGATGTATATAGTGATTACTGTGATTAATATTGTGATTACTATTTGCATAAGCCAAGATAAACATACACATTCAGTCTATAAATAAAACTCGGATGGCAACCACTGTGCAACACACATACTTTTAGAAGCCCAACTCTACCTTATGAGTATCATATCTCATGAATTCTACCGTCAAAGGTGAAGGCGCAGCTCCACTCTTGGCAGACGGATGACGTGGCTGAAGGTTGCGGACGATGTGGAAAACGTTTCGTTAATCATCGCTGCAACCATCGCTGTTGAATGTGAGTGGAGGGAAGACCCCACGTGACGTACTCGAGTCAATCACACGCCTGTGCGATGAATGCGCACGGGTTCCTTTACGCCATATGCGTACGAGAGCGTCCCTTAAAAAATCGCTTCTGTCATACAACCAGGAAGAAGGTGGGATAGCCGTGCAAAGCTAACATCCCTGTCTTTTCGCTGTTCTTTCGCCGAAAAAATGGGGTGTTCCCGGTGGAAGATTGCAGTAGCATTGCTTCTTGCAGTAGAGTGTTCACTATTATCTGTGGAGGCGGATGAACACGAGCATACGGTAAGACGTCTCTGAGGCCGGAGGGAAAGAGGAGCCCCGCTTGTATTGAAAATAATGGACGTGTCTGCTGAGCGTGAGACAAGCTAACAGTAGCCAGGCTAGCGAGGGACAATCCACAATTATGACGTTGAACCGGCAAGAACTTGGAAACTATTTGAGACCCGGCGTGTGGTTCTGGTGGTATGCATTCGGACTGTTTATTGCTCACGTGAACATTTCATTTCTAGTGCTAACGCTAGCTAGCTTGCACTAGCCAGCTAGCTAGCATTAGCCAGCTAACACTAGCGACCCTCAGTCAGTTCTCATGACTTCAGCAGCAGAGGAAGCTGCATATCCGAGCCCAGTTTTGCTGATAAAACTGAATTTAAGTTGGCAAGATTGGTATATGGCTGATTGTGTGGTCGTGGTTCTAATAGCGTTGGTATCCGATGTGGGGTTCATGTGTGGACGAACTCGGTGTTTCCTGTGCTCAAGCCGGTTCGGGGCCTTTTCGTGGGGATCATGTCTGATTGTGAAGAACTCTTGTGTTCCTCGGGTTGATAAGTTCGTTGCTTTCTGCTGAGGGTGCTTCACATCAATCTGCTTCCTTATGGGGTAGATGAGATGTCGATTGGCATGGCTGTTTTTATTTGCTCGCTTTATTTTTTGCCGGAACTCCGTGGTGTTGTGGAAAATATAGACACGTCTGCGAAGTCTTTTATTTCTTTCATTGGCCTACCAATTGAATATCGATTGATGAGCAGAAGGCTATGGCTGTTCACCACGTCCTCAGCTGTCTCTCCAATAGTTCACACAGATCTCCCAAGTTGCACTGCATCCCTGCTGAAACAGATGTTGAATTGTTTGACACTTGGCACATCTCCATTTGAAATATACAATGATGTTGGTCAAATGTACACCAACCGCAAAGTGATAAAATGCCATTTCTTCCTACAGTACACAGACAAGGAGGAGGTGGTGTTATGGATGAATACAGTGGGGCCTTACCATAACCGACAAGAGACGTACAAGTATTTCTCCTTGCCCTTCTGTGTGGGCACCAAGAGGACTATCAGTCATTACCATGAAACACTTGGAGAGGCTTTGCAGGGAGTGGAGCTGGAATTCAGCGGCCTAGACATAAAGTTCAAAGGTAATTAACAGCGCTGGTACACTTGGCAACTGCTCTGAATTTAATTGACCTCAACGTTGATTTTGTGTTGCCATGTGTTTGTAGATGAAGTCATGCAAACCTCATACTGTGACATTGAGCTGGACAAAGCCAAAAGGGATGCCTTTGTTTACGCTATAAACAATCACTACTGGTACCAGATGTACATTGATGACCTTCCCATCTGGGGTAAGTAAACCTAATTGCTCAAAGTATTAAGTTGTTCATTTTTTGTATTTAATGTAGCTTGGAGGGCTTAATATCAGGGTTTTGAGTTAATCATTGGAAAGGTGTCAATTAGTTTGCACGTGTACATACTTGTTTGACTGAAGTGAAAATGTATTACACATGCATTCCTCTATCACTGTCTTTCCTCCATGGCTTGCTCCTAGAACAGTTGTTTAACCTGATGCTAGAGGCAGAACCAGTTCTCATTCATTGTTGATCTGGCCAATTGGCTCACTGCTGGAATAGATTCCAGCTTAATGAGAGTCAAAGCTAGCTAATTCTGGCACTATAAATTCTTGAGATGAACCCTTTCCATTTTTGATAAGAATTGTGTTATGTGCTGAATTTTTGGAAATGTGATAGGCTGTGACAGTCCAAGTTCATATGTCTTGTGAAACCTTATATTTCAGCCACTCCTAGAGTATTCAAACAGTGCAACCATTAACCAATTGCAATTTGAACAAAGGGTGGGGCTAGGGCTCTTGTTTAAACTCGGCATGTCAAACGCGACGTAAATCTATTTATTCAGAATAGATTGGACTTCAACCCTGTATCCGGTTCCTTGTGTTTATGGTGGCGTCAATGACATCAAAGTGCTGATAATACTTAATAGACTTGTTAAATAAATTTCCCTTTCTGCCACGTCCAAAGGCTCCAAAGAGACCCGAAGCACATTGGCTGAAAGGTGTATTAATATAATATTTATTAAAGACCCCATGGCCATTCCCCAGATTCACATAACGTGACACCAACCAAACAGAAATGATGTTGCTTGCGACCAATGATCCCATCACCTCTGGCATTTTAGCAGGACGATCTGTGTCTCGTTGATCAGGTATTGTTGGCGAGGCCGACGAAAACGGAGAGGACCACTACCTGTGGACATACAAGAAGTTGGAGATTGGCTTTAACGGCAACCGGATTGTTGACGTGAACTTGACAAGTGAAGGCAAAGTCAAGCTTGTGCCAAACACGAGGATCGCCATGTCCTATTCTGTGAGTACTCAACATTTTTCATTCCCATGGGAATGAAAACTACATTCCATGTACGACCAGTATTGTTTGAGGGGTTGCTGTGGTGGTTTATCACTGCTGAAATTCGGTTAAAAATCGAATTTGTGCGCACGCACACATGACTTACAAATCCCTGCACACCAATTATTGTTGCTGGTACTTTTACTTCACTTGTGCACAGTATTTCTCTGCTGGTGAGAACAATAATATAGCGTGCATGGAGGAAATCATTAATTGACCGCACATATCCAGTGTAGCAGCATGCAACTGACCAGCACACAGATGCTGTCTTTGCTCTCGCAAAGTGTTTTCTTGCTCGCCCTGATATTTATTCTGCTTTCGTGGGTGGTTTACTTTTTGCCACCGAGTGGGCGGAGCCAGCCGTGGCCCTTGTATCCCTGAATGTGATTGGATGCTGTAACCTCTCATTTACACCCAATGAATGGCTTTTTTGATTCCCGAGGAATAGCTGTGGAAACTTTTCGGTGTAGTTTCTTCAATTTATAGATGGATGGATTCATTAGACGCTGTCTTATTGGGTCAGATAATTACTTTACACTAGGTACAGTGAGATAATGCTTACAATTCATGTAGTTCCCTTTTTAATTTGATATGATACCAATTCTGGAACTTGTGACTCTGTGTGTCTTATTTGCTGGTCTTTGTGGGTGTGGCACCATGTAACCAGACACTGGCCACGGCTGGCTCCGCCCTCTTGGTATGGCATACAGAAGCCACCTGCGGGAGCAGAATAAACATCGGGGCGAGCAGGACAATCCCTTTGCGAGCACAAGGGCCAAGATGGCGTCTCTGTGCACGGGGGCGTCAGTTGTGTGTCACCGTGTGTGCGTGCCCAATGAATGAGTTTTCTCTCCATATCAAGCAGAGAAATAAGCAAATGTGCACACATTTACCCTGATATGACACCACAGGCTCTGTTCTAGTATAAAATAGGAAACGCGAGCTTCTGGTTGATCGGATCTGGACCGCTTAAGCTGCATTACAAAACATTGCTGATTCTTGTAACCCATCCCAGGTCAAGTGGAAGAAGTCAGACGTGAAATTTGAAGACAGGTTCGACAAGTACCTTGACCCTTCCTTTTTTCAGCACAGAGTAAGTTGTCGTTGTTGTCACTGCTATAACAGTAGTGACTGTTTCTTCCCCAAATTGTCTTATACCCCTCGTACATTTTTGTTCTTGCTTAAACGGTTCCAGCATTAGTCTGGTCTGTCGGTAAGAATGTAATTAGTTTTTTCCCCAATTACTGTTGCTGCTGAGCTGCTAACCACTCTTCCCCCAGCACTATAATTGAATGTCATGCACTGAACCTACTTTTGCTAAATCTTGTGTGAAAAGTGTTTTTCTTCACTTATTGCCAGCCATAAGACTTGGAAATACCAAAAACCTATTTAATTTAGGAAGTAACTAGGGTTTTAGTAGTTTGAAAAGATAAGGATAATAATCTTTTGAAAGAGGTCTGTTCCTTTTCAATTTTACATGTTGGCACGTCAGTTTTGGAGGTACAATTGAGTGAAGTTCAAGAAACGTCCTTCTAAGATGGTGCCTGTCTCTACCCTCAGATTCACTGGTTCTCCATCTTCAACTCCTTCATGATGGTGATTTTCTTGGTGGGCTTGGTGTCCATGATTCTGATGAGAACGCTCAGGAAGGATTACGCCAGATACAGCAAAGAAGAGGAAATGGATGACATGGTAAACATACTTGTCAGTCTGCGCTTTTAATTCATATTTTTTTAATGGTTATTTTGAATGTCCTGGATATTGTATTCAATGCAAATGTAGGATTCAATGCAATTTCCAACCAAAAAACACAATGCATAAACTAGGGCATCATTTATTATTTTCAAAGGCACTCATTTAAAGTTTGATTGCAGGAAAGCATCGCAAAAGTGAATTCCCTTCCCCAATGTTTTTATTATTAATGTAGTTGGAAACACGAAGGGAAGGATAAGGGGATTTGTGGAGCCAAAGGAAAGCAGCTTAATAAAATAAAAAATAACTTACTACCAAAGAGCCTGGCTTCTCTCAAAACATCAATAGAACCCTGACTAGCTAGCAACACTAAAACAAAACATCTACTGGTAGCATCCAGCCTTTTACCTCGTGTTCCTAGACGAGGGTTTTCAACGTGTGTGTGAAGGGTACCCCAGCGTACCTTGCCCCCTTCCCAGGGGTGAATGGGTGGTAGCACACAGCTGAACAGACAAGTCAAATGAGGCACAGCTTTCAACATGTAGCTCACGCAGACAAAGTCCAGGGAGCGAGAGACTTCCTGGGATCTGGAGCTTTATAACACGGCAGAGTTTGATTGGCGGTCAGGCCATCCAATCATAAACAAAGGAGGGGTGGGACCTGGGAGGACGGAAGGAAAATTAAAAGCATGTCCACAAACCACTGGCAAGTGCCACTGGCAAAGCACTCTTACTGTCTTGAGTGCTTTTGAAAATATGTCAGTGCAGTCTTTCTTCTTCACAACATTGATTGTAACTCAGCGTTACAAATGACCCATCCAAACTCATGATAACTCGAATAGGGTTTCAGTGTTGTCCTGGCGGCAAATTGAATCACGCTGTATGGTTGACGTGTAGTTCATTATGTAGAAGTCAAGCACCTGTAAACGGGTAGAACATCCCCCAGACCTCCATCCCGTTCCCCCCCCCCCTCTCCCCAACCAGAGAAGACGCTTGTGGGGGGAAGGGCTGCTCTAAATGTCGTGGTCCACCGTGTGGTCGGTTTCAGGACCGCGACCTGGGCGACGAGTACGGCTGGAAGCAGGTCCACGGAGACGTGTTCCGGCCCTCCAGCCACCCCATGCTGTTCTCCTCGCTCATCGGCTCCGGCTGCCAGATCTTCTCCGTGTCCTTCATCGTGATCATCGTCGCCATGATCGAGGACCTGTACACAGAGTGAGTGGGCCGCTGGCCACCATGTTCGGTAGGCCGTGGAGTCACTTGTACTGTGACGTTGAAGGCTGCCGTGGGCTGATTACGACTCGGTAAACACAGATAGTCAATCGATTAAAGCCGGATATGAGATGCAACAGCTGTTCAACAGCAGAAGGTTAAGCCACCGTTCTATGATATCTGACACCAATTTTATATTTTGGCACTTGGGCTTTTAAATGTTTGTATTTTGGAGTCTGATGTTTTGTGTCTCACGAGAAGTACCGTACGTGTTTGCTGTATGCAATACATTGGTCGACCGGTTGCACGCTGACGGTAACGCGAGGTGAAGAGCTGACGTGGCCGAGGATGCAGGCCCGTGCTCACCTCCTGCTTGTCTGTGTAGGAGAGGATCCATGCTGAGCACAGCCATTTTCGTGTACGCTGCTACATCTCCCGTCAATGGCTACTTTGGGGGAAGTCTGTATGCAAAACAAGGAGGTACTTCCCTTCTCTCTTATCTCTTCTTCCTGAATCCCTCTCTCTCTGCCTCTCCTGTTTTTGCCCATGCACCCATCCATTCTCCACCCATTACTGAGGCCATTTTGTGCTTGTGCATGTGCCCTGTGTCAAATGGTTGGTATTGATCTCTCGTGACACAGGCAGGAGATGGATCAAGCAGATGTTCATCGGGGCTTTCCTGATCCCAGCCATGGTGTGTGGCACTGCCTTCTTCATCAACTTCATCGCCATCTACTACCACGCATCCAGAGCCATCCCCTTCGGCACCATGGTGAGCTCTGTCCTGGTACCCAAATCACTCCAGGAACTTAACACCCGAGTTCCTGAACCGGGGCGTCGATTTGCATGTGAAATGTTTGTTTACCTCTTTTGCAGGTGGCCGTCTGTTGCATCTGCTTCTTCGTCATCCTGCCGCTAAACCTCGTGGGAACCATTTTGGGGAGGAATCTGTCAGGTCAGCCTAACTTTCCCTGCCGAGTGAACGCCGTGCCGCGTCCCATTCCAGAGAAGAAATGGTAAGTGGATAGTAGTTGTGTGTGTGTGTGTGTGTGTGTGTGTGTGTGTGTGTGTGTGTGTGTGTGTGTGTGTGTGTGTGTGTGTGTGTGTGTGTGTGTGTGTGTGTGTGTGTGTGTGTGTGTGTGTGTGTGTGTGTGTGTGTGTGTGTGTGTGTGTGTGTGTGTGTGTGTGTGTGTGTGTGCGCGCGTCCGTCGTGTGTACTGTATGTGTGGTATGTGTATTTTAGGGCTTTTTTTATGGAGAGAGGCGTGTCCATACCAGTTTTGCCTGGCAAGCCTGCATTCCTTGCTCTGTAATATGTAAAACCTGAAATATAACCAGGTTTCAAGTACCTTTTGGAGCTGGTATCAGATGTCAACACAATATCAGAATTGATGAACAACAAAACGACCAAAGTGCCACACCATGAACAGGCCTTAAAGCTTGACTTTGAAGACGCGCACATGCAAATACTGTGTGTATCTGGTATCCCTGGCCGTATGATCTTGAAGGGCTCGCGTGGGAGATTGTTTCTTTTTCCCCATTGAATTTGAGTAACGTGAATGTGCTTGATTATATTGTGATCTCCTAGGTTCATGGAGCCAGCTGTCATCGTCTGCCTTGGAGGAATCCTGCCATTCGGCTCAATTTTCATTGAAATGTAAGCTCTGTGTGTGTGTGTGTGTGTGTGCAGGCTGTGAGCAGCAGACGAATGTCTCTGTCTGTCTGTGTGTGTGTGATAACTCTCTCTGTTCCTTCATTTTTCTCTGCCTAGGTATTTTATCTTCACGTCTTTTTGGGCCTACAAGATCTACTATGTGTATGGCTTCATGATGCTGGTGCTGGTGATTCTCTGCATCGTCACGGTCTGTGTCACCATCGTGTGCACCTACTTCCTGCTCAACGCGGAGGACTACAGATGGTGAGGGGACAACCGCAGCAAATACACTAGCTCGATTTGTTTTTATTTAAAACCAATGTTAATGACATGCAGATGAATTCCCCTGCCCATCACTGGTTGGGCCTTTTCATTTCCCCAGGAGAAGTCATCGGATTAATTATTCAAACCTTTTAATCCCCCCCCCCCCCCACCTCTCTCCTTCCCTCCCTTGTGTCTCTCTCCCTCCCTCCCTTGTGTCTCCCTCCCTTGTCTCTCTCTCCCCCTCCCTCCCTTGTCTATCTCCCTCCCTCCCTCGTGTCTCCCTTCCTCCCTTGTATGGCTCTCCCCCTCCCTCCCTTGTGTGTCTCTCCCCCTCCCTCCCTTGTCACTCTCTCCCTCCATCCCTTGTGGTTGTCTCTCCCCCTCCCCCATTGTCTCTCTCTCCCTCCTTACCTCCCTTGTGTCTCTCTCCTCCTCCATCCTTTGTCTATCTCCCACCCTCCCTGCCTTGTGTCTCTCTCTCTCTCTCCCACCCTCCCTCCCTTGTGTCTCTCTCTCTCTCTCTCTGTCTCTCTGTCTCTCTGTCTCTCTCTCTCTCTCTCCCTAGGCAATGGACCAGCTTCCTCTCTGCGGCGTCCACCGCAGTCTACGTCTACATGTACTCCTTCTACTACTACTTCTTCAAAACAAAGTGAGTGGGCCCCGGCTGTGTCCGGTTGTCCTCCCGGAGGGCGCGGTACAGACAGTGGTCACCTGGTCGTCCTTCCATTGCTGGGCCAACTGAGAAATGCTCGTTGGGCAAAGTTTTTCTTGGATAAGAGCATTTCTGCCAATATAGAAATTGCAGAAACAAGCCATTAATTATTGCTAGAAATATGCATATGTGAAGAAGACCATTTCTTTAATGCAGTATTTTTGATATATAGATTACATCCATACATATGTGTGTGTGTGTGTGTGTGTGATAACAGCATGATTCATAAAAAAACAACGAATATGTATATATATATATAGATTTTTTATTTATTTATGAATCATTCTGTTCTGGACAGATAGCGAGTTAGTTTTGGGTTCTGGACAGATAGCGAGTTAGTTTTGGGTTCTGGACAGATAGCGAGTTAGTTTTGGGTTCTGGACAGATAGCGAGTTAGTTTTGGGTTCTGGACAGATAGCGAGTTAGTTTTGGGTTCTGGACAGATAGCGAGTTAGTTTTGGGTTCTGGACAGATAGCGAGTTAGTTTTGGGTTCTGGACAGATAGCGAGTTAGTTTTGGGTTCTGGACAGATAGCGAGTTAGTTTTGGGTTCTGGGGAGCAGCAGGCCGGTGGGCCGCTCCCTCCTGCCTGAGATGGCACGACGGTTCTACCTGGCGACGTGCTCTCGTCACACTCGGCTTTGTTCCGCGCTGTTTGCTCTGCCCTCCCGCCAGCGTCTCCAGAGCCGCTCGGCTTTGTTTGTTTCAGAGGAGGAAGAGAGGGCTTGTAGAAGCCTGCGGGAAGGGCAATCTGTTCTTTTTTTTTTTTTCTTTTTTTTTTTACATTTAATCATCAGCTTTAAGAAGACCCAAAACCAATGCGGTCTTTTAACAGGCCTAATTAACCCACGTTAAAAGAACGCGTTTCGTTTCCCCACCCCCACCCAAAACATCTAATTAAATTGAATCGTTTAATTTCATTTGATCATTTACTAATCTGGTGTACGAGTCCAAACTGCGCCGGTCCCAGAGTAACTGTGGTCTTGTGTGTTGTGCGCTGCCGTTTTTTCGCCATCAGCCGGCCCTGACGGAACCCACTGGCAAATGCCCGCGTCATTGCAGGCCCGCAGAACTACGCCCGGGTCCGCGCGGCCAGGGCTCACACTCCCGCTGGAGGGGTCGAACTCGCACCCTCGACGGCACTCCACGCATTCCCCTTTCCCTTTCACAAAAGAATCCCAGAGCCGCCGAATTAGATTTATATTCGTCTTGCGC
The DNA here is from genome assembly GCA_036785325.1 of Urophycis tenuis. NCBI lineage: Eukaryota > Metazoa > Chordata > Actinopteri > Gadiformes > Phycidae > Urophycis > Urophycis tenuis. The sequence continues at coordinate 9,516,780 of JAXIVH010000004.1, forward strand.
AAAACGCTCGCTCGCTCCGTAACCGCATGTTGAAATGAATTACGAGGAGGTGGGGAGGGTGGGGGGGGGGGACCGCGATCATCGGCGACAGATTTATTTGGGCTGGTTATTTAGATTGAAACTTCAGAGGCTAGACGATGCATAAGTGTTTTTCATAACTGTCCATAAAACCCCCACACACTTGGCTGTGCAACTGTTGTGACGTCAACAGTAGGAGACATGAGAGCTGGCTGCAATAATTAATGCACGTCTCCTAGTGTCCCACTCTTTAGCCTCATTTAGGTTTGTTATATAAAAACGTTACATTGCACATTTCAAATGGCTCTTATAATGCACAATGTTTAGCCTCTTGGCTTGTAAGGTGCTCAATCTCAACTTGATTTTGAGGACTTTTTTTAAATCAAATTCATTGCTTTTGGACTTGTCGTTTTAACCTGGTTAGCCAGCAACAAGTCATGAAGCCGGTTAATTGCCAGGGAAACGAGTGGTAAGGAACACTGCTGCCGCTCACCAAGACTACTTCATGATGCCTTTTGGTTTGACCGTTTCAGAATGTACGGGCTGTTCCAGACCTCCTTCTACTTTGGCTACATGGCTGTGTTCAGCACCGCCCTGGGAATCATGTGTGGTGAGTGGCCGGGACACCCAAGGTCCAGGAATAATGACGTCCTTGACCCCATACGTACTAATCGCCAGGCCCATTGTGGTCAATCCCGGCTTTGTCAAAGTGTTGAATAGATATTGCTGTAGCTCTTTCATTTTTGGACGTAACTTTAGAAACTCTCATGCCAAAATCCCCCAAAAATGGACAAAGTACTTGATAATTGCTGAGACTATGGGAGCAGACGGAGAACTCGGTCTCAGTCATTGAGGGCGGGGAGGTGTTAAGTGATCTACATTCTGCACGGCCTCTGGACAACATTTACTGAGGGCTGACTGTTCTTGCAGGTGCCGTAGGCTACGTGGGGACGAGTGCCTTCGTGAGGAAGATCTACACAAACGTGAAGATTGATTAGGACTGGAAGACTTGCCCAAGGGCACTCTGACCAAGGCGGCGGGCACAAGTCATTCTTTTTTTCTTTTTTTTTTTCCCCCACCCCCTTGTTCTTTTTGCAAAGAGATTGCATAATCTCACTTTGTACAATGTCGTTTCCCCCCCCCCACCCACAATGTCTTTTTTTTTTTTCCTTCCCCAGAATGAGTTTCAATGCCGCAACACCAAGTGAACACGAGCAAATCCGTGGCAAGACATGAAACATTGGCTCTGTTTTTAATCAAACGATTTCAAACACATGTTGGGGCAGATGATGTTTACGGATATGGCGATTTCTCCTTCCAATCCCGTCCCTCCTGAGACCTGAGAACATAGATCTTTATTATTGATGGATTAGTCTCGCTCTCTTCAGTGAAGAGGCCCAAGTGTATTGAAAGCCTTTGTTCTACTGTACTAGAACATCGGAGAGTGGGGTTTGTGTCTGTGCTCGGACTTGATGCTATTTTGTATTACTGAGTCACACTGAATATGGTTACTATGGTTTTTTTGGTCTCCCTCACGCTTTTACTGTAAACAACGTCAACAACGACGTTGTCGTCCCCGGAGTACATGCATAGGTTGATGTAAAGAAGAAGAAAAAAAGTTACACCCGCAGCAGAAACACGCAAGGAGCTCTTGTAACCGTTCCCGACGCACACGCACACCCTCTGCGTTTCCTTTTGACCATTCAGAATCCCCGTCTCAGTAGTCGTTCCGTTCTGAGGGAAGTTATTTTAGTCCTGCTGTAGTTTACAGTCAGCTCAAAACAAACAAATAAACAAAGGTTGGAACTGACCCACCGGTTGAGGTACAGTGCAAAGCGGATTGTTTTAAATGGATGTTTTGGTGTGGTTCCATTCCCCCTATTTAGTCCGTTTTTCTTAATGTTTGGGTTTGAATGAAGTCTACTTGTAAAGATAATATATGGCTAGGTGGGAAAAGTGTATATAACCATAATGTACCTTTTTAGATGTAGATCCCAAATGTATTTTCGTTGTACAGATTTACTACAGGGTTTTTCCTTTTTGTTTTTGTTTTTTTTATGAATCATTCTGTTCTGAACAGGTTCTCTTTAGTTTAGTTTTCGGTGCTTGGGAGCAGGCTGGTGGCGCTGTTACATCCTGCCTGAGATTGCATGAAGTTTCCACCCTAACGATGTGCTCATCACTTACTTTGTTCCGCGCAGCGCGGTTCCCCCCCCCCCTCCGCGCGCCTCCAGAACCCGGGCGGCTCCGCGTTCCGGGTTCCTTTTGGTTTTTGTGTTAAAGAGGATGAACTGTAAAAGGTTTCGGATAAGCCTGCTGAGACGGGGTGTGTCCTCTCCACACTCTCTCTCTCGTTTTTACGTTTTAATTTTATAAGCTTTAAAAAGACTCGCAAACCTCTGGTAAGCCACCCCCAACACACACACACACGTTTCGTTGCCTAACCCAAAAACATCTTTGTGAATGTCCAAAGGGCCGAGGCGGTGGGCCGTCTCTCCTGTAAACATATTGTACAGAGTGAAATTAATGTACACTTGATGTTTTCATTACCAGATGCAGAGTGTTTCAGATGCTTCCCACCTGTAAATACAGTATGTACCTTACATGTATGAAAATTGGTAATGCCTTTTTTTTTTTTTTTAATTAATTTAACATCCCCTCTTCACTAAAGTTGATTTTTTTTGGCACCTCGTTGTGTACCAATGTCTTTTAAGACATTTCAAATCTGCATATTAACTTGCTGTAAAAACAAAATAAACATGTTTATGTACAGGGGTAATGTAAGTGTGGTTTTGTTACTGATGGCCAATGAAATGGAGGCATCTCACATCGACACTTATATTTATTAGTGAATTGAGCCTGGAAAATGGACCAATGCTACTGGAGAGCTATGACACACGGTACACAACGGTATTCTTGGATGTGGAAGATTTAACAATCTGGTAAAAACCAGTCCCCGTATTACTTTCAGTTGACTTTCTCAAAGTACTCCTTCGACCCTTCAGGGGTGGGCTTGATCTGCAATGGAAAATAAACAGACGCAAAACAGTTTCACTCTGGTCATCTCTTGAACAAAGGGGTTAATAGATCATTCAAGCTCTATAATGTAACAGAGACATGCACGTGATGACTTGTAACGGGACCAATAACTATCAGTGCATCCACTAAACAGAAACATGACAACCAAAATCATTACGACATTGTTAATGATAAACCTGCAATGATATACTAAGGAGGCTTTACTGAGTTGTCAAAGGGGGCCCAGTCTCATCCACATCTACTTGGGATAGGCATGTGTGGCTGGCGCTCACCGTTGGAGACTTTGGAGTCCAGCTGGCTGGACAGACTTCCCCGTGAGTCTCCACAAACTGGAAGGCCTTCACCAGGCGCAGAGTCTCCTCAACGGAGCGGCCCACTGGCAGGTCGTTCACGCTCATGTGCTTCACCACCCCCTGGGGGTCGATGAGGAACAGGCCCCTGGAGGAACACAGCACCACTGTCATGTTTATATTCTCCTGTGGACCACTTAGGGAACCATATTCAAATGGTCACTTTCGCCATCGCAATCACTTGGTGGTTACTTAGCGGTTACGCGATACATGTGAGAATATGAAAGGCATGTTGATAATTCACTCGACAGCATGGATGCATTTGTGTGGGCTGAAAAGACCACGCGGTCATGTGACGGTAGTGGGGGACGTGCCTCAGCGCGATACCGGGACCCTCCAGTAGGACGCCATAATCCCGCGAAATCTGCTTGGTGAGGTCAGCGAGAAGAGGGATGTGGAGCTTCCCCAAACCCCCAGCCTGTGACGGATGAGACAAAAAAATCTTTTACATGAATCATAAAAGTGATGGATGACTTTTTGCAGCATTACTAGAGGGAACCCTTCAAGAGCTCACTTCAAGTGCACACACACACACACTAGAGGATGAATACCCGACCCGAACCCGACGGGACCCAACGGTACCCGACGGGCTGGGTCGGGTTCGGACAAATATTTAGAAATTATGCTCGGGTTCGGGTCGGGCTCGGTCACATCTGCATGATTTGAATTGTTTTATTTACCCGCGTGTTAATCCACACATGTTGCTTGATGCCTGTCGGGTTCGGTTACCGTTGTGTCAGACGCGGGCCGGGCTCGGACAGAACATTCCGGCCCGATCCGCACTCTAACACACACCCCAAGTCCATGTGTCAGTGACGGTGAACATTCGGCGAGTCAGCGTACCTTGCGCGGCGTGTTCATCCACGCCAGGTGGCTGAAGTGAGAGTCCACAGACACGCCCACCACTTCACAGTTGATGTCGTGGAACTCGTTGGCCTTGTCGCTGAACGCGATGATCTCGGTGGGGCACACGAAAGTGCTGCAAAGGCCGAAACAGAAGTTCAGAAATGTTTCAAGTTGAAGACTCACTGTGTGTCATACACATCACCATAGCATGAATTGCTCAGACCTGTTTGAACAGTTCAAATATTTGGTAAAGAAAAAAGCCCTTGTCTTATTGCTGTCTAGTTCAAGTTCATGTAACTTTATTGTTAAATATGCTACATGCCAGGCATGTAGCACAGATGAAATTACAGTCCTCTCAGACCTACGGTGCAAAAACGAACAATCAGGCAAGCAAACAAACAAACAGACAAACAAACAGTGTACTGACAACACAAAATACAAAATACAAAAGTGAAAGTGAGGTAGTGCATTGTAATAGTGCAAATACTGCAATGTGGCAAAATGGAGTGTGCAGTCCATGAGTCAAGGTTCAAAGTTGTTGAGTGGTGGTGGGAGGGAGATGACATGAGGTCAGATGCTGCGGGGGGATGGGGGTGGGTGTGAGGTTACAGTCTGTGGTAGGGGGCAGAGGAGGGAGGAGGGGCAGGGGCAGAGCAGGGAGGGAGTTGAGCCTCCGGTCTATGCGTTGTGATTGAGACCTACTCACTGTAGGTAATCTATGACAATGTGATACAACCATATAAGAGGCAAGTCCTACTTACAAATCCAGTGGGTAGAAGAAGAGGACAAGGTATTTGCCCTTGAAGTCACTGAGGCTTATCTCCTTGAACTCTCCATTGTAGACGGCTGTGCCTTTGAATGCTGGTGCAGGATGAGTGACTGCAGCAGCGAATCTGGCCGTGTCTGAGGGTCGGTTAACGCAGATAACATTTATGACACATTGACAACCAGAAGCCATTGTTCCTTCAGGTCACTGTTCTAAAATGGAGTCTGGCTCGGCAAAAGTACACTTTTTTTAACCTATAAGAACCCAGACCCATTTCTGCTTAAAGTGATGGTTCGGAGTAAAATTCACCCTGAGATAATTTCCACCAATAATCCAGCCAAATACCCCCTCAGATGCATTTTTAGCGACGGTCAATATGTATCAAGTTAAGGGGTATCAGCCGAATGGCTTAGTACTGGAGTGAATGGTACAGTGTGTACATCTCGTAAATTACCCCACTAATAATGCATGGATTGTTACCCAACTTCTGTAGTAGTACACATATGGTCTGTACTCACAAAACGAGGCATTTGAAAGTTTTTAAGTACACCAGGGGCCTCATTTATCAACCGTGCGTACGCACAGATTTGTGCTTACGCAGTGCGTACGAACATTCCCACGCAAAGTATGGGATTTATCAACTTGTACTTGTACGTAGGAACGTGCGTAAATTTAAGCACAACTCTGACCATGCGTACGCACAAAACCTAGTGGTAGAATAGTGAAACTACTAAGAGAGCCCGTTAAGAGTCGCAGTGTTCAGCAATCACAAACGTCACACATATCCCCTGTATCCTCTAATTAATAACAATTCTCATTTAGTAAGTTAGCAGACATTTTTGAATAATTGGTATGATAAGCTATAAAAGACAGCTGGGACAGGACAACCTAAAAAAGACAACTTGAAATAAGGACGATGGCGCATCTTGCACTTCTGGAAAATTTAGAGAACCGTGCGCTTTGCAGGGAGCGCGTTTTCAAAGAGCGTGTGGATTTGCTCAGTCAGAGCACAGAGTGGCTTCTCAGTAGGTACAGATTCCCAAAAAATATACTTGTGGATTTATGCCGGGATCTACAACATACTATATTGGAGCGAGAGACCAAACGAACCAAAGCCATCCCAGTGCACATTCAGCTCCTGTCCACACAGGATTTTTGGCCACCGGGACATTTCAACATGCGGCGTTTCACAGCCGACACTGAGTAGAATCATGCCAGCAGTGTTGGATGCAATCATTTCTCTAGCCCCACTTTACATTCAGTTCCCGTTAATTCCACGCCATCGCTGGATTCACAAATATAATTGGAGCCCTATAGATTGCACACACATCATAATAAAAGCACAATCACACAATGAATTCAGTTACGTTAACAGGAAAGGACTTCATTTAATTAATACACAAATACAACAAATCTAATGCCAATATGTCTCTACTAAACGTTGTTGCCCGGTGGCCTGGCGGAACGCACGATTCGTTCATCCTGCAGGTGGGTGCGCAGCTCCAAGCAGGAGCTATTGAGGACGGCTGGCATTGACGTATTGACGTATTGATGGCTGGCACTGAGGGATTGCCGCTACCATATATGGTCAATTGGAGGCGTTTCTGAATGCAAATGACTCTAACCGTGCACGAGCATGGTAGTTGAGAACAGGTGGGATTTATCATCACGGATTACTTACTGGTGTGCGTACGACCCGTGTACGCATGTTTGATAAATGCAGATTTTTTTCTACTTAGGCACATTCTAAATTTCATGCGTACGAACGAAATTAGAACTTTTCCTATGCACGGTTGATAAATGAGGCCCCAGGAGTTTAGTTAAAAGAGCACTTTCCTGATAGCTTCAACTCTCTGTTGCTAAGGCTACCACTGCGTCGACGACGAAGTTGGGTAACAATCCATGCATTATTAGTGGGGTAATTTACGAGATGTACATACTGTACCATTCACTCCGGTACTAAGCCATTCGGCTGATACCCCTAAACTTGATAAATATTGACCGTCGCTAAAAATGCATCTGAGGGGATATTTGGCTGGATTATTGGTGGAAATTACCTCAGGGTGAATCTTACTCCGAACCATCACTTTAAAGGAAAATTAGACCACAGACCAAGTGGAACACAGAAAACATTTCTGATGTTTTTTTCCAAAATACTATCACTTAATCTGTGATGTGACATATATATATATATATATATATATATATATATATATAAAAAATGGTAAATGTATACCTTATTTGAAAATAACTCAACTTGACAGTTTTTTCCGCTTAGTACCACAAATTTGCCTTTTTGTTTGCATTTCCACAATGCAAATAAATGTGTGACTTTAGTAATGCTGTTTAAACTACTTTTTTTCAGATCATAGTCATATCCTGTCACATGACCGTGACATCACAACCAAACCAAAATGTTTAGGCACTTAATGAGTTAAAGTCAAGCACAAAGCTGTATAAGAAAGATTTTAGGAGACGTAAAGTGTTTGTTACACTCGTGTCACCATGGGTTCTTATGGGTTACTTTATTTTTTTTAATTCTAAATATCAAATTCTTTCGCAGAAAATGATCAAAACATCAATGAAGGTGAGTTTGTATTAAGTATTGAACGTACTGGTAGAGAAGCAGCCTGTCTGGACGGCAGCGCAGACGGCAGTCCTGGAGAGCCCATGTGCACAGGGAGCGGAAAGTCGGAGTCCTCCAGCAGCAAGTCTTGCCTACAACACACACACACAGAACCGGCTTCACGAACACCATTTTGGAATTTGGAAAACAAATTCCCCACGGAAGAGAATATAATTTACCGCCACTGCCATTCATTTAAATTAATCAAACAAACAATTTCTCAATTACTTCCACACTTGCAGGGTGTTATCGATGTCATCAGGTACGTTAAAGTGCGGAGTGCGAAGCAAGCGCATGGACGTGAGCATAATCCATTCAAAATGTTGTCACATCAAACAGAACGACAAACCTTATTTGTCAGTTCAGTTTATACATTTCTAAACAGCAAACGTCGACAGCAAGTCTTGATGAAATAGTATCTACACTTACAGAGGTCTTCCACAGTCGTCCCACGGTGGCTGCCATGTTGGATGATGATAGACGGAGTAAGAGTGGGTGCGCTCATAGGTGCGCTCAGCGAGTCTTTACGTCAATGTCCTGCGCATGTTGTCTACAACATATCCAAATGAAAGTTAACAAAAATATTCATATTTTTCTTAACTGAAAACCGTATGTTTTGATATGTTTGATATGTTTTAAAACATTTGGTAGGTGATTATGTATTATGGCAATGTATGCGCAAAGTTTGGCGCAGTATGACGCAACAGGGTGACGTATGAACAAACGCGTCCCACAAGGCGGAAGTGATTTCGTAAATAGAATTTGACCTCAAAGCATGGGGTATTCTTAATATGACATACAATAATATGTCATATTATTGTATACTTAATATAATTTAACGTAAAGTACGTGCAATAAACGGGTTGAAATGGATCCCAACCTGCAGTACTGGAAAAGCGAGGGACAGGTAACTGTGCATGGCAAAGTACTGCAGAACACTGAGCAACACTCATTGATTTCTTAACGATATAGGATGCTTCAGTGAGGCTTCCTTGTCTTTATCGATCACCCCATCACCCTATCAGTACTGGTTCTGATGTCCCTTTGAATATATACTTGAACACTTTTTCAGACGTTCCTCAGTCGACTTAAAATATGGACTAATCTCCTTGATCCAACTTCCTTGCTCTCCTCCAATGTAAGTAGCAGACTTACATTACACTCACAGACAGACACCATAGTCATAGTGTGTTACCACTGAAGTCAAGGTGTTTCTCTAATATTTTATTTCACGTAGGCTGAAATAAAGAATGCCCGCTCCACTGTTGCCAGTGTCGAGAAAATAAATGAAAAGGTAAGGATAACGTGCAACCCCCATCTGTTTAATACGTCATTAGTTAAATAAAGAATGTATACTGAATAATGTTATTATGCCCTCTCATAGGATGGAAGTGCGTGGACCTTATCTCTTGTAAGTGGAATGACAACACTGTGAAGAAGGGAATATTATGTGAATATTGCACTCAAGTGATGTGGACGTGACATGACCAACATATCTACCTTGTGTTATTGGTAATAACATAAAAATAATAGAATAAATACACTTTAGTTAACACTCTAGAGGAGGAGATTGGGACAAACTGCATTTCCAAAATGGCCAAAAACATTTTCATTCATTGCCTAACTGGTCTTTGCATTAATTAGGGGGACAGTGAAAACAACAATATTACCTTTTCCATTCATACTTAATTATAATTGTTAGAATTTTAATTATAATTGCTGATTGGAAAGGCCAGATTTGTAGTTGGAAATGAGCATTACTTCACTCATTTAGAGGGAAATTCCAGAAACGAGTGAGCGTCACTAACATCGCTGGCCTGTATCCAATCCAATTAATAATCAGCCTTATCTCCCGGTAAGACTTCACTAAACTGTTTTGTTTCTCCAACAGTCGTCTGTTCATGCTGATTCTGGGGCTGTACTTCCATTTGCATTCCGACCCCCAGGTAGATTTATTACCGTTGGGTCTTCAATCAGATTTGTGTTTTTTTTGTATGTATGATTTTAGACTAATTTGTTTGTACAGTAGGCTTACTTTACTGATTAATTCATATCTAACACAAACCTGACTACCGTGACTCATTCCTTTCATTTTAAGTATTAATGAGAGTGGCCTACCTAATATGAAATCATAGTTGGAAAACAATTCCAACTATGTAACTCCTACCTTTTGTTAAAAGTATAAATAAATAACTTGAACAATTTTAGGAAACTTTACATTTATTTACCGGTGTATGTATGTATATATATATATATATATATATATATATATATATATATACACTTCTTTCCATTTTGTGCTTCTACCAATGGTATTTTAACTCTTTTTCTAATTGTTTCTAGCATTATTGCCTGTATCGGCTCCTTTGGTAAGTTTTTTTTATGAAGTAAATACATGTAAATAATAATCACGAAAAAAAAACTATTATTATTAAAATATATATATATCAGTTTACGCAGATGGGTAGTACTGCAAAGGAGAGTGGTGTTAATAAGGTGAGTGAATAAAACATTTCAATGTTGAAACACTTTTTTCCAGGTCGTTGCCAGCTTTCTGCCCCACATCAGTGTCAAGTCGTCTCTTTTTTGTCAGGTAAAAATCGCATTTAACAAAACGACAAATCCACATGGCACTATGTTCCTCGGATGATTCTAAAAAAAAAAAAAAACATTCCCCACAGTTTTTGTTGCAGAGTTACATGGCTGGATTTAACCATGTCAACAGAAATTCTTCTTCAGAAAAGGTAATCTCACCTGTTTTATTTCTGTTAAGCCACAGTACAGTTTTGTTACAAATGTGTGCCAAAATGTAAATATATTCAAACAATAGAGCCAATTGAATGCTCAACACAGGTCTACGCCGCGTGTAGGCGGTAAAGACCTGTGTGACATCTGCAAAGAGACAAGGGTGTCTGTCCTCTATGTGATAAACCCCCATGTGAGCCAGCCCATTTGACAGTTGCATTATTTGAAGACTTGCAGGCGATAGGCCTGCTCAGCAAATCTCCTGTGGGTTCCCTTTGCATTATCTGCATTTTGTCTCATTATCTCTCACCGGCAGGCCAAGAAGATGCCTTTGAAACAGGCTCTTTTGATCGCAGGGTCGGTCTCCTACACGACATTTGCAGGGGTGGGTACTGCTTGTTTTCCTGAAGACATTGCATTTCATCATCAATCATACTTCATATATTGAGTTCCCAAAGCACTATGATATCCCACACAGAGGCTGTACGCGTTTGGTGCATATTGCACAGATGAATGTGAGAAATAAATTAAATAAAAATCTTGTCATTTTTCAGGCACTTCCAACCATTTTGGTGCAAAGATTTGCCATCAGAAGCCAACCATTACTGTTCTTCTTCAGGTCCATCGTGCCAGTTCCTCTCTCAGGCAGGTCATTTGTGCATGAACCTCCTCCTCTTGCATTAAAACTCAAACACAGGCCCATTTCTTAACTGCATGTTTTAAGTGGAACCGGCTCACCAGTAAGTTGTGAAACATTCCGCAGTTGGCCTGGCCTTCTTCAGCGTGTACACTGTCAGGAGTGAGGAGTCCGATGATGGAATCCAGGTGTTTGATTCCAACGGCAACTCTGTCGGAATCTCTCAAGCGGCTGGAGACAAAGTAAGAGCACAGCTTCTGGTTTCGGCCCCCTCCCTCCCTCCCTCCCTCCCTCGCTCGCTACCGTTTAAAGTCTGTGACACAGTGCAGTGCTTAACATGCTTTTGACTTTGTGCACACAGGCTGTGAAGGACACCGCATGGTCAAGAGCGGCCCTCCTGGGCACATCAGCGGCTGTTCCTAACCTCCTGGTGTTCCTCCTGGGGATGTAAGTCTTTGCTCCTCGCTGTGGCGAGGAGCGTTTGGATGCAGTTGATCTGTGGAGCGCACCTGAAGAACATGTCTCACCCGGGTTAAGTGACTTAAGCAGAGTGTTGATTACAGGACGAGGTTGCTCAACAAGAACCGCATGCTCCTGGCACCTCTGCGCCACGTGAGCACCGCCCTGGTCTTCGGATTGATGATTCCAGTGTCGCTCAGCATCTTCCCCCAGCTGGGGACGGTAAGGCCTCGTCTTCTCCCTCTCTGCCTTCAAAGGGGTCACCGGAAACCCGCCGAGCCTCTAGCGTCCGCTCTCTTCTGCAGATTAAAAGGGAAAAGCTGGAGCAGGAGCTGCAGGCGGCTGCTGTCGACGGCCAGCTGTTCTACCACAGGGGGCTCTGAGTCCCCCGGAGCTTCACCCGCTGACTGCAGATGCCCTCGCACACAAAGACATTGATGGGACGTTGAAACATGGCGTCATGTTGTGTTTTATCGCTTCCTGTCCAGGAGTATCGCCACATGTGAGGGTAATATCTCGGAGAGACTTGGAAGAATATTTATTGGTAGGCAATTTCTTTGTGCTTCTCACAGCTTAAATAAAAAAAACGTGTTTGCATAAAAAACCACTCGTTGTTTTGCTAGTAAATGTATTTAATGGCCACATGGAATTGATTTAGCTAGGAAACATTATTGACATTATTAATTCATGAAAATACATTTGTTACCAAATGTACAGTAAATGTCTTATGACTAAATATTATTGCACAGCACAGACTATTATAAAAATATTTAGACACAAAAATACACTTTCGGCAATATGGATCTTCCAAGTAAATATTATGCATATTTTCCAAAAAAAAAAGAAACCCTCATTACTTTTTCAACAATGGGTTCAGGCCTAAACCAAATTATACTGAGACAAATGATATTGCCTGTAATTGGGTGGAACTACAGTTATTAGTAAATACAGGAGATTGAAAACAAATTCTCACAACAGTGAAATATTACTTTCATTTTATAATGTTCTTTTGACCACAAACAGCGTTTAATCCCACTGAAGTTGCCTCATCATACATTATTAGACTCATTTAGTCCTCAAGATATTCCCTAGGTAGTGAGGAAGTCAGGGGGGGAGCTCATATTCTTAAGAGTCTCTCAGCAGCCGCCAGGTGAAACAGAAAGTTCTCTGTGGCCTGAGGGAAGTGATGTCGCTTCAAACCTTCTACTGTTATTTTGGAATTTTCACACTCGTCCGCCAGGGACATCAAGTTGGCAAGTATCTCTTTTGTCTTCACCGCAATGTCCTGTGAATTAAATAAAAAGAAAGTTGAGTCTGAGAAATACTGCAAAACAGAACGTGGAAATGATGCACACCACTTCAGGGTTGCGCACCAAAACAAACAAGAGCTCAGCTTTTTTTTTTTTTGAGAATTGCCAATTTAACTTATCCACACAAACCTAAGAATAAATGTATCTTAATATGAGCCTGCTTGATCCATGAAACAGTTCAACAATCAGCCGAACGTAGATGACCAGCCACTTTCAAGCAATCACACGTCAAGTCACTGTCGGCGGCGCGGCGGAAGGGGACCTCCCTTACCTTGATCACCTGAGCGTCTGTTCGCTCGGCGTCCTCTGCCGACTGGACAATGAGTTGCCCGATGTCCTTGTGCACCTTCCCCATGGCCATGGCCTCTGTGGCGGCAGGACGGAATGATGGGTGAGGACGCTTTAAAAAAAAAAAAAACTCGACGGCTCACGGTGTCAAAACTCAACGCGTTTGAACTTGACGGTCGCCAAACCTTTGGCGGCGGGAGACACGGTCATGGTGCTGTCCGGAAGGTTCACAAACACATCAAAGAGATCCGGCCTGTTGCCCACCTCGGGGTTGGTGAACCCGGCCACGTATCCTGGAGACCGCAGCACATGGTCAGGGGGACAAAACAAGCCTGGGTCGTTATTAAGGAGGAAAAAGGCAAAGGCCCCATCTCTGACGAAAACCGGCAAATACTGGGTTTTCGTCGAGTTTGATTTCCTCGTCTCAACACTTGAGACCTCCGGGGATGTGCGACGGCACACTGACAACGTGTCAGTGCTTGTTTTCATTGGGGATGTTGGCAAGAAGACAACATGAATGAAAAACATGGATTACACCCCCACAATCACTCCCTTTTCCATCACCGTTTCACCACTTAAATACATGATCGTACATTGTTTGATGCTTGAAAGTCAGGGGATTTGCAATGTATATTTTATAGTGTGTGTATATGGACATGTTGGCACGCGACAAAATATCAAATGAATGAGGTAAAAAAAAAGTTAAAAAAAAGTAAAGTTTAAAAAAAAAGAAAAGAAAAAATATGCTGTTTAGTTTAGTAATGATTCGTTTGTCGAATAAAACTCAACAACGATTGTATTGTTAGTTTTGCAAAATCACATCGGACCTTGTGGACGGCTGACAAAGCAAATACAATAAAGTGATGACAGCAACATGAGGCGTGTGTGTTTAGGCATCGCTCCCAAACACATGGATTCAGCACACGCCGAATCTTGCAAGTTGTGGAAATTGGCAGTGTGGCTGCTATTCAGAATAACGTGACCTGAATCACCTCTTGCTATTTGGCACTGGGCTCTAAGCCAGCTGGTGATATCAATGTGTTTTAATACACCGTGGCAAAGTTTAGGATCCTGTATGTATGTTGTATGTCTTGGCACTTTATAATCTCTCTTTGTAACTTGGCACTTAGCCAGAGATGTTGTATACTAGCAATGACAGACAGACAGACATACTTTATTGATCCCTGAGGGAAATTGCATCAATGTCAATCTAGCATTTGAAATGCTTGAAACTTGTTCCGGTGACTTTCTTACTGTATTAGCAGCAATTAAATGTTTCACCTTCTTATAACAAATGTACTCTTTGTAAGTCACTTTGGATAAAAACGTCTGCTAAATGCCCTAAATGTAAATGCAATCCTGTACACATCCATGTATTGAGGAGGGGGGGGCGGTATTATCAAAAGCCTGCACTGACTCATTCTCTATAAAATGCCAGTTAAACTGTTGTCCTTGCCTTCTGTTTGCTATGGCTACTCGTTGATATAATCATAAAACCTTGACATCAATAATGGTTTTTGATAGGGTTAAATATTTAACTGGTAGTTGTATATCATCGCCCGGCGGGCAAATATAGGTTTGTAATTTTTTTTGCCCTTCAAAATAAAAGGGTAAAGGGGCATTTAGCAGACGCTTTTGTCCAAAGCGACTTACAATCAGTACATTTGTGGGGTTCGACACATGTGGACGGTTGGATGAGGGGGAACAAGGGGATCGAACCGCCGACCCTACGGTTAGTGGACGACCCGCTCTGTCCACTCGCTCTACCCACTGAGCTACTGCCACCCCAAATGTATTGACATAATAATGTTACTTGACAAAGAGACATTGACCCACCACAGGGCGCGGCGGGGCAGCTGCCATACCCAACTGACATCCCTGCCTGGGGGCTTCCTCACCTGGGCACTTCCTGAGGTCGTCCAGCTCCACTTCTGTCAGGTGCACATTGGGGTGAAGGATGGACCAGTCTTTCCTATGCCACGTAAAGGCAGGCAAAACTCTGGGGAATACAGAAGAATTTGATAGGGATGATCATCCCCTCACCCCCCCCCCCCAAAAAAAGGTAGGCGAGGTAAGTATTCCAAATAACCATTCATTTCTCCCCCTTCAGTTATTCCATAACAGTTATTTCCAGTTCCTCCATAACTAATAGTAACCTTGTAAACTCCAACAGCACTTCAATACGTGGGTGATGGACAATGATTCTCTTCTTCAGCATGAGGGCTGTGTACAAGATAATGGTCTCCATTCCAAACTGGGCCACCACATCTGAATATGGGAACATATTCCCTTGTATTAGGAGCCACAAGTGATTGATCTGAATATCAAGTCATTTTGTTCATATCCTACAACAAAAGGGCAGCAACAAGCCACTACTGTATATTTTACCTTTGACAGAACCTGCTAAATAGGCTTTCCTGATGTCATAATTCTTGATAAGAAATGAGCCATTTTCATCACTCTGGCAAATTCCTTTTGTTAGAACCGAAATGTAGCTCTCCATCATTTTCACTGGACTGCCATGTTTGATGTACAATCTGGATAGGGGGAATAAAAACACTGTAACCGCACAATCCTCTTTCTTGCAACATGCAAAACATTGGAACATTGAGTACACTTTACCTGCACAGCACCCTACTAAAAGCGGCATATTTCTCAGGGTTGAAGTCTTTCGTGGTAACAACTATTGAGAAATGAGTGACCTGAGAAGAAATACATACACACAATTGAGGCTATGTTTCAGCCACCATCAAATGTTCTAAAGGCATCAGATAACCTCATTAAGAGCTACAACAGGGGCGACTCTAGGTTCTGACTTTGGGGGGGCTCAGCCCCCAGAAAGCCACGGGGGGGGGGGGGGGGGGGGGGGGGGGGGGGGGGGGGAGGGGGAGTCTATTTATCTATCTATCAATCCAACACATTGTATATTTTTTTAACAGTCTCAACGGTAGAATATTAGATTTGAGGACGAAGCGATAGGGTGGGCCCAGGCAGTTTTTGGGTGGGCTTGGGCCCCCCAAAACAGGTCTAGCTTCGCCACTGAGCTACAATATAGGACAATCACTATTTTGTCATTACAACTGAATGCTGTCATCATCATCCATACCTTCTTTAGAGCAGTATGTTCCTGTATTTCCACTGTGGTGATATAGTACCAGGTCCGGCGGAACTGACCGAACACAAAAGAGTGGAGATCGCGACCATTCTGGGTCAAACAGCACTTGCTGAGAAGGACCTGTCTCACTTCCGCGGTGACAGAGGGATAGCACCACACCCACAGCGTGTCTCCATTCACGTCTTTCTCTGGTGTTAACAGAAACAAACAAAGAAAAACATTGGCTGTTTTGACATATTTTGTCAGATTTGAAACCATATAATCTATATAAATAGACAATAGCCGGGCCCTACAATGATGTGGGCAACAACTTTAGGGATGATGGAAACCATTCACTGGCATTCCTGATCACACTACTGTCATGTGATTCATTTGGACATACCGAGGCGCAGAGCTAATTACACGTCGTTTTCAGCAAGCGAAAAATAAGAAACGCATAGGACTGAAAGAGGACTTACCGATTAGTCCGACGCTTAGCATTAGGTGCGTTTCAGATGCTGCCATATTCCATACCTGGAATAATTGACAACAATACCTAGGTCACATACTTTAGGGGTTCAGCAGAGATCCTGCACCACATAGAGTAAATATGAGTGCAGTGCAACGCGATTTACCTTGTCCTTCGGCCAATTCACACTGTATAACCGCGATGATTGATTAATATATCTGCCGGCTCACGGCTTAATGTGCATGAACTTGAACAAGGGAAGTTATGTTGTGCTGTAACTGTCAGACTTTGCTTACTTATGCAGCTGGCTTCCGTTTTCCTTACGCGAGATGCTATGTGGGAGGGAGAACGCAGAGTTGGCGCAACCAGTCACAGAGATGGCAAAGTTGCACATGCGCAATACACGTTCATGCCGGGTTGCCAGTTTCATGGTCTGTCACACGATAAGTAATACTATGCTTGTAATATTATTCTGTTGTTAAACAAATGTGACAGAGGAAGACATTTACATTTAAAAAAAAATAAAAATAAAAAAAATACATTCAAACAAAATAAAATACGATGTATTTTATAATTCCACTCAACGTAGTATCTAAAATTACACTAGGCCTACTGTATTCTAGTAATATACTGTACTTTGTTTTTATAACACATTTATAAATTTAGAAATAGAGCACATCCATTTCATTTCAGGTATTTCTTTACCATTTCAATTTCTATAAAACATGTGATTGACTCTAACAGTAGCTCTACATATGAACATAAGAGGGTGGGTAATAGAAATATGTTTATAATGTTTGTATATGTTTGTAATTAATACTTGCAGTGAATGGAAAATAATTACATACCAACGTATTTAACCTAATTGCAAATATATCCATTTAGACGATTTGTTGATTTCAATATATGAATGTGTAACGTGTAGTCTTTCTATAAAGATGCACTTGCGCAACGCTGCATTCGTGGGCTAGCATCTTTTGCATCTGGCAACCCTAGCTAGGCCGTTCACGAGGTTTTTCCTTTCTCCACTCCGTGTTGAAGCGGGTTACAGCTTGGCCCGGATGGACTGGTGAAATCTGTCAAATTCACCAAAGTCAGCCGATCCTAAGTCTCGCTAATACGCCACAGAAATGCCGGCATATTTTCAACGCCCCGAGAATGCTCTCAAACGAGCAAACGGTAAGCAAAGACATGCTGTAGAACTATGTAGACACCGGTGGTTTAAGCTAGGTTAGCTGTCGATAGCATCCTCGCCGTGGCAAGCCGCTAGCAGCGGCAGCTAGCTACATGCTAGCTTTCGTTGGAATGGCGTGGAGGCCATATTGCACACAGTGGTTAGCAATGCTATAGTGGGGAGTAAGAACGCTAGTATCCTTCATTCAGCTCTACCCAAATGATACGAGCCAATGATCGGCCCTTCAGTGGCTCTGGTTAAATGTGACTAGTCCGTACACCTGTCATGGGACTGTTATTTGTAAAATACGAGGTATTCTGCGCTGACATGACGATGACGCTGGCGTGTCTTGCATGTCCTACTCCCACTGGGTCACCTCCGTTGTCTTTCTATTGCATTTGGATGATTGACTAACAACGTGGGGTCTCTGCAGAGTTTCTGGAGGTTGGCAAGAAGCAGCCTGCCTTGGACGTTCTCTACGATGTCATCAAAAGTAAGAAGCATCGAACATGGCAGAAGATCCACGAGCCCATCATGCTCAAGTACCTGGAGCTGTGCGTGGATCTCCGCAAGAGCCACCTGGCGAAGGAGGGCCTGTACCAGTACAAGAACATCTGTCAGCAGGTTCGCTTTAAGATAACGCGATATCTTAAACGAACGAGATCTCATATTTTAAAGTGGAAACATGGGATGCCATGATTACACACTGGGAATCATAGGACTTGTGTATATGTTTTGCTGTAGGTGAACATCAAGTCCCTTGAGGATGTGGTTAGGGCGTACCTGAAGCTTGCTGAGGAGAAGACTGAGACGGCCAAGGGGGAGTCTCAGCAGATGGTGCTGGACATCGAGGATCTGGATAACATCCAGACCCCCGAGAGGTGAGCCCACTAGGCCGTGTGTCAAACAGCCATTTACTTACTGTATGCTTGACTAAAATGATTTTGTGACATATTGTAATTAAAAAGTGGTACAATCTGATGGCCTTCGCAGGATGAGGAATTCTTGGAAAGATGCCAAAACGAACTGATGTTCAATTTTTTCCCCCCCGTCATCTTTAATAGATTTTTAATGATGTAGTCATGGGCGCTAAAGTCCCATCGTGTCGTTACTGGAGGTCATGTT
This sequence comes from Urophycis tenuis, assembly GCA_036785325.1. Taxonomy (NCBI): domain Eukaryota; kingdom Metazoa; phylum Chordata; class Actinopteri; order Gadiformes; family Phycidae; genus Urophycis; species Urophycis tenuis. Next base: position 9,535,726 of record JAXIVH010000004.1, read on the forward strand.
AACGCTGAGCGTGCTCGTGTGTGCCGTCAGTGTGCTCCTGAGTGCCGTGAGTGGAGAGGACACCCAGGACCGTACCGACCGCCTGCTGCTCACCCCCTGGGTGAAGTTCCTGTGGGAGTCCTACCGGCAATGTCTGGACCTGCTGAGGAACAACTCCAAGGTGGAGCGCCTGTACCATGACATCGCCCAGCAAGGTAGACGCACACATTAGCACCTCTGCTGGTACCTTCAGAGTTTTTTTTTTCTTTTTTTTTTTTTTTTCTAGAGTTGCAAAAGGTTGATTTTCTAATGGGGCGGGCGTTTTCAATCCGATGCGTAAACAAGCGTATGGTTCTCCACAGCCTTCAAGTTCTGCCTTCAGTACACCCGCAAGGCCGAGTTCCGCAAGCTGTGTGACAATCTGCGCATGCACCTGAGCCAGATCCAGCGGCACCACAACCAGAGCACGGCCATCAACCTGAACAACCCCGAGAGCCAGTCCATGCACCTGGAGACCCGTCTGGTGCAGCTGGACAGCGCCATCAGCATGGAGCTGTGGCAGGTCAGTCCTCCGTACTTTTAAAGTGTAGCCACTGATACACCGTCGCTCACCTACCACTCGGATAATATCGCCTGACCGCAGCGAAGCCGAGAATTTCCTGATCACGGATCCTGCTTGTTTCTTCCCGGTGTCAGGAGGCCTTCAAGGCTGTGGAGGACATCCACGGGCTCTTTGCGCTCTCCAAGAAGCCACCCAAGCCCCAGCTGATGGCCAACTACTACAACAAGGTGTCCACCGTCTTTTGGAAGTCCGGGAACGCTCTCTTCCACGCCTGCACCCTCCACCGCCTGTATCATCTCTCCCGGGAGATGCGCAAGAACCTCACCCCAGAGGAGATGCAGAGGTAACCCATCGATGGCCTCCAGTACTTACCCTTCGCGGTCGACTCGTTGGCTGTAATGCCTTAGTGTGTGTTGTATGGGTATTTCACATCGGATTGGTTCAAACCTCAGGATGAGGTAAAATTGTAATTGTACACTTTTTTTTTTATGAATAACGATTTTGGGCAATTTTAAGAGCATCCCTAATGCTAAACATATTTTCGGCGATGTGTGGTCCGTGTCCTTGTGGTCCCACCACGACACGCGTAGCCTAAACACCTGAATGTTCCTCCGTGGTTAGGATGTCCACCAGAGTCCTGCTGGCCACGCTGTCCATTCCCATCACCCCCGAGCGCACGGACATCGCTCGGCTGCTGGACATGGACGGCATCATCGTGGAGAAACACCGCCGGCTGGCCACCCTGCTGGGACTCCAGTCTCCGCCCACCCGCCAGAGCCTCATCAATGACATGGTGCGCTGCTCTCCTCCGCGCAAGTCTACTACGTCACTGCGGTTGCGACGTAGTAGATTTGTGAGCCTCGGACAGACCGCCCTATACACTGAATGCGTATCATGGACTGAAGGTTGATCCGGTTCCTCTTGACACAGGTGAGGTTCAACCTGCTGCAGTACATCCTACCAGAGGTCAAAGAGCTGTACAACTGGCTGGAGATGGACTTCCACCCCCTGAAGCTGAGCGGGAGAGTCACCAAGGTGGGCAGCCCGGGACACAGCTGAACACGCATTGCACACCTGGTCTTTGGGTCACACATTTGACAGAGTGTAGTGTTTTTAATGCCGCTCTCCTCTGCGCAGGTGCTGGACTGGGTGAGGGACCAGGCAGAGAAGGAGTCTGACCTTCAGCAGTATGTTCCTCACCTGCAGAGTAACACCATCCTCAGACTCTTGCAGCAGGTAACCTCACCCCGCCGTGGTGCCCCCCCCACCTCTTCAAAGCATCAGCCCCCCTACCCACTCAACCAAGACCACCACAATGCAGGGTGCCCTCTCAGCCGTGCACACCGTAACCCATATCTGCCTTTCTCGCCGCCGCCGTGCACAACAGGTGGCCCAGATCTACCAAAGCATCGAGTTCAGCCGGCTGGCCTCCCTGGTTCCCTTTGTGGATGCGTTCCAGCTGGAGCGCTCCATCGTGGATGCGGCCCGCCACTGTGATCTGCAGGTACGGTCCCATGGTTACGGAGATGTATGCAATTAAATAGGTTTTGTTTGGATGATTTTAAAAAGTGATGGGTATGGATTGTAATGCAATTTTTTTTATTGAGCTCAGTTATGTGACTTCATGAAGAACAACTAGGGGTGTAACGGTACATGTTTTTGGTGTAGTCTAAAAATATATAAATATATCACTTCAGGTTCGAATTGACCACTCGTCTCGAACTCTGAGCTTCGGTTCGGACCTGAACTACTCCACTAAAGAGGACTCCCCAGTCGGGCCCTTCCTGCAGAACATGCCCTCGGAGCAGATCCGGAATCAGCTCACGGCCATGTCCTCCTCCCTGGCCAAGGCCATCCAAATCATCAGGCCCGCCTCCATCCTGGTGAGTACCCGTCCTGCCGTGGCCAGGACCCTGTGCGGCTCCTTCACAGTTCACCGACTACACCTTCCCACCGGTGGGGCCGTTTGTAAGACGAGAACGCCAGACATCAATTTTCCATCAATCTTTTGTTCGCCTCGGACAAGTCCTCGCCTGTTATCGTCCGGTCTCTCGGCCTGACTCTGGCCTCTCTCTCTCTCCCTGGTTCCTCCAGCAAGAACGCGAGGAGCAGAGCCAGCTGGCCATCGCCGCCTACCTGAAGAACGGCCGCAAGGACCACCAGCGCATCCTGGCCCGCCGGCAGACCATCGAGGAGCGCAAGGAGCGGCTGGAGAGCCTGAACATCCAGCGGGAGAAGGAGGAGCTGGAGCAGCGCGAGGCGGAGATGCAGAAGGTCCGCAAGGCGGAGGAGGAGCGCCTGCGCCAGGAGGCCAAGGAGCGCGAGAAGGAGCGCATCATGCAGGAGCACGAGCAGATCAAGAAGAAGACGGTGCGCGAGCGGCTGGAGCAGATCAAGAAGACGGAGCTGGGAGCCAAGGCCTTCAAGGACATCGACATAGAGGTGGAGTCACGTGCCTATCTATCTATCTGTCTGTCTATCATCGCTATCCCCGTGACGCCAACTTGGCAGATCCAAGTCCACCGCAAACACATGTGTGGATTTAAATGTAATTTCCTCGTTTAGTGGATCTGAGGTTGGGGAACGATGGAAGCATGCAATCAAAATTTCTGAAACCAGCAAAATAATGCTACAAAAGAACTGGCCAGACTAACTATAGGCTCTATAACACAAGGATGATTAGATTTTCTAGATGTTTCTTATTCAGCAGTTATATAGTTCGGTAGTAATGTTTGTCATCAAGGGCGACACGGGAGCTCATGCTGATAACGCTCTGCATTCAACACGCGCTTCAACGGTAGATCTGAAGTAGACATCCATTCTGGCGTCAGACTAACGGTCCCTGCCTTTCAAACAGGACCTAGAGGAGCTGGACCCCGACTTCATCATGGCCAAACAGGTGGAGCAGCTGGAGAAGGAGAAAAAGGAGCTGCAGGAACGTCTGAAGAACCAGGAGAAGAAGGTGGGCTGCGTCTCCCGTCCAAAACATCTCCGCTGGTGCACCGAGCGGCTTGGTCCACCACGGGGAACACGGAGAACAACGTGTGTGTTTTTGGTCTTTTGTAGATCGACTACTTTGAGAGGGCCAAGCGACTGGAGGAGATCCCCCTCATCAAGAAGGCCTACGAGGAGCAGCGCATCAAGGACATGGAGCTGTGGGAGCTACAAGAGGAGGAGAGGGTATGTCCAACAACACAACACATACAACTCTGCTGGTGGTGGCGGACTCAGAACCTCAATCTCACCACGCGTCACCGCGGTTCTTCTCCACAGATCAGCAACATGAAGGTGGAGCGCGAGAAGGCTCTGGAGCACAAGCAGCGCATGTCCAGGATGATGGAGGACAAGGAGAACTTTGTGTCCAAGATAACGGCGGCCCGCAGCTTCATCTACGAGGTACAGCCTGGACGCCCGCCCCAAGGATCTTCTGGTCCAATAACGCAGAAGTGAAAATCACTCATTGTGCACCTTCTTCTTTTTTTTTGGTCTGAAGGAAAAACTCAAGGCATTCCAGGAGCGCGTGGTGGAGGAGAAGAAGAAGCGTCTCGAGGACAGGAAGAGGCAACGCAAGGAGGACCGACGCACCGCCTACTACCGCCAGAAGGAGGAGGAGGCGCAGCGCATCCACGAGGAGCAGCTCAAGAAAGGTGGGTGGTCTGGAAGAGCGCCACGGCCCCCAGGAACACACACACACACCGAGTGGGGGTCCTGCCCCCCCCCACCCCCCCTGCAGGGTGCTGTGGGGGTCTTTGGGTGACATCCCCTCAGTGGGGCCGTTTTGTGAGACATCAGACATCGTTGTCCTTGAGTTTTTTGGGAGAAACCAGACGGCGAATGCTAGATTTTAGTAGCCAGGATTGAACATTTTAGGAACGTATAATGTGGATGAACAGAACACTGTATAACCGTGAGTGGGCCTTGCATTTGTATTTCTTAAAACCCATTCTACCAGCCAGATTCACCGAGCCTTTATCCCCCCCAGAACGCGAGGAACGGGAGCGCATTGAGCAGGAGCAGCGCGAGGAGGAGGAGAGGGAGTACCAGGAGAAGCTGCAGAAACTGGAGGAGCAGGAGAGGAAGCAGCGCGCCCGCCAGCAGGAGATCGAGGATCGCGAGCGCCGCCGCGAGGAGGAGAGACGCGTCCCGGAGGAGAAGCCCGCCTCAAAGGTACAGCCTCCCTCCTGACGCGCCCCGCACTCCGGTGGCCTTTTAGGACGGACGCCCCGTGTGTCCGGTGTCTCGTTTTCACCGATTTTTTTTTTGCTGTTAGCAGGACTGGGGTGCCGACAAAGAGGAGAGCAGCAGCGCTGGTGGCGGTGGCGGTGGCGGTGGCGGCGGCGGCTGGAGGAAACGCGCGGAGGCGGGCGGGGATTCCGAGTGGCGCCGGCCGGCGCCTGACAGGTGCGTTTGATAACCCCCTCGGCCTCCTCTGGCGTTAGTAACGGAGCGTCCGCGCCGGGGTTCACCCGTGAGCTGACGGCGTCCCGCCCTCTGACCCCCCAGGGAGTGGAGGCAGGATGGAGGGGGCCGCGACGAGGAACGCGAGGACCGCCCCCTGCGCCGCGGCGCCGATGACCGCGGGCCCCGCCGGGGCTTCGATGACGAGCGGCCCGTGCGCCGGACGCTGGACGAGGACCGCGCGCCCCGCCGCGCGTTTGACGACGACCGCGCGCCCCGCCGCGGGTTCGATGACGACCGGGCCCCGCGACGGGGCTTCGACGACGACCGCGGCCCGCGCCGAGGCATGGACGACTCCAGGTCCCGCCGCGACGACGACTGGGGCCCCCGCAGGGGCGGAGACGACGAACGGGGCAGCAGGAGGGGCGGGGATGACGCGACGCCATGGAAACCCCAGGGGAAATCCGGTAGGCGCTGCGGTGTCACCTTCAATTAGGAGCTTATGCCCCTCCATCAGGGAGTGTCTGTCCCCACTATATCTGTAATGATGTAAGATTCTATCCATCATAACTGTAGCTACACCTCGGTCCACTAGAGGCCGCTAACGAGGGGTAGACGGGCTTGGATTGCCCCCTCAGATGAGATGTGTGACTTACTTGACCCTCTGCCTCACCTCCAGCGGGGGGCTGGCGCGAGCGGGAGAAGGCCCGGGAGGAGAGCTGGGGACCACCCCGCGAGGGAGGCGGTGATGACGACACAGCTGAGGCGGAGGAGAAGGCCCGGGACCGCCGCCCGCAGAGGTAGGAGCCGGCCCAATGAAATGCCCCCCCCCCCACCCTCCTCCCCCCTCGTACCGCTGGCCGCCAGCTGTGGACGCCCCCCCCCAGGGACTCACCTTATGGTACCTGTGTTTTCTAGAGAGGAGGCGAGTGTCTGGAGGAGAGGCGGCACGGAGGAGACCAGCAGCTGGAGGGGACGCGCCGAGGAGCCTGAGCGTGAGGACCGTCGCGGAGACGATCGCCGCGGAGACGACCGTCGCGGGGACGATCGCCGTGGGGACGACCGCCGCATTGAAAGACGTGACCGGGACCAAAGGCCGGCACTCCGAGACAGAGACGAAGAGGGTGAGCGGGCCTTTCGTTCTTTATTTCTGTCATCTCGATGACATAAAGGCTTTCAATCTGTTCTACAGTAGCACGACACTTATCGGGTCTCTTCAGTTTACCGAAGCCTGTCCCGCTCACTGCTGAGCGTGCTCAGAGTGCTGCGTTACTACAAGTGACCACTAGATGTCACCATTTACATTTGGAAATTGCCGCCGCTGTGAATCCATGCTGGTGTGGACTCCATTGTAGCTGGGCTATATATCTACCATGGTGTCTGTGATTCTGACCTTTTTTAATGGGGACATTTGCATGCTTACCCTCTGGCCTTAAAGGCTGCTGTGAGTTGAGTTGGTTCATTACTTAATGGGCTGGATTTGTAGGGGATTTTTTTTTAATGCAATCAGACTATTTCGACAAACGAAATGACGGCAGATATGAAAAATGAATGACAAATGGTGTTCCATTAACGAGCGACGTGTGCAGCAGGGTCACAGTCGTGGCTACACCCTGAGCCGGAGCCCCGCTGCGTGTCTTACATGCTAACATGCTGCGTGTCTTACATGCTAACATGCTGCGTTCTTCCTCAGGCGGGCTCTGGCGCCGCGGCGGCGAGGACAAGCGGGAGGAGCGGGAGAAGCCCCGGGAGCGTGAGGCCGATGGGGAGAAGGGCGCCTGGCGCAGCGGTGGAGGAGGAGGAGGAGGAGGAGGAGGCGGCGGTGGAGGAGCTCCTGCTGCTCCTGCTGCTGCTCCTGCTGCTGCTGCTGCCGCCGCACCTTCTGCAGCCAGTGCTGCCGAGAAGGAAGCCCAGCGCCGCATCAAGAAGGAGGAAGCCGACGACGACGGCTGGACCACGGTCCGCCGCTGAGGCGCCCCGCGGACCCCTGGCGCCCCGCGGGCCCCCGCAGCCCATCTGTAACCCGGGCCCCGCGGCCAGAAGCTTTTGTACAACCCCCATTCTCATTATGATTTACTTTGAGTGGTACAGCTATTCTAGGCATTAGTAATTCCAGATGTTTTTTCTTTTCTGATATCTCACACACACATATATATATAAATATATATATATTGAACGGATGATAAAGAGTGCAAGTTTCAGCTTCCGTGTGAGGACTTGGTTGTGCCCCCACAGGTACATGAGATGCTTCACCTGTCAAGTTTATAGTCGAGGTGCCAATCTTGTATGTGAACGTGACTGCCCCCGATGTTTAGGAGTGTCATTGCACAAAATGACTAATTGGATTAAAGTGCACCACACAAGGCAATTATATCGTCCACAGGCCTCTTTTTATTGGTTTAACTTGTTTGAACTGAACGTGTTAAAACTGGAATTGTACTTTTCTGGTGGTGGAATAAATACAATGCAAAGTTTCAAATCTAAATCAATATTGCCATAGTCATCTCATAAACTTTGTAACCTCTTTAACTGGGGCTTCCATTTTGATGTGCATGGTTAGAACATACAAATTGTGACTCAACATCTGTTGATGGGATCTATCTTGTAGCATTCAACTGTATGAAAAGAGATTGAATGTGTACATGAGGAGGCCTTTATTAATAAAGTGGTTTGCTCACCAATTTTGTCGAGCGTTGTTTATTTTTATCATAGCGGTAGCAGATTATACAAATATCTTGACCAAATGACTTTACGTCTGCATTCGGGGTTACTACTCATACCAGAACATTTGCTGTTGATTGTTGTTTTTTGTGAGTCGGCGACTTCCTTATCGACAACGTGCACTTCAATGTGAAGTCCACTGGAGGTCGCTAGAGCGCCATGGCCGTAGTTCTGACATGTTAAAGGCAATGATGATCCAGTCATTAGATGCACGTGATACCTTGTCAGCCTAGCAAAGACTAGTTGTCAACTTGAAATCACTAAATTAAATCCATCAATAAACTATATATACATTTTGTTAAGTGTCTAGCAATCGCCTAGAAATCTTGAATTGCTTCAGTGATCTAAGGTGTTAAATCACTGATACTGAACGCGTCGCAGAGACCTCTGGGCTGCTGATGGCATTGGTGAGCCTAATTTGCATTTATATAATTTCTCCAATAATTACCCAAAAAGGCTAAATTGAAAGGAAAAAACGGATTGTTGCTGATTTCTTTGAAAACAAATAAACAAGGTTAGACATTTTATTTACCCAAAACGGTAGCCACCGACTTAAATCGAATAGGCCTAGCACTCCGCCTTTATGTTTCCTATCAGAATATTTATATAAATGTATGCCTATGTAATTGCATTATAAATCTAACAAAAGTTTTTTGAATATATTAATATATTTAACAAACTCATTTTTTGTTTACATTTATACGCTATGGCTATTTCATTTTTTTTGTACAGATCCGAAGCCCATTCTATTCCTATTTTATATAGCCTATTCCACGATAATAATAACAACATATTATCCCCTGTGCCACAGTGGGCAGGCATGTCGGTAAGATACTTGGTGCTCGACGGCAAAAACAATGGAATAAACCACGCCTATTAATTAGGCTACTCCTGTTATTAGTCATTTGGGTTAATGAATGTTATTTCAGTCTGTGTAAGCTATCGAGCAATACACAAAGACGATTCCTCAAGGCCAATGTAATGTTTCGGTCCTTCACTCCAGATGCGGACACTTAAATAACTCCAGAAATGTAAGACACCAACGGATTTTGGTTCAGCATCAACACAGAAAATAATAACTGGATTGCACATTTTAAAAACTATTTTAAGGTCGTCTTAGTTTTTTTGCAGGCCAAAAGAACCCAAAACAATAAATTAGAATTTAAATAAATAAAATATATATGTGCCCGACATCCAAAGACCCAATAATACAATAATCAAACTACAGAATTCATCAATGTATTGGCCTCTCACCGGTGGCTGCGTGCGCCTGAGAGCAGATCAACCAGAGGACGCAATGGCAACACCTGCGAACGGGCCAGCGGTGCGTTGTTTGTTGTATGTTTGATGTTGGCCTGTTATAATTAGCCTACATAAAAATAACATCATAATTGACGTTGCTATATTGTGGTTAAATATGTCTTCAGTCGGGTTAATCAAGCGAAGAGATAAATCATTATCTCCCAATTTTAATAACTGTAAAGATCTATATATATCTATATATAAAACAAAGACGAAAGAGCGCTATGAACACTGTAGTTCGAAAACATGAAGATGTGAGAAAGGACGGTGAACAAATGGTGTGCAGTTATGCTGGGGAAGATTGAGTATACGCTACATAGCCTCAAATAGATGAACGCAAAACGCCGAAATATTGTTGTTTATACACCACACAATTAAAAGAAGTCGTACAGCCTATACTAACCCTACATGCTCCCCCCCCCCCCCCCCCCCCCCCACGCTCACCCACACCCCCACCCCCACCCCCTGCCGCCCCCCTCAAATCGAAGTCTCATAGGCCTTATCGTTGGACATAAATGCAAACGTAAGTACCTTGAGCTTTTCTACTGGTTCAGCTGAGTATGTGAAATGCTGTGAAGATGGGCTTCTGAACGAATCCGTTCCCTTTTGCGCGAGTCCGCCTCTCCGTGCGTGTTTCTATTGACGCACTTAAAGCCTCTTCCCTCAACCTTAAGGGGAGTAGAAGCGACCAATCACCATGCCATTACAGGCTTCAGAGGAAGCTGTTTATGGGACTCCAGCACTAATTAGGCTCATGAACTAACAAATCGCCTGCACAACCGGTACGGAGAAAACGATCACATCCATGGATTGTCTGGAGTAGTCCACTTTTACTGCGATTTGCTGTTTTGGGGGTTTTCTGTCGTCGCGTTTTTTCCCGTCTAAACTTGCGCTGCTGAGAAACTTTCCTCTCGGGGGTTTGTGTGTGTGGAGTATTTCAGCGAGAACGACTGCAACACTTAAACTTAAGCTGGGGAATCTTGACTATCAAACCATGTTTCAACCTACGCCCAAGAGGTGTTTCACCATAGAATCTTTGGTGGCGAAGGATAATCCTCAACCGGTGTCTAGGTCCGAGGAGCCCATTCGACCCGCCGCTCTGAGCTATGCAAACTCGAGCCAGATGAATCCATTTCTGAACGGCTTTCATTCCAGCGGCCGGGGCGTCTACTCTAATCCGGACTTGGTGTTCGCCGAGGCGGTATCGCATCCTACAAACTCCGGTGTACCAGTACACTCGGTGCCCCCTCCACACGCCTTGGCTGCGCACCCACTTTCGTCGTCACACAGCCCGCATCCCCTTTTTGCCAGCCAGCAAAGGGACCCCTCCACTTTCTACCCGTGGTTAATACATAGATATAGGTACTTGGGTCACAGATTCCAAGGTAAGTTTGGGATTTTGCCTTGTTGCCTTTTTTTCTTCTTCTTGCCTTTTACTAATAATCGAATAAATCGATGTATGCAATGCATTACACGGCCTGTTTCCAACGCGAGGATGGAAGTCAATTCGGCTTGAAATAGAGAAGCTAAATGAAGGGATGGGAGCTAATATTGTTATTTTCATTAGGACTATTTATTTGCTGGCCAGGTCAAATGCCACATAATCATGCAATGCAATTATTGAGTTTACAAAAAAAGTTCCATGCATTTATACGATACAAAACATGAAATTAGTCTAATAAAGAATATGTGCCATTTGCTCGAAAATGCAATGGGGGATGCAGACGCCACTATCGAAATAATTGTTGTTTCCCTGTCTGTAGGCCTGCTATAGTTTTCTAAATGATATACGTTTTAACGCATTTTTCCCGAACGAACGATATGGTCTATATCCACACGGTTTTGGAACAATTATTGCGAAATAGCAAAATACCTAAAAAGAAAAAAATCGAATTGAGGCTCATTAATCACCCTGATTGGTGTGAGCGAATTACAATTTAAATATATTCGTTTTTAAAAGGTCTATTCCTATCTGTAGAATTTCTAGGTCAATTTCTTATTCAGACAACGATTTCTGTCAAGTAAATAGTGACAATGCCGACCAGAAAATGACCCCAGAGTGGGCCTAATCTAAAAGCTCTTCTTTATGGGATATTCTTGTTATTTTTACACAGTAGCGGCGCGCTGTGTTACAGGCCTACACACACTGTCCCCTTTGGCCGATATCGCTGTTTAGTTACGCCTACTATCGATTATTTTAAAATAATGAACATCTCGAGTTTACACGAGTTTGTTTTGCACGCTCCTCACCTGCTGCAGAGCAGCTTTTCTTACAGGAGAGCCGATTCTATTTCTAATGTGCATGTCTTTAATGAATCAGGGTGTCTGTCGCGTGTGTCAGTCCACGTTATTTATCGTGCATCACTGCCATAATTTATTTCAAAACACAATTTGAAAGGTGTTTTCATTTTGTGATTGTGCATGAATTATCTCCCATTATCTCCTCCGTTTGAGGAAAGTTGCGCCATGGCGGTGTGTGTGTGTGTGTGTGTGTGTGTGTGTGTGTGTGTGTGTGTGTGTGTGTGTGTGTGTGTGTGTGTGTCTGTTTATGTGTGTGTGTGTGTGTGTGTGTGTGTGTTTGTACTCAGTTGTCTGGTGAGCAACATGAGAACAAACAGGATGTTAATCCAAAAAAAAAAAAAAAACCTTTGGTGTTGGTCGTTTGCAGGTAATGAAACGAGTCCAGAAAGCTTCCTTTTGCACAATGCACTGGCGAGAAAACCCAAAAGAATCCGTACGGCCTTCTCGCCCTCGCAGCTCCTCCGGCTGGAGCACGCGTTCGAGAAGAACCATTACGTCGTCGGGGCCGAACGGAAACAGCTCGCGCACAGCCTCAGCCTCACAGAAACTCAGGTGAGAGACGAGCCGAGACCCCCCGTCCGACCACTCGCCTTCAGGGATATATTGTGTGGATTTTTTTTATGTTTGACTTTTGTCCATATTTTGGCCGTTTTTATGATCGTCGCAGAGTTAATTGTGCGCAGGCCTTTAATGTCGTTATGGGCCTTCTCCCCCTAGCCCATGAAAAAACACTTTTTTTTTTTTTTTTTTTAACTTTGTTGTTGTCATTAAGAAAATATTGTCTCAAATAACAAACAAAATATATAATTTGTTCTTGTTTTCTTATTTACATTTTATCCGTGGCATCATTTGTTTTGACATAGCCTCGTTAATATTAATTTAAGATTAAGTTTGAAAATAGAAATGAAAAATGCATTTAGGTTAAATTTAAAAAAAAAAGACCCACACATTTGCAGAGTATGCCTATTTTTAGATTCGGCGCTTACTCGGCATATGCATGGTGCTGGCCGCTGACTTGTTGTTGGATTCCCATCCGCAGCCAGTAGCCTATGCGAGGCCTTATACCCGCTTTGAGAAGGGCTCGCGCTACTTTGCTTTTGGAGAAGGATGTTTCTGTTCAAAATGGAGGGTGATTAACCAGTTAACCGTTTTATTGGACTCGCCGTACAAAGAATAAGACGGAGGTTCAATGGATTCTCCACAGAGCCGTGCGTTTAAGAGCGCGTTTGAACCTGCGCGCCTGTGTGGACCCTGTCGCAGTCTTTTGTCCCCATGTCAGCAGCGGCTCCGTTAGAGACGGGGGGGGGGCTATAGAGGAGCTGAAGGGAGAAATGAACCATCGCCTACTTCAATTAGCCGAGAGAAGGCATATTAAATACAACTGAGTTGCTACGAAGACCTTAAGGGCGTTGTTAACAAAGCCAACAGAGCGTTTATCGATTTAGATGATGTATGCCTAATTTCCCATGGCATTGTTGTATGTGTCAACATTTTTTTTAACGTGCCGAAAATTGCGCTTTAAACGGACAACTGGAAATTAATCCAAATCGCTTTTTTTTTTTTTTTTAATTCTCATAGCAAGTAAATGACCCCCACTGGATAGCGTCACATTGTAATGAACCAGCAGGCATATGTTTATCGACAGTCTATATGCTGTAGCCGGTGTTGCGTTTTGGGCAAATGTGGCCGTGTCTTGTTAGTAGTTCCAGTGTTTTTGCTGTAATCTGTGGGATCTAAATGTGTACAAGCGGACTAAGATCCTGTTTCTCTAGGCCTACTTGAACATGGCAGCAGTCCGTATAACCTTACTGGCCTATTGCGCACACAGCCGCTTGCGCCGTTAATACCCAATAATGAGACGGTGTTTGTTTTTGCGTGCGCTGTTTCATACCCAACAATGACACGGTGTTCTGTTTTGTGTTGTTGTTTTGTTTTAGGTAAAAGTGTGGTTTCAGAACCGAAGGACAAAGTTCAAACGGCAAAAGTTAGAAGAGGAGGGCTCCGAGTCGCAGCAGAAGAAGAAGGGGACGCATCACATAAACCGATGGAGACTCGCGACGAAACAGGGGAGCCCAGAGGAAATTGACGTCACGTCGGACGATTAACAGACGAGAGACGTTGACGTGGGACAAGCAGCATCGTGAAGGATGACATGGATGTAGATGCTGAGTAAAGACAGTGAGAGGGTACAAAGCCAATGTCACAATTCAAACGCACGGAGGTCGGCAGCTGCGGGCGAGAGATCCTGTTGGTGGCAGTGCTGTCACCAGGAGGGGCCCGTCAAACCGTAGGCTATCACAGTGATCGATCCACCCTCCTGGCCCCCCCTTTCCACGCACCATCCCACCACTACAAATTACCCCCCCATCAACAGACCCAAATTTGTACTCCAATTCACATTGGGACATTTGCACTTCTGAAGGTTTTTAAAAACGTTTTCACTCAAAAACCAAAACACAAAACAGTTTTTTTGTAAAACTTGAACTGCATGGTAGAATTTTTTCCTCTGGTAGTTGTTTTGAATTGACAAACTTCTCAAAACAGTTTTGTTTTTACTCTATTTTCAAACTGAGAGATGTTGTGCTTTTTCCTTTTTACAAAGTGTGCAGTCTTTAATTAATAATTCTCGTGTAAAAGTGATTGTGGAAACATGAAGTCGCAGTGCTGCGTTATAGTGTTTTAAAGAAAAGATAACAGAAAAAAATGACAATTCAAAAAAAAAAACTTTATAAAAGTTTATCATACCACAGATTAAAAGTACGTCAATGAAAACGGTACAAGGTCACACTCCTATTAACCTAAAGCTTTACCAACCCGTTCTCCTGGCCCGGGCCGCCTGTCCGGACGTGACCCTCCCGTGAAAGTTGCCAGCAGGACTCACTGAGAGATTTGGCACCAGAGGCGAGAAAACTTCAAGCACTGAGCGTATTCCATGTACAGAAATACTAAAAGTTAATGTTTCTGTTAAACCTTCTTTTACAGAATGTAAATAATTTGTGTATGTGTTAAGTTTGCTACAATTTTAACACAAAGTATACTTCCAAGAAGTATGTAATTGTCAATATTTTGTCAATAAAGTTTTATCAATATGTTGCGCGCAGTGTAAGCAGATAGGGCTTTTGATTCCAGGAGGGGCTCAAATTGTTAACATACTTTTAAATTGGCGACCAGCCTACTGTATGCGGTATCCCTACAAACAAAAGTCCACTCCAGGTCTTAAATTGTTATCCTCAAACTAAATCAGTATCCTAAAAGCGACCAGATATTAATGTCTAAATCCTAAAGTCACTGTCACCGTTTAGACCCACGCCTCAAATTTGGGGGGTTTCTGTATTGTTAGGGGGCGTTTGTCTCTCGTTCTGATAGACAGGGTTGGTTTTATTTTTTTTTCTCCTCCAGAGCTAACGTCTAGCCTGCTCAAACCACAAAGAGTCCTACCAGCTTTTGTGAAAGTGCAAATCAGTTTAGGCAATTATCATGCGGGTAATATGAGGGGGGAAAGGGGATGCATTGCCCAGTGGTCCGCTCTAATCTCTTAATCCATGTATCCAAGGGGTTCGGTTGGACATAATTTAGTACAATCTGACTACCCCTCACGATGCGATAAGGAAAGGTTGCAATGTGCCACAAAATAGGATCTTTGTTCAACCCTTGTGTAGTCTACTTGGTGTTTTAATTGAACAGGCAAATTATTCAGCTGTTTGAGTAGCCTATCGGCTACATACACCTATAGGTAATAATAATAATAGTAATAATATGCAATGAAATAGATGCACTGTGTTAATTATTGCAAGTAAATTAACTCCCCAATTAAACAAATAAATACACATGAACATAGGCCTATTATTCATTTTGTACTCATAACTTTAATATATGAGGAAAATATTTTTTCTTTCTTGAGAATGCCAACAGTGTTTTTTTTTCAGAAGACAATTAGAGAATTTGATCACATATCGAAATAATGTTTTTTTAGTTATATTTATATTTTTAATGATTATTATTCATGTTTTGATTTGGTGCGCGTTTGGGTGCGCCCGGTAAGATGGGTGGTGGCAGGAAAGAGGTTCTTTAAAAAAAAACAAACAAAAAAAACTATAGGGAATTTTTCTATCTGGTCTATACACTATAACTGCAATAAAAATCGGGTATTCTAGAGAATACCATTAGCTCTGGAAAAAAAAACCCTAAAAGCTTTATTACAAACCCAGCTTTGAAATAGGGGGATTAGAAGACTGAAAGGGTCCCACAATAGTTAGAAGAAAAGGTTTCATGCTAATGAGGTTAATGCCCTTTGTATCTCTGGACTCCACAACTTCATTACTCCTATCTCGCGCAACACCGAGCGGCTCAGAGCGCCCAATCCACTCGAGGTTTTCCCTACCCAGCCTAAAGAAGGATTTGATAGCGGTCCTGTTCAAACTAGATAATTATATCTTTTCAAGTTGGAATTAAGATAAAGAAAGTGCAGTGGAGGCGGTGAGCCTTGATCCGCTGCACAACAAATTTGGCGCACAGTCTCCGCTCTGTGCGCCTCAGTGGACAGGCGGGCACGGCGCTCTTAATAACAGCGACGCTAATTTAATATTTAAACTGAATGTTTGGTTTAGTTTGTTTGTTGTTTGTGCATGGATATATATAAATATATAAATATATATGTTGTGTATGTTTACCCGTAAACCATTTTGTATAATTACAATGCTTGTTAGGTCAAGGCATAGGCCTAACAAGACAATTATTTAACAAAATGCAAAATCCTAAAGCAATGACTTTATCCTTATACCTACTGCCGGCACATTTAAAGACACATCTTATTTTTTGCCGAATGGTGACATGCGCGAATGTAAAAAACAACAACACACACAATGGCGTTATTCTAATCGTCCACTGAATTGTGGGCCATTTGAAGTCGGTTGAAGCTTAAACGTGTCGCCACAGCCCCTATGGGTCGATTGAAACACAAACAATGAGCAAGTGTAGGTTGGAAGAGTTTGACAAAAACAAAAGCCGACACAAGTTTGGACACGGTTTGGATGTGTGATGTTGTTGTTTTTTGAATAGGACCAGGGCTGTGTGTGTGTCTGTAAGGCCTCTATGTAACGTGGGGGGAAGCTATGAAGTGAAAATAATAAATACATCATAATACTTCAATTGGGCTTTAAGGTTTAAATACGACGGACAGGATTTTACGCAACTATGAGCGTCTGGGCCTCACAGCAGTGACCAGCTTATCTTAACCTTAAACTGCGGTCCTCCTCCGGGGGCAAACGTGTTGAGAGCAAGGAAACCATCCATCAACACAGCTTCTGGAATGGTTGTCGAGGAAATTAAACGAGACAATAGATTAGTGGCCAACTTCATAATCCAAGATTATGTCGCTTTTAGGATTGGATAGACCCGTGTTGTGCACACGCGGACCTGAAGTTACAAGCCATTTGGTGATCGCAGCAACATGAAATGATTATCCGTCGCGGTGGCAGAGCGGCCTGGTCTATCATATCAAGTGACCTCATTGACCCAAAACCTGTAATCTGCAATTAGTAGGTATAATTACGTCCGCTGCCGTGATGTGAGTGCTATGTGAGAAACTCGACCAGAGGCCCAACACGTTATTACCGAATAGTTCAACCCGGGAATGCACATAAAGAGCAGGCGAAAAAGTTGGGAGTATTTGAGTGTGCGTAAAGACGACTTTTGTAGCGCGTCTCCCTCCATCCAGGCGCATACTGCAGGAGACCGCACGCGTCCCTGTAGGCCTGTACCGAGGGAACCGGAGACACCGACAGCTAAAGGCTGGAAGTGTCTCGCGTAGGCCTACGGAAGCCTCGCGTTTATATTTTTTTTTTAGCCAAATTGAATCATGTCAAGTTAAAAAAATGTTTAAAATGTGCACATGTGTGGCGCCGCGTCGCGGTGCGCTGTCAGAACGTGACGTCACCGCCAACCCGATCTCCCCCCCCCGTTTCCCAAATTGCATTGGAAATTGATCCTTGAAACGAGAGAATGAACCCTACACAATTCCCTTGGCCTCGACATAAGGTACAGCGATAAATATACAAGACTAATGAGCAATTACCATATAATCACCCTCCAAATAGCTTACATAATAATGCATTAAACATTCGTGGCCCGGATTCAGTTTCTGTCTTTATTATTAATAACCAGGGCGGGATGGCTGAGCCTGTTTGTACCACGGTGCGCTCAGATGACCAAACAGCAATTTTCAATTGGCAATTTTTACAAGGAGCTTTTGTTGCTTCGGATTAACAAACTATGCAAGTACTTTGCAACACCCCGCCCCCATCGGCCCACAAGCCATACATACACTCATAGTCATGTGTTATTATATTTTATACGAGCGCATGTCTGCTCTATACTACATTCCATCTTATTTCTGTTATTTTACGCACACGAACTCGAAACACGACTACATTTTGAAGTATTAGACCACAGCTCCAAACATTTTTCTTTCTTCAAAAACAATTATAGCCTATCAAATAGTTCATAATTTAGGCCTACCCGATATTCAATAACGCACCATAAGCTATAGGCATTTGCCTGTTTCCTCTTTCCTTAAACGCAGAAACTTGATTATAGTCACGATTCAGCTCATTATTGGTTTTAAATAATGAAGTTATTGATTACCCTTTTGGTATAATCCATATGTGTAAATATGTATATCCCTGAATAGGCCTGTAAGCCAACATCGCATCTTTATTTTTGACAAATGGCATAGAGCAGCCATTTGTCAAGCTCTCAACTCTGTGGGCCTACACATTAGTAAGCTCAATGCTATAATTTGTAAAGTTGTAATTTTTTCATCGTGACTCCATTTTTCTTTACAGAGATGTTGCCAGAATGAACGCAATGTCTTTTAGCAGTTTAAATCCAATCAAAACAAACCCTGCCAGTTGCATTGAAGGCGGTGAAAAGGCAAGATTCTGGTGGCTGATGAATCACATTAAAGGTTACACTTATGCAACCAGATTATTTGCTCAGCAGACCCAGGCAGCGTTGAAGGCTTTATAAGTGAAAGCCATGCTCTGGCCTGCAGAGATAAAAACGGCCATTTGTTAATTAAATATTCATACATAGCCTACTTTCATTAAAATGGGGGTTCAGAAACACCTAAGATCATCAGGCATGGGTCTTTCTTCCAACCCCATAGTCAATAGTAAATAAAACAACAACACAAACAACAACTGAAGCACAATCGATCTAATTAATTGCCGTTATGCTTTGCTATGATACTCTATGTTAGCGTTTGCTTTTACATGTACCTTTGTCTGATCCAGTGTGGCTTAAGATTTACTCGGGTAGGACTTGCATCTCACTTACTCTGCTGACATCCACCCCCCCCCCCCCCCCCCACACACACACCCTCCCCCAGGCCTACAAACGCTTCAGAAGTGCAACTGACCTCTGAAGTCTCCAACTTGAAACAGTGCACATTTGATAGGTTCTATCTGCAACCAGCGCTCTGCTCGCTGTGCTAATGTGTAGCACATGGCGGACTGTACACCTGATCAAATACCTCAGGGCCCTTGCAGTTTGGAAAATCCTCAATTCGCTCCCTAAATAAAACAAACATCGGCCTCCCTAAATATATCCCATGTGCCCGCTGAACTTTTCCGCGTCTCCGTGACCTGAGAATCCCCTCCCACATGTTCAGCCGTGATGCGGGTCTCCGCGGCTCCCCACCGGTGGCCATGGGAGATCCAGCAGGTACTTTGGACAATAATGCAAAGGTTTTTATGAGCTTTCACATTCACCTGCTGCAGGGGCCTGTCCGGTTCAAGAGGTCGTGGGGACCAGGGTTCACCCAGAGGTCTGTGCGAACTCCATGTTAAACCAACACACGCATGCAGGCGCACACACACTCACACAGACGCACACACACACACACACACACACACACACACACACACACACACACACACACACGCACAAGCACACACACAAGCACACATGCATACACACACATGCATGAGTGATGTTGGTTCTTGAAAGCTCCATGTTAAGCCAAAACACGCATGCAGACGCACACACACACACACACACACACACACATGCGTGTACATACACACACACACACACAAACACATGCGTGTACATACACACACACACACACACACACATGCGTGCACATACACACATGCATGCGCAAGGTTTGCACTTGAGAGCTCCACGTTAAACCAACACACACGTGCAGGCGCACATGCACGTGCATGGACGCGCACGCACACACACACACACACACACGTGTGTGTGCACCCGTACACATCTGCACGCACGCAGTGACATACACAAACGCACACAAACAAAGCGCCACTCCATAAGGCAAACACAGTTAAAAGAGAAAACGTTTGGCGTGTGCGCTCGCCTCCCGTGTCCACGCCACAATGACCACACGCCTCATCTCTCCCGCACACAGCAGGACATCATGTCTCCCCCGCGCGCTGCATGCAGACGTGGCAACGATTAGAGGTGAAATGTATATCCTGTCAGGGTGCGGCCCCCCCAACAGACAGGTGAGACGGTGGGCACCTGTTCTACACGCCCCCCCCCCCCACCCCCCCACCCCGCCGGTCTGCCTCTTGTCATTGGCAGGCCCCTGCCAGGGGGTGCACGCTGCAGTGTCTCCC
>JAXIVH010000004.1:9560630-9563130 GCA_036785325.1 Urophycis tenuis
TCTTATGAGAGGGGATGTCCGATACGCTGCACGACCCGTCATCAGACCGCCGCCGCGCTTTGATCCCCCCGGCACCCCCCCCTGACCCTACGAGACAACAATTGACACCGCTGATGGGGCCGAATGCGCCTTGCTGCGAGGCACAACACCTGGGCTTTGAACCCGTGACCTCACATGTGAGTGTTCGGAACAGAAGCCCCGGCGCCTCCCGCTCAGGGGGGATCAGCGAGGACAGACGGACCCCGGGTCTTCATTTCCTGTCGCGTCTCCCAGCGGTCCCTCGGCGAAACCAACACAACACAATGAAAAATAACAACGGCCCCTGACGAGAGCACGTGACCCCCCCGCGCCGTGAGGTCACAACGTCACGTCATCGCCGTTAGCCGCGGCGTGACCTCCGCTGGGGGGGGGGGGGGGGGGCCGTGTGTGTATGTTTGTGTGTGTGTGGTGAGGGGCGGGGGGGGGGGGGGGGGGGGGGGGGGGCGCAGCTGACGCAGGTGCACACACCGCACACTGCACATCGTCGCGGCAACCCACAGACGCAGACGTCTGTGCTGACACACACACACACACGCGGCCGCACGCATGCACACGCAGCCTTTTCAACTGACTCTGACCTTAAAATGTCATGTTGTCGTTGCAAAACCCCAGGACCAGTGGTTAGTGCAGGGCGAGGCCCGTGGAAAGCGGGCAGCGGGGCATGAGAACCTAGCATTTGTCTCCGTCACGTTGGCATGCTCGGTAGCACCAGACTATATTTAGTCTATAGAACGTCCAGAAACCACGGTTCACCAGTGACACGCTCTGCTCTTGGATGTTCGTCATTCGCTTTAAAAGCCTGCCTACTACGAGTCTTTCAGCTTACATCAACAACGAAGGCCTATGTGCCAGACTGTGTGTGTGTGTGTGTGTGTGATGTGTGTGGTTGAGCAGAGCAGGTGCTTGTCAGCTCTGGGGCCGGACCTACGTGGATGACAGCACTTCTTTTTCTTTATGTGCGTGGGCCACTTCTTCACACATTAGTCTTGAGCCAAATGGCTGTGAGTGAAGGCTTCGCCCGGCCCATTCCTCATCCCTCACGCTGACCTCGCTGCTCGCAGCGCTGCAGGCAGGGCTGGAGATAAAGAGCTGCAAACGGGCTCGAGGAATCCTAAATATTAGTGGTTGTAAATCAGGCCCCAGTGGCCTATGGGTAGCAATTATCTTTTTTGCACTAATAAATCCCTCGAGTCACAGATAAGATGGTTCCCTTTCTTAACCTGCAGTAAAAAAAAAAAAAAAGGCAAAAAAAGAAGGCAAAAAAAAAAGAGAGAGCAGAAATCCTGCCAGACACTTAGCGAGCGAGTGGGAGAGGTTTCAGCCGATACGTGAGTGATCTTCAGCCGTGGACCATACATTCAATCACGGGCGAGGAGAACGCCCAGGCCTTCGTACGCCGCGGTGGGCGCGGCGGTAAATCATCCCCCACATGCCTCGCTGAGACGCGCCTGAGACGTCCAGCGCTCCGCGGAATCCCGAAGAAATCGAGACGTCCGCCACGGAGGGCCTCGCCGCCTCGCCACCTCGCCACCTCGCTGCCTCCTGCCCCCAACATCACTTCCTGCTCACGCTTTGCTGCACATAAAGCAGGTGTCGGATGTGTGAGACCTGGAGGAAACTAGAAAGAGCCCCGAGGCGGCGGTGGTGGTGGTGTTGGTGGTGATGGCGGTGGTGGCGGCGGCGGTGGGGAACAGCGGGCGTGCGACATCGATCAGATAAGGGCGTCGCTTGATTTGATCTCCACACCGCTCGGCGCGCGCGGCGGGGGCTTAAGCTGCGATGGAGTCCTCCTCACATCGGCCCCGTTTGAACCGCCGGCCGCTTTGCGAGCCCCCCGCCACCGCCACCGTCGCCGCCGCCGTCGCCACCGCCGGGGTTTGGGGGGGGGGGGGGGCTGCCGGGGCCGCGGGAACGCCGTCATCCCCGCTCGAGGGACCGACCCGCTTTGCTGGGGGCAATCTCAGTAATGGCTACCTCGAGTGGAAATCACCCTGGGGGAGGGAGGGGGGTGGGTGGTGGGTGAGGATGGTGGGGGGTTGGGGGAGGCAGCCCCCATTGTGTGATTGTTTTTCCATCCTAAACCCCCCCACCCCCCCCTCAGAATCCAACCAAGTCAGCGATGTGGGAGACGCTTCATTTTTCTTCCTCATCTTCCTCTTCCTCGCGAGGTGGCCGAACCTTCCTCGCACCGCGCTGACCTCATTAAAGCCCCGGGACGCGCCACCCGCGTAATTATCCCGCGGGGTGGGGGGGGGGGGGGGGGGGGGGGGGGGCGGCGGGCGCTAATACAAATGAGAACGATAATTAAACTACTGAGACCGGTCAACGCTGTCGCCGCGGCGAGGGCCCCCACCCCACCCCCCCGCGGAAAACCCACCACCGCCACCGGCGCCGCCCAGCGCCTGTGTTTACTGTCACCGTCGGAGACGCTGTGTTTACCGGGGGCGGACCCAGGGAGCCC
>JAXIVH010000004.1:9573130-9576106 GCA_036785325.1 Urophycis tenuis
TCCCAGCATCGCCGCGCCCCCCCCCCCCCCCCCGCCCAGAGTGAGTTCCCCAAGTTTTGCGGCCCTTTGCGACGCGGCCGCGACAGAGATGGCGGAGAAGGATTGCTGCCATGGAGCCCCTTCAGCCGGCTGTTGAGTGTGTTGCCATTACCTGGAGAGCTACTGTGTTGGGGGAGAATAATGGCCATAATGGGAGATCTCTATCCAGGGAAACGTATCTGATCGAGGAGGAAGGTGGGGGGGGGGGGGGCTTTAAAGATCAAACAGCCCGCCGAGCGTTTGGCATTCCACAGCGAGGCTCTTTTGATGTCCCTGCGTGGCTCCCCCTCTTCAAAGCTATTGTCTCGGTATCGCCCACCGCGACACACACACACACACACACACACACACACACACACACTGCAGCGAATCAGTTTAGACGTGTTCTACAATGCAACCTGGAAACAAATCTTTCCAGGAAGACAAGTGTTTTGTCGTTGTTTTGTCCTCGGACTCGACGAGGCTCGAGAAAGCGCGCGCGGGGGGGGGGGGCGAGGCAGTTGACCTCGCAGTGCAAGCGAACATGTTTGGAGTTTGTGAGACCTGTGGTTGGGGGGTTTGTTTTAGGGGGTCAGTCCCTTTGACTTGTTGAACTCAACTCGCGCGCGGAGACGCAGGTACGTCAGGGCGTCAGAGTGTTGTTACTGATCGAGGAGACAAAGGCAACGAACACGCAGAGAACAAATGGATTCATGAACACACTGCACCACTTGACAGATGGACGGAAGGGCAGACAGACAGAAAGACAGACAGATAAACAGAGAAAAAGACAGACAGAGAGAAAGACAGAAAGACAGAGAGAAAGACAGACAGACAGACAGACAGACAGAGAGAAAGACAGACAGACAGACAGACAGACAGACAGAAAGGCATGAAGACAGACAGATGTTTTTTTTCCGGTTAAATATCATTTCAATGTTTATCTCTCTAAACTGTACGGTTATTAGCGTGCCTGTGGGATGCTCCCTCGACGTGCAGGGAAATAAACGGATGAGTGATAGCGTTGGGCTTATCTTTATCTGTACCTTGATACAGCTCAGAGAGACGCACGCGTCCACGGCTGTGTGGCAGATGCTGTGTGAAGTGCGGGGAATATAGCACGATAAGTGTTACGCACGCCCAATCACTTTCCCCGAGAAATTACAGAGGATTAATTCTGAAAGGCTGAAAAACACGACGCTTATTAAATCATACCCCCCCCCCTCTCTCTCTCCCCCACCCCTCCCCTCCACCGCCTCCCCCTTTCTCCCTTTGCCCACCACCACCACCCCCGCCCCGCCCCCCCTCCACCTCCTCCACCTCCTCCTCCACCTACTCCACCCGGCTTCAAGCTTTTCATGGGTGGTCAACAGTAATCAGTTTACCGTCTGGCTCGTTACTGTCTGAGTGCTAAGACATCTACTTTTCATTTTTAGGCACACGGGGTGAGAGTTTGAAGCCCCCGCCTGAATTAATCCCCCCTCAAAGTTTTGTGTGAAAAAATAAAAAACACCCACTTTTAATCTAAACCTTTGCTGTGTTCTTTATAAAAAAAAAAAAAAAAAAAAAAAAAAAGGATTTACCCACAATTCTCGTTTTTTCCCCGGACCCCTTGCAGAATTCGTGTCTTCCGACGTTTGCACATACAGACATGTGCTGTTACACACACACGCACGCACGCACGCACGCATGCATGCACGCACGCACGCACACACAACGCGGACGCACGCACACGCACACACACACACTGTATAATATATAAATCCTAAGCCCTTTCAATACTCCAAAATGCCAGATAAACTTTTCTCATTTGCTCCTAATTGGTCACGCAAGATAATGCCAACATCTGAGGGCTTTTATAAACTGCTTTTTAAAATGCAATCCTGAAAGGAGCTGGCTCTGGCACCTCTGCACCTTGTCAGACCCCATAATTATTTCCAATCCTGAGCAAGCCCTTAATGTGCTGATTAATCCAGCCCTCTCCTGCATTCAGCCCTTATTCTGCCTCGTTTTTTAAAGGGCCCACTCCCTTTTTGGCTTTGGCCTGTGTGTGTGTGTGTGTGTGTGTGTGGTGTGTGTGTGTGTGTGTGTGTGTGTGTGCGTGTGCGTCCGTGTGTGTGTGTGTGTGTGTGTGCGTGTGCATCCATGTGTGTGTGTGTGTGAGTGTGTGTGTGCGCCATTATAAGTTAACACCTCCCGGTCCCCCGGGGGCCTGGTATGGACCTTATGCTCGGCCATTCTGACACCATGCAACCCGCGTGGTGTACGTACCCCCAGTGGCCCCTCATCAGGCCTGGCCTCCCCAACCCCCCCCCCCACCCCCGAACCCCACCAACAAACCCCACCATCAAACCCCACCATCGAACTCTCCCTTCCTACACAAAAACACACACACATGCACACGCACACAAACAAATATCGTCCCGTCTTTCAGCAGCGCAGCTCAATGCCCTCTTGCTGGATCTTTGTCTGGGTCCCTCTGAACTACACCCCCCAGAATCCCACAGCCCGGACCGGCGGTGATGGCGGCTGGAGAACAAAAAATAAATAAACGGAACTCATAAGAAGCTTTACACAGCGATCAACCTCCCCCCCCCCACCCTTCCCCCCTGTCGCCGCCGCCACCCTCCCCCCCCACACCCCCCCCCTCTCTCCCCCCTCACGATTCAAAGCGGCGGTGGCAAAAAAGAAAAACCTTCGCTCCAACCTCTTGTCACTCCCCAGCTTTGTGCTTCTCCCTAATGCAGACTGGCTACAAGCTGTCTCCATTGAGGGACCCCCACCCTCACCCCCCTACCCCCCCACCACCCCTACACCCTCCACCCCCCCTGCCCGCGTCCTGCCCCCCCCGCCCTTCCACCTCTTCAGCCAGGCTTTTATCCGCCGCTAGGTGGGCGAATGGTGGAAATGAGGATTCCTGGAGAGACCGGGGGAGACGGGCAGAATAGAAACAAAGAC
>JAXIVH010000004.1:9576306-9618600 GCA_036785325.1 Urophycis tenuis
AGAGAGAGAGAGAGAGAGAGTGCATGTCTGTATACTTGTGTGTGTGTGTTACTCTGTATTTCTGGGCTGGTTGTTCAGTTTTTTTTTTGGTCCTTTGTCTGCGCTGAAAGTCACAAGCACATTAGGTTCCCAATAAAGGGAGACAAAGAAAGGCTCTCACTGTAACGTGGTGGCAGTGGGTGGTTGGGTGTTTATAGTAACTCTGTCTTGTACGTTACGCAGCAGCTGACAAATAACAGTCTGGCTCTTAGATGTTGCGGCTCACGAATATAAAAAAAAATTGTTTTGAGTTAATGACGATAAAAACAAACCTAAAAACCCAACAGCCGAACCACAACGAGACACGCTCACGGTCCACGCTCCACACAGCGCGCTCCCCTTCATTATTTTGGTCAATATTCAGCCCATCTGTGCTCAATTCTCTCAAATGACTAGCGAAGAGTCGGATCCAACGGCAAATACGAACTGGCCTCGAGTGAGATAAAGGCAGAGGCACCAAAACAGCGCAACCAAGCAAACACGACACAGAGAGAGAGAGAGAGAGAGACGAGAGAGGGAGAGGAGAGAGAGAGAGACGAGAGAAGAGACAAGATATTTCCTATGCAAAGCTCTCACACAATGTCATGTGTGATAGCAGGGATCCCATCCAAGTCACACTGGTTGGGGGGGGGGGGGGATAGAAACGAGGGTCGGCTTGCCTACCCCCCCCCCCCCCCTTTAGCTCTGATGCTGTTGATCCACTATCTGGCCGTTATAGGAAGGGGACACAAAGCAG
Source organism: Urophycis tenuis (assembly GCA_036785325.1). Classification (NCBI taxonomy): domain Eukaryota; kingdom Metazoa; phylum Chordata; class Actinopteri; order Gadiformes; family Phycidae; genus Urophycis; species Urophycis tenuis. The sequence continues at coordinate 9,577,082 of JAXIVH010000004.1, forward strand.
ATTTGAGCTTTGGGCTAATCTCATTAAGAAACTCTAACCACGTACCAGCGAGCGCGGGGCTGGTGGCGACGCGGGCGTATAGGTGGGGTGGCTGGTTCCCTCCCGCACCCTGCCAGAGCCAGGGCTCAGGGAGGCAGGTGTAATGTTACATAATTAGACTCTAAACGGTAAAAAGGAGATTATTGCAAATGGCCTACTAGCCAGCATCACTGCAGTGGGACCAGCTCCCTGTGGACCCGACAGTCTGGGGGAGGCCGGTCGGAGGGCGGGGGGAGGGGGGGGGGGTGGCGCCCCCGGGGAATTGATGTGTGAAAAGGGAAAACAGGTTATTTGCTAGTTAGCGAGCGGTAAGTACGCGGGGAAAGCGGGGCACAGGATCGCGGGCTAATTTGGGCCAATTTGGTCGTATGAACAGGAGCTTAATAGGGTCTGTCTGTGAGTTGAGTTGTTCTCAGAAACAACGCTGTCCTGCAGTCAATGGCTTTAAAAGACCTTTGTGTCTGCGTTACAAACTGCACATACAAAGTCCGGTCCTATCTGTGAATAAATTTAAATGACATGTCTTTTGGGCTTATTTTACACGATTACTCCTTAATTACAAATGTCTAATACATATCAACACAAAAACCTAAGTAATTTGAGGGTGTTTTTTGTGATTTTTGTTCAATCGTCTGCCGCATCACTGTCAAGAATTGCTGAAGTCACACCTTAGATCATGTTAATTGGGCTCTCTACATCAGCCAACACAATACAAAAATGGCCTCAACAATTGATTCATTCACTCAAGTACAATTTAAAAATTAACAGAATAGGCAGATTATAAACAGATGCTTTGAGGCTCTTGCAAAAAAAAACAGTGAAATAACTAACGTGACTAGAGACAAACCATGTGCTTTAACGACACCCATACGGTATAGAATTGTTTCAATTGCACATTGCGTATACATTCAACTATCTTCCACGCTGATTTTCGATCCCGCAGAACTACACAAGGCGAGTGTGTGTGATCCTGCCGAGATCTGAGTGTGTGTGTAGGCTGTGTGTGTTTGCATGTGTGTGTGTGTGTGCGTGTGTGTGCGTGTGAGTGTGTGTGTGTGTGTGCGCCTGTGTGTGGTGTGCTGTGTGTGAGTGTGTGTGCGGTGCGTGTGTGTGTGTGTGTGTGTTGTGTGTGTGCGTGTGTGTGTGTGTGTGTGTGCGTGCCTGTGTGTGTGTGTGTGTGTGTGCGTGCATGTGTGTGTGTGTGTGTGTGTGTGTCGTGTGTGTGTGTGTGTGCTGTGCATACTGTGTGTGTGTGTGAGTGTGTGTGTGTGTGTAGTGTGTGTGTGTGTGTGTGTGCTGTTCGCATGTGTGTGTGTGTGTGTGTGTAGTGTGTGTCCGCGCGTGTGTCCGCCCCGCTACGACGCAGGGCCCGCGGCTGCTGGCTCTTTAGAGAGAGCTCTTCCAGGAGGACTGATGGCAGCCCGTGCCTCCGAGGAGCCCATACCTAGTCACTCATAACCTCCGGGTGGCGATTAGCATGTCAGATCGTTGCCATGTGTGGCACGGCACACTGCTCTCCGCGGTGTGACAGTGATGGACTACTACTGTTCAGCCCGCCGTACGGCTAAATATTAGTCCAGAGTGTAATCCTGGGGGGGTTGGTGGTGGTGGTGGTGGTGGTGTGTGGGTGGGGGGTGGGGGGGGAACGGGAGAGAGAGAGCGACCTAAAATAGAGGATCTATCTGCCCACTCTGGAAGCACAAAAGCCCGGCCAGGATATTGGTCCAGCCAAACATGCTAATTAGAGAAACAGATGATGGCTACGTGGGCAGGGCCCTAGTTAAGGGGGGGTGGGGGTGTGGGGGGTGGGGATAAAAAAGAATGGCCGCATTCCTTTGTTGTCGCCTCTTCAGACGCGCTGAAGCATTGGCTTGTTGTTACACCGAAGTTGTATAACAAATGAGGCCCGCGCCTTTGAACTGGCTGACCACACAGGCCTGGGAAGAGCCACGCGGAGACCCACATGTGGCAGCAAATAAGGCGGGGGGGGGGCGGGGGGTGGCGGCGGCGCGCGGGGAAAGCCGCTCCCCTGCGCGGGACACGTGGGAGAGACACGGCATTCCAGCGGAGGCTCGTTATGAAAGCGACAAAAACAAATTCGATTCCAAACGCCGTCCGAATAAACGGGGGCCGGGGAATACGGGGCGGGGGGAGGGGGGGAGGGGGACAAATCATGTCGCGCTGCTGTTTTTTTTTCTTTTTTATTATTAACGTTTTGAGGAGAGCGAGAGAGAGAGAGAGGAAGAAAAAAAAAAGACACATCTAAAAATATTTTGTCTAACCCGCTAAATGGCGTAATCGTAATAACTTTTATCACCGCTGTGACAGCCAGACACATCTTCTAAGAGAGGAACAATAACCGGGATTGTTTGTTTGTTTTAGTTGGGTTTTTTTTTTTTGAGGGGGGGGGACAAAATCTACAGATGTGGTTTAGCATTTTAAACCTGCAATCCGAATTGGGTTTATTTATTACGCTGTTTGTTCCAGCAGTCTGCGCTGTTATTTTACAGTGCGTTGTCTCTTCGACGAGGTCTGTAAATGATCCCAATATTGCTGCTAGATTTCCTTTTGAACTCGTCCTTAAACAAGTGCATAAAAGTCTACGAGGCGAAGCATTCGAGACGGCGAAACAAAGAATATGACATGTCTTCAAAACTTGAGGTCATGTGTTTTACAGATCCATAATTGTATTCCCTGAAGATTGATACAAATAAAATGAAACTAAAAAACAGAATATACAATCAAATGCCCGATGGGGAATCGCTTTCTTGTTGTGGAGACATCTGGAGTGATTATTTCCAGCTCTATAGCTAATCCTCTCTAAACGTAAAACTGAACAGTAAAATGTGCCAAATGGCTTCAGAGGAAGACTGAATTTTGGACTTGTACAAGATTTAAATGATTTTTATAGAAATGTTCGAGGCATTATTGGAAACACAGTGAGACGAATTGTAATTAGTTTTCAGCCTGTCACATTTATAATCATTATCCACTTTTTAGACATGCCAATTTTTGACTCAGTTAACCGTTCCGTGCTTTGAAGAGGCCACATATCATATAGCTGAATTTTTTTTGTGTGTGTATATATTTTTGTGTTTTTGACGCGCTTTCATCTGGGCTGCAGCTTCGCCGCTGGATGTTCTCGGCGCGGCGTGGGAGACGGCGAGGGAACCGTCGGGAGTCGCTCATTCACGAGGTGGCGCCAGTAAAGAGCTAATCTACTTGTCAGGGTTGACTGCCAAGGAAATCAGCCCACACACTTCACAATATGACTTTATTCATACTGTAGATCTGGGACATTAAGTGTCTCTGCCCACCAGAACGACAGAACTCTCGCCCACCACACCAGAAAGGGGTGGTGGGGGCAGAAGGAGGGGGGGGGGGGGGGGGGGGGGGGGAAGTGGGGGGGGGGTAGAGAGGTTTACAATGTAAGCTCCTGCAAAAATAATAAGAATATATGTCCTGGCTACGTTAGTACTGCGAGAGCTCTAGACTTACGCTGTGAGTTACAGCTCACACTCACCTTGGCTGCACACCAGGTACTGGGGATGCGGAGTGCGGACCGCTCCCGCGTGCACGGGATATACATCACGTGTGCACATGCATGTTATGTCTGTTGCTTCGCTGTTGCTGTGTGTGTTTTCTTCTGTGTTCCTTTGAGTCATGTAAGGTGTTGTGTGTGCACCGACTGGGAAAAACAACCCCCCCCCCAGTGTGTGTGTGGGGGGGGCAATAAAGAACGAGTCCTACTTGGATTCTGTTTCATGGAGCCAACACAATTGGTTGTGAACAGTGTCACTGGTTTATGCTATTCAGCTATTGATGGTTTGAGTTATAAACCATCGTATTACAGCAGAGGCCGTACACACATTATGGACAGAAGCATCAATGTATAAAGCAGAAATTAAAAAGGCGTGTCAAACGCCTGTGCGTGCGTCTTGAGACGTGTGGCGGCGGTTTCACGCATAACAACGAACAAAAGTCCTCGCGCAGAAGTACCGCATATCTGACTCCCACCGTGTAGTGAGAGTCTCCATTACGTGGGATGCATTGGATCAGGCTTCGTGATGCGCGGTGCCACGATACAAGTGGCTGGCATGATTGATAGGGCTTAAATAATGGTGCTTCACGCCATTTCATAAATCTCTTACAGGGCAATGACCTAAAGTCTCTGGCACCTCATAAATCTATATCAGCAAAATTGGAACTTCAAAAAAACACATAAATAGCAATTACGCCTAATATGTTTGCTTCAATTAAAGGAAAGATTGAAGGTCAAATAGGCCGGGGTTCGCGAATACATAAAAAAAAAAAAAAGGCGAAGCCGTTAGGCAATCATTTTGGGGGCAATAACTCCCGCCAATGAAGAGAAAGGGACACGAGGACATCTGCAGACGATTAAAGCCTCACAAATTTACAATGAGAGAGGACGAGGGATGTCAAGATTTCACACTAATTTAATATAGACTCTTCCTGACCCGGCGGCAGAGAGGAAGGAGCGCTTTGCGTCGGCCACGAGAGAAGGTTCGTGTTTACCTCCTGCGTGTGGAGCAGCCGAGCGGTTCGTCACCGCGGGCAGCCGCCTTTGAGCCAAGCACGTCCCCTGTGTTGTGACGAAGGAAAACACAAATATTAACGCAAACAACAACAACAACGCATCCATTGTATACAATGGTGAAGCTGATTTGAAATACACCGATACATAAAGGTGAGCGTGGACATGTCTGGATGTTGGTCAGCAGCTCTTTGCCACACTGGAGTAGGCAGCTGTTTGCAGGCCACAGAGGGCGGCAAGCATACATCTCATAAGAACTAATCAAAAGGATGTGTGTAATAGCCACAGAGTGTTGCCCTCACCGGCACCTTAACGCCGTGTCTCTGACTCCAGACAGGTTTTTAATTCAAATGTATTGGCCTGTAATCTACAGGCCAATGCATTCAGCAAATTGTGTACATCTTTCATGTTAGCGTCTAGCTGGTGCGTAAATTCACGTGAAGGGAAGGTGCTCTGGAGCCGCAGACGGGGAAGTTAACACCGTGAAGATAACGGCCAAGGTGATTTGTTGCCTTGTTTAAACCCAAAGCCATCTTTTGCGATTTAAATGCAGTAGTAGCTTAACCGAATTGTGACAACAAATGTGAATGGTCCATTAATTCCTAAACGGTTCACTAAGTATTGTCAATATGCCAATTCAAATTGTCTGGGAGGAATGCTGAATATTTTATATTTGCAATTAATAGCTTCTATAGTGATGGACTTTATTACCATAGTTCTGGTAACCCACCCATCCACCTACCTCCACCTTTCAACCCCAACCCGTTCCACAAGGTTAAACGGTTTTCAAAGAAAGTAAATAGGTTATAGATGGTGGTTTCGAAGGTATAGTGTTTGTCTGTGTGTGTGTGTGTGTGTGTGTGTGCGTGTGACTCATGGTGTGTGTGTGTCTGTATGTGTGTGTGCGTGTGTGCGTGTGCATGTGACTCATGGTGTGTGTGTGTGTGCTGTGTGTGTGTGTGTGTAGGGGAAAGGTACAGTGATACACTTTACTATGAGAGAGCGAGGGCTAAAATAGCTGTCCTTACGTAAAGCCATGCCCTCCAAAAAACAAAGGGAGAGTCTTTACCTACGCCCACAAAAAAGAAAAGAAACTCTAATGTTTCCACAAAAAAACGACAAAAACACAGACGAGGAAGGGATGGAAGAGAGGAAGAGACAGGGAGAGGGGAGAAGAGAAGAGAGGAGGAGCGAGAGGGGGGGGGAGAAAGAGAGAAAGAGAGAAGGAGAGAAGGAGAAAGAGCGAGGGAGAGAGAGAGAGTGAGGGGGAGAAAGAGAGAAAGAGAGGGAGAGAGAGTGTGAGGGAGAGAGAGAAAGTGAGGGGGAGAAAGAGAGAAAGAGAGAAAGAGGGCAGAGAGAGGAGGAGGAGGAGGAGGATGGGGGGGAGACTGGGGCTCCAGGGCTATGGAACCCGAGAGCCCAACTCGAGTCACTTTCAATCTGTGTACTAAATTGATGGCGATGAAAATAAGACTCGGAGACACAAAAAACACTTGTTTGCAGATTAATGCCCTGAATGGAGGCCTGTGAGGGCGCTCTTTGTCGACGGCCTCCGCGCCCACCAGAGACTAATGCCCAGAAATGAATAAATAAAGATTCAGAACGCAGCTTTCCCAAGTTACAGAGACAGGCTTTAATACTTTGGATGCATTTAATCTAAGGCGGCTACACAGATATCTGATCACGATAAACAGAGACGGATGCAGTGGGCAGGTCGCTCTCGCTGGCTCATCGCAGCCATAAAGCTGTTGTTTTATTTCATTCATTTATTTTTGTATATATATATATATATTTTTTTTTTTAACTTTCACAATGTCACATTTAGCCTCTAATATTCTCCGGGAGAATGAATATATTTGTTGACTAACAGCGCGGATAAAACTCTTAAATATTCTGCATTTTTAATCTGGTTTAATATTTCCACCCGTTTTATGCAAATGACAGTCTATTAGCATAATCTCATTTGAGAATACATCCTTTTAAAGTAAAAGATTATAACCTATTTTTTTAAACACATATAAATCAAACGCTATATTGAAATGTTAATGTTTTAAAGTCTGCGCCGGGTGAAGCACGCGGTGCATTTACATACACACTTTGTTCATGCGTTAGCAGTGCAGGGGGACACACACACAAAAAAAAAAAAAACCCAGAGCTAAACCTCTGAGAGGGAAAACATCCAACAGCTTAAATATGTTACACATCCGAGACGCAAAAAAAAAAAAAAATCCACTTAGTCAAACCACAATATACAACTAAAAATAATGTGTGTTATTTTGTCCCTTTTGTGGTATTCTGTGCATGGTACATATCCCCCCCACACCCCCACCACCCCCCCACCCCCCCCCACAAACCCAGCCCACCCTCTAACCCGGATAGCACTACTTCTCACCTTACCAATAATGCACTTGACAGGTAAAAATGGTGGAGATTTCCAAAGGGGGGGAGGTTGGGGGGGGGGGGATGGGGGGAGATGGGGGGTGGTGGGGGGTGGGGGGTAGGGTGGATGGGTAGTCAGAAGGACATTACCTCGAGGTATTTAGCTGGAAACAGGGGCCTATTAAAAAAAAAAAAAAAAGCTTCAGCGAGATACAGCGAGGGGATAAAGACGGCAAGAAAGGTCCATTATGCTGGCAGGTTTGCGGGACGTATCTCCCTCTCCATCCTCCACCACCACCACCACCACCACCACCACCTCCGCCTCCCGCCTCCTCCATCACCTCCTTTGCGTCTGCCTTGAACTTGTATGGGGAGTTCAGTGGATCCGTGCCTATGGTCCAGACCGGTGGGGGGGTGGGGGGGGGGGGGGCTCAGGAATGCAGAGTGTGGCCACTCAAGCCTGTCTGACCCTCCATCTCTATTTCACCGCGGAGACTAACTCGCCTACCGGCTCACAATGGGACTTCAACTTTATCTGCCCCTCCTCGTAACACAACATTAACTGCCAAAGAACTGGAAATGCAGTTATCAGCCCCTCGCTTCCCACCGAGAGAAAAACTTGGATCGCTCCACTCATAAATAAGATCATTATACGAGTGGTAATCCCATTAAATAGATCTTTTTTCCTTTTTTTTTTTTTTTTTTGCAAATATCTAAATCCAATTAATAAAGTGTTTTGAGCGGGGGTTGGAGCAAACATTAGCTTTTTTAGAGCCCTGACACACTGTGACTTCTCTGCTTTTGTTCGTCGGTGCCTCAGTGTGATGCTGCTTGCCGTAGCCCGCAGCCCTCTTTAGAGAAACACTGTGGCGCTGTTGTTTCATCTCATTAGATAAACAAATCCAGAGACTTGTTTTTCTTCTCCTGAAGGAGTTTCATTTGTCAGTAACCCCTAGGTGGTTTATCAAAATGACTGACATTAATTAAGACGAAAAACTCGCAAGATGCATTTGTTATTACGGCGTTGGGTTTCAATATTCCTTTCAAACTCCATCCATACCTATTTTAGCAACGGCCCGCGCATTGGCTCACATAATGTGCTTATGGGATGACCTTACATTTTAATCCCATCAAAGACTTTATATAGAGGACTGGGCTACATTGACCTAAAAAGCCTTTAAATGGTGACCAGATGGGTTGTCAAATGAGCCATTTATGGAATTAATCCAAACTGCTTTCCGAAATCATTACTGGCTCATATGCTGCATTGCCCTTTAAGTGCCCTCTGACTTTGTGTGCTGCCTATGCTAACCATGTAATTTTCTGCGCCTATGAGGGAAATTATTAGAAAGGGAACACACACGCTAATGAATTGCCTCTGCTTAAACTAACCACATGTGTAGGGCTGGGGGAAAAAAAAAAGCACATGCGCTATAATCTCAAAGTAGATGCCCCCAAAGTGTTTGTGTTTGTTCCACCGACGTAATAAAGTGCATAATCCGATAAAGGAGAATCTCTGTAAGCTTTGATTGTGCCCGAAGTGGTTGTCTTACCTTTGTGGAAAGTGCGTCTAGCATGGTAAGAATGTTTTCGTATCTTGTCATGGTTTTAAATTGCCTGCAGAAGCTACTGGGGAAAACATTGTTGTGCTGGTTAAATGAATTAGCTAGCGGCGCCCTGGGCTGCACGCTAAACTCCACACGATGGAGACCAGGGATCCGTCACGTATTGTGCATGCTGACGCTACGGAGTCGGCCTTCCTTCCGTCTGTGTGACTATCTAAGGCGCTGCCGAAAAAATTAAACGGGTTTCGCCTCCGCACAACGCATCGAAAGCACGCGTTTTCGGATAAGTTTGCTAGTTTCTGTGAAACGCTAATCCGTTAGCATACACGCTGGCCGTTTGGCGACGGGCGGCGGCCGCGGGGCCTCCGTCGGCCGCCAGCAGGGAGGCGACCAATTAAATTGCCGTTTACTGAATCTGAGACGCAACCGTCACTGTTGACGGTGCAGCCAGATGAGCACCCTGAATCCAGATCAACACACAACACTAAGTGCCCCGTGCAGCCCAGTCATTAGGCTTCTGACCAGATGGACGCCTGCACAGTGGCACTCAGGTGAGCATTAGCAGAAAAGTGGACACAGAATTAGTGGTATTTTCCTACACGGCCGCTGTTTTTCCTGGTAAACACAAGCAAACAGAGAATGGGGTGAAAGGCAGAGATGTCAAGATTGAGGTCGACTCCCTCCCTGGCGGGGTCAAACTCGAGGGGTTAATACCTGGTGTCCGCTGAGCTCATCACACTAATTAAACAGACACACATCCTCTCGGAGCTCCAATGGCCAATCGCTGCCAGCTAAAAAAGCAGTCCATTCATGGCAGTTGGCAGGGTGTGTGTGTGTGTGTGTGTGTGTGTGTGTCTGAGTGTGTGTGGGGTGGGCCCGGGGAAATGCTACCTGGCCTTCCTTGGGTTGATTAATGTGAAGAACAATGGGTCCCTTGTGGCCCGCCAGCCATGCTCCACTTGGTTCTGGTTCAGTGCTGCAGGAGAGAGGACTGCATGTTCCAGAATGGTACCACCTATCCAGCCCGCTACTCCCGGGCTACTGTATTCTCTCCTCCCTGCCTCCCTTTCTCTTACCCCGGTACACATGTCATTCAGGCCCACGCAGCTATCCCTGGAACATTAGGAACCATTACATCAATAGACACAGCAGTCCCAGGAACAGTCCATTAAACCAATGGACTGTTCCTAGGATGCCGTAATCCTAGGGATGGGCCATTAAACCCAATTTATTCAACTGCTTAGCTGTATCTATGATGAGCATATTCTCTGCTTATTGGCAAAAGAAAGAGTTCAGCATTGTCATTGACGTGATCCAAATGTCTTCTGGGAGATGCAATTGATCTTGAACACAATCTGTTTGATGGATTTTTACATCAGACTAATAACTAACTAAAAGGTATGTCAAAGGAGCATATTTAATGCTCCTTTGAGTCTCATGTTGGAATATGTCTGTACATATTTTTTCAGTGTTTTGTTTTTTTTCAACACTCAACCAGAAGCGTTCGATATGCCCTACATTACACCCATAAATATTTATTTATGTTGCCTACATGTTTTCATGTATCCTTTCAAGTGAACACTTCACAACAGGCTGCAGGCTATATGTACTGGCTTGACTTTTGACTGCAGGGCTAAAGTCAAAATAAACAAACCGAAACTACTGTGTGCAGTTGCCAGACCTCCCCTTTAAGCTCATGCGTTCATCGCATGCTTTTAAGATGCATTTCAATAGTTTCATATCTTGCTCCAGCGCTTGCTCCCTTGTTTGCCATCGCAGAGGTTTCAATACCCCCCCCCCCCCCCCCCGCCAGCTCCTTCCGCTCCCTGCGTATTCAGAGTGACTGACAGCCAGCGACAGCCCCAGAGGGATAGAGACATCAACGCCATCCCTCCGAGGCCCTGACAGCATAACGCTTTTGTGTGTCAAAACTCGCGGCCACGTAATTAATTGCAGGCGGCGCTCCCACAACTCACAGGGCATTGTGCACCACACACAGCAGCCTGCATGTAGGTAAACACAACAGCCAGACACATTGAGTCACCTGCTGCACATCCAACGGCATCCAACGGCTCCTGGAGATTCCCGACGTTTGTTTCCGACGAAAACAGACTGGATGGCGACCGGCTGGCTGGCCGGCGGCGTAACCGTGTTCCTTTCAAACACACCGGGAGACATTCCGCATTGCTGGAAGCTGGGGAGGGAGCGTGCACCGGCCCCCCTCATGATGACGGTCCATATGGCCAGTCACACCCGCGCACACACAGCTGTTTGGAGAAGTGCTTCCCAACTATTTGCAGTGACTTGTATTGGAAAAATAAACCACTGGTGTTGTCTATGGGCCCGTGGTTGGACCATGTGTTATGAGTTCTTGGTTATGTTGGTACTCTCCAATGACACTTATTTGCAATAGCGTGATTCAATTTCACCATCACCAGCTCTTTACTTCTGAATTTTTCCTGTTTACAGCAAATGAGACCTTGGCATTAATATTAGGGGGCAAGATTCAGAGAAACGGGATATAATGCTGAGCTATTATTCCAGTAAGCTGTTTGCGTTTGCGTTCAAAGCCATGCAATTTCCCAGCAATCAGTCATTTTGCAACAGCGCAGGCCATTATGTATCTCAGATTAATTTGATTTAAGGCCAATTAAATCTCAACGTGGGAGAATGCCTTCAGACCATTTTGTTTTTTAAAGGGAGTACCACCAGTGGCTCGCTAGAGCAGATCACTTTTTGGAAGATTAGAGAATTGTATTTAATTGGCCAACCGTAATGTTGCTCTATTTTCTAAATGAGGCACAACAGAGGAGATGCCATTCATTCATCATTCACAGTGGGGGGGCCATAAGGGTGAAGCGGTATGACAGCGTCTGACATCCTGTACGTAACAACGCCACAGCTAGCCACTGGCACGACCAATAAACTGTGAAGCTCAACATTTAAGTTTTCATTGAGGAAAGTTGGGGGATATTTGTACAGTATTCCTGGCAGGCCTCAGCCGACCTGGGTGGAGCAAAGCGGAGTTCTTGCACAGGTAGAAATCATAGGGGAGAAAGTTAATGAGTGCAATTCCCATCATTGTCTGGCTGCATGTCTGGCTGTCCCTGATGCAGCACCTTTCAAGGGGTGGCTCGAAAAGGAGGTGGGGATGTTCCACAAACCTTTCCTAATGCAGGGTGATGAAAGGTTGAAAAAAAAAATTGGATGCCTGTTGCCTTATTACCTAAATTATAGGTGGTGCAAAAGAAGAATTTGCATTTGGCAGACAGTGACTGTAAGTCAAACCCTATAACCGAAGCTGAAGTCTGACTCCCGACAGGAGAACTCTGTGACGTCATGGCTCGTTGGGACCCTCACCCTCAAGACCACCGCCGCAAACCACCGCCCGCATCCATTCCCTCACCACCGCCGGCCCCCTCTCCCTCTGTAAGAGAGACCTTAAGGACCACTCACCCAGTCACTTCACCCTCACATTGGCGGTCGGCCATTTTGGGTGGAGCACGAATCCCAGGAGCAAGACGACGCTCTCTCTCTCGCTCTCTCTCTCCTCTCAGAACCCGGGCTTGTTCAGACGCTGGCTGGCACCCCGCGTCCTCATTAGAGTGGATGTCAGCCGAGATGCGATGCTGTGACAGTGCTGATGCAGCAACAAAGCCCGCCCCCTACCCCCCCCCCCCCAACACCCCCTTCTGTCCACCCTGGCACGTTCAAGTTTTGAAGCATGGCAAACAACAAGTCAAGCGCCAGACAGTATATTTATACATCTTAATTAGCAATAATGACGCGCGGTGCCAGCCACACTGGCTGATGCCAGTGGGCACCGTGTAGCGCTTTGAGGGGCAAACACCAGAAATGATGTTTGCCTGCTATTTACACCGACACTGCATAAATGAGGCAACAAAAAAAAAAGAAAGGGGAAAAAAAAAAGACCAAAAGTCTGCAGTCAAATCCTTGCCGACTGTACGACGAAAAGGGGGACGCCGCATCTCGTACTCGCGGTGCGGCGGTTTTAAATCTCGCAGAGGGCAAACACTGCAGGCTGCGACATGCCCCATATTTACACAGGCCCGCGAACCAGCCGGAGACAATGATTAGTTGCTCTCACAGTTTGACATTTCCAGGATCGTTGGTTTCTGAGGACCTGTCAGGACACGGCGCTGCGCCGCGGGGCCCAGCCCCACCGCGTGTCGTCACGGAGACCGGTGATTTGGAAGCCATGTTTGGATGCAAACATGTTTAGATTCGCCGGCAACAGCGACGGGGACTCTGAGCCCAGCGGGGGCTAGACGTTCTTCATGCAGGTAATGGAAACAAGTTGCATGAATGTTTTACCGTGAAATAGGCTACAGACATCCTCCTGACATCTGGATTTATGGCCTGGTAATTCCCCACTGGAGTAATTTGGCTGGTACATCTACAGCTTAGCAGCATTCCAGCAGGGCTCTCCTGCGCTGTGAAGTCAGGAGATGACTGATTGATTGATTGTATTACTCTAGCTTTAAGCATGGCTTTAGTTTACTCGGAACAGTGAAGTTCCAGCAAAGTGAGCTACTTAATGCGAGCTGCAGCGATGCATAATGGAGGCGGCGAACGCTCGCTGATGAGAAACTCAATTGATGAATCATTCAATCACAATTCAAAAACCCCCCAAAAACTAGAACAACTGCAATAACATGCACTGTACACCAACAGGGGACCGCTAGAGGAAGAGGAGAACAGGTATGAACAGTGAGGAGATTCAGATCTACACACCAGCGCGTGGCGGCTCAGTGCCACGGCTCGTGTGATGACTGACAGAGGTCACCTCCCACGACCTCGTGTTGACACGGGGGACACGTGACGTTATCGGGCTTTGTTTTTGAAGTTTTTCCCCACTTTCACACCTCTCGCTGCTCGCCGTCCCCCTGACGTGATCTTTGCCACGCCGAGCACAGACGCACAAAATATGACACATGCAAACGCAGACCTGGTGGCGTGCGCTGACAGCCCGCGTTCCCTGGGCCCTTTGCCGTTCGGAGGCCATAACCTCTGGCGGACGTGCTGGTCAGACGGCCCGATAACGAGAGCTGGCGCCCTGCGGCCTGCCATCGCAGGAGGTCCCTTCTGCTGCGGGGGGGGGGGGGGGGTCAGGCATGGAACCGCGCGCTCCCGGGGGCTCAACCTCCGACCCCCCCGCCCCCCTCCCTTCCGTCACTAAGCAACAGACACAATGCGCCGGGGTCTCCTCCACCCACGCCAAACACAACAGTACAGTGACATCACGGTCTTCGTTTTTTTTTTTTTTTTGGAGACGAAGGACGTTTCACAGAGAAGGGCTACGGTCATATATACTGTATATATATGTCATATATATTTCACTAGCTGTGCCATGAATGGGTGGACGAGAACGTGTGTTTGCTCTTTGTGTGGGATGGGAACATGACATTTTGTGGTGGATGGAAGAAGGGAAAAAGGGGGTGAAATATTAATACGTCATCCGAGGCTGTGTCAAGCATTATTTGGGATTTTCCAGGGATGGGTTTTACAACGCGTTGGCCGGCCTCACAATGCACAGCGGCCCCCCCCCCCCCGGTACATAAATGCGTCTGTCAGGCATCGTGTTGCGTTTGATGTACGTCGTGCGTCAAGATTTATTGGCTCGGAGATAGCATCTTTACTACCTCAGAGAGATCTGCTTTGGAGTGTCTCGAGCTCCGGCTCTGCCCTGATCTCATTAGACAGAAACACACTTGTTAACGTAGACGTCGGGCCTCTGATGGGGACAGCGCGGGCAGACGGTGTGTTTCTGGTGGTCTCCTGGCTTTGTTCACGCGACACCAGACGCGTGGTACCAATCAAACGTGGACAATGGAGACACAATGAACAATGCGACAGCCCCGGCGGCGTGTGCGACATCTGATTTATCTCAAGCACCCATTCAGAATGGCCAAACTAGCTAAGTGGGTGGGGTCCATCACCCTGGGGGGGGGGGATGGGGGGTTGAAGAGCTAGACTTGACATCTGGCCTCCGATCATCCGACAAGTTCAGGCCAGCTGTCCAAAGAGAAAGGTCTGGTTTTCTCCCTTAAAAAACACCTCATCCATCTGGCAAATTTCCCCCCCCTCATATCGGCTCCTCTTATGATTGCCGCGGGCGTATCCATTCAGACGCGTGTGCGGTGACACTGATCCTGGCTATGACGCCCATCCATTTTTAAAGGGTAGTGCATGTTACCCCACGCGTGGCCCTCTCTGGCACACGTGGCCACATGTACGTACGTGTGTGTGTGTGTGTGTGTGTGTGTGTGTGTGTGTGTGTGTGTGTGTGTGTGTGTGTGTGTGTGTGTGTGTGTGTGTGTGTGTGTGTGTGTGTGTGTGTGTGTGTGTGTGTGTGTGTGTGTGTGTGTGTGTGCTCTCTCTCTCTCAAGGTGCTCACCTGTTACAGTGACCAAACCCACTCAAGGTACCTTACATAAAACATGTTTGCGAGATATTTCCTCAAATTACAGCCATGTGATATAATGAACAGCGCACTAATGGTGGTTCATTTGGTGCGTTCAGGGGACGCGTGCCACTGGCATACAATAGCTGCATTCTGTGAAATCCAATCCTCTGATGAAGGTGTGAGGGTGACAAAGAGTTTTCCAATTAGCTTATGAATACAACAGGTGACACCTACATAAAGCCCAATTACACACTTATTTGTGTTCGGTTTTTTTAGAAATAGAATATAACTTAATACGCCAAGATTAAAAATTAATTACGAAAGCATGCTGCCATTGCTGGGCTTAAGCAAGTCAGTGAACTACTTAGTTCCCCTTGAGTTCTGCTCATGACACTGGATCTTTCCCAAGGAGGATCATGATGCAGTGACTTGAACAATCTTCATTTTATAAATGGTCGAAAAAGGCAACTTGCCCAGTGAATTTAGTGTAACTTTCTCATCATGGCAAAATTACCCACAACTGGCAGAACAGGTGAAGATTTTACACACATCACAGCGTTGTTCCAAGTAAATGGCAGCAATCAAGTCACTGTATAAATACAGGGCGATGTGGAGGTTTCTTATCCTGCCACCCTCAAATAGTAATGTTGTCAATCCTCACCTCACTGTATATCTGCCCTGGTCTGTGGCGGACATTTTCTTTTGTCTTGCTCTCAACTGTTATTGCGAGCCAAGGTCATGTTTTAACTTGCTATGTGAAGAGGTACCGCTGAAGGAAGTCCGCCCATAAAGGCAGCATTCTGTAAAACAAAGAAATGAGTAAAAGAGTGCCACATTTCAAAAGGTTTCACATACACTTCTTGCTAATTAGATGGGCGTTTTAACGAGAAACCTCTCTACACATTTGTCAGACCATGCCTCTTCTCTTTTTGTTTTGCAGGATGAAAAAGCATGGGAATTTTTCAAGAACAAAAGAGCCACTTAGAGCCAGGAGAAAATAGAAGCTGGACACAAAGGAGCACAAATTAGAAACTCTAAATGGCAGTTTAACCGCCACTCAGAGGATAGATCGTCTAATAAATCAATCTAATCATATCCGTCACAATGATAGGACAGGTGGTCAATTCCCTGTGATACATACACTATCGCTCAATTAATTCAAAATCAAATACGAAAGAATAAAGACAGAGAGTGCCATATTATTATGTAGCATTTAAGAGCTCTGCGTATTATCAGGAAGAACAAGTCAAAGTAGATTCTTATTGTACGGTGTATTTATTGAAAAAAGCAGTACAATTGTGCTTGTGCCTTCAAAAACATCCGATAGATTGCATCAAATAGCAATAAATTAATGGGAAGTGAATCACAGAATGCCTTTAATGCATGGCGTCATTTAGCACAGCTGTTAGTATTCATCATGTTGCATTGCATTACATTTAAAACTCGATACTTTTATGAACAACGTGGAGACCATCAAAACCTTTCATTGTCACAATTGATGCACAGCTTCAAGTCCTGTATATGGGCCATGTTTCATAGGAATTGAATGTGATTAAATGTGATTTCAACGGACACTGAAAAAGGATCAACAAAATGTAATTTGATGAATCTAAATTTGCATACAATTGTGGCACAAGATATACATGTATCAATGATATTGATTGAAGTATTTTAATACACATCGAGACTTCTTTACAGTGTAACATTCTTGCTTGGTATTGTGTAAGGCTGTTTTTATTTGTGGTATAACACAATAGATACTTACCAGTGAGAAGTGTTTTTTTTTGTTTATAAAATGTGAATTGCAAGTACTAAAAACTTGACTACAGTTCAACTTTAATATAGTCTACATAGAATCCAAAGTAACCTTTCATGTGTTGGGATTGTTGGTCACTATTTGCTACAATTATATGAGCAACTGTACTTTAAAAAGGGGATACATTCTTTGGGTCCTTTTTAAACTTTCGGTCATTTTCATCAAAAGGTCCAGTTTTGTTTTGGTCTTCGTATTGGAGTACAGGTTACTGGCTCACTTCAACTACTACTAGTTCAATATTCCGCTGAATACAATTATCAAATTTAGTATTTTTGTGAATAGTGCAAATATTGTAAATATAAAAATGAACATAGGGCTATACTTTTTATGCTTGCCGTTGCCATGGTTGAACAAATACGAATATAATTCCACATAGATTATAAGCGTTTATGTAGAGCACTGACAGCAAAGCATAACAAATAATACAACCATTTGTTTCTAAATTAACAGCAAATGTCCTGGTAATAAAGTGTGTTGGCAAATAATAATGCACAAATGCAATGTGTGTGGAATAATTACTAATGTAATTTAATTTAAAAAAAAAATAGACCTTTAATTATTTTTAGCACTTTTTTAGTTTAACTCTTCCTAAACTCAAGAGAGAGATTTTGTTAACATTTTAAAATGTAAATGCACAGGGGCCTAAGTGACAATAAAATAATATACAGACTAATTCATTTTATAAATATTTTAATATCTACTGTACACAGGGAATGTAGTACGTGATTGACTGTAAAGGTGTACAAATGTGTGCATTTAGAACAGAAATTTCTGTCAAATTAGGCAACATGACAGAATAAATATGGTCCAGATTTAAGTAAACAATTAAGTGTCTAACAAAATGGGGGTAAGAAAGAACAATTTAAATAGTCTATACTTTTTGAATGCCAAACACTTGAAAAGGCAACAAAGGTTCAATAAACTCATTAGTGTAAAGCTTCATGAATTAAAGCATAAGACAGTGATACATTCCAAAGCCAACCACCATACATTCAGTTTAGGGAAATGTTGGCTCTGAATTAGCTAGGACTCACAAAAGTAATGAAGTGTATTTTACCTAAGACAGACCAACATAGCAGCAGACAGTTTTAAAAAACGTTTACCAGGTTAACATGTGAGGGGGAAAACATTTTTTGTAGTTGCAAACATTTTTTTGCAGTTTGATCTTGTAAAATTCCAAATATATATATACCAGTATACCACTTTGTCACACGTGTGAGTAAGTGTAATACAGTGTAAAGGTCAAATATAAAAACCATCTCAGATTAACACATCTGAGACAAATGTGTCCACGTCAGCAGAAGGGTAAGGTCAAGTAAGCTCAGATCATGTGAACAGTGTGGTATATACATGCATCCAAACACAATGTAAGTTTCTGAATAAATGTGTACATTTAGCAGAGGACGAAGCATGTTTTAACACTGTACACCTTTTCATTTCAATTTCATTAAATTGGCTTCAAAATAACGAATGTAAACCTTTAAATTAGTATCTAAACCAAAGCATCAATATAAAATAAGGATCAGCCCTGCCCATTCCAGAAAAAAAAAACTCCTTTTGAGTACCATTACCAAATATAATCATGTATATATATATATCTCTCTCTTTTTTTATTCTTTTTAACACTAGTTAAAACTACTAGTAACATTTAGTAGCACATTAGTCTTGACAAGCACATAGCATAAGACGAACGCAATTGAAAATAATAAAAGACGAAATATAAATTTCTTGGGCCGAAAAAACACATGTAGTTAAGAGAGTAGTGCTAAATACGGAAACAAAACAACGCAGAGAACCTTCAACATAAGCTGATATCAACGGTCAAAAATGTACGTGTCCTTGCAAAAATAAAATCTGGCATAAAGTGACATTTTTACTTCGTAACATACTTTTTATTCCCAGCACGGCCATCTTCATGAGTTTTAGAGCACTTGACCTCAGCAGCCAATTGCTCTCACCATTGTTCTCATGCCCCAACACCAACCTTTCTGGCGCAAGTAATTGCAAACAGAGAAAAATAATTTTACCCAAAGTACAATGCAGTCCGTACAGAGGATGCTTCATGTAACAGTACACCGTACTGTGCCTGGTTTATGTAACTACATCCCATAATGTGTGTCAGAAATGCATGCTTGTGGGTTTGGACATCAAAATACATGTTAGTAAAACGACTACACATAACTGACCAGTATTAATTATGGTGATAATAGCGGGTAAAATTAATAAAAAACTGAAGGCAATTTTGGGCAATTCTAACTGACACACCCGGTTACGTGCTTGTGTAAAAATGTAATGTTCACTAGTTTCCTCCAAATTATCTATTTAGGTTTAATTTAGTATGCTCCGCCAAGAATGCAGCTAATCAATCAACTAATAAATACTGACATAATAAATAGGGCCCTATTACTTTGCGATTGTAATGCTCAAATGTCTGTGCGGTTCGTACCTCTGAAGACTTCAACCAAGTAGAAGAAGTCCAATTTGTTATTTCCAGCATCGGAAAGCAGTTTTGTTTTTTAGCCGCTAATAGACTCGGCGTTGGCGAGGTCTGCCAACGCCATCGCCGGGACACGTTAAATTTACAGGACTGTGAATCCCACAGTGACCATGGAGAAGCTCTGAGCCGGTCTCCAGGGCCCCGCCGGTCCTTCTGTTGTGCCGAGGAGGATACGGTTCCACCCGGACAATGGTCCTGGACGCGCACGCGGGCGGGGCCCACGCCGGGGTCGGCATGGGGGCGACGTGGATGCCCCCCCCCCCCCCCCCGACGGTCACCTGACCTCGACACCATTAAAACATCTCCCGGGGACAGTCGGGGGGGCGGGGGGGGGGGGCGGGGGGAGGGAACGGAAACGTACTGTAACTTGCCCAAGACGCTGTAAAGCAGCGCTGGCTAAATGTGGAACACCAGCAGAACCGCGAACGCGATCTATGAGCTCAGCCGAAAACATGGACACATCAACCAGTGAACATGTCGGTAAAGTATTGGTTATTCTGGCTCTCAGGAAATAACAGCTACCAATTGTTCCGGACTTTGTGCCGGTGAAAATAATGTAAACGCGTATGAGTATATAAAGTAAACATTGGATTTTTAAAAGAAATGAGTTGGGGGGTGGAAAGGAGTCTTGGGTAGTGAACTCATACTTTTGGACCACATGTTAAAATGTTACTGAAAACTGAAATAGTCTCGCAGCTTCGGCACCAGTACACCTTGTAAGTACGGTGGCACATGCATACTCCTCTGAGTCGTGACCGTGAGGGCGTGTCCTTCATTGGGAGTTACTTACTGAAAAATGAAATTACTTCAAATTGAACAGCATTACATTCATAAATAAAGATTGTGAAGCAAGTAAGTATCTACAGTAAAGTATACGTAGCGTTGGCTGCTCTGGCGTGGGGGGGGGGGGGGGGGGGGTTCTGGGCCTGTAGTGGACTGTAGCTTGGGTAGCGCCGTTAAGTCTTGTGGCCCAAGTGTAAACAGAGCAATTAAAGAGTGCCATGTGATCAACAACTCGACACCCACATCTTTCGGCAGACAGCACACCACACTGCCACTGGGACAGCTGGTCATCACACATTGAGCTAGTTACACCATTGACCGCTTGTGTCCACAGGACATGGCAGAGAAATAAAACACACACAAGGAAGACTGTGCCACTTCATGCATGTGATGTGCCTGAACTCGGCTTTCTTTTCTTAATTGCCGCGGCGATTCACTTGATGAGGTTTTCTACTCTAGTTTGGGGTTACTTCATACAAAATGTGTACCTTCCCCTAAAATCTTGAAGCATCAATGGCCACAACTCCAGGATTGTCAGAGGGTAGTGTGTTGGGGAAAATGATTAGTCTCGTTGGCCATGTTTAGCCCCAATGCCTTATTAAGCATCAGTGGTAGCCAAGGATAAAGACTTCCTGTGGCAGCGTGTGAAAAAAAGTGTTTGATCGTTCGGCGAGATTGCGCCCCACTGATTCGTGTAGTCATCGAAGAGAAAACGGAAAAATCCAAATCATCAGCGGAAGAAAAACTCAACCTAGCCTGGTATATATCAACTATACCAAGAAGAATCCACCGATTTGCCCTAAAGGAACTAATACTTCAAACGCGCATATTTACATTCAACTGCTCCCATAGAGTAAAAAAAAAAAAGTTTTTAAAAAAAGGAATGAAACTAAATATACATTTGGCATTAGTCAAACTCCTTTGTACGCACTCCATCTCCGGGAGTACTTTGTTCCCCCGACTGCCAGTACCAGTGATCCGGCGCAGCTCGCCACCTCGACGCCATTGTTTCCCGCCTTTTGGTCCCTCACTTTTTAGATATTTTTTCGCGGCGGCCTTCCGCTTGGGCTCGTAGGGGGTCCGCAGGATGCTGGGGGTCTCCTCCATCACGGCCACCAGCAGGTTGTCGATGTAGTCCTCCAGCTCGCGGATGTGGGAGTCCTTCTTCTTGGCCACCTCCTTCTGCTTGACCAGCTCCATCACCACCTCCTCGAAGGAGAGGTTGCTGTAGGCCGCCACCCGCCTCCTGCGGCGTCGCCTGGGAGGGAGGAGAACGCACGCGGGTTGGGTTTGGTCGCACGTACAAAAAAAAAAAAGGTACGGCCAATGGAACGTTACAATGCAAAAATGGACATTTAAATTTAAATGACACTGGCTGATCGTCTATGCGGAGAGAAGCGCTGATAGCGCCAGACTCGCCTTCGACGGGATGTGATTTTACGTTTGGATAAAAAACTTAATAAAAGCGTGTTTTCTCCAGGGGGGGTTGGCGCTGACAGACGCCTGGGGGCTTTGCACGGCGGAATGGGGAAAAGGTACTTTTCGGGCGTGCGGGGGGAAACAAATACCTGACAATTGCCTCACACTAATATAGTAAGTAAGTAAAAGTAAAGTACTTTTTTTACTTACTTTACTTTACACTAATATGACTTTAATCCCAAATGAGCTTTTCCCCCCCCCATTTATTTACATCATAATATATCATAATAATCTCACCAATAATCCCTCCCCATTCATTTACATTGACCCAACATATCGCTCATAATCCTAACTTAATGAGGCCACATTAAAAAAAAACTAAAAAGACATCAGGAACCTTCTATGGGAGGTCAGAGGGTCCTGCCAACCTATCAGTTCCTCGAAGACCCACATTAGGTTTTTTTTCTCTTACATTCTGTGGGACAATGTGCCGGGCCTATCTCACCAATAAAAAGGTCAGACCCTGAATCCAATCCAAGTCTAAGCCCTATCTCTGTTGTTGCTGGTGGTGGTGGAGGAGGTGGTGGTGATGGAGGAGGTGGTGGTGATGGAGGCGGTGGTGTGGGAGGAGGAGGGGGAGGAGGAGGAGGAGGGGGCGGGGGTACCGCGGTACAGTACGTACAGACCACACCGCAAGGGCACAAGAGGAGCTGTAATAATTTTTAATGAGGGACCACTTTATCAGTCCAGCAGCCTCCCACACACAGGGAGGGAGCAGCGGAGTCT
Source organism: Urophycis tenuis (assembly GCA_036785325.1). Taxonomy (NCBI): domain Eukaryota; kingdom Metazoa; phylum Chordata; class Actinopteri; order Gadiformes; family Phycidae; genus Urophycis; species Urophycis tenuis. The sequence continues at coordinate 9,599,348 of JAXIVH010000004.1, forward strand.
TAACCCTGTTTTAAATACCGCGCTTATCAGCTCCCACTGCCGCGCACTGCTCTGCCCGCGCCCCGCTGTGTAGAAAAGACAATGCTAAATAAAATAAATAAAAAACAAAAGAGGGAGGAGAAGTAGAAGAAGAAGAAGAAGAGAGAGAGAGAGAGCCCAGATTGGGTCGACTCCCCACATATCTTATCGGTTTTAGCAACACGCGGGGGCCACTGTGGGGCTTTGCGCAAACGCGGAACGCTCAGGAAAACAGGCTGAGTCACCAATTCCTCGCCGACGACACAAAGAGATCTTACAGGGAAATACTACGCTGGGGCTTTTAAACGCAATAGGAGACAGTCAACCCCCGAGGAAATTAGGGCTGCTTTCCACATACCAGCCTCTCTCCACAGTCCACACACACACACACACACACACAGGGACGGACAGACAGACAGACAGAGACACACACACACACTATGTAATCAAGCACTATAACGGCTGGTGACAAAGGCCTGGAAATGACCATGAACTGGCACAGTAATGACGACCATTTTCTTGCGATCAGCAGTGAGAAGAAGATAAGGCGCACACTTGGCATTCTCCACTTGTCTCATTACTATTTCTAATGAGCTCAGCCTCTAAAAGCTCAGTCCTTTGAAATCGCTCACTGTCCACACCACCCCCACCACCACCACCCACCACCACCCTCCACCCCACCACCCACCACCCACACCACTCCCTCCCCTCATGTGGTTAATTAGCCAGTGGAGGCAGAGGAAATGGGAACCGCCATGTCTGCCCGGGCGCCGCCGCCGCCTCACACGGGGGAGGCACATGTGTGGCTACCGACAGCCCTCAACACCCACAGAGGAAGGTGAGGAAAGCCATTATCAGCATTCACTTTCTCATTTAGCCGGCACTTTGTCCGCCCCTATCGCCCGCGCCGAAATGCCTTCCGTCTCTTTCCGCGCCGCCGCCACCGCCACTGCCGTTTGTGTCAAGGGGGGGGGGGGAAATAAGCGTGCAGCACGGAAAAAAACACCAAAAAAAAAGCATATGGTGACAGTAACCTTAAATACCAAAACGACCCACCTGCTAAACAAAAAAAAGGACGAGAGAGAGGAGAGAGAGAGAGAGAGAGAGAGAGAGAGAGAGAGAGAGAGAGAGAGAGAGAGAGAGAGAGAGAGAGAGAGAGAGAGAGGAGAGAGAGAGAGAGAGAGAGAGAGAGAAGAGAGAGAGAGAGAGAGATAAACTCCTCCAATTACAGAGAGCGCGGGTTTAGCAAACTACTACGGCTGACCTCGGAGACCAGACGTTTTCACACCACTTCATATAATGACGGGATCAGAGATGACAAACAGTGTCTGCATCTGCTAATTAGTTGAATGGCGACTCCGGATTTCTCCAAAGGCCTCGGAGATCACCGTCGCCAGCTGCAACGTCAGGCGAGACTGAGAGTTCTCAATTAAAAGTCGCGCAAAAAAAACACGCGCACACAGCCCTGCTCCGCGCATAGCATTACCGCGACCGGCTCCCATTTCGCAGCCGCCCGTAACCGGCCCGCATCACGTTGCGTTGGCTAACAACAAACACGCGCGTCTATATCACGAGATGAAGCGTTTTAATGAACGACCACGCGGCCAAACTCTGACCAAACTCGATTCTGTGTGCTTTTTTTTTTGTGTTTGTTATGTTTCTTCTATGGATGAGACAGGGCCGGTTTGCCAGCATGTGACCCCGGTTAGCCGCTTACATTTTTCTTGCCGTCTCTGGTGTTCTGGCCAAACTTGAAGTCTCCTTTTCCTGTAGGCTTTGTGTCACTGGAAAATAAAGCAGACGGAAAGACGAATCTTCAATGAAAAAATCTAAAACATTAGCTAAAAAAAATAAAACAAAATGGGCTGGGTGAGCTCAATAACAACCACATGAGATTTTTAGGGACCGAGCCTGTGAAACAGGACGAGGTCCCTATTGTTTTTGTTATTTGGGGATCTTTGACGTTGATTTTAACCCCCTGAACATATACGAAAACTCAATTTTTTTTGACAGAGTTATCACACCTGGTGAAAAATTATTTATTCTATGCGACACGTTAATGTCTCACCTATAGGTGGCGCTATTTAAAAAAAAACACTGTAATGCTAATAACTCCTGCATACTTTGTCGCACACTCAAAATGTTTATATCCACACATGCGGGCAAACATGCTGCACCTCCTGATGTAGGCCACGCCCATTTCCGCCATGACTTTTTTTTGGCTACAACGCAAAAACTCAAAAAAGTGCGTCCTAGACATCTATTGCATGTGGCTTTCACCGATTTGCACGAAACTCCACATGTAGCATCTACATTCTGTATCATGAAAATAACTAATTGGAAGTTTATTGAAATTCCCGAAGATAAGCGTGTTATAGTGCTTTATATATTTTTATAGATGTCTACATTTTACGTAAAAAACGTAAGTGGACAATTTGTCCACATTGCTATGTCCGTTCGACACCAAACTTGGAGCCCTACTTCTCTGTACCTCCTTTATGCATCTCACAAAATTTGTGGTCATTTCCACCAGGTGGCGCTCATTAAAATCAAGAAGTTTATATCTCAACATTGGCAATTGATATTTAAATGAAACTTGGTATGCGGCTAGCTCATGGCGCCCTGAGGCGTGGTTCAAAACGGGGAAAAAATTCTGCCAGTGGATGGCGCTCTAAAAGCAGCGTAAATTACTGTGCAAACACCGTAATAGTTACGAATATGAAATTCACTGGACACATGTAGAGTGCTGCCCAAAGCTCACATACCAAAAATCGTGCTTGTCGTGGTAGTAGCGCCCCCTACAGGCTTTAAAAACAACAGCCCCGACACCACGTTTCACCTACATGTATGAAACTCGGTAGGCACGTTATACAGCCCCAGACCTACAAAAAAGCCTCTTGGACCCATACCCCTTAAAGCACCGGAAGTCAGATATTTGCATTTGACCTTTGCAATTTTCGCGTTGTATTTGAACGAACTCCTCCCAGGGGATTTGTTGCTTGGGCTCCAAATTTTTTGGGTAGATTCAGAAGATGGTTCTTACCAAAAGTTGTGCTATTTGGGACTCTACCTCAAAGGGCGTGGCCACGGCGTTCAATCAAAATCGGCCATAATCAATTTTGTCGTTTTTTCCACGACACCGACTTTAACCGATATGTTTGAAACTTGGTATGGATGTTACCCTGGCCTCGCCCTACAAAAAAGCCTATTGGACCGATACCAAAAAACCCACCGGAAGTCAGATATTTTCATTTTAATTTTTGTCATTTTCGATTTTTGCGTCCTATTTGAACGAACTCCTCCCAGGGGATTTGTCGCTTGGCCTCCAAATTTTTGGGGTAGATTCAGAAGATGATTCTCACCAAAAGTTGTGCTATTTGCGACCCTACCTCAAAGGGCGTGGTCATGGCTTTCCTTCAAAGTCGGCCATATTCAATTTTGTCGTCTTTTATACCCATGTTTGTGAACGAACTCCTCCTATGGGATTTTTCCGTTCTGCTTCAAAATTGGTCAGTGCATTTGAAACGTGGTTCTTAACTATAGTTGTGCTATTTGCGACTCTACCTCAAAGGGCGTGGCCATGGCGTGCCGTCAAAGTCGGCCATATTAAATTATTTCGTCTTTTATACCCATGTTTGTGAACAAACTCCTCCCAAGGGATTTTTTCGTTCTGCTTCAAAATTGGTCAGTGCATTTGAAACGTGGTTCTTAACTAAAGTTGTGCTATTTATGGCTCTACCTCGAAGGGCGTGGCCAGGGTGTGCCGTCAAACTCGGCCATACAGCATAGTGCGTGGACAGCCACAAACGAGAACCTGTCACGCCATCCTTGAGCAAACGACGACCTGTCACGACTTCATCCATGTGAACGACGAACTGTCACGACGCCATCCACGTGCCGACGAGTCAATTTTTACGGCGAGGTCCCCCCAAATGTCCCGCGGGACATTAACCCAATTTAGATATATCAATCTATCTATCTATCTATCTATCTTTCCTATTATTATTGTTTATATATTTGTGTGCGGGGAGATACTAAAATGTTATGGTCCAAACCCCATTTGCTTTTATTCACCTGCCTTCACAGAGGAAGCAGTATGGATGATGGGCTACTGTCTACAGAGAGATAAGTGGTTAATTGGTTGGTCTATCTCGCTGAGAGATCTCATTACTGCAGCTCAGAGGGTTCTGTTATCAAGACCGGGCTCTCTAAAGAGTCACTAATGACACCTTCCAGTCTGATTAGCCAGGACTTAACCACAGTGGCCGCCCACACAGTGCCAATACCTGGCTGCAGGGAAGGAAATGCATTTGATCGGTGCAGTGAATTACACTTCATAGTGCTTAGCAGACCAGTCGTTTTCTAAACACTACTAGTGTCAAGAGACAGAAAAAGGGAAGTGTTGGGATAAAAAAAACGTTTGGAGTAATAAACGATGGTTCCTGTTTGCTCAACTGTTGGCTCATGGTTGCTTTTTTTGTAAAGTGTCCTTGATAGGTCTGCACTGCAAGCGTTGAAAATATCAACATTACCAAGTGTCAAACTCACTTGGCCCTTGTACACTACGGCATGGGTTAAAGTCAAGGGGTTAGGGTCCGATTCCTGGTGTTGAGTCGTTGCAGCATGGTTTACACCAGGGTTTAAGAGTCAGACACCTGGCGTTGAGTCATTACAGCATAGTTTACACCAGAGGTAAGAGTCAGACACCTGGTGTTGAGTCAATACAGCGTGGTTTACACCAGGGGTAAGAGTCAAACACCTGGCGTTGAGTCATTACAGCATGGTTTACACCGGGGATAAGAGTCAGACACCTGGCGTTGAGTCATTACAGCATGGTTTACACCAGGGATAAGAGTCAGAGACCTGGTGTTGAGTCATTACAGCATAGTTTACACCGGGGGTAAGAGTCAGACACCTGGCGTTGAGTCGAGATAGCATGGTTTACACCAGAGGTAAGAGTCAGACACCTGGTGTTGAGTCAATACAGCGTGGTTTACACCAGGAGCGGGGCTCACATACCTGGTTTTGAAGGGGTTGGTGAGCTGCACCTCGCTGCTGAAGGGGTTGGACACGCGGAGGTCGCTGGTGCTGCCCGTGCGGGCGCCGTTGGCGGCGCGGCGCGCGTCCTTCTTGCCCGTCACGCGCTCCAGCAGGCTCACCTTCTCCTTCTTCTCCCGCCGCTCGCCCCCGCGCTCCCACGCCGGCGCCTCCCCCTGGAAGGGGTTGGGGTTGTGGTTGCGCGGCAGCGTGGCGTACTTCTGGGGCAGGCCGTCGCTGAGGTCGCCGAAGGGGTCGCCGTGCGCCTCGCCGTCGGCGTAGTCGGGGACGTCGCTCTGGGAGCGCCGGTGGGGGCCGCCTGGGGACCGCAACAACACGGCGCCAGTCACGGACATGCTTCACGTGTTCCAAGACAAGGTTCTCTTCGTTGGTTTGTCGTGATCCATCTGATGCACGTGATGCGACGCGATGAAACAAATACTTTTAACTCGTTTTGGACGGGTGTGTGTGTGTGTGTGTGTGTGTGTGTGTGTGTGCATCACGGAAATTCACATCAAAACGGCGAATCACGATGCAATACAACACAAAGAAGCCCCCTTCCTCACCACTTTCGTCGATGGAGTTCATGGAGTCCAGCTTGGGCCGGAAGTGGGTGCCGATGAGGTCCGACATGGAGTGAGCGGCGGAGAGCTTGTGGGAGCCAGCCAGCAGCTTCCTCTTGGCCTTGGACTCAGGCGGAGGCCGGGCCTCCGGGCCCTGCGGAGGCTGCTGCTGCTGCTCGGGGTCCAGCAGCGCCGAGCGCGGCAGGATGGCCGAGGACGTGTCCGAGGCGCTGTCGTGCTTGCGGCCCTTCATCTTGCCCTTGAGCTTGGAGAAGGGCGAGCGCGGCTTGTCCTTCATGGAGGACAGGTCGAACATGCTGGCCGTCATGTTGTTCCGCACGAACTGGATGCTGACCTGGATGCGGCCCCGCTCCTTCCTCTTCTTCCCCGGCTTGGACTCCAGTGTGAACCAGCTGAGCGGTGCGGGGGGGGGGACACACATTTAGAGCAGCACACCACGGGCCAAACATAGCACACAATATTTACACAAAAATCAGCAGTATTGGCGATTAAAGCAGTAGTCTACATGGAAGAAACAAACAAAAAAACAAAACAACTGTAAATGATTCCGATGCTGAGGCAGGTAGCTAGCCGCAGGTAGCTAGTGGCAGGTAGCTAGCGGCAGGTAGCTAACGGCAGGTGGCTAAAGGGAGGAAGCTAGCGGCAGGTGGCTAAAGGGAGGAAGCTAGCGGCAGGCGGCTAACAGCAGGTGGCTAAAGGGAGGTAGCTAGCTGCAGGTAGGGAGGTAGCTTACGGACGGTAGCTAACGGCAGTTGAAAATACCAGAGGGAATGGAAGCGGATCAAATTCACACAGCATGTTTTGCCATTGACCTTGATTGATGTAACATGGTACGGGCCTAATTCCATTCATTTCCAAGTCTGATTTTGACATTTATTTAAATACAAAAATACAACCATTATTTGGATAATTTGACCTACCATATCCAACAAAATGTAGTTGAATGTATTTTTGGTAATGTGTTTTATTATGCTTCAGCTTCAGCTCTATGCGGATTACCAGTAAGCATGTTTATTCTAACAGCTGTGATCCGAATGTCATTCAACAGTTATACAAATACAACAGCTTCACAGATTTTTTTTCGACTTGCCCGAATTTTATTGGAATTTCAGGAGGGAAACATTTATTATTCAAAGGATAAACATTATTTCCTGCAAACTAAATGTTAAGAAATAGCCCTGCATTGAATAATGATGGTGTGCCATTTCATGCCGCTCCTGGTATCTATTTGTTTAACCCTCTTTGCTTTTTCGAGCAAAAGTAATGGGATTTATGACTTAACCGTGACGAAAAAACGTGACATTTGCACAAATCTGGCCTTTAGTTGGCGCGACGGCGGGCTGTTACAGCGGCCCGTCGCAGGACAGCCCTGCGGTTCACACGGGCTAAAGGAAGCGCTCCGGTGAAGTTCCTGTGAACTACACAGACACACACACACACACACACACCTCCCGTGTTGGCCTTCCTACAAACACGACCATAAAACGGAGAAGACACGGGACCAGGCGTCCAGACCCACTCCGTCTCCTGGGTCCGAGCGAGGGTTCTGCACTGGCGCTACATTCCCCCCCGTGTGACTTACAGCCTGCTACTGCAGAACCGGGGGGGGGGGGGGGGGGGGGGGGGGGGGCGGGCTGGCGCCTGGCGCCTGCGTCAAGGTCACGCTAAACCTCCCCCCCCCCCCACAACACTCCCACCCTGCCGCACCGCTGCTGGGAACCGCCACGCATTCAACACACACACACATAGGTGCTCAGTGATTAAGAGGTGTGTGTGTGTGTGTGTGTGTGTGTGTGTGTGTGTGTGTGTGTGTGCATGCGAGGGCTCGGGATATCAGGACGGCCGTTCCTCTTCCAGAACAGCGGTGCAAAACAACACCGTGAACCGGGACACAGGTGCTGTACAGTATCTACAGTGCAGTGTGGGCCAGAGATTGCCGGCGGTTGGGGATCAGGCCAAAGAGTGAAATGAAGAAATACCCGTTACAGCAGTGCCTGAAATTATCTTGTGCACCCTTTCCGGTTTCCCCATTTGACTATGAAACATTTTTGATTCACTGCAACGGATGGGGCAGAGGAAGCGGCACTGCTCTTTACCTGGCTGAACCCTTCTGGCCTGAATTGGTTATTTTAGGCGCACCACGGCATGAAAAGAATTGCGCATGGGTGCGACAGGCTTAGCCTGACAACGCCCACGTAATGTCCTTAGCGCTGACACCACCCTGTGACACATGAGCGTCTCCGGGCTCCCTTTATGTCTTTGAAAACACTGTGCGGAGGCAGAGCAGCCCTAATAACTACCAACGACTGCATGTTTGTCCAGCTACGCCGCCATTCATTTAGCTGGCTGCTTCTCCCGAAATCAGTGCTCAAAACACTCGGAATCCATGTGCAGATAATCTCACAACCATGCGGGGTGTTTAATGGCTAAGCTTTCTTGTGTGTGCCGTATTAAGAAGGCAAAATCACAACCGGAAGGAGAAAATCCAGTGTTGTGATTTTTCCAGAGCCACAATGGATTCCCGAGGGGAAGGGCCCCAAAACGCATATTCTGTATCACAATGGACTGTACAACTTAAACCGCCATTATTCTTTTCCATCATGACCATGGATCGCATACAAAATGATTCAAGTTTAAGGGGGTTGTCCAGTCTCGCTAATCTGTGAGAGAGAATCATTCACAGTGGGTGAGGGGCTTGAGTCCTACAGGGGGGCACCCATGCTAAGTGAGAAAATAATCAACTATTCTAAAAAGAAAATACCAAAAAAAGGGGATGTAGTGAAAAATGTCACAATGTTAGTCCACCCATTTTCTTAGTCATCCTTCTGGTGCAGCAGGAGCCAAACCTCAACTCGAGTATTTTGGTACTCAGTCTTGTAGAGTACCACAAGTACCACAAGTGCAATATATATATATTTAAAAAAAAGAAGGCTGTTTTTAAACGAAAAAAACAAATTAAAAAGATTATTTCTGTTCCGAGTAGAAACCTGGAGCTTTTTTTCAGACACTCACTCCGTTTTCCGTCTCTGCTTGTTGTCGAAGATCTCGTTGAGGTTGATGAATCTCTGGCCCAGGAACTTGTCCATCCCCACCAAGGAGCGGTGCATCACGATGAAGCACAGCTCGTACACCTCCGGGTTGCCCTCCAACATCAGCCCCGGCAGCTCGAAGGAAGCCTCTTCCCTCCAGACGGGCTCCAGCGTTTTCTCTGCCACGGACGTGGAGTACTTCTCCTTGCCCAGCTGGATGATAGTGTAAGCGTCGTTGGTGCCATTCTTGCCTTTGGCTTGCAAACCGCTTGCTTGCAGAACAGTGGCTTGGACATGCGTTGGGAACCACTTCTGAGACTGTTCCAACAGTGACATGGTTAGCTCGTTTTTATGTGTTGTGGTGGGGCATTCAATAGCCAAGTGAAATTAAATGAACTATAAATGCGTTCTAGTTAGTGTTGTGTGCATGGAACATGTTGATGATTGGTTATGGCTATGGCTTGGTTGACATGTTGTTGCATAGAATAGTGTTACCATGACTGGCCATCGAAAGGAAAAAGCCAAAACAGGTCGTAAATCTGAGCTAGCCCCATTTTTAACACATCATGTCCAAGCCACTGACAGGTCACCTGCAAATACGAAGAACGGAGAAAAGAAACATGATGATGATGAAGATGATGATGATGATTGTACTCTGCAGTGACAGGATTGTGACAGGCTTTACTGCTGCAAATGCAATGAAGCTAATGTTAAATGTACTGTCATTACATTAAAGGTAAGAAACACGTTAGAAAGACCGTCTCCTACTGGTCATTAAAAGGAGAACGTCATTTGTGTTGTATAGTGCTGGTAAAGGAAGCTAAACTGCTGTATTCCTGGAAGTAAGCAACGTTAGCTGTATCCAGCTAGCAGCCAATAACTTAAGTCCTATACAGACAGGCCATGTAATATATGGTTACTCACCTAAACGCCGTTTCCCTCCAATAAAATAAGCCGTTCATACCTTCTGAATAAGAAGGGCTGCCGGACACTAATCTTTCTCATCCGATTTTTATTAGCCGAAAACAATGTAATAAATATTGCGGATTTCAGCCATATGAATCCACTCGGCCAGCGGCTAGCTTTACTTCCTGGTCTGACGTCACATCCTCTTGGAGCATGGAATGTCTGTTCAACACACCCACAAACAAAGCGACAGTCATAGAGCACGGGTTTTTGCAAAAAAATAAATATGACTAATAGTAACCAGCAATAGGCAAATAAAAAGGAAAAAAAAAACGCAACACTATAAAAGGAAACCATTTCTATGTATCTATGTATCTAATTCAATACATATTCATAGATCAGTCCATTAATACAGAATCAGTATGCAAATTAAATTGTTACTGTAGTATCTGAAGCACAAGTCATTACAAATATGTAGAATAGGATAATTGTACTTTTATAATATTCTATCTGAGCGCTGTGAGTGTGTGCGTGTGTGCGTGTGTGCGTGTGTGTGTGTGTGTGTGTGTGTGTGTGTGGCGGGGGTTGCAGTGTTTGCGGGGCTGTGGCGAGGCAGGGTGTAAGATGGAAGGGCACTTCACCTGAGAGGGGTTAATCATACAAACACGATGGCAGGGACATGGAGGTGCAGATAAAGGGGCCCACTCGAATGAACAGGGAACTGCATGTCACCCCACTTGACAAGTACATCGTAGCCAAACACACCTGCCTGTGTTGGTTTTTTATCAGCGCCACAAACACCACAGTTATGTACATACCACAGGCCTTAAGGTTGATGTGGGGCCATCCATCACAGGGAGATTACCGCTCTTATCTGGGGAACATCTCTAAATGAAATGCAACGGCTTTGTAAAATATTGGTGCTGTTAAAAAAAAAGGGTATCCAGAAGGCAATCCTGATTTGGCACGTAGCATCGCGCATCACGTGTCAGTAATAAACACAGCTTCACGAGTATGTTGTAACGCAGCACACCTGGCATGGGCTACTCCCACCACTCTCTTAAGATTTATTTTTGCCCTATCAGTATTCACATTCCTTTTGCATAAAAATATTTGATTAGGCCTATCGCTTGTGGTTAGCAGTCATTACACAGATCTTTGTATTGGCACCGAGTCAAGCGGGTCCATACGCTGTTTCCACTGAGCAGTGATGTATCAGGAAAATGAATGAGTTCAATAAAACTAGCAGACTAGTAGATTTATTCATGTAACCCTAGTATTTTATATTTTTATGTAAATAATAACCAATAAAGCACAAGCACACAGAGTTCAGTGTGTATGTGTGTGTGTGTGTGTGTATGTGTGTCTATATATATAGACACACACACACAAACTGAACTCTAAGTTCATGACTATGTCCTACACTATGTCAACTATGTCCTGCATTACATGGCAGCCGGACCACATGTTTAGCCAATGGGAATGCATTTCCCTTTAATGGCCGACGTGTCCTCCAGGTCTTTGGCCACGGTGAGGCAGATGGCTCTGGTTTGGGCCTCTCTCCTCCAACACTATATAGGTTGTATTACATTTATTAAACACTTTAAAAAAAAAAAACCTCTGGCTGCAAGGTCGTCCATCTGTCGGGGGTGGGGTGGGGGGTTGGGGTTGACGGCATAAAGTACATGAAAAAAGCATTGAGCATGGGTGGGGGTGGGGGTGAGGGGGTGGAGGTGGAGGTGGAGGTGGGGGTGGGGGTACCGGTCGTGATGTCACTGCTGCTCTTAATGTGGTGCAGGTCTCTGTTCGGGACGGATGACTGATTTAAAAGGCCCCGCTTTCAGCCGAGCGAGCATTTAGATCACAGATGAAATTTAATAAAAAAAGAAGGAGAGAGGCTCACAAATCACCCCTGCTTTACTCGCAGGAATGTTTTTTTTTTTTTGTGTTTTTTTTTTTTTTGCGCGCGCAGAGCTTTGATATATAGGTGCAGATGTGCAACGGGGGCTCACGATGAGCGAGGTAGAAAGCAGAGCGCGGGCCGCGAGGTCCGGCGAACTTGACGGGTCTGCGCGGCTCCTGAAAGGCAATACCTCAGCCGTCTTAGTGGGGGGAACTGCGCGCACATAACTCAAGAGGCAAATGTAAAGATCACCATCTGTATAGGCAGCAGGATGTACAGTACCTTGACCCGATTGTTGACTGGATTATTTTTAAACGGTGGGACCTCAAGAGCAGCGTCACTTTTGATCTTGAATTTTTTATGTGCTTGGCCCATGAACAGGGAGATGTCACGAGTCCTTGTTTGCATGATGAATGTTGATTTTCAGCATTTTAGAATTTAATTATGTGGTGTTTCGGAAACGGCCATAAATACTAACTACTTAATGGTCTTTGAAATTACAATGGGGTATAATGATACTCTCATGGCTCCAATGTTTGGCCCCTGCGTCCTTCTGGGTTCTGCTGCAGACCGGCATGAAAGCAATGGCAGTTGTATGCAAATAAACAATACAGTAATGCTGGTTGCATGCAATTAAACAATGCAGTAATGCTGGTTGCATGCAAACAACCACCAGGTTGACACCACTTGCATGCCAATAAAATCCTGACCCTGAAAAAAAATAAGTAAAATAAGGATAGGTATGCATTAGAGTCCCTGAGGATCTACCTGTACAAGACATGTGCTTGTTCTTCTGCGTTTGGTTCATGAGCAGAGGTTAACCTATAAGAGAACCACCGAGGGATAGCCCTTGCAGGGGCCAGGGGAACAACAGGTGTGCGTGACACCCAGGCCAAGAGGAAGCACCCACATGTGCGTGCCCTGTGGACTCCTTCAGTGGCGTACAGGATGAAGCAATTCATCAAGAGGGGTTGTGATGCGGGCTTCACAGCCACGCTAATGACAAGAGCATGTTGGGAGGAGAGTCAACTGTTGACTGTTCGGCCAAACGGGTTGGGGAAAAAAAAACTGGTCTAAATGGCGAAGATTTTTTGCAAATTACAGCTTTTCTAGTTGTTTGGTTTGTGCGGCGATTGTGATGGTGCTCGCAATGCTGTGTGAGATGCACGCATTTGTTTGTTGATACGTTTTCCATAACGTCACGCCACAATGCCACTTACTTAGCACAGTTAACCACTTAACGAACTTACACACAGATTGATTTAGACAGAAAATATAAAACATTACACGTTCTAATTTTTTCCTTTTCCATTTGAATACCCATGTGTGAAGAAAACACTTCTACACACACACTACGCGCATTCCCGACTAACCTGCAGAAGAGACGCATCATGCGTGCTAGCGCGTGTGTGTAGCATAGCTTGTGCGATGTAAACAAACTCAGGACGAGGCAGACGGTGGGCGGGGCCATCGCTCATCCCGTCAGCGTCGGCCCAGACGGCTCATCAACAGCTTCTGCAGGGAAACAACATCCCACGCAAACCTCGTTTGCGCGTTTCTCCGACAGTAGGCCCCTCTTTAGATCCCCCGTTAGATTCATACATAGTGTGGTCATGGGTTGTTTTCCGAGTGATTCAATTCGTAGCCTGAAACTAAAGCAGCAGCTATAGGGGTCTTATGCAATTCCCGTGCAACAACGTGGTATAACATTAACCGACGTGTTATAGCATCCGTCTTAGTTTTCAAAAGATGATGATAATGACATTGCTTGTTTTGAATGATTGGGGAGAGTTGGGGAGAGTTCCTGTTAAGAGGTGTGTGTGTGTGTGTGTGTGTGTGTGTGTGTGTGTGTGTGTGTGTGTGTGTGTGTGTGTGTGTGTGTGTGTGTGCATCCCTGCATGTATGTATGTATGTATGCGTGTGTGTGTGTCAGTGTGTGCGCATATGTATGTCTGTGTGTGTGTGGTGTGAGAGAGAGAGGTTGATAGACAGAGTGTATGCACAAAGTAGTCACAGTGCAACAGCAACAGTGATAACACATAAAGGAAATATGGGCCTCAAATGGCAGTGTTGAGACATGATGTCCACAGGGTCACGCACTATTATGATATTCCTTCCTCCCTGGGTAATGCGGGAGAGAGCACCATGACCTTTTTAGGTGCGGTGCTAAAGGGCATGGAAATGTGCAAGTCTTCACCCTTGAATGATATGTGTCACAGATAACACCATGCATGACGTGATGGGTTGTCAGGGCAGATAATAGACCCCGTGTTCAGTGTCAGTACCCCTAGGGAATCCGGTGCTTGTGTTGAAGAACCTATGTTCTGTGGTTTATTATATAGTAAAATAGCACATAGCATAGTCCCCAAAATCCGCCGCGGCTTAAGATTCTAGCTAGCAAAGGTAGGTAGCTCGTATCATTTTTTGTGCAAGTAGTAAATGTTAGCTAGCATTTTATTTTATACCTTTTGAAACCATATTACGAATAGTAATAATAATAATAATAATCGTAAAAGTATCATTATTAATAATGATATCAATATTCTCTATTGCATTGTATTAATTATTGTATTAATTATTTTATTCATTCCTACATTTGTGATTATGTGTCTTCTTATTATAATTACGATTCTGTCTATTTTTGAGTATATCTTTAATTTTTGGGGGACAGAAACATAAAGCCGGGCGCCGACCGCTGTGCTGTGGTTTTAGGTCCACGCTGGCTGACTCCACACAGACAGTGGTCATTGGTCCCAGGGGGGGTTCTCTGCTCGGGTCACAGAACCTGCGTCCCTCTTCTCTGTCATCATCACTCTCTCTCTCCCTCTCTGGGACACATCAATGTCCCTCGCCCTAATCTCCCCGCAGTACATCTTTGCCAGGGAGTAATGTGTCTTCCAGATGTTGTGATCATGTCAACGTTTAGCTTTTAATGCACTTCCTGTCAGACAGTGTCCACCCCCCCCCCCCTCGCCCGCCGCCTGCCGCTGGATCGGAACAGAACTTTATTTATACACCCAGGGAACATTTCAAGTGACTTCAGAGCCCATAATTGTGGGTCACATGTGGAGCGATGACATATTGATATTTTGGGGAAATCGTTTTCAATTTGTTACCGTGGTGACAAAGGTCGAGGTCTATCAGGATTTGCGCCGTGATAGAGAATTGGTGGAGTTTTTGGGGCCAATTTCTGAGTGACATCGAGCTCAAAAGGTTGCTCAGATGACATTAAGCAAAGCTGACATCTCTGATTGGTAATAGAAGCTTATGACCTTTTGAGTGATCATTTTGCTACTATTCTCCCACTCTAACATCTGCATGCATGCATAGATGCATGTGTGTGTGTGTCTGTTTGTGTGTGTGTGTGTGTCTGTGCGTGCTCGTGCGTATTTGTGTGAGCATGTGCGTGTGTGCGTTTGCATGACAGACACGGACGCCTTGGGTTTACTCTTAAGAGTGCAACAAAGAGTGTAACATTTTGGTAAACACATCTCTAGTAAAGCACAGAACATCGTCATTTCTGCTTCTGATTGCATCAAATTAGTCCGGTTTGGCCAGTTGCCATAGAGACTGATTGAGTTGATAAAAAAAAGAAAAATAGCTGACATCTGTGTTCAGTACTGGCCTCGCAGTTAAGGTTTGCCACACTTTAATGGTCATGTTTTATCTGTTTTATTAGGTTTTTATGTTTTATCTGAGTATGATTCACAAGCACGTGTGCTGCTACACTACTGACAAGCAGTAGTGTAACACACACACACACACACACACAAATGAACACACACACACATGCACACGCACACACACACACACACAAACACACACACACACACACACACACACACACACACACAATCATTCATTCACAAGGGCAAAAATAAGTGTTGAGAAATCAATCAAACACAGCAATGGGGAAACTGGAAGGGGAAAACTGTTTCTTTGCAGACAACCATGTGCTCCAAAAAAAAGTTAATCTTTTACGTGCCGGTGAGATTCCACTATGACTATTAAAATGATTACAAAAAGGACTCAATATATTCTAATGGCATACCTGACAAGTAATGCTTTCAATTGAAATTCGTTATTACTGCCACAGGAGTCACAGCTCTGCACGGTTTCACATTTCCTTGTAAATAGTTCTCCATTTTCAATTACAGAGACATTTTAATATTATTCTAATGCTTTCAAAATCTCGCATGAAAACATGCCCTTTGCCAGGAAATCGTCTATTTTCCTGCAGAAAGGCCAATTTGATGCTCATCGCGTGCCCTGCTGTACCTAAGAGCTGTTTAAGGAACATCAATGAGAAACGGGATTAAATATTCCTGTATTTTGCTAATCATTTATGAAATGCATAATTATATCTCCCGCTTGTAGAGTGGATTAGGAATTACACTCTCTTCTTCTCCCTCACCTCTCGCTGTCTCTCTCTCACTCTCACTCTCTCTCTCTCAACCCCACCCCTCTCTTCTACTCTCTCTCCCTCTCCTTCTCACTCTCTTGCTCTCATTCACCCCTCTATCACACCCGCTCTCTCTCTCTCCCCCGCTCTCTCTCTTTCTCTTTTTTTTGTATATATAAATACATACTATAGGCCCCACTCCCCTGTAGAAGTAATATTATACATATGTATTTTGGAGTATTATACGTATGTGTGGAGTTAGCCAGGCTTCACTACGGCTCATATTTCACGCCACGTGAACGTCTAATCCACGAAAGGCGTGGGTGGCATGATTAGCACAGAAACCACAGAAAATAGGTTGGCTTTGAAACTCTGAATGTGATGCGGGAGACGAAACTATGAATAATTGGCAGAGAAAGGGGGGATGTCGTACATTTAGAACTCTAAAACACTGTTTATGACTAATTTTGTTAAGTGAAAATAAACAAATTCGAATTTTGTTGCCGGGATAATGAGTTTTGAGATGTCGCCGCGGCTCCCCTGGGATTCTGTGGTGCTGCAGGGACTCCTCTGGCTCTCTGGTGAGGTCGAGGCGTTGATTAAACGGACGACACAAACCCACACTCGCACGTGTGTGTGTGTGTGTGTGTGTGTGTGTGTGTGTGTGTGTGTGTGTGCGTGTGTGTGTGTGTGCATGTGTGTGTGTGTTGACCTCCTGCGCAAAAAAAAAATCCTCCTTTAAAAAAAAAAAAAAAAGCAGCACATTGTTTTTTTTTTATTTCCAAGTCGTCGCACACCGTTTTGTTACAGTTCAAACATTAACTGTCATGTATTTCACATTCGCTGTGTTGGGGGGCATCGCAAATGCAGCTCTCCTCCAACATTTTCGTACGCATTTGCGGAATTCATGCATGACAATCATGTTATTTTCTCAACATTGCAAAAAATTGGACTCAAACCATGAGATTCTTATTTGGCAGAAGAGAAGAGCCTAATAAATGGGTTTGAATACACAGGGGAGGCCACAGGAAGGTTTTGCTTCAGAAAGAGAACGATAATTCACATGGGGGGGGTGGGGTGGGGGGGGGCGAAGCCGGCCGTTTCATATAAAGGCCTTAAGCAGACTCTTCGCCATTAGTGAAAAATCTGATCTGTCAGCAATTAGTCAGAGGCGGCCCGGGCGAGTCCTGCTGATGGACAATAGGCGAAGGAGAGGGGACGGGCTGGGCCTGAGCCGCTCGAGTATGGTTATTTATCTAAACAGCAGGTTAGCTGGCCAATCTCTCCCTTTGTCACTCGCTGGACATGTGAAAGGAGCACCACTTGGCCCAAACAGTGTTTGGTTCGCCGCGAGCGAGGAGTATTATACCGGGGGGTAGGCAGGGGGGGGGCGCAGCTGAAGTGGGGCCGCTTTTCAGCACAGGGGTCGAATAATCCCACAGTTTGATCTCATGCTCCGGCAATGCCTCCTTCTCTGGGCTTAGAGAGCTGAGCCGGATCCTTTACATTTAGGAGTATTTATTAGATGTTTCTGTGTGTGTGTGCGTGTGTGTGTGTGTGTGTGAGCGAGGAGAGAGCACACTATTGTAAAACCTGTAGGACTTATCAAAGACGTTCTCAGCGAGAAAGGGGAGGCTTGAAGGAGTGAGAGTGAGAAGGAGAGTGAGACGGGAGAGGGAGAGTGAGACAGGACAGGGAGAGGCAGTGAGCTCCGATGCCTCGGTATCACATGGAGTGAACCTCAACAGGTTCACTAGGAGTTGAAAAGGGGCCTCTATTAAATTGAATAAAACTCAACTATTTATATGTAGATATGCTTTGAACGGATCAAATTATGACTTTGATTTATGATTATGAATTATGAGTTTAACTATTACTTTTTAGTTTACTGGTAATAGGCTGTTTAGATTTAAGCAGGAATCACTATGAAATAGGTTATGATGACCAATACAATTAATAAAATGTAGCCTATAGCAATGTTGGTATGGTAATGTAGCCTATGGTCATGTTTTTCAGAAATGGTAACATTTTGGGCAGCAAGAACAAAATACAAAGACATTTGATATCAAGTTAGTCACATACAGCAAAGGAAAAAAAAATCTAAATTCTTTATGTAGTTTTAATTTGATTTGAACACATAACACATAAATGTTGGAATTAGTTTGGACCAAACTAGACATTTGAATACGTAGTTGTCAGATTGTGTGACTTATTTTAGTTATGACATACATTCGTAATTTATATTTAAAAAAAATATTTCTGACGGAAAATAAGGGCAAAGAAATGTAAAGTCTAAATAGCAGATAATTATAATGCTGACATGAACTAATTTCCTCAAACTTGGAACAGAAAACATGCTCGACTCGATTTCCCTTGCATCAGATCAATTAAAAAGTCCAAAAATACACTTTTAATTGCGGCCCTTAATTTAAACTAATCATTAAAAAAAATTGTTTGAGTTGTCATTTTCGATGAATAATGCGAACCACGCTTTTAGACTGAAATACAAATGTGCATCAGATGTCTTGAATTCACGTTAGCCTCGTTTAATAACTGTTAACGGGCGTGAATGAGTCTTTGCTGATTCAGTATTATATTATATATATGATATTCAGTATCCATATCCGTGGCCTTTTATAAGTGCCTCAACGTTCACTTTCAACTGCCACTGAATAAACTCGTTCTCCTCACAGGAACATGTGCCTGTGGGAGAGAACGAATACCTCCGCTGACCGCTGCAGTGAGGACTGAGCAGAGAGACTCATCAAGCCCTATCTAAAGCATGTCTCTATGTATGGACCGCAGGTGCGTGACTAAACACAGTCTGGTGAATCACTGACGGTGCGGCCCGCAGAGTGACTTCAACGATGCACACGCTGGAAGTAATCAGGTCCGGTGTGGCCATCGCATCTCTGGACGGTCGTTTTAATAAACCGGAGAGATGCATCTTCCACGCACGCACTCACACATGTGTCACAAAGACACGTCGCTGTCAAACTGTTGTAAACACTCCGCCATGTGTGTGTGTGTGTGTGTGTGTGTGTGTGTGTGTGTGCGTGTGTGTGTGCCTGTGTGAGTTTGTGTGTGTGCACATACAGACATGTTTTATTTAACTTCATAATTTGATCTTCACACCTTGATTTTGTCTTATTTTAAGAAAAATGATCGGATTGGAAGGGCGCAAACAAAATCAATGGGCGAGCATAACACATGAGGAAAATTGTTTGGTTCTCCTCAATATGCTTTTACAGCTTAAACACATTTAATGAGACCCTTTTGATTGACAGGAGTTCACTCTCCCACAATGTCTTCTTTTGCTCTCGCATTCCTTGTCAGCAGCTGTGTGCCGTTTTCAATGAGACCAAGGTGGAAAC
>JAXIVH010000004.1:9618800-9646300 GCA_036785325.1 Urophycis tenuis
CGCCAAAGCAGCAGGACGCGCGACTTGAGGGAACGGAGATCTGGGCTTGTAAACACGGCGCACAAAGCAGATCTTTTCGTTTTTTCGCTGGAAACTCGACTTGCCATTGGCTGTCTGCGCTCCCATTCCGGACCGTTCCGTGAGATGTGGGACGTCACGCACCGGCACAAGTGGAATGTGAATGTGCATCTTTTTTTTTTCCGCAGATCCGTGCTTCTGTATCGGTCAAAGATGTCCCCAACATCCCAGTGCAACGACATACGTGGTGGTAATTGTGTACGTGTTCATTGTATATATATTTATAGTTATATTACTTATATTTTAATACTGTTTTTCTTTGCACCAATTGCACCAAGTCAAATTCCTTGTAGGTGCAAACCTACTTGGCAATAAACTTGATTCTGATTCTGATTCTGATTTGCGTTGAGTCGCGGGTGAGAATAGACCAGTGGCGGAATAAGAGATAAATATGACGTTCAACAATGGACGTGTGCACTTTGTCAGCCTCTCCTGCCACTGTGACGCCCCTACCGTCCTACCATCCCTCAAAGCACTGGTAACACAAAGCGCTGTACATCGTGGACAAACACACACACACACACACACACATGCACGCACGCACGCATGCATGCATGCACACACACACACACACACGCACACACATGCACACGCACACACAGCGTGGAGCACGGAGAAATACGACGCACAATACAAGAAATGTGTGCCTTTTTTTAAACGCCTATGCTCTATTCACTCGCACTTTTCCCCGATTCCACCCCAGCATGAATAAAGAGCTACCTTCTCTGGCAATCTCGCCTTGTTTGTTTAAGGTAATTACTACTTGTCCTCCCTCCATGGTCGCCCAGATGATGCATGGAAATTACCATTCCCTCCACTTCAATCAAAGCTGGAAAGAAACGAGGAAGGGATGGAGGGCTGGGGGGATGGAGAGAGAGAGAGTGAGAGAGAGAGAGGGAGAGAGAGGGGAGAGAGAGGGAGAGAGAGAGACAGAGGGAGAGAAAGAGAGACAGAGAGGAGAGGGGAGGGTTTGGCGGCGGTCTGCGGTTAAAGAGAACTCGGAGAGACCACGTAGAGGAGTCCCTGCCTTGCATGACAATGAAAGGGCACTGTCTCTGATTAATTAGCTGGAGTTTGTAATCAGTTTAATAAGGCTGAAGTTGACGGGGGGGGGGGGGGGGGGGGCGGCCCCCTTTGGCAGAGCCCCGCTCGGCTTACGGCTCTCTCTGTTCGCGGCCCTGGCAAAGTAAACACACGGTGTCTATTTACATAAACAGTAGTTTCATTTTTCCTGTTTTGTTTTTTTTGTTGTGTTGTTGCGGGGGGCGGTTGGGGGGGCCCCCATTTTGTTCCCCGCCTCTCCGGCGCTGCAGGAATGCCTTCACGGCGCCCCGCTTATACCGCCCACAACAATGGGAGAGGGGGAATGGCAGACAAATTCATGAATTTTTCAACATATGAGAACTAATTAAATCAGGGCCGTTTTGAAATGAATATAGCGCGCGCCACTCACCGCTCCCGCTGCCACAAAGGGGATATAATTCGACGATTGAATTGCGGCTTGATAGCATTCAGCTCTTTAGCGCGCCGCAGAGCCGCAACGCACGCACGCACGCAGATGGCCGGGCTCTCTCTCTCTCTCTCTCTCTCTCTCCCCTTTTTCATTCAGTCTTCCTTAATGGCAAATCTCATTAGGTCAGTGAGCGTCGGACACACGCAGCAGTGGGGGGGGGGCCTCGGTGAACAGGGAGGTGGTCACACACATAGGACGTGACCGCGGCCCACCTTCTGGGTTGAACTTCCTGTTGGGAGTCTAGTCATCTGTTGCTGTATGTCTGAATGCTAATAGCTAATTGTTGTGGTGATCAGGTGAACCCTGTAGCCCACCCACAGCCCCAAGCCCACCCCTCGGGAAACAAAAGCAACAGCTTGTTTCGTTTCTTACACATAATTCATGTTCTTAATCAGCCATTTTAACGTAAGGTCTAAATCTTTCGGGTCCACAGCAACAACAACAAAAATTGGAACGCTAGACTTTTCCATTGGATGAAGTGAGGGTTTACGTTTGTTTAACGCCAGCTCTGAAAGACCCGCTGCAGCCTGGACCCGCCCGGTTCCAGGTCATATCTGTTAAGTACTACACTTCTATTTGACCCCCTGAATCCCCGAGGTCACCCGATATAGATCCACCAAGTCACGCCGGGGGTTAAGCTGAAGGCGGAGCTGCTGTTTGCAAACGCGTTCCCCGATAAACACACACACACACACACGCACACACACACACACACCAGCGCACACACACACCACACACACACACACACACACACACACACACACACACACACACACACACACACACACACACACACACACACACACACACACGCACGCACGCACACACACACACACACACACACACACACACACACACCACAGCCTGGCCAAGGGCCTCACCGGTGCCTACCTGTAGGACTCTTGACGCATGAACGCCGTCGCATTCAATTGTGTTAATGGCTTGCCGTCGATAAACCTTGCTATCTTCCTACCTCATGGGTTTTCGCTGGGGTGAGGGGGGGGGGTCGGTTGTGTGCCCCATCATCTGCCACCGGCAAAAGCATGAGGGCCGTTTGACCAATGACAACAGGGTAGGGGGACCCAGACGGGGGCATTAGCGGAGGCCATGCCGTTTCAGGTCCAGAGCACAACACTAATGTCATCTCGGGGAAGAAAAAAAAGAAAAGGAAGTGGCTCCACAGGACGGCACGCCCGCCTCGCCAACGCTCCTGATAAGAGGCTGGCACGTTGGCCATCGCGGGCCAAGCCTTGTCACCACACAAAGGCCGTCAAGTAGCAGATAGAGCCCCGAAATAATTTAAGTAGAGTTAAGCGTTCTATTGTCATTCAAATGATAAATTACACTTGGCAGCGGGTTTTTGAGAGTGACTTTTTAATTTTTTTTTTTTTTTTTTTTTTTCAAAGCACGTCCATTGTTTGTGTGGAGACAAGGTTCTGAGAACTCTGAATTTAGGGAATTACTTTGGAGAGTTTGAAGCTCCTTGGGGTTTGGAGACAAATTGGTTCCATGCTCATCAGGCCTGCCCTATTGCGCCGCGACGAGCCTCCAACATGACAAATTACCTCTTAGAACAACACAAGCCGGCCGCGGGGCTAAGAAGAAGAAAGTGCGCGCGATTGAAACATCTGCGTTACATTTTCACAACTCACGTTGCTAGCATCGGCTTTGTGTGTTGTCACATACGCAGGCTAGTATATGTTAGCACTTTAGCTTCCTCAAACGGTGTTGAATGCGGCAGTGGATTAACAAGCATAACTCTCATCAGCTTGTGTTTTGTTTCCTTCTTGGACGTGGCTACAGGGGAAATCTGGTTGTAAATATGATATAATGCTCTTCACAACAGTAAGCCTGTGTATAACTAGGTCTTCATTATGAACGTGTCAACACAATCTACTATTGACACTACCGCCTTATTATTTACCTCATTCCTAATACATACAACAACAATAAAATGTATGCTTCTGTCTTAGTAGCAATGGTTTCAAACAGTGTATGCTAGTTTATCAACAGTCCCTTTGAATGGTGCATATCCTTAGTAGCATGTCCAATAAAGAGGTCCTCTTTTCTAACGCATTCATATTATTGTTGTTTTTTTGCATAAAATAAATTCAAGTGTGATGTCTTTTTATACTTTCTTTCAAATCAACCACTTTGATTACCTTCCCATAGAACTCAATGATCTGCATTTCCTTTGCGTCGGTGGTGCATCACGCTGTCTAGTTTTCCTCTATTGCTTTCCAGGTAGAGCTCAGTACCGCTTAAGATGTCATTACCTCGGCCGGTATTGTTAAATAGTTCCATAAAGGAAAAATGAAATATTCATTACGTGAGTTAATATTTCATGCAGATAAAATGCAATATGCAGCACGCACAGCGGAGACTTTGGCATCGGGATTGCACCCTCAGCATATTTGTCCTTTAGAAATGTTCTTTTATCCTCGATGACAGCAAAAAATTAATTGAAAGTTCATTTTTCACACGAGTTGTACGACACGATAAAGTTGATGCTACCAAAGCACTTTTTTTTTTTATTTAGTGGGCAATTTAGTTGCCATACAGTGAGCGTAACACAGAAGATTGTTTTTATATATTAATGAGAAATTGAACTTAAACATCTTTCATCAAACGATTTATTGCAGTCGGAATGACCTCATTCCAATTTGAAACAAAGTTTAAATTGAGAAAGAGCTCATCCTGCAGTATTTCTACTGACCTGGGCTCCCTGGAACTCCCTTCCAACCATCCTCTGGTGGAGGAGAATCTCACGACATTTGTGTTGACGGCGTTCCCACCAGGAACACACAACCGTTCCACCGTTGTTTCACCATTAAAACAAACAATGTTCCGGGGTAAGTCACACCAAGTGTGTGTGTGTGTGTGTGTGTCTGTGTGTGTGAACTTCTCCGAACAAAAAAAAAAACTGCTGTCGCCGCACAAAATAATATCGGCCGGCACTCCAAGCGCGGCGTAAACGGTGGCCAAACACTGTCAAACTAATCCTCTCTGACCAGAGGTTAATTTGCCTTCAGATTAATCCATTTTGGTCCAATTATCAACTGTGACACCGGTAATCA
This sequence comes from Urophycis tenuis, assembly GCA_036785325.1. Taxonomy (NCBI): domain Eukaryota; kingdom Metazoa; phylum Chordata; class Actinopteri; order Gadiformes; family Phycidae; genus Urophycis; species Urophycis tenuis. Next base: position 9,623,469 of record JAXIVH010000004.1, read on the forward strand.
CTTAAAGACTGTCACGTGGGCTGAGCGTCGCGGCCGCCTCCTGTGTTATAACTCTGTGCATCTTGACTAACGCGACCCATTAAACAACCCTGTGGCCTTTTCCAGTGGTGGTGATTACACTAATTAAAACTGCAGCACACCTGTGAGGGCCGCTGACACGCCAGAATTAAACAGGTCATTAAATCAGCCGAGAAAAATATGTCAACATCCGCAGCGCCCGTCTCTCTCTCTCACTCTCCTACTCACCCCCTCCCTCCCTCCCCCCCCGCTCATCACATTAATAACGACAACAAATGCAGAACAGCAGCCACCATCGATGCATTATCAAGCCCAGCCAGGTAGAACAATTGTTGTTCCATTAAAAAAGGACAACCGGCCCGGCTCTCCTCGCTTTACATTAAGGGATGCATTCTGGCGTTCGGTTATCTTTTAATCTTTACCCTCTTTGTCTAAGAAAGCGCGCTGGCATTTGGTTTAATCCTGCTCAAGATGGCGATAACAGCGGGCGATAAGGGAACGCGGACGTGTCGGCCATCAACGATATATGTTCCTCTGCACGCGCGCCCGGCCTCGCAAGGCTCGCCTTTCAACCAGCTAATAGGATTGTCGTTGTTATTCACACCGTGCGCGGGGGGGGGAAAAAAACACCCTCCTTGTTTCGCTTCCGAGAATGAATCAACATCTGCCCTATAGGAATTGACTCGATGAATTTCACAACAGACCAACCCCGGGTCAAGACGGGTTAAGATTGGCCCGCAGTGCGCAGTCTTTCAACTGCAGCTCCTTCACACACACACGGAGGGTGGGGGGGGGGGGGGCAAGAAAGTGGATTTTCCAGCTTAAAAACAGCATCCTCTCCGCTTAAGGCATTACCCTGTGTTCAAAGAGATTAATAACGTGAGATGCTATTGATACGGCGCCAACGTGCGTCTGGTGGCTCAGCACTGGTCATGTTCGCTGGATAACCGCTGTCGGAAGGCGCCCGGCAGGCTTGTCGCCGTGGCATTTTGTCGTGCGCGGCGTCTGTCCACGCCGACTGCGTTGTGCGTGGCGTTAAAAGTCCTCGGATTCCACGACAGCACTTAGACGGGGGAGGTCAAACGGCTCCTTTGGTTGTTGTTGGGGGTTTTTTTGCTCAACGTTACGTTACTTGACTTTCGGCGGCCGCCGACTTGGAAAGCGTTCAGAAAAAGTCGGCGCATAATCTCGCAGGACTTTTGTTTCGGCTGCAATCGAGACCGGGGGGGGGGCCTTCATGCTGGAATGGCACAGACTTATTATTGAAAACACGCCATTGAAGTGAGGAGTTATCAAGAGAACAGCAAACAAACACACACGCAGCACATCGGGTGAACGCCACTTTCTTTTGTTGTTTTAATGAAATATTCCGGCATCTTCGATAGTTCCCAACTTCTGAAGCCAGGCGGGTTTTTCATCGCAGGCATCAAAGCGCAGAAATCCCATGTTGTACTTTGATGTGCTTAATACAGTTTTAACTCTCCTCTCATTACAGAAATAATTAATAGTTTAATTAGCACCAATTCTCGACAACCAACAGCTTCTCAGTCAGAGGGTCCAGGGGAAGTGATTATCCAGAAAGCTTTAACGTTTTAGGCCAATATGTAATAAAACTTTATAATGGTCTGCCAACCTTCGTCTGAGGTGTTTAGTATTACAAATGTTACACTAGCATATCTGCTGACCTAATGCAAAAATAATTAATAATAGGTTACTGATTCAGCAGGCGAGCATGCACGCACACAAACACACACACACACACACACACACACACACACACACACACCTACACACAGACACACATACCTACACACAGACACACATACGCGCGCACTCGCACGCACGCACAAACGGTAACTAAGTGTCCAAATATGTGCAATGCAAACAACTTAGGTGGATTAATTTTAATTCTCATTACCTTGAAGTAAAGCAATCATTTTCCACGGCTGAGTGAAATTACATTGCTTTGAATAAAAGTAATTATCATTCTTGCATTTTTGGCGCCGCGTTTGCAATTATGTTAACATTTCCTGGAATCTGAATTAGAAAAAACACACACACACACACACACACATTTCACAAGCATAGCGGGCTTGGGCGAGGTGAGTGTCTCTTGTATCTAAAATAAATAAATAACTGCTAATAGTGCAACACGCCGCCCAAACGTAGCGTCTGCATAATGGCGGTGGCAGTGGCAGTGGCGGTGGCGGTGGCGGCGGTGGCGTGATGCGTGGATGCTTGCGTAGGCTCGGATAAACTCGTGTTTTGTGGACTCAGAAACAATAGCATCCCTCGCAAAATGGGCCGCGGCCAAACGCAAAGCCTCTGATTCATGTCTCGCGTGTTCCCCCCCCCCCCCCCCCCCTCCCTCCCACCCTCCCTCCCCTCCTTACCCCCTACCACACCCCCCCACCCACCATTCACTCAAGTTTCAGTTTACGACCGCTCACAACAGTTTAGAGCGGCCAAATTTCATTTTGCGCCCCGCAAATCCTCCTCGCGCATTATTCTGTACATTGCATTAGGGCCCTAATCTCGCCTTTCTCTTCCTCCGTATAAAAGGGGAAGCGGCTTCGTGATTAACCCACTTTACAGCAATAAATAAACGCATCACGCAGTAATGTACCCCGGATTTAATTCAAGGCGGGAAAAATGAGGAAAGCCGAAATACTTGAATCACAGAAATGTAATGAAATAAAAAATCACACACACACACACACGCACGCGCACTCGCTCACACACACACACACACACACGCACACACACCAACGCACACATACACATACACACACACACACACACACACGTCGCTGTCACCAAAGGGGGCCCTGAGGAGTTAATTTAAATGCTCAATACATTTTCTCTCCCCCCCCAACCAAAACGCTTTAGATGGACATTTTCGCTGCTAATCGGGCAACTTTCACCCCTTGACGGTTCGCCTGGAGTCCATTGGCAAAATCAAAACCAGCGGTGACAAAGACGCCTCACCTGCCCGTCATTATACAGAAATGTAAAAGATATTTCAGGAGCAGCGCAGGATCTCTGTTGGTTGGGGCCCGCTGGTCACATGTAGCCCATGTTGCTTTTGGTTTCCCATCTCTTCTTGGCCTCGAACCTGAAAGGCACGCAGACACACGCGGGCACAACAACGTGAGAGTGGGGTTGACGACCTTTAGCCGAGACAGCCTAGCACGCCGCCTTGACCAACGCGACATAGCGGGGGTCAAAGTTCAAAGGGTGACGGTGAGGGAACACATTATGACGGTCCGCGTCTCCAAAACAAAAACGAGCTCTGTAATGACACATGCACGTACGCCTTGGCATTAAGGCACGTACACATGCGTTTATGACCAGGCAGGCACTAACGAGACAGGACAAGACAAAATGGGGGACGCCGTACCCCCAGACTACCGCCTTCCGTTTCTGGGCGGCGCGCGAAGCCTCCTCTTCCTGTTTGTGTTGCACGTAGTCACGGCAACCGGCGGCCTGCGTGATTTTCACCGCCAACTGTTGGAGAAGCAGAGCAGGAGACAGAAGCGGCGGCCATTAGTGGATCATGTTAAAACGCCATGGTTTGTTGTGATCAGCGCCCCCCCAATCCCCGCGCTCGCGCTATAGAGGCGGTGGATAGCGAGGTAGGTAAACGCAGACGCAAGGCCGGGGGAAGAAAAGTCCCCTCACACAGGATTATTATGGGGTACAATATATGTGTACTGTGTAGAGGTAGCTACTACATAACAACGCAACGTGGCGGCTTGATGATGTCACTTCCTGGACAAGCAAAGCGTTTGTTTAAAGGTGTTTAAGGAGACACGTCAAGCTACAACTGCTATTCCCTATGTTGCTAGAGGAAATATACAATTTGTAATAAACTGTGATTTTCTTCTTTTTTTATTTTTACAATACTTGCTCATCAAAAAGCAATGTATCAAAGATTGCATCCGAATTCACGAAAAACATTTGAATCGGGAACTGTTTCTGCGATCGGACGGGCATTGTCGTGTCTTTTGTTCCTCACCAATATGTTCCTCTGCCTAAATCTATTTATTTTCATATGTTCTGTTCTGTTGGTTCTTCTTAATGTGTACATTAAACAAACAAAAAATAATGAACTGTTTAGCAATGGGTCTTGTCTCCTTAGAAACACTGCGATGAATGAAGTGAAGTGTTCAAGAGAGAGGCTCCATTTGGGATAATGCAGTGCCTGACATCCAAAGCAGAGAGAATGACCGTGACTGCAATGAGGCAAACATTCAAATCCCAGAGAAGAGAAGAGATGTGTGTGTGTGTGTGTGTGTGTGTGTGTGTGTGTGTGTGTGTGTGTGTGTGTGTGTGTGTGTGTGTGTGTGTGTGTGTGCATGTGTGTGTGTGTGTGTGTGTGTATTGTGGAGCAGAATAATCCCAATAACCCCAGTCACACAGACGCACAGGAAACAAAGAGAAAAACCCTGCCTCTTCTGCCACTCCTGAGATAGGTTTATAATTCACCCAAATGCACAGTTTGATAAACAACTTGGAAGCGATTCACCAAACCGTCTGGTAATTCCTCTGTACAATCAGGGGAAAGGGAGGTCTTAAGGTAATGAAGAACTGGGCCACCATTGAGGCCCCTTTAGAAGAAGATTTTTTTTTTTTTTTTTTTTTAGACCTGCTAGAAAAAAAAATGTTTCAATTATAATTAAGTGGGATAAACTTTATTAGAAAGACTGAAACTAAAATATCTGCTAATGCATGCTGGGATTAAGCAGGTCAGAGCGAGCAGGCAGGAAAAATTAAACTCTAAAGGCTTTTTATCACTATATTTCAGGAACCAAGGGTGTAAAATGTTCTAATTTGGGATACATTAAAAGCCATAAAGGTCTTTCAAAAAGATTAATAGTACTTTGCTTGGATTTAAGATAAGGACCTGGCTGGCTGTGACTGCTGGGCTGCAGCAGGGCCCTCGAGGCATTCAGCTATACAGTCACTTGGAAGATTTGTAAAAGCGTTTGCATAACCTGAATACTCTGACAGTTTTCTAATTCCTTACCGTTTTACAGGTTTTCACAGCCCATAAATCATGTTTTTCCCCGAGTAAAAACGCCCCGAGAAGCGGAAAGTTACAAATCCGGTAATTTGGTCGGGCGGTAAGATTCGTGAGGCGCGATAAACAACACACACGCACACGCACACGCGCACCCACACATACACACACAGTGACTGGGGTCCTCCCCCCCCCCCCCCCAGATCAAGTGGTGGGTGTTTAACGTGCGGCCGTGAGGCGGTCCGGTATCACCGCGGCTGAGCTTCGGTAAACGGCGAGCGAGGCCCGGGGTGGCGGTCACACGGCACGGCGGTCACGCGGCACGGCGGTCACGCGGCGTACGAGAAGCGCGCGAGAGCAGCTCCTCGGCTGGCTCACCGCGCCCGGCGCTGTGAGTGGCTGAATCGGAGGCGGTCGCCGCGTGGCGTTTGTTTCAGAGTCACGGGGAGAAGTCGTGTTGTTGTTGTTTTGGGTTGGGTTTTTTTTTTTCTATGCTAGTGTTAGCCGGCTCTCTGGCTGTGGGCGAGCGTTTGAAATCCCCCCAAAAAAAAAAGGTATTGAACACACGCCTTCCCCAAAACATTCCAGCGTTTAAATTCACCCCCCCCTCCACAAAAGAATGGCTCCTATTTTCGAATTCAGCACAGAGCTGCTACTCTATTAAAGCAATAAAGGTCTTTTTTAATTTTTATTATTATCATCAGCGGGTCTACACTCCCTGATTGTCTCTACGGCGACGGGGGGGAGGGGGGTGGGGGGGGGCTCAACATTAATGTCAACCGAGTCACCTAGGAGACGGGACAGATCAAAGAGACAAAAAGCCCTCAAAATGTCTGATTAATCAAGCCTGCAAACAGCTTATTCCTTTTAGCCCGCATGCAAGTATGAAAATGAGATTCCGAGAGCAGTACATTGTGCAGATTTGTTCATTCTTATCTGAACAAAGCCAGCGGCAGCTTATTTCATGGATCACTGGCACTGTCAGCGCCGCCGCGGCCGGCAGGTGACGGCTCCTCTTTTCTCTGAGCGGGAGCGAAATTAGCAGAAAGTCGCCGCAAATTAGCCTCTCATATTTTCAGTAATATGACATTATTTTTCATTTACTTTTTTTGATCCACTTTTCAGGATTCCAACCCCCCACCACCACCCCCATCACCACCACCACCACCACCACCACCCCCCCACCCCCCCACCCCCCTCCCCTCGTATGCATCTTAGCACTAAATCCTTTCACATCAGGACTCGGTGCAAGAGGAAAGAGGAGGGGAAAAAAGGAGATTGTACAGGGAAGAATAAAAATGATTAAAAGCCCGAGGAGAGCAACAGAGGCGACAAAGCCCATTCCGCACTTTGTTTAGAGCAAACACGCAAACACCTTATATTCCCATTCGCTTCTCGTTCACACAAAGTGGCCGTCGCAGATTATGTTGTTTTTGTCGGTTTTGTCTAAAACCTGTTAAACATGAGTTGTTGTTTTTTTGTGTGGGGGGGGGTTCTTTCAGGGGGTAATACCGTGACCTTTGGAAGGATTTGACCTTTTGAGGCAAAAAAAATAATAATTAATCAAAAATGCCTTGTGCACAAAGCTGGCACAGCATCAGCTGCAGCGGCGGCTTAGCACCACTAGGAGAGTTAAGTCAACAGAACCGCTCCACTGTTGGCCCACAGGTTCACTTATTAAACATCCGCCGGGTTCACATCCTCACCGCGGCGAGAAACGGGGTCCCTGGTCCAGTGCAGAAATTGTTAGCAACGCCACAAGCAAACCAAGCCCGGAGTTAATCTCAGAAACAACAAGGTTAGCAAACAGAAATGGACTAATAGCTCAGAGAAACGGACTCGTAAACAAGTCCAACGTCGGGGAGAAAACAAGGGGCTGCGGTTAAGCGACGCCGCAAAACGCTTTAAAACCCCTCAAAACCCCTCCACTGAGCTGACTTCAACAGCAGCTAGAGAGACCAAAACAAAGTGTTTTGCCACGCCCAACACAACTCCCGACATTTCTCGAGACACAAGGAAAACATGTTTCCACGAGGATATAGTGTTTAAAAAAAAAGAGGTGGGGGGGGGGGTCTCCCATTATCAATGTAAAATAAACGACGGCTTTAGGGGCAGAAATGGCCTTAAACCCATTCATAAATTTCCTATCCAGGGAAGCCTCTTCCAATTAAAATGTGTGAGAGGTGGATTAGCAGGCGCTATATAGCTTCCCCGTGCTAAACCACCTCCCCGAGCTGCTCGGCTGCATTTGACGTGTAAACGATTAATGACCAGCCTAATTCCCTTATCAAGCCACCTTAATGCCTAAATAATGTGGCCTTAGTCAACTTTGGAAAAGCGGGGCTGTATAAGAATGGAATGAATATCAGATTAGGCAGCTCACACACTATTTCAGGGGCGACTTCCATGAATTGAGGTGTGGAGTGAAATGTGTGTGTGTGTGTGGGGGGAGGAATGGGCTGCTGCTTTTAAAAGTATACTGAAAAAGGGAAAGGGCAGGAGGGGGAGTTTGGGGGAGTTTGAGGCCAAAAGAAAGCGTGATGAATGAGCGGCCATCTTTCAGAAGGGACTGCGACACACACACACACACACACACACACACAAAAGGGCACGAGTGTCCATGTTTTGTCTGATTATCTATGTGGAAACTCATCCGCCGCACACAGCACACTCTCTCCTGACGCCCTCGCAAATAGGACCCTACGCCATTGTATTGTCATTTACTTACTTGCGTAGGCATTGAGTCAGGAGTGGCCACACACTTGCCATCTCTGTGACACATCTCCTATCACGTGACGGATCCCAATGCAGATGTCTGCAACCCCAGGTCACCCTCCGATCCACATTCACATGGTAAACCTGATAAAGTCACTCGCTGGCGTTTCTGACAAGCGCAACAGTTCAAAAGTGATTGGGGTGTGCAGTACACCCGAACACGTATGTCACTCTGCTCAATAGATTATCAGTCTGCCATGGGGGCAGGCCGACATAAGAGGTTTATGTAATCTTGGTACCACTTTGACAAACAGCATTACATGACATGCAAAAGAAAACAACAAAAAAAAGCCACTCCAGAGGAGGCACAGGAGAGCAGAATAATCTGATGCCAGATACACGCCACATGTCATCTTTAGGGACCGAGGAAGAAAAGGGGAAACGAGGGAAAGTTCTGTGGGTGTTGTGCACCCGCCATTATCTCGCCTCTTCTGAATTGGGTGGGCTTATTAGCAAGCTTTGAACTCACACTTACAATAATGTGTCATCAACAGTTTTATAAGCTAATTAGAAAAAAAAACATTAATTAATGAGTGACTGGCAATAAAATGGCAATCATGAAAAAAGAAACTGAGGGTGCTAAGCTTCCACTACCACCAATTAAGGCTTAATTACAAACAAATTATATATGTGTTTTGCTGTGGGCCCTAATTTAAAAAAATGGCTTTAATTAAAACCGAAAACATGCTAATTAATTAAACAGCACACAAATCTACACTGAAAAGTATGCTTTGTCTATCGAGTAATTAATGAAATACAATAAGCCAAATGAGATTCCCAGGCAATTGATAAAAGCTTAGTACCCATTTCAAAATTAATGGGTGAAATTTTTTAATGCGAGTCATCCAGAGATACAATAAAAAGTTCATACGGGGAGATAAATTGCGTACGCAAAAAAAAAAAAAACCCTAACAAAGCCGAGAGTTTTCCCCTCAACTCGTGTGCGCAGCCCTGGGGTCTGGAGGGGTGCGTGGCTCCTCCTCACATGTTGGGGCGGGGGAGAAGACGGATCTGATAAAGACGTATACTTCCCCCCCCCCCTCCCCGCAACACAAAAGCATTTGTTCCCTTTTATTTTTTGGTTCCGCGGCAAACGGCGGCAACGACGGGGAAAAGGTGGCGAACGCGTGCATAAAAGGCGCGCTGAGTACCGTAAATAACATGAAACGCTCTTAGTTCAGCCCTTTGTCTCTCCCGCTACCCGCCGGGTCTTCCCGCACAAAGGCTGCAGACGCCACCTTTGTTTCAGCGCACGGGGGCCGGTTGTCTGAAACTGGGTACGTGTTTCAAGGACATCCGCGGCAGCCAGTGAGCCGGAAGGGCTGCGAACCAAACGGGTTCAGGCGTATGGGAGAGACCGAGCTGCGAACGCAGAGGAGACGACTTCAGGCTGTGAACACGTGAAAGCGTGAGGTCACAGGTGACCGGTAATTGAAATCCTGCACCGTGGTTAATGTGTGTCACGTCGCTGTTGAGAAACACCCTTAAGTAGTATTCACTTCATTTCGCACGTACTTCTCTGAGAATAGTATTTCTAACAGTAGCAGGAAATGTAGAGATAGCAAAGTTCCAGCCGCACCTGTCTCATGTGTCAATTACTAACAACTGTAATGATGCAGAAGGCTTCATTACATCAAGGTGACTGATGTCTGCTTTCGCACTTTGCACACAAAGTGTTTTGTCCGCGTTTTTACAGCATAAAACCACTGAGCTCCACACTTCCGCCGTACAAAACTTGCCGACGTGGCGAGGCGGGAAGTGGGGCATTTGAGTAGCGAAAAAAAAAAAAAAATCTCATCTTCGTTGATGAGCCAAGCTGTAACCCGGTATTTAAATATAACTGCCATCGCGCGCGGTCTGGTATGGCTGCGGTCTCTCCAAACCTGGGGACAGACACACACATTTCTGTTCCTTGTTTTGTTATTCTGCAAACGAGCGAGTTTATCACACTCGCCTCCAAATTAAAAAACCGCTGGCGTCACCTGTCCTACATAACTGCAGATATTCCGTTCTAGATATTCACCTTCTGTGTCGCATCATATTCTAGTTTACACTGTGTTTACTGTCACGCACCAACCACCAAGTCAAATTCCCTGTATGTGCACACCTACCCGGCAAATAAACAATTCCGAATCTGATTCTGGTTCTGATTCTGATGCTCCGATCAGACCCTCGCACACGTGGAGCTCAGAAGTCAGAAGCGAGGCTGCTGGGGGGGGGGAAAACAACGCGGTGTGAACGAGAGACGCCGTCGCGTAACTTCACGCCGCGAGCCCCCCGGGCCTCCCGCCGCTTCCCAACGCGCCGCTAATTAAGTTGAAAACAAAGCCACCGCCGCCGCCGCCGCCGCCGTTCCCACCTAGCGACGCCTCTTCTGCACCGCGGGAGTCGGAGGACGGCTAGCAGCGCCGCGGACGTCCGCCCCGTCATTTCGTATTCGGTTCGGGTTTGGCTTCGGGAAAAAAAAGTCACGCAATGAACACCCCGCCATCGGCACCACCGCCGCCGCCACCCCCCCTCCCCCCCCCCCGCCCGCCGCCCCCCCATTGTGACAGACTAAAGTGTTTCTGTTTTGAAGTGGTAATGCCGCTCTAAACGCGGCGGCGCCGGCTGAGGGGGGAGCGCGTGAGCTAACGTGCCGTGACGGCCCTTTTGTTTTGAATTACGCCATCTTCTGGGGGGGTTTTGTTTTTTTTTAACCGAGTGTACAGTCGGCGCAGGTCTTTGAATTTGTCGAAATTATTTTAGTGGCTCTGTTTCATGAGGACGGGGGGGGAGCATATTAATTTCCAGGATGGAACAAAAAAAAAAAAAAGTCAAATTGAATATTTGGACGCATGAAACTAGGGCAGGTGTAACTCTATATGACACTGGAGTTATAGTTAGAGCAGGAAACATTGCTTTAAAAGTAGTTTTGGGGTTGAGGGATTTTCCATCATTACATTATCAGTTTATGGATGTCCAATGTGTTTGGATACAGAGCAGTAGGAAAATCCATGGTTAATCATGGAACATAATCTCATGTTCAACATACATTGTCCATTTTTTGGTGAAACATGAATCAATAATCAGTCATGGCACTTCCCCTCACTACATCTCAACATGGTTTAAAATACACTTAATGTTCCTTATAGAAATGAGGCGGTTTTGCGCTTGGACTTATCGGAGTTCTGCTGTGTTTCCATAATTCACAGTGTTCCTGGGCTCTTTTCCAGGAGCTGCCTGGGAAATCCACCTCTTTTAAGTGAGCCGCTGGAAGTGACTGGATCCTGACAATGATGCAAAATGACTCATACGGAGCAGCTATTTCACGTTACACTAATTACAGAAATTAATTAGTCCATGTGCAACTTAGAGGAGTGTAAAATATTGTGCAATTATCAAAGGACGGAGACTCAGTGTCCCTCATAGGTGGACTTCCACCAATTAATTTACTGCAATTAATACACATACTTAAGGGGCCGGAGGCTCTTCACCATATTTTTTTGTCGCTGTATCTTTTCAGAAACGACAAAAAGGACATTGCTGTACAGTCTGCAGACAACAAGCCTGTATTTCTCCCGGTGAGGAACGGGACTGTGCGCCTAAAAAAGGATTTCAGGAATAAATTAAGTAATCTCGGGCCTCTGAAATGGAAGGAACAAACAAAAGGTAATGAACAGGATGCATCCATGTATTGCCTGGATACCTAGAAAATACATGAAAAGAAAAATGGAACACGATTTAAATTGTTAAAACAAAGAACTAAAGCCTCGAGAAATATTTCACTGTAATAAGCAGCAAATCTCAAAGCAACGAGCTGGATTCAAGCACAATGTCTCAGGACTTAAGGCAGATGAAAGAACAACTGCTATATCAGAAAATTCATAGGTTGACTTCAAATAAAGCCTTTTATCGCATTGCTTCGATTGAAAGTTGAGTTTCGGTCGAGTTTCAAGTACAGTGCAAACCGGCCCAAATCACGCTTAACAACATATTGTTTAACAACGGCCTATTGTCGTCATTATGACAACAACAAACAAAAAGCTTATTTTAATTTCCTGCAGTTCCCCTTTAAATTCAGCAGATGAATAGCATTTAGATGGAGAATCAACGCTCAACACGAAACTAGTTACCCAGCATGCAACACGGCCCCCTCTCCCAAACAATGCCTGAAGGGACGCCCAGCCCACTTCTGTTCCCACAAAGCCGCCGCCACACTTCCACGTGTTCCGCGCGGCAAACCTGTGACTACTGTTGCCGGGAAAGAAATAAACAAATAAATAAAACCCCAACCGCAATCATGTCTCTGTGTTACGACCGTAAACAAATTAAGCATCGGAGACGCATTCCGCTGCAAATGACTCATTCAATTAGAGCCTTGAAATTGATTCTGGCCACATTTGGGATTATTGATCCTCTAAACAGTTTTCTTCAATGCATTAAAGAAGTCTAACGAGGAGGCGCCGTAAACAAACTGCTTGCTTTGCGACTTACTGTTTCAGCGCGGGGCTAATTTGAGATTCACCATAACACAGCGGAATACGATAATCCAATATGGACTGCATCGAGACAACGCCTTCTATTTTGGCTGTCAAAATATTATTTCAACACGACACCATACAAACTCTTTTGAGTCTCCTTTGAGTCAATTTGTGAATCCTTTATATATATATATATATATATATATAAAGTTCCCAAACCTTTCACAAGCGTTTAGCCAAAGCGGCCCCAGACCGATTGCAGGGCTCTTGCGGAGTAAAGTTAGCGTGCGGCTGCTAAACAATGAGAGCGGCGTGCCAGAGCGCTGTCACGCTCGTCACGTTCTTGGCGGGAGCCGGGGCAGGTGACGGAGCGACAGACACAACCCCCGACTAAACCGACGTCAATCCACTGGCACCGGTAAGAGGCTTTCGGTAAACTCCGGAACAGGTGCCCGCGTCCGCAGCCGCTCGCCGCGCACGCACGCACACACACACGCACACATGCACACACACACACACGCACACACACAGGCACGCATGCACGCACACACACACACACATGCGTGTTCTTTCATTACTTTCTCTTTAAGTTCCCAAATGGGCCCACTTTGTCAGCCGTAGGACCGGCACCTTGAGTTGCGTCCTGGGCTGCGATCACCGTGGACCGGGGGGGGGGGGGGGGGGGGGGGGCGGACAAATGGGAAATCTCACCCAATTTGTGGATTTTTTTTTTTTTTTTATTTTATTTTCAGACTTTATAGTATTTTCATTTTGGGTTCATTTGAGATGTGCAGCCCAAGCGAGCAGCCAATGAAAGGGTAACGGACAAGACACCGCTGCATTCCTCGCTAATAATTCTGACATGGCTTCCCATTGTCTTGTTGTATTCTACAACACAAAAAAAAACTAGCAGAATCAGCAGAAGCTGAGGCACAGATTAATGTGCGTTATGAGATTGGAGAGGGCCGCATTAAACAAAGTCCTGCATGTTTTTGGGTTTTTTTGTCTACTTACAGTGTTTGTTCTGACAATGATATTTGACAGCATGTGACATATGACCACATGTACATTTGTGGGTCACCAGCCACCGCGATGTATGCAACGTACTCATAATTAAACAAAGAAGGCATTGGTAGGCTCCCTGAGCGGTACAGGCTGGAGCGCCACCGCTACACGCTGTATGTCTTCTTAGCCACAATTATATGTGTGCGGGCTACATTTTATGCTAAATTACTTTCAAACCACTTGATCCTTGATGCCTGCCAATGTGGTTAGTTACAAAACTTCAGGCACTGCATTTAGGGGCCATGTACACTTCAAAGGTATGAAACTCCTACCTGCAGAACGATTTAACAGTCGGCTTGAAAGCAAGGCACCCTTCATTAAAAACCAGAGCCCAGCGTCTTTCAGACATCCCCGTACTTCAAAACTAAGGGGTGGGCTTTCCATTAACGCAATGGAAAAGGGCTGCAGGACACCACGCTGGGTGTCTGTGTGTGTGTGTGTTTTTTTGTTCCTCCGCGTGTTTGCTGGGAGAAAATGGCCATGGATCCATTAGCCTGATTTGTCACAGGTCACAGCGGGGGGGAGAGGGGGGAGGGGGTGGGGGTGGGGGGGGGGGGGGGCCGAGAACCCCCCTCAAAAGATCCCTTATCGGCCGAGACGTACCTCTCGAGTGGCAAGTCTGTCGCTCATCTCCTCCGCTTTGCCGAAGTGCCCTTCAGCAATGGCACGCTCCATGCTCTTTTCTAGGCCGGACTGTGGAGAGAGAGAGAGGGGAGAGGAGGGAGAGAGAGAGAGAGAGAGAGAGAGAGAGAGAGGGAGAGGGAGGGAGAGAGAGGGAGGGGGGGGTTTAATTTTTTTTTTTAAATAGGGGTTGGAAGAAAAAAAATCAAAGAGTAACTTCAAAAGTCCCCAGGGGCCTTATTTTTAATATGATTGCCATTATGACAAATATGTAGATTTTGCCTCACAAATGAAAACCTTTTTGATTGGATATTAGTGGCCAAATCTTAGAAAATGCTACAGGAGATTACCAAACATAAATGTGACGCTTTAATTACACATTTCCATTACTGGCCTCGACAGGGAGGAAGGGGACGGGAGGAGGGGGAAGCGGGGGGGGGGGGGGGGGGGGGGGGGGGGGGGCAGAGAGGGGGGGAGGTGATGCCCTGTGGTTAGTGATGGCACAGAAGTTCTGCCACCATGAGACCATCTGAAGAAGAAGTGAAGTCCAAACGTCCTCAATTCCAAAATAGTATCATGGGCAAAAAAAAAAAACCAGGATGTTGTTAATGTATTAAGATTGCTCCGCTGCAGCATGTCTTGTTCAGTCACGGTAGACTTAAGTTTAGCACATATGTACTTTCTCATGGGGTTCTCAAACTATTTTTTTTTTCATTTTTGTGGTTGATTTGTTTTTTGGTGCTTTCATCACAAACTAACCGAGGACCAAGATCAAACTGTAGCAACATACACAATGCAATTATTGTTACATCAATATTTTTGTATGTTTTCATGTTGAGGGAGTCCGTAGCTCAGGAGAGTGGGGCCATCGTCACAACTGGACGTGGGTTTCTGGCTCTGTCCTTGGTGGCTTCTGGCTAAAGTGTTAAGGTGCTTTTGAGCAAGGCATTTAAGAGCTGAACTGGTCCACACGAGTTGGTTGTTTCCTTACAGCTGGCAGGTTTCTACAGCTGCCAAGTGTGTGTGTGTGTATGTGTGTGTGTGTGTGTGTGTGTGTGTGTGTGTGTGTGTGTGTGTGTGTGTGTGTGTGTGTGTGTGTGTGTGTGTGTGCGTGCGTGTGTGCGTGTGTGTGTGTGTGCATTGGCCAATGTGAGGCATAACACACATGTCAAGTATCTGAGCTGGAGAGAAATGTACTGTATGAATGCAGCTCATTATTACTATCACATTGAGGGGGAGGAAAGATGGGTCCTTCCCATTAAATGATGATGACGAGTCCAGTCTGATTTCCCTTGTTTCATTTATTTATCTTTTCAACTCTCCTCAAATAAAGCCAATGCTGCAGAGAAGTAGAAAGTATTAATTAAATGTTTCACGCCGAGAACACTGAGCTCAAAATAATACTTTGAATAACCATCAAAAGGATTGCCAATTAAATATTTCCCCTTCATTGGGTCAACTATATAGTTCATCAAATATGTTAATATTTTTGCTTCCTTGGCACTTAGCTCATAAATTGCTATTTCTCAAGTTTGTACTATTTTTTAATTAAATCCATGTAATAGCTCGACTTTCATGTGAACAGGATGGACCGGATATGTGTGTAGTAATAATAATAATAATAACAGTAATAACAATAATAACTAGAGTTCAAAAATTCCCTCGAGGGAAATTTTGATAGTGCACGGGTGACAATACCGGAGTGTGAACCTGTATCAGAGTCACAGCCGTTTGAGTAATGGTGCTGATCCCAAAAACAGCAGTCAACAAACTGAACGTCATGAAACAGTGAAATGTAAGGAACCCAACATGTCCTGAACATTCGCCTCCAAACCCTATCTAATAGCAATAACATGTAATGAAACAGAATGCCAGAATGTCGCAATGCATTCTGGGAAACACTCCCCCAACACGTTACAAAACACGCTACTATCCACGATTTCCTCAGGCAAGTACAACAACTTGAACTGATAATACAAGAAAACACAAAAGCATTAACCTAATTTACACAAAATAGAAACCATTAAACCATTAAACATTTAATTTGATTTGTGTCCGATGACGAGAGAGACGCTAGATGGTAACCATGGCAACGAAGACTCGCTATCTCACAGTTTATTTATCAACGAATCAACTGCTGCGGTCGTGTGTGTGTGTGTGTGTGTGTCACTCAATGTTATGAATTAAAATGACAGTTTTGCAAGCACCCACACACGCAAGCACGCACAATGTATACAGAGACGTTGAGGTTAGGGTTAGTGTTAGGTTTACTTTACATTCACATTTAATTTGATTTGTGTCCGATGACGAGAGAGAGACGGAGAGAGATAGAGCACTTTGGTAGAGAGACGTACAATAACAGAGAGCGAGCGCCGGTCTCGATAAAGCCGTTAATCAGCGAAATGAATCGTTATTTCCCGATAGTTTCACAGCGGTTACATTCAGCAGGTAGACACGGCTGAACTGCACCTATCTGAATCGCATTATCCAATGAAAAGTATTAGAGCTCTGTGCGTGATCATAGCCAGGACATCGCGTCTACAACCAGTTCTCCCAGCAGCAGCGGTGTGTGTGTGTGTGTGTGTGTGTGTGTGTGTGTGTGTGTGTGTGTGTGTGTGTGTGTGTGTGTGTACAGGTGCTGCGCGCGATCGATACAATGTTATTATTTAAATTGACAGTTACACCCACACACGCGCGCGATGACGACAGAGACGAGGAGGAGAGGAATAGAGGAAAACAGCCATTTTCTGCCTCGGCACTGGTCTCACATTTGGGCTTATTCTGACAAAACGGTAGCTCCTACCAGAAAAACAGCCAAACCATCATCGCCGTTAGGACTTCCCGAACGATTTGGTGTTTCTAAAATGTTTCTAGAGTAAATATTTCGGAGACACTCGCAAGTTTAAAACAGTGGTCCGTTCTGCTTTTCTCTGAAAATATTTGTATTGGAGTCAATGAGGAGAATACACCGATTGGCCGCACTTAGAGGCTGCTAATTCGAATTCTGTAAATCTCTCCGATTTTTTAAACACATTGTGAGAGACAGAACACGTATGTCTACAAAGTTGGAAAAAAATCATGTGTGTACATCGTAAACTGTGGCCAGGAGCAGCGTGGAAAGAGATTTATTTTTTTATTTTTCTGGAGCTCTCTCCACTCTAGCTACACTCTAACCCTAATAAGGGCATGCAATACACACCCATTGTAATCTCATCATTTCTCCAAAAATGATCATGGTCATTGAACAGTGATTGATCAAAAAGTATATGACCTATCAAAATATGGAAATAAACATAAAATACACAAGACTTGTGTCTACTGTTTAAAGTTGAAATGGAGTCTCTAGGTCAAAGTATGCAGGAGCAGCAGACAGCAGTAAAAGTATTTATTTTTTGACCTCCTCCCATGCATTGTCTATGGGAAAATATTCACAGTTTTTTGCAAATAACTTCATGAAAAATTAATATTTTTAAAATTTGTATTGAAGCACACCGATCCCGATGAAGACGCACATTTTGATATATCATTTGTCCTACAACTCGAAGAGTTGTAGGACTAGATACACATCAAAAAACGCGAGGAAGAGGAATGAATAATAATAATAAAAAGAAAAAATCCACAGAATAACAATAGTGCTCGGGGCTTCGCCCCGAGCACTGGCTCCACAGCTTTGCTGTAGGGCCAGTGCTCGGTGCGTTTTTGCCCCGTGCACTAATAATAATAACAGTAATAACAATAATAACTAGAGTTCAAAAATTCCCTCGAGGGAAATTTTGATAGTGCACGGGTGACAATACCGGAGTGTGAACCTGTATCAGAGTCACAGCCGTTTGAGTAATGGTGCTGATCCCAAAAACAGCAGTCAACAAACTGAACGTCATGAAACAGTGAAATGTAAGGAACCCAACATGTCCTGAACATTCGCCTCCAAACCCTATCTAATAGCAATAACATGTAATGAAACAGAATGCCAGAATGTCGCAATGCATTCTGGGAAACACTCCCCCAACACGTTACAAAACACGCTACTATCCACGATTTCCTCAGGCAAGTACAACAACTTGAACTGATAATACAAGAAAACACAAAAGCATTAACCTAATTTACACAAAATAGAAACCATTAAACCATTAAACATTTAATTTGATTTGTGTCCGATGACGAGAGAGACGCTAGATGGTAACCATGGCAACGAAGACTCGCTATCTCACAGTTTATTTATCAACGAATCAACTGCTGCGGTCGTGTGTGTGTGTGTGTGTGTGTCACTCAATGTTATGAATTAAAATGACAGTTTTGCAAGCACCCACACACGCAAGCACGCACAATGTATACAGAGACGTTGAGGTTAGGGTTAGTGTTAGGTTTACTTTACATTCACATTTAATTTGATTTGTGTCCGATGACGAGAGAGAGACGGAGAGAGATAGAGCACTTTGGTAGAGAGACGTACAATAACAGAGAGCGAGCGCCGGTCTCGATAAAGCCGTTAATCAGCGAAATGAATCGTTATTTCCCGATAGTTTCACAGCGGTTACATTCAGCAGGTAGACACGGCTGAACTGCACCTATCTGAATCGCATTATCCAATGAAAAGTATTAGAGCTCTGTGCGTGATCATAGCCAGGACATCGCGTCTACAACCAGTTCTCCCAGCAGCAGCGGTGTGTGTGTGTGTGTGTGTGTGTGTGTGTGTGTGTGTGTGTGTGTGTGTGTGTGTGTGTGTACAGGTGCTGCGCGCGATCGATACAATGTTATTATTTAAATTGACAGTTACACCCACACACGCGCGCGATGACGACAGAGACGAGGAGGAGAGGAATAGAGGAAAACAGCCATTTTCTGCCTCGGCACTGGTCTCACATTTGGGCTTATTCTGACAAAACGGTAGCTCCTACCAGAAAAACAGCCAAACCATCATCGCCGTTAGGACTTCCCGAACGATTTGGTGTTTCTAAAATGTTTCTAGAGTAAATATTTCGGAGACACTCGCAAGTTTAAAACAGTGGTCCGTTCTGCTTTTCTCTGAAAATATTTGTATTGGAGTCAATGAGGAGAATACACCGATTGGCCGCACTTAGAGGCTGCTAATTCGAATTCTGTAAATCTCTCCGATTTTTTAAACACATTGTGAGAGACAGAACACGTATGTCTACAAAGTTGGAAAAAAATCATGTGTGTACATCGTAAACTGTGGCCAGGAGCAGCGTGGAAAGAGATTTATTTTTTTATTTTTCTGGAGCTCTCTCCACTCTAGCTACACTCTAACCCTAATAAGGGCATGCAATACACACCCATTGTAATCTCATCATTTCTCCAAAAATGATCATGGTCATTGAACAGTGATTGATCAAAAAGTATATGACCTATCAAAATATGGAAATAAACATAAAATACACAAGACTTGTGTCTACTGTTTAAAGTTGAAATGGAGTCTCTAGGTCAAAGTATGCAGGAGCAGCAGACAGCAGTAAAAGTATTTATTTTTTGACCTCCTCCCATGCATTGTCTATGGGAAAATATTCACAGTTTTTTGCAAATAACTTCATGAAAAATTAATATTTTTAAAATTTGTATTGAAGCACACCGATCCCGATGAAGACGCACATTTTGATATATCATTTGTCCTACAACTCGAAGAGTTGTAGGACTAGATACACATCAAAAAACGCGAGGAAGAGGAATGAATAATAATAATAAAAAGAAAAAATCCACAGAATAACAATAGTGCTCGGGGCTTCGCCCCGAGCACTGGCTCCACAGCTTTGCTGTAGGGCCAGTGCTCGGTGCGTTTTTGCCCCGTGCACTAATAATAATAATAATAATAAATTGAAGCAAGTTTTTTTTCAGGACTTGTCAGAAAGGACCGCAAGTTTTAATCCCTGAGGAAGAAGAGTTGTACAGGCAGAGATGCACAGCAATAGCCGCCTCCATTTGGAAGCACAGGAGCATTGGAATGCTAGTTATTGTGTTGGTTCTGAAGCTTATTTGGTCATTGTTTAGTAATTAATTGTGAGATGTCATTATGGGGAGACGTCATTATGTTGCCATAGCATTTCTCATGCCAGATGCAGCAAAACGAAGTATTCATTGGCGATGATTTATAGATTAAGGATTTTACAGTGCGACAACTATGTCAAGTCCTCTCAAAATGGCGAAGTCTCGCCAACAAAAAAAATCCCACGTTCAGTCTGGTAGACAAACCCTATTACTTTCGCCTCACCATCACCAAACATGAAGAGTTGTACTGCCATAGCCTATGCCGACACAATCCATGACATTCTTCTGTGGCAGGCTTAACATCAAAACAAAAACACCCAAGGATACGTTTGAGGGGACAAGAGAGATTTTTAACCTCAGGGAACAACTGCCATTTTAGAGACGGCATTGAACTCGGACGACGCAGTACCTGAAGGTCAGTGGCGCTAGACGCGGGCGGCTGGAACCTGTCGTTTACACCAAAATACTGCTTGAGTCCATCCCACTGCTCCTGGAAGCCCACGTGATGCTCCCTGTGAGAGGACGGGGGGGGGAGTGTAGTGTTAGCTTAAAGTTTCCTTGCACTACATGTCTATTTATGTTCGGTTCAGTGTAGACTAATGTTTCTTGCGTTACGTTGATATTTAAGCAGCAATACAAACAAAACACCCCATTCGTTGCTTAGTATTCATGTTCTATTGTTGAGCAGATAAAGGTTATTAAATCAAAAATAAATGGTGAGTGGATGATCATTCGAGATCTTGGTAGCAAAAAAGTGCTATTAAGTAGTTGCCAATATTCACAACTCATATCATTACTGGCACTGGTGTCGTTATGCAAACGATAATAACGATGAATATTTGATTACCCCTCTGTTGTGGAGACGTTGTTGCCTGTTCCTGTTGAATAACACAATCACAGTTAGATTGTGTTGAGAGTGTACTGAACATGGGTAGCAACATCATTGGTTTTAAGCCAGAGTGTCCTCATTTCGAGGTCTGGATGCATGTTCAACTTTTCTCTGAAAGGCTGCTTTTGATTAGCACGTGGATTCAGTTGTAGCATTAAGGAGGCATGTGTACAATGTACAACACACAGAATCAGACATCAACTGAGGACCTTTCTTGTGGTTTCTTCTGCGTCTTTTTCTGGGCACCTTCTGACATGTTTGAAGTTCATCCTTCTTCTTCTGCAGCTCTCTGAATTTCTATTTGTACAGATGCAGGCACATTATAAATATTCTGAGCATGAACATAATTTGTTAATTGAGATCAGCTCAATGACCACAAATATTTGCTGCTGTTCAAATGTTCGGGTGATAATTAGGATTTCCATCCTACAACACACTCCTAGGACGGTGCTTATTATGTTGTTACAACATCTAACAACCCCTGATGCAGCACAATGAGAGAATGTGCAAGATGTTTCGCTGGTTTATCACAATGCATGGCAAACAACATACTTGCCACATTTCCTGGGAAATCCCAGGTAAACTGTCTGTCGGGGTTGACATCTGTGGCTCAGCAGGGGTTTGAGACGAGTGTGGTTCAACCGCTGTCAGACTAGTCTGTCCTGCAATTTCCCTCACAGCTTCAGTACAAGCACTGGGTTTATCCCCTTGCTCCTTCTCACATTGTCCATCCTCCTCGTCATCTGAGCTGAGATCGGATTCTGTCAAACCCTTTGGCAGAAGTCCGCTATACATCCCGTCTATTTGTCCTCAAACACCGAGAAATGTGTCACTTTATGAATATAAAAACGGCGCTACGAGAAAGCGAACGTATCACGACCAGCACGATTGCATTATTTCCGGGTAAACAATATGACGCGTTACCATGCGAGAGGCCATTGGCTGAGAACAGAGCACAATAGCCAATCATATGTATTTGCAGTGAAAGAGCGACGTTGACGTGTTTAATTGACCGTCCAACCATTATGGTTATACTATGTACAATTATATCGTATACTGTGTGGTCTGGTTGAACCACGGTCGTCTTTTGCAGAGAAAACCACGTCATTAAGTTATTGCAGCAGAGGGTAAGGAGGTTTTTAGAGCCTTGTCGCTGTTAATTATAGACCTCTGAAACTAGACTACTGACAGGTTCAGGAATTCAGTTTTTTTTTCTCTCAAATGTTAACATTTGTGCCATGTTCTTGGGAAGATAAGCGTTATTTTATAGCCAATGGTTCACAATTTATTCAAAATGCTTTGGGCGTTATATTATTATTAGAATGATTAGCATGCAAATCTTGTATAGCCTCAAGGGTTGGACAAGGGACATCTAGCCTTAAATTGCTCTTTCACACATGCACACACATTAGTCTTTCTTTAGGTTGCATCTTATTGCAAGGCCAACAATCTACATAAATTGAAACCTTCATTTTGTGCGGTGTGAATCGAGAGGTGTTCTGCGGACAACATAGGCCTATATCTATGTTTGGTACAGACCAGTATTGTTTTGATTAGTTGTAGAGGGTAGACAATTAGACGTGTTAATTAATCTGTGAGTCGTAATCAAACAAGGGACTTCTTTAATTATTTCAGTTTAACCAATAACATATGTACTGGTTTGAAACAAGTAGACCCTAGAGACTGTGAATTCACTTTAACCTACATGGGGAATTTGACTCTTTTTCCACTTTCCAGCTTTAATGCATATTAAACATGCAATAAGGCTTACTCTATATTGAATGTCATCTCCGACGCGCAATATCTCTATCGTCTCCTCTAAAATATGCAGCCATTAAAGGATATCACTCCGTCAGCATTATCACAACTTTAATTACATGTGTGACAAGTTGACGAGCGCGGCAGTGACTGAAGGTAAATGAGGCTGACAGTGCCCTGCTAATGCCGCGCGGTTTGGCATTTCAGGGCTGCATCGTTT
>JAXIVH010000004.1:9651300-9661300 GCA_036785325.1 Urophycis tenuis
GCCTCTTTCCCTTTTGGGTAGCATAACTGCAGGCCACCAGATTGGCATGAAATGAGCTCTATTTGAATCTTTACATGCTCCAATCAGATGAGCTGAGATTTAATCAAGGCTGGCCTGCTCTACTGGAGTCAGAGCCCTCAGATGAGGCCGACTACATATTCATAGGTTGGCTTGCACGGTTGATTATACCACAGCATAGATGGAAGGTACATCCCTTCCACTCTTTATTCTTATTGCAATTTTAACTGTGTGGAAATCGAGTTTGAATAGGCTATATGAATCCCCCACTTACCCACTGTGTGCAAATAAGGTATATATATATATATATATATATATATATATATATATATATATATATATATATATATACCTTCAGGTGTTCGTTCAGGAAGTATATGTTTATACTTTGATGCTTTATGCAGATTTGAATAGTTTCTGATGCGGCCGTGTATAAAATTGCACCATGTGTTATTTTCAGGCTGAGTAGTGTATCATTAACACCGTACACAATGCTAAATGTTGCAGATAATTTTTGTGCATGGCCTTGCAGTCATTCATTAACGCTCCTGACATAGAACAATTCCTTGGGAAATAAAGGAGAATTTTGCCTGATGAATTAATTTGGCTGATAACATCTTGCATATGAAGCTTAAATGCCATTTCAAATTACATGCATGCGCTGAGGAACTTTCAACTCCCAATTTGCATAAGGGGAGCACAAAAAAAAAATCATCTGTATCTTAATTTGCAGAGTCTTCCTCATCTGATGCAACATAAATCGTATAAGAAATCACACACATCACATGGCAGTTTAATGAATAAAACATCACCCCTCAGACATCAGGTTCTCTGACACATTCTTCAATTCTACAATCACCACTGATGTTCGTATTGTATTGTGTTGAAACGGGGGAACATTTTGACATAGTTTATTCAGTCAGTCAACAGACTATTTGTTTAAAATGTAAGTGACTCCCTCTGACTTCAAAGATGATGCCCTCTCACGCGTTGCACTCTGCTGACGGGTACAGCTCGTACATTACACTGAGCATGAACAACACTTGCCTGTAACGGGGCTAGCCTCCCCTGTTCTCCCACACTCCACACACACACACGCGCCACACACATTATAAGGCTCACATATTTAATGTTCCCCCCAACGCCGCGCCTCAAGACTCATTGGTGGTTGACGACGTGTGTTGTGTGTCTGTTTGTTTGTTTGTTTGTCTGCGTGAGTGAGTCTGCGGATAATGTACCTGCTCTGCTCCCTTCCCCTCATCCTCCTCTGAATGGACCGCCTCGCTAATTTGAATCGTCTGCAGCCTCCTGAGTTCAGGCTTAAGCTCTGCATCACAACATCGCTCGCCGACGTACGGGATGAGAGTCTCCCGATGGTGGAAATCTCCTTCTCCCTCTTCTTCTTCACAGAGAAAGACGAAGAGGAGCCGGTGTGTGTGCGTGTGTGTGTGTGTGTGTGTGTGTGTGTGTGTGTGTGTGTGTGTGTGTGTGTGTGAGGGTGGAGGGATAGGAAGGAATGCATGGCCTTCCTCATTACACTGCTGTCATTTACTCTTCATACCCCGTACTCTTTAGTGGCATTAAGACGGGATGTAAATTTGACAGTGAACGCTGTTAGAAAATGGCTAGTTCAAGAAGGGCAGGAATTAGAGATGGGCATTAGGCGCTGATAAGCCCTTCGCCTCTGCCGCGCCGGCTGCTTAACATTCATGGGAAAGCCATCATCAAACAACGTTATCACAGCTCTGTTGACGGCTGAGGAACATCATCACTATGATAATTTTTTTTTTTTTTTTATAGCTGTGAGCCAAAAAAGCACCCTTTTATTTCAGCGGGTTTGTTAATGAGATTGGAGGCTTGTTGGTACGGGCAAACGCAAACTTGCCACTTCTCCAGAGTTAGTTTGAGCCCCTTCCCCCACTACTACTACCACCACCACTACTACTACTACTACTACTACTACTACTACTGCTGCTGCTACTACTGCCTCCATCACCACCACCACTCCTAGTACACACAACTACTGTTAACGCTGCCTCGCTATCCTCTTTTATCCCCACCCACTCCACAATGTCTCACCCCACCCAGCCACCCACCCACCCCCACCTCTGCACACACTCAGGCACGCACCGCACTGTTTAATGTTGTGATGGTGGCGGGTGATGATGGGGGCGGCGGTGATAAGGTGGTGGTGGTGGTGGTGGTGGTGGTGATGGGGTGTTTTTATGTACTCCTTTCAAAGTGCTCTGTGTACATTGCTGAAGGAGAGCCTTAATGTGTACCTTTGCAGATCACTCGCTCAAAGGCAGGAAAACATGGCTATTTCAACAAACGCCCTCTCTAACCCTGCCTGGTGGCTGGCACCTGTCAGTCACCGGGGATGTGTTTACTGATCTGAGTTGGAGTGGTGTATTGATGGCACTTCAAGGGAGCCAAGTCTCCCATTCAGCATCCTGCGTCTGCTTCATTATGAGGGACGAGAGGTTCATTTAAAGTACCTTCGACGTGGCCACTGACACGCGTTTTAAATATGTGGAAATGTGCTGTTTAAGTACACGTTGAAACGTGCTGTTTATGTACACGTTGAAATGGGCATTGTTTCCCAGGGTGCCTTGTCCACATCAGAAGGTCAGAATATGAAATGATTTTTGACAGCACAGTGCAATATTAATAACATCATGAAAAGGCAACACGCGCTTACTGCCAAGACTCTTTCTTCTGATCATCATTGTGTCTGACAGTGTAATATCATTATGATATTATTTATTCTATTTTTATTTGTATATACTGTATATATAAATATAGGAACATATAGGGTTAAACAATACAAACCATAGACGAACATGACAAAACCCTCAAGGTGAACTTATGTCGATGCTTATAAGCTTAGCTTTGCTCAAAGTCTGTTACCACTAACATGATAATAAGCCATAACAGTAATACCATACATTGTGGCTCTATCAACAATCCTACCTTATCCTTCCCTCCCAAAAAAATGACATTTTAATAGATATAAGCCTATTATGAGGAGAAATAAAAGCGTATGAATCAAGGCTGAATTAGTATCTGTATGATTTTCAGTAGTTTATATTAATTCTGTGATGATGTTTATTGTTTTGCTGTTTTTTTTCACTAAAATAACATGTGAAGCCCTGCATTGAAAACAATACCGTGACCCGTCTTCTGTCAGGCTGAGGGGTCATGAATACTCATTTCTTTCTTTCATTGTTTCGTTCTTTTGTCTTTCTTGAAACAACCAAGTATATATGGCTTGCAGCTCTGCTACTCGTAAACACTATTTCCCTACAAATGCGCAATTATAGTAACATATTAGACAAAAGTACGTACTTATTGGGATTGCTTCAAAGAACATTTGTTTAGCAGCTATAATACGTCAAGAGGAAACAAAAATGATGGCAATATCAATTACTGGAATGTTGTATTTTTTTTCTTCTTCAGCTATGCGGTTTATTATTTAATTACATTGAGGTGTTCTGAAAAATTCAACCTAATTATTGGATATGAAGCTTTCAACCTGTACAGCAGGAAGACCTTATTTGGCTGTCAGAACGCGTTAGCTGTGGCAAGGCTATTGATGCATAATTTATGGATTTCTAATTAGAAGCTTTAATTAAACCAATACTGGGTTTTTTTTTGTTTGTTTTAGTTGTACAGTTTCAACAGAACCAAATTCACTCATTCATTATAATAACTGACGCCACATGAAAGAAATAAAGTCGGAGAAAACAAAGAGTATTGAAGCTAACGAAGTGCATTACACACTTATTAAACCCATTTCCGGAAGAAAAAAAAACACATTTATATTCTCATTGTACTCCAAGGTAGAATATGTGGACTTTTTTCCCCGTGTTAACTTTGAAGTAAGCTGGGGGAAAACGTATATAGGTAGAGTGGGAGGCATCAAATAATCAGTGACTTCAAAACGCATGCTAACCACTTAGCACTCCCAGAGCTAATGTCCGGAAGACATTCAGGATGGAAATTATTCAAACTCATTTAGAGGCGGTGATTGGTCCGAGTTCAATCAGAAAACAGGCTGACACCGAACAAGAAGTGCAGCCTAATTATACTTGTTTGTCAAATGAAAATTTCATTTGGGCCGAAATGAAACCTCCGAGCAACTTCTTTTAAGGTGAGCTCCTAGTTGTATTATCAGCTAAATGCAGTAAAATCCATAATCATGTGATGATAATGAAAATGGAGCCAATGTTAACATTCAGGCTTCCATTGCCCCGGGCAACTGGTGATAAAAATTAAGTACCATAGTCCTCTGCCAGGCACGCTGACACCCGGGCTGGTCTTTAGCCTCTTAGATGCGTTTTTGCATTTTAAAAACTTTATCAAAGCACTGTTGCAATGTGGAAAATGTCAACGTGAAATGCACTGAAGGCAAATTGGAATTTCATTAATAGTGAAATTATTGCTTTTGACTGATGTATTACTATGCTTGTTAGGAGCCGGGGAGTGGAACGCCCGTCTGTCTGGTGTGGATGTTTGCTGAAAGTTACGAATCAGCTTCCCAACTGGAAGGAAGTGGAATTCATAAGTAAGTGGGGAATGTCTGTTTATAAACATGTATTGATTCTACACGGGGGCCCTATCTTTCTCATTTGAAATCCAAGCACTTTAGAGGCTATGCACGGCGTCGGAATAAAACAGGTATAAACATGAAAGCTATTTTAAGTAAGATTAGGCTGTACGACATTATAAGCACCCTGAGTGCCATAGCATCACCTGGTTAAATTAGACGCTACTACTGAATAGCAGGGGCATTTTTTATATCATGGCTATGTACTAATCCTAATCTAATCTAAACTAGTAGGCATACCAACCTAACAACGACAACCAGGCTTTAGACAGGGGGACTACAGACCTACGGATATCAATAAGGTATCAGTGTATTTGAACCTGCCCTCATTCATGAGCCTAGTAGTTTATTGATTTACCATGTAATCCTCTAAGTGTCAGTGCTGTAACTGATTCAGTTGAGAATTGTTGTGACACCACAAGGAGATTTAGGAGGGCTATTCCTGTGGGGGTGCGGGGTAATTCACTGAATCTGCAAGTAGACTAAAATGATTAATTCAATTAAGTTTTCTTTCAGTATATAGAATAAGTTAAGTGTTTGGTTGAATACAGCCCCCCCTGGTACACAGGAAAACAATCATGTGTTTTAAAGCTTTTAACATATTTTTGCATCGGTCTGTGTCAAATGGCTTCCATTTGCAGATGTACAAGGAGAATTCCTTTGATTATGATTCGGTTGGATGCTACAAACCTATGTTGTCCCTCGCGTTTGTAGTCTTTATTGGTGCATACTTTTGACGTATTCATTTTGTTTCAAAATCTATTCAAGCAAATGTCTGAGATACTACCTGGAGCAGACAAGCAATTCTGCATTGGAATGGGAATTACTGTGTTTTAATTGGATAAAGAAATGGTAGTGAGTTTGTTGAAGTTATATTTTGATTCACAATTACAGATTGTTGGAAATAATTATTCAACAGGAGTGAATAATTATTCACCTGATGGAGAATTTCTAGGTTCAGCATCATTTAAAAAGCCCTCCCCAGTATTGTGACTGAGCCCGTTGGATTTTCACATTAGGACCCAAAGAGACACACGCGCGCTAGCAGGGAAACCACACGACAAGGCTTTTATTGTCTGGACTTAAGGTGTAAATGCATTCAACAACATAGGTGTTTGCCTTGTCTGTCTGGTTGCAGGACACAAAATCCAATTAAAATCACCTTAATGTGTAAAGATTATCCCCCATCGGTCAAAAGCAACACCAGTAACTATTTGTGTTTTTTTTTTAGATGTGTAGTTTCAAACCAACATAATTATCTGCAACCGTACACATTTAATTGCACATTAACCCCCACCACTTCCTGTTCAGTAATTGTGCATCACTTCCTGTTGGGTATTATTTTCTGCCAGTGCACCATCCATGGATGTACAGCTACTACATGGATGTGTAATAAGCAGGTACTACTATATAGTACTGTGTACTATACAGTAGTACCTACTGTACACAGTGCAGGAGTATACAGGAGTATACAGGAGTACTATTGTCCTCCTGTACACTGAGGCTAACCACGCAAAGGGGTCGTCCAGTCTCATTTTATTTTGACGGTTTCATTTGCGTCCGGTGAAACCAATTACCAAATGAATAGCTATTAACAGTCAATATTTTACCACGGAGAAGTCCTCCTCACAAGCAGCTTTATTCGTGTAGCCTGACACTTTAAATCCTAATGAGCTCACGTTCTCCTCAGCAGGACTGTGTGTTTTATATGCAGCCCCTTTGTTTGCTGTGGCGTCGGAAAATCTGCCTTATTTTGGATAGAGCGAAATCCTCGTTAATTATTTAGATTATCAGAGTTTCAACTTTCAGATTTCTGGGTCATTTGCCTTGGTTTTATGAAAACAGTGAGGCTCTCAAGGCAACGCTTTGTGGGGATTTTAAAGCTGTTAAGAGGCTCTTAAACTAGACGTGGGCATGACCTATGATTTTAATGGAAATAAAAGGACCAAAATGAATGGTTGCCAGCTTTTGTTTCTTTTTGTTGTGGGATTGCTATTAAGTGGTTGAATGCAAATATGACCACGTTCCTTTGTCTGGCCATAGTGCTCGGCTGGTCAATAACAACACACTGGTTTGTGTCAGTGCTTTGTCCTCCATGTATACTAAAGACGCTTACTGTATGTATCCCTCCCGTGGCCTGTACCTGACTGATAATTATAATATTATGTGCTTAAGGTGAGCTCATGGCTGATACAACAAACTATTAAGTATAAATTCCCTATATTAAGGTTTCAGTGAAAACTTCCAGATACAAGCGTCGTACAAATGTATAGTTAGTTCAATTCCATAGTTGTGGAGATGGTTTATGCTTGACTTTGAGATAAATATCTGAACATATTTCAGAGTGAAGTAGCCCCATAACCCCTCACTTTACTAATTAAAATCAAGATGCATTTAGACATTTTAGACAAGTCAGATACCAGCCACCTGGTTTACCAGCTTTAGGCTTTCTATAATTTAAAGGACTTTCAAATCACACAATGTTGTCACTCTTCTCATCTAGTTTAATGACACTATTAATTGGATTTGTAATGATGTTTTAAACAAACTTATTTCAACACACATCTCCCAGGAAATGGCCTCTGTGATAACAATGAGCGGCACATGCTTAGCATACGTTGCAGTTGAGGAATATTTGCAGTGAAGCTCTGACCTCTGGTGGTTATTCTAGGAAATGCAAGTTAAAAAGCTTCAGGACCGTTTTGGCAAGTGTATCCACAAACAAGCCTTGAAGTGATTTTTTAAATTTTACAAAGGGTTCTAATAGTCGCTTAGATAACCTTGTATTGTATTAATATGTTGCAAATGCAAGCCTTCAAGCCAAATCATTTTGACTGCATGAGGTATGTATGCATGGCACATTAGCTTCCCCAGAAGCTAATACCCCAAACAAAGTTGACAACAAAGCTGAAATTCATTTAGCAAAAACTAAGTTTGCTAAAGTTAATCATTATTTAATTTTTACACCATAATACATTATTATAAAATGTTAAAACATTATAAATGAACCGTAGTTTCAAAATATGTTGTGAATGATATTTAAAGTTTGTTAAGCAAAAAAAGCCACAACTATATTTTTTTCTCTATTTTGCCAAAATTTATGTTACCGTATCGCTACAGCGACTGTAAATCTTAGTTTCTTTATCGAATTATAATTTACAGACAATGTATAATAATAATATTATTACAATTATAGTACTGCTACTACTACTACTACTACTACTACTACTACTACTACTACTACTAATACTAATACTAATAATAATAATAATAATAATAATAATAATAAACCTTATCATAACCTAATAGAAAAAAAATCACTACAACATACACAGTAAGTGCAACTTAATTGAACCCCTGCTGGTGCAGTAGTGTCTGATGAATTAGCCCAGTGAATAATGAAATAGGAGTCCCTCACATTTACCCAACACTCAGGGTATAGCGGAGCAAACTTTCTCTCCAGAATGAAACTACTATCTCCAGCTAGACATGCTCAGGGTGCAAGATTAATAAATAAAGGCTATCTTCTGCCCGGTGTGTGATTGCTGCAGCCACAGCAGCATCCACAAATTTGGGTCTTATCATGTTGAAGTGTTTTCAGTTCAGCGGACACTGTAGATGAAAGCTAAAAATCTTCTTTAAATACTAGTGAAAGATTGTGGCTTGATAAGTTGTTCCACAACAGTTTTGGTCAATGAAGCATGCGTTGGTGATATTGCCTATTTAGATACATAGGATTAGGCCTAATTGAACTGGCACTATTTCAACAAGTTAATGACGTGTTTAGACAGTATATATACGTTTATGTGTACATAGACGGTGTATATGCTGCTGTATGTGGCCTAGATTTTACAGACTTTACATAAAACTATTACATATTTGTTAAAATGATATAATATCTAAAGGATATTAGATGTCATACTTCCAACACAGTTATTAAATTATATTAACCAGGCCTGTGTCATTTGAATGCTCCTCATTGAAAGCTAATCTCCTTCCTTTCAGTTAATATCAACATTCTTCCATTATTAATTAAAAAAAAAAAAAAAAATGGAAAAAAAGCAGCATCAATCCATTACAAAGCATTTGAGGAATCACACCTGGATACATCATCACTGGCCAAATAGTTGAAATCGCATCCTTAAGAGACAGATTAATCTGTGTGCCACTTGCTATTGAGTGCGTAAACACTTCAGCCCCTTTGCCTGAAAGCCCCTGAATTGAAACCGTCTCCGCAGCCCGACCACAAAGCCGCTCACAGGGAAGCCTCCGCAGAGGAAAATGTCAGCAGTATTTTCCTCTGTGCTCGTCGGCGCGATGCTTGTTTAATAGTAATTGGAATCTTATCCCGCTGTTTGCTCATCATTTCCCTTGCCTAGTTATTCCACACCTAAACTCCATTTAAGTTTTTTAATAACATTTTAGAATAGTTCCCATTCAGGTAAACAGAATCTGATTACCTTGATGGATTGAAAATGTATGTCTGATGGTGGTTTATTTGATTTATTTATTCAAGAGGCTTCAAATGGAACCACTTAAACTGAGGCAAACACCAGCACAGGAATATGATAATAGTTTAGGGAACAAGGCCGTTTTGATCTATATTGTTAGCTTTCGCAATGCACAATTCCTTTCTGGCAGAGGACGGTAAATGGAAAGGCTGTTGGATGCGCGGGAGAGGATTTCTGGTTATTCTCAAAGAAATCCATTTACAGAAAAAAAAAAATTCTATTGCCATATCATATGTAATGTTGGTCTAAGCCTGTTCAAATATGGGTCTCTTGACATCCAGGTAGCGACTCGCAGGGCAACGGCTCACAGAGGTCATCCCCGGGGCTTGATTTGACCGGGGATGTTGGGGTGGGAGGGGAGTGGGGGCAATACAACAATACCCGTGCGCCCAATGCCAGACGGTGGAGAGCAGGGGTCCACAACTATTCTCTGATAGTTTTAGATTTCTCTCCCTCCATAAGCCTCTCATTGTGTTGAGGGGGGCTGCTTTGCACCAGGGCCAGCCAGCCGCTAACAAAATGAGGTTATAGTGTTTCCCTATCAACTGTAAATTTCAATAATTTGTCAGCGGGGCCTCTCACTGTCAGTTTTTATCATATTATCAATGACCACTCAATTTTCCTCCGCACTCGGGCCCCGAATGCGACCCGCGGGCCTATTACAGCCCTGTAATGAAGTGCAATGGAGTGGTAATTGGTCCACATTATACCAGATCAGGTAACATTAGACTTATTTCCTTATCACAATGAGCCCCGGCCGCTGACTCCCGATGAGAAACCAAACACAGTTCCTTTTCTTACGCAGGCTAGCGTCCAAATAACATTTCAGCCGGGGGAGCCCTCGGCCGGGCCACAGGTTCGC
>JAXIVH010000004.1:9671300-9686300 GCA_036785325.1 Urophycis tenuis
CGCTACAAGCTTCAGTGTCGCGCATAGACGTCGTCATCGTCTTGCTGCCCCCCCATTCTGTGATTGGTGGTTCTGTGATTCCCTAACTCAGGCAAAAATAAGGGCATTGGTTTCCAGGCTGTCTTTGCAGTGAGAATGAAATCGCGCGCAAAGCAGCATGGCAATTCCCAGGCTAGTGCAAGTGTGCAAAATGTGCAAAATACAAAATGTGCAAAATACAAAATGTGCAAAATGTGCAAAATACAAAATGTGCAAAATACAAATGTGCAAAATACAAAATGTGCAATATACAGAGGTAGTAAGTAGACATGTGAGAAGACATAAGTTACACATAAGTTACATAAGTTACATCGAGAGCAACAGAACACATGGCGACCGCCTTCCGCCGCCATCGGAAAGAGCGCCCACCCCGCATGCCCGGCGTGTTCCTGCGCCTTTTGCCTTTTTGATCGGTCGGCGTCGCATCACTCGGGGGACCAAGCCGTAGCCGGTGTCCGGTGAGATGTGAAACCTGTGCGCTGTCACCCCCGCTCGCTCGCTCCTCAGATCAGCGCAACGAGGATCTTCCCACGCTTCTCCATTTCGCTGCCAAATATGGGCTGAGGAAGCTGAGCTCGGTGCTGCTGCGCTGCCCCGGGGCCCTGCAGGCCTACAGCGTGATGAACAGCCACGGGGACTACCCCAACACGCTGGCCGAGCACAGCGGCTTCACCGACCTGCGCAACTCCATGGACGAGTTCGTGGTGAGTCTCGAGGGCCGTAGTAGTCGACCGTAGTGGCGACTCGGTGTATATTCGCACAGAACACACCGCCGCCCGTAGAAAACAGAGGAGGCTCCTTTTACCGAAAGGACCACCATTTCCCGTATGCTCAGGGCTTTCTGAAACTGAAACCTTTCTGATACTTTCGGTAAAAGTTCACGGTTTTGATTTCATGGCCTACCTCTAGCAACGTCATATATTTGTGTCACACCCACATGTATCGCCCCCATCTTTATCAGTTCACCTGAAGAGGAAGTGCAGCTTATCTATTGATTTATTCGCATTCATTCGTTTTTCGGCATGCTCAAGTTTGACGTACAGGACGAGGACAGCGAGGGGGTCTACGAGATGATGGCTGCCAGCTCGGAGGACAAGTACACGGGATGCACAGAGGACATCTACGAGTGCATGCTGGGCATTAACCCAGAATGTGCAGAAGACTTGAGTAAGCTCTGCCCTTGAACAAAACCTTCCATTTGAATGGTTGTGATGATGATGATGATGATGATGGGGAGGAGGAGGAGGAGGAGGAGGAGGAGGAGGAGGAGGAAGAGAAGGAGGAGGAGGAGGAGGATGATGATGATGATGATGATGATGACGACAATTACGGTTGGGGGACAATCAACAGTTCATCAAGGGGCAGTGGTTTGAAAAGGGTGCATGTTGGGTTGAACATGGATCACACCAGGATGACATTGATGACATTGACAAAGTCCCCCTGTCCCCCTCTAGATAAAGTGATGACTGGAGTGGCGGAGAACCAGAATCCTGAAGAGGCCATGCTCAGGAGCTTCTTCCAAGGTAGCCAGCTGGTCCGAGGTCCCCATGTTTATTACAGTTTATCTATCCTTGTGAGACCATTGAGATATTTAGAGTTTTCGTTTCACAATGATTATCAGATGAAATTCAGCCAATTACAATAAGTAACTTAAGTGACCTTTATTAATAACCCATGCAAATTCTTGTTAATCTTTGACCATTTTGAAATTCTGCGGACTGTAGTGCGTCTACCGCCACCTTGTGCTGATTGGTTTCAATGGGCAGGAGGGCCAGACACATTGGCAGAGACAAACCGAATGTAAACTCTGGGGTCAGAATGGTCTCACTATGTCTGATCACCGCAGGGGGGAAACACAATGTGACTGTGTCGTGTCCAACAGCAAAACCAGGGGCGGACCAAAGCCAAGAGGAACAGGAACACCTTGAGACGGAACACACAAAGGAAGTCAGCTGGAGCGATCTGAAACCACACGAGGAGCCACAGCAGGAGGAGGAGGAAGAGGAGGAGGAGGTGAAGGAGGAGGAGGAGGAGATGGGGGAGGAGTATGACGAGCGGGAGGAGTACAATTTAGAAGACGGCCCCCTGTATAACAGCTTCCAAGAGGACATCTACAACGTCATCGATGACATCGCCACCTATCACGGCAGACCGCTGAATCGGCCCCCGGCTCCCATGCCGAGACCCGAGAACTCAAAGTCACTGGACAACAAGCAATACATCGCCCGAGGTCAGGCTGAAGCCCCGCCCCCCCCGCGCCGAACACACAGTGCCCTTCCACGTCCGCTCCCGCACGCCACATTAAACCTCACTTTGTCTCCCCACAGTGTTTTCAGACAGAATTGCTTTCCCAACAAGGCCAGTGAAAAGAGAGACAGCCGCAGGTAAATATGAACAAAGTGACCAACATAAAATGGCCGTGGATGTGGGCAGCCAGTTGGTGTGTGTGTGTGTGTGTGTGTGTGTGTGTGTGTGTGTGTTTGCGTTGTCACTCTGCGGATGTAATCAATCGCCTTCACTCACAGGAAATGTGTCGCCGTCAATGGCGTTGACTAGAATGTGTGAATGTCGCCGCCATTCATTCAATGGCGCGCGCGCTCCTTGTCTCGCCCACACCAGAGCCCGAGAGGCCCCAGTCGTCCTCTGAAGAGTGGCATACGTACGGCGGGTTGAAGACCCCGGGGCAAATGCAGCTCATCGCCCTGCAGGAGAGGGTCAAGGCGGGGTTCCTCAGCGTCAACGAGGCAGTCCAGGAGTTCAAGGCCTGGCAGGTGGACCACGGGCGGTCCAACTCCTTACGGTGCCAGCAGGTAGGGGGGAAACACTACCGTATGCTTTATGCACTACTGTATAAAGCATACAGTAGTGGTGAGACATTAGGGGTACACACACACGGTGTATGCAGTGCATATTTATGATATTGGGATATTCCTGAGGCTATGATATGATATATCTCGTTGGTTTTCCTTTGTTTTTTCGTAGGAAAATTTAAGGAGGTTACGAGACAGCATCACCAGACGACACAAAGAGAGGAAAAAGATGGGAAAGAATGTTGGTAAGCGTGTTCTGTTTCTTTTTAAAGTGATCTCCTCCTGCAGATTCAGGCCTGAATTCTGCGCACATTAATTCCAATGTTATTCTCTTCCTTTTTTTTGTCAAAGATCTCGAAATCACCGCTCCGATTCAGAGCACCAGCGTCTCTGAGATCACTGTCGATTGCTCCATGTACGAAAGCACCCCCCGGACAACGACGCTGCCCCCTGTGGTCTCCAGCTCACTTCAGAGGGGCAACTGGAAGACCGGGAGCACCTCCAGCACTTCCAGTGAGTCAAGAAGACGCCAGCAAACACCGCCGCCATGTCCAAAAGACAACTCGGAGCTCGGAACAAAGCGACCGGCCAGCCGCTCGTTTCAGAATGAATTGAGCGCTCGTCCACCTCGTCCAATTCCTGATCGTGGGTTCGGGTGTCGTTTCTGAGCTCCGAATGGACGTCGGTAGTCGCATCAAACATGGCGGGAATTCGATTATTACGAAAGATTTGACGGTTGAATCTTTATATTTCGCTCTGATTTCGTCTCCTATGTCCTTCATATGTTTCCAAAAGAAGCATACATTGCTAATGTATACATACTGTAAATATTTTTTTCTTATCAGTAATGACCCACAATATACCTAACGTTCAAACGTACAGTGTGAACGCAAGTGTGAACACAAGTTACAGTGTGAACGCAATGATGTCAGAAGTCGGAATCTCAGAGTTGAAACTTCAGAGTTCCGAGCCCAGTTCCTTCTCAAGGTCCAAGGTTCAAGGGTTTTTGTAGTATAACGGGGACCTGGGAAACCTGCCGACAAATTAGAGTCACTGATGTAAGGCCGTACAAACACTTTAGACATGAGCAGTGATGGGAATAATGGCGCGATAAGTACCGGCGTTAGTAACGCTGTTACTTTTTTCAGTAACGAGTAATTAATTGATTACTCATCTCATTATTATAATCGTTACTTTCAAAAAATATGTTGCATTACTACATTGAAGGCAGATGTTTTGCATCGGACCTCTGAGCCGAGTGACAGAGAAAATCTTGTTCCTCCCTTGTCCTTGGTGAGGGCGGGAGCACGAGACAACCGCAAAAGTGATGACGATTGGCAGGGGTTGAGTAAAATTCTATGGTAAGCCAATCAGAGGGGAAGTTAGGCGGGTGCTTAGTCTGCTTACTTACGCTGTGCGCATCAAAGTTGAGCAGCAGTAGGCTATGAGAGGTCGACTAAAGACGTTAATGTGAATCAGCTAGAAAGAGATGGCGAGCCCAAGTAGTCCAAAAACAGCTTTCTTTAAATGGAAATATAGCCATTACTTTTCCCTCCGAGAAATTAAGGGGACAAGTGTAAGCGTGAAATGCACATTATGCCCTGGTGTCAAGTAGCCTACCTGTCCACGTCGTTCTCGAGTAATTCCAATTTAATGAAGCATCTTGCTATACATAGGCTACATCCACGAAATTAGTGGCACTTTTCAGTAATATTGAAAGCACTTATTATTACACAGTTGACTGATCTATTTCTTCGAGGAAGAAATCCCTTACATTGCGAAAAACCATACGTACAGTGGCCCTCATTTATCAAACGAGCGTAGCTCGCTGAACATGGGACACACTGTTGACTGCAACAGTGATTTGTTTCCATATAGCGTTTTGCTTGCCCTTAATTAGATTAGATTCAACTTTATTGTCATTGTGCAGAGTACAAGTACAGGGACAACGAAATGCAGTTGGCGTTCTAACCAGAAGTGCAAATGAGCGATAAAGGTGCGGGTTGAAATGCAGAAATGCAGAATAAGGTGCAGAGTGCAAAATTGAAAAACATGAAACATGGCAGTAGTTATTAAAGTGACGGTAATTAACGGTAGTTATTAAAGTGACAGTAAACAGTGCAGGTGGAGGTAGTGATCGTTGAGGTAGTAAACGGTTACTAACACTAGCAGAAACAGGCTGTAAACAGTATAAAAAAATGGAGAAAAAAAAGTTAACAATGTACAGGTAGTGCGAGAAATAGTAATATAATACAAGAACAGGTGGTGCAATAGTGCGCTAGTGCAATACAACGGAACGGGTAAAACAGATGAATGTGGATTATATGGATATGGTGGTGGGGGGTGCAACGGCAGTTGAGAATAAATAATACAATAAATAACATTACTATAAATAATATGAAGTATGTCCAGGGGGGGTGAGGGGTGGGGGTGCTCGGTGGGCAGGGGTGAGTGTCCTTGGGGGGGGGGGGGGGGGGCAGTGTTCATATGGGTGTGGAGTTCAGAAGGCTGACAGCCTGAGGGAAAAAGCTTCCCCTGGATGCCAGCTTTTAGGCTAGCAAATAAAATAAGACGGTGCGCATCAACAAGTGACACGAGTGTCTCCATTTCTGTTTCTGAAAAATTCCGCTTCTTCTTTGCCGTTGGATGTTTCTCCATGTCATAAAAGTTAGGGGCGAGACTTCTGAAGACGTGCTTTTATAGGGGCGTGTTACGTTAAGTACGATTGATCTCAGCCGCTGTATTTATCAACATCAAGCTCCTTCGTACGCTGGGATTGGTGTGATACGAAAGTTTCGTAAATCTCACGTGGGTCCTATCGTAAGATGAATCATATGCATTCAATAAATATCAAGTTCCAAAAGATATATTGTGTAGTCTCACATTCCCACAGCAATGTTAAAATTGTTTAGATTTGTGCACTGTGGATTTCTGTTTGTAGGCCTAATGTATTGAGTATTAATTTCATTATAATACTCAGATTTATCATAAATCAATTATTTATGATAAATCTGAGTATTATAATGAAATTAATACTCAATACATTAGGCCTACAAACAAAACACGTTTTTTTAAAGTTCTTTCAAAGAGGGATGGAGATGGGGTCCAAATTATTTGACACATCAGTATTTAAAAATTATTTGAAAGTAACGCAATAGTTACTTTCCAAAGTAACTAGTTACTTTTAGAGTTTGTAACTCAGTTACTACTTTAGTTACTTTCTGAGAGAAGTACTTTAACTAATTACTTTTTTAGAGTAACTTGCCCAACACTGGACATGAGTAGACGGCTACTACAATGATGACTAATAACACATATGTCATGATATTCCATTACATTCAACATTCACATTGTCACAAGTGTTATTTCCATTCACAGGCACTGAGAGTAACAGACTCAGCACACACAGCATCCTGAGTTCCAGTAGCGGGACAGAGCCAGACTTTGAGGTGAGTTTGCATGTCTACAGCTTCAATCAGCCAACCAGACCACAAATGTAGTAGGCCTAACTGGCCCTGGTTATTCACATTCTGTGAGTAAGTGTTCGTTGGATAGTTCGTTGGATAGTTAGTTGGCGACTCTCTATGTGTTTGTTTCAGAACTTGAACGTTTCTATGTTTTCATTTTTAGGCCAACATTTCAAAATGGACATCAGGTCCCTACTATGGATGTCTATTGTAACACCCTCGTCGCAATTATGTTGAGTCTTGTTCGTTAATCTGAAACTGAAACTGAAACCTTGTGTATGATTCACCGAGGCATGAACGTTTCTCTTCCTCTTATGTATTTCTTTTTTCTTTTGGCGGGTCGCGGGGGAATAAAGGACACCATGGACATCCTCCCTCCCCCCATGCCCCCGCGGCGGCCTCCCCGCGCCCCCTCCCGCAGCCCTCCCCCCCGGCCTAACCTTCCTCCCCCGATCCCAGAGAGGTGAGTGAACGGGGGTCCCGGTACTGTCCTCCCCCCCCCCCCCCCCCCCCCCCCCGAAGGTAAAGGGGGCATTTAGCAAACACTCAGTACGTTTACATGCAGCAAGAAATTCGAATTTCTAATCGTATAAGACATCGTTCGGACTTTTTAAGTGCATGTAAACACCTTAATCCGACCTACTTCGGACCTACTTCGGACATCTCAAAATCGGATAACAACACCTGGATAATTCGTTCATAGTCGGACGTTTAACTGCATGTATACTCAGCAATCGGATCTGAATCGGATTTTACATTCTGCGCGTGCGCAGTGCCATTCTGCACATGCGCAGCGCCACATAGCGTCCAGAGTCAGCCCATGCTCCGGCTGTTAATCCGATTCTCTGAACGGCATGTATACTCGGACAAGTGATCCGGTCTTTCGCATGTCATTATCTGATCCGATCAGAAATTCGAATTTCTTGCTGCATGTAAACGTACTGACTTTTGTCCATAGCGACTTACAATCAGTACATTTGTGAGGGTTCGACATGTGGACAGTTGGAGGAGGTGGGGGATCGAGGGGATCGAACCGCCGACCCTACGGTTAGTGGACGACCCGCTCCGTCCACCCCGCTCTACCCACTGAGCCACTGCCGCCCAAAGGTGACCCTCGGACCCGGCGCGGGGCGGCTCGTCTCCTCGGCGGCCCGGGTTCTTCCACGCTGAGGACGGCGTGCGCGTTACAGAGGCCGCGTGGGGGGAGACTGGTTGAGATTGGCTGGTGGCGCTGCCCTTGTGTCCCGTCCTCATGGGTGAATTGATCCGGGCCAGGGAGAGTGTCAGAAGTGCCAGGGAGAGTGTCACGAGTGCCAGGGAGAGTGTCAGAAGTGCCAGGGAGAGTGTCACGAGTGCACATGGCACGCCAGATAAACAGCGTTAGAACAGAGGAAACGGTGACATGTTCGACTGACGCCGAGCTCTATAGGAGCGGAAACCAAAGTCCCTGCGGTGACGATTAAGGGTTTGACTGTTGATTTGCGTGCGGATGCTTCAGGAGATGGTCACGATAATGAGAACTGGTGCATTTCGAATAAGACAGAAATGAGGATTATTAATTAGTCTTGTTTGTGTAACGACCGCTTTTTCGGGTTTTTGTTTTGCCCGGGTAGACTGGGTCTGTCGTTGATTTCTTCCCCTCTGATGGTCCGATGGTAACCAAATGTAGACACCTGTCAAGTGTCATGGTGGATGAACAGCCTCACTGCCTGGCTGCAGCCATCTGTGAACAAACCCACCGGCTCCTTCCGCTGTCTGATGTGTGGTGATGAGAATGATAAGGATTCTCAGAAACGTAGGGTTATGAAAATAACGTCTCATAAGTACAAGACATTATTATTACGGTGATATTTGCTCGGTAGTGGAAGAACATGACCGTGTTTTTAAAAAGTTAGGCGGTTGTACCAATTTTTTTTTTTTTTCATCAGACATATACATCTGGTACATTCACTGGTACATCATACATGTTTGCATCATATATCCATTGTCTGCCCTAAATGCCTAAATGAGTATATTTTTGTTTTATGTAAAGAGAGACAAACAAACAAAACAAAACACAACAAAAAAATATGGAAACTATGTACATGTCGGGAGTGATCTTTTTGTGAAATTTGTGAAAATAAAATCAGGCCTATGGGGCGTGACATAAATGACCCAGTTTTCCCAGTATGAGGCGAATTTTTCCAGTTTATGGTTAACAAATGCTGTTATCTTTTCCATTTTATAAATGCCCATTGGGATTTCCATCCATACATTTAAAGTTGGGCTCTCCTGTGATAGCCATACCAATTTAATAATGGAGTCCATTAAATACGTTCTGCAGGCTGGGTAGTGTGTGTGTGTGTGTGTGTGTGTGTGTGTGTGTGTGTGTGTGTGTGTGTGTGTGTGTGTGTGTGTGTGTGGTTAGGCGTTGGATGTTTGTGTGTGTGTGGTTAGGCGTTGGATGTTTTGTCTGTGCACCTGCGTATTGTAAGCTTTTGTCTCGTTGTTAATCATACCCGGCTATCATTCAAGTCCTTGCCACTTCCACAAGAAACACGCTTGTGTCATGGAATTAATGTACACCATGCGGCAGGAGTTGGCCAAAAAAAAGCCATATTAGTGTAATAGCCTTCATATCCTTTGATCTTTGCTGTTTTATTAGATGGTAATAATAAGAGGGACCGTAAAAGTTCAAGTTCACCATATATGTTCTGTATGGCAGGGAAATTGCAATATTTGATTAAAAAAAGAAAGAAAGAGGTCTGGAAAAGTGAATGGTTCTGGTTAATCGTCTTGCCATTGGCCTGTAGATTAGCATGCACCACAGAAAAGGCTGTAACAGTTTCAGCCTGGCTGGCTGTGTGTGTGTGTGTGTGTGTGTGTGTGTGTGTGTGTGTGTGTGTGTGTGTGTGTGTGTGTGTGTGTGTGTGTGCGTGTGTGTCTGCACGCACGCGCGCGCGTGTGTGTGTGTGTGTGTGTGGTGCGGGGCATTCGCGGAAAAGCCGTGGGTTCAATTCCCCCAATGAAAGGCCGCGTGCTCAAGTGTCACAGGTTTCCACCCATGGCTACCCCCACCCCCTGTAATCCACTTCCTCTTCGCTCTTCCTCCTTCCAGGAATCCGGAGCCCTCGTCCCACGAGCGCTACATATCCCACCCCACGCGCGCCGTACCTCAGCCGTCCTCCAGTCGATGTTCCTCGCTGCCCAGGAGAGCGCCGCCCCTGCCTCGCCGCTACAATCGGTTGTAGCGGCTGTGCGTTGTCGTGCGTGTTAAGGGTAAAGGGGCAAAGGGGGGCATTTAGCCAGACGCTTTTGTCCAAAGGGACTTACAATCAGTACATTTGTGGGGTTCGACATGTGGACAGTTGGAGGTGGGTCGGTTATGGACGGTCAGAGGATGACCCGCTCTGTCCACCCGCTCTACCTACTGCAGCTACTGTTGTCGTGTTGTGTTTTTCATGGGTCGCTTCGATGGACGAGTTCTGGGGGAGTAAAAAGGAGGGGGGGTTGGGTTGTAGAGCTGGGATATGCACTTTGACGCGAGTGTTTTGCGATGAAGTGCAAGAATGTAAAAACGGTAACTGCCACAATAGGATGTAGCTCTTATCCTTTTGTAACATAAAGATTGAACAGTCCGTAGATGCATTGACGTGATGTGTGAACTTTGACCTCGTTGTTCAAAAAGCAGAACTGTGTTAGTGACACGAGCATCGCAGCAGATGTAGGGTTTACTGCTTTGGGCTTTTGTCCAAAACTTACACTGGATGTGTTGTCATTAATTGATTGTAGTTAATGTTGTAATCACTGTTAGTAATTACTTACTCAAATACCATTCTTTTTTTCTGGTCAACTTACATACACTGTGTTTGTGAAATAAATGTGTTTCTCGCGTTTTCTTTAATACCTTACCTTTCTTTCCCTGTCACGTATTTGTTGTGCTTTACGGTTATTCCCTGCTCCGAGACATGCTATTTTTAAGGCTTTATTGCACCAAACCTATTTCTGCCACTTGATGGCGCTGTACTCATATTTACCTGGTCCCCCCCAAAGTCGATTCGCATGACCCGAACATGCATACTATTCGACTGGGTTGTTGTTGTTTTTTTTTGTTTTTTTAATTCCGACACTGAAATATTGTCGTGTGCCGTTTAGTCAGATTATAATATAAATCAATGTTTTAAAAATAAAAATAAAAAAATAAAAAAACAGAGGTACCCGGTCCAGCCAATA
Source organism: Urophycis tenuis (assembly GCA_036785325.1). NCBI lineage: Eukaryota > Metazoa > Chordata > Actinopteri > Gadiformes > Phycidae > Urophycis > Urophycis tenuis. The sequence goes on from JAXIVH010000004.1 coordinate 9,681,829, forward strand.
GTTTGACGCCGTCCTGGACAGCAGACGCATGTATGCGGTAGCGACGCGGAGGAGTCCTCGAGCCGCTGCGCGAGCGCACGCCGATCAAAGCAGCCGCGATTTTTTTTTTTTTCCACTGACCGTAGTGGCGCGTGTGCCCGCAGCGTCGAGACGGAACCCTGGATTGCCATTCTAGAAAGGTAAGGCGCTCTGACATCATCTACATCACTAAACGCCGAGCTACGGTTGTTTGAAATTTGTCCTCGGTCATTCTTTTGTTTCATCTGGAAAAATGAAATGTTTGTACTTTCAGTCTGACGTCGCTCACCCCCATGGCGTCGTGGAGCTGACTTTGTGTTATTGTCGCGTGACTCAAAGCGGCGTGTGTGAGGGAAAATGGGGGGGGGGGGGGGTCCATGGACACAAAATGCATTGGGTTTGAATGCAATGTAGCGTTAAATACAACGATACAAGCACTCGGTCGTTATGTTATGTTATATCCTGCTGGGTACTGCAGGTCCCGGTTGGTTTGGGACTGTTACCGCAGTAAAGATAGATCGCAGTGGGACCCGTACCGTATGCATGCTCCGTCTGCGCAAGTGAATCCCACTATCTGGGCTGCTGTTAAATCATTGGATCGTGCTCGAGTCGGTTATAAGTTTGTGAATACTACATGCAATATTTTCAGTACAATACTGTACAATAATGAGTACGATACTGACAAGAATAATGCGAACATATTGTCTGGGATGGTTAAGTGTGTGTGTGTGTGTGTGTGTGTGTGTGTGTGTGTGTGTGTGTGTGTGTGTGGTGAGGCGTTGGATGTTTTGTCTGTGCACCTGCGTATTGTAAGCTTTTGTCTCGTTGTTAATCATACCCGGCTATCATTCAAGTCCTTGCCACTTCCACAAGAAACACGCTTGTGTCATGTAATTAATGTACACCATGCGGCAGGAGTTGGGCAAAAAAAAGCCATATTAGTGTAATAGCCTTCATATCCTTTGATCTTTGCTGTTTTATTAGATGGTAATAATAAGAGGGACCATAAAAGTTAAAGTTCACCATATATGTTCTGTATGGCAGGGAAATTGCAATATTTGATTTTTTTTTTATTTTTTAAGAAAGATGTCTGGAAAAGTAAATGGTTCTGGTTAATCGTCTTGCCATTGGCCTGTAGATTAGCATGCACCACATAAAAGGCTGGAACAGTTTCAGCCTGGCTATGAACTTGTGTTGCATAAGAGCAGTCCCACACTGTGTGTTTCATGTGGCTGTCAAGTGTTGACACAGGCCTACTGACTTTGAATGTCAATACATGTTGCTGCAGTTTGACAAGTCTGCTGCCTCGGCCCAAAGTTTGACCGCATGAGACAATTCACAGCCCAAAGAACGTGAACTTGAACACACAATATGTGTGTGGTGGGCAAGCTGCAGGTTTTTGTCAGGTCGACATTGTAAGTCCCCAGGTGGAATGCAATAAGTCAAACTGCATGTGAGATGCAATCAGGCCAAATCATATCTGGGGTTGAAATACAATTTAATCCTCACCTTACTCATCACATTTGATATTCATACATACATACAAGTTTCTAAATAAAGTAGAAATCTTAAAGTGAAAATCTTATCCATTGTGCCTTGTGCCGTGTGCCAAATGAGTAATTCTTCTTCTTCTTCTTCTTCTTCTTCTTCTTCTTCTTCTTCTTCTTCTTCTTCTTCTTCTTCTTCTTGGGCTGGAGCACTACAAATGGTGTCTCTACGCCATGCAAACTGGAATAATATCCAATCTGGATGTAAATAATTAATCTATATGAAGTCTACAAAGCCAAGCATTCAAAACAGATTTTTAGCTAAAGTCGCCCTAATGGTTCAGTTGGCAAGCTTCAAGATGTCTGCACTGTGCATCTTGCTGGTTTGTGACAGTATTGGTCAATAGAGAGGCAAGCAAGTCAAGTGGGGAAGGGCCAGGGCGTCCTGTCGTCCATTAGCCCTACAGCTTCACGCACCGGATCGTCGAGTCGACTCTCAGAGATTCATGCGCGGCCCATTCAGCCAAATAGACTTCATCATGTTCCCACTAAGTGTTATGTCAATGGGAAAGACAAACACTCCTCCAAGCTCCTGTTTCAGTGGTGTGACAGGAGGTGCTAAAGTTCACACGATGGAAGGACTTTTTTTATTTTGAGACAAATGGCCGGACACCTGCCGGAGTGGTTGGTCTGGTTTTCAAACTTTTTAAAGGGGGGGGAGTGTTGCACAATGTGCACAATGCGGCCTGCATTCTCCACTGAGCTGCCCATGTGTACACAGAGATGGGGAGGTGTTTGCATGTGTGAATAAAACAGGTAGGCCTGTGTCAGCCCTCTGTTCTACAGCCCGGAGGACAAGCCAAAACTCTGATGTCACACCCAAAGGAATTCAGATGAAACTGAAATACGCTGCAAAGATGGATGTGTTTGAATAACAAATACATCCTCATTCATAAATACCCTCAGGTGTTAGCAGCTCACGCTCAGTAAATTTGTTCACGCCCTGTTTGATTGGTTTCTACTTAATTATTAATAAGTGGTGGTATGTGTTTTGCAAAACACAATTGACTCAAATTATTACTAGTACTCAGAACAAGTATTACTATTTATTACAAATCTATTCGTGTTGGTAACAAAGTTGTGGCCAGGCGGTTTCCGCACAGACTTTTGTTGATATAGTATATTGATTTCAGTGTCTTACAGTGCACAATACAGAGTAATATCCCCTTGTGTGGAGTATCCCAGAGTCTAACCCTGGACTTTTAACAGTGAATCAAGTTCCCGTGCGCTCGGACAGTTATTTTGATTGACGATGAGGTACCAACCCGACCTGTTGCACGGTGGGCCCAGCACCGCTATGAATATTTGATAACGCTTGTCCAGGGTCTTGTTACTTGGATCCCTTAGATTTGAGAGGGTCAACTTCAGGAAACGTGAACTGAATTTCAATGATTGACCAAAGATGGCACCCGGATAACCAGAGCCGGTCATCTGTTTGATTTAAAGACACACAAGCACACAGCCACGTCATTCTGGGTCTCGCGGGGAAAGGACGTTTGAACACAGAAGGCAATGTAACAACACGCTACACAGCAAATAATACAATAACAACACGCAAAGGTGAGAGGCGTACACAAACATTACACATTGAGCTGCTCATAGGTTAATAGTCAATGAGCCTGTAGGTACGGCAGCTGAGTTGTGTTTGGGCAAGAGGCAGTGTTTGTTTTTGTGGGCCACATCGGATGTGTTCTGTACCTATTTCTGGGTGACACAGGTTGGTAAAATCGATGAGTAGAAGGCGCTGGCTCAGAAGTCTGTTTTTCTTTTATAAATTACCAGCAAAGGGATAAAGTGAATACATTTTTGCTTACAAGGTTTACTGTATTGTAAACATCTTGTCTTGCAAATAATCCAAGAAACCCCGCATGTCTGCTTAATTTACTTATTGAATCATCTAATTTAGATTAGATTAGATTATACTTTATTCATCCCACAGCGGGGAAACTTCCTTGTCACAGCAGCAGAAAAGTGTAGTACACACTACAGAAATTTGCAGCGTGGAAAAAAAAAACATCGTCGTCGACGGTGCTTGTGTCGTGGTCATTGATGAAATAAATGTCGACCTCATTTGAGATGGCATGGGACATTTATGAGTCAGTTGGGACGGCGCGCTTGTCTTGTGAATAACGGATAGCCTCCAAGCCGGCCCGGATGCTTCAGCCAGGCCAGACACCAGGAGGTTTCTGTTTTCACTCCATGTTAATGTTACAACCGGTTGCCTGGCAACGGGCGCCTCTTCTCCCCCCTCTCCCCACCTCTCCCTCTCCCCCCCATGTCTCCATCTGCTGCCGGTCGGCCTAAAGTGGACAGGGCTCGTTGAAGTGCTACGCGTTGGTTGTTCAAGGCCCGCGGCACAAAGAGAGCCAGCCGATCATGTCTGCACGTAAACAAGACTGTGAAAAGACGATTTATTGGGCTGGGGATAGATTCGGGGAGCCGCCATTGTCTGTCGGAAAAACAACCCCTTCTTCGTAAATATTGACACAGGAAGTAGTGTAGAGCGTAGTTTTTTTTTGTCGTCATTTATTAGTTTAGGTCGCGCTGTAGGCCCTATGTGGAAAAAAAAGTTTTGTAAATGAATAATTAATGTATGGAATGTAGAATAAGAAATAAAAAAAGCTAAATATAAACCCAACGCTCACTGATCGCGTCGGGGTGTGACCAGATAAGACGGCGCGACCCCGCGCGTTCCGCAAATAGACGTACGATGGAGCCGCGGTGCGCATTCTCGTCACACACGCGGATACTTCATTGCACTAGAAATTGCTGGATTATCGCATGGCTGTTTATAAGCACGGTTAGCCGCGATATCCTATGACTAAATTATCAAGTAGCTCTGTCGCCTAAGCACTCAGAGGGTTATATCAGGAAACACACTCAAAGCTCCCATTCCACATCCCAGTC
>JAXIVH010000004.1:9691300-9700059 GCA_036785325.1 Urophycis tenuis
GACAAAGGACGTGTTTCTGTCTCTAACAATCCGCCCATTGGCTAGTTAGAAAGACCCATGACCCCTTTGGCTGGAGCAGAAATCCAAAGGAGCTGCATTATGAATATGTAAAGGGCTTGAGTTGCTGTTCAAGTATGATTTCCCTGATGACACAACCGGCACAAATAGGCTACTTGATCAGCGTTTGTTGATAGTCTCTTGATGTTTCTTTTTTGGACATTTTAATCAAGAGTGCATTTCAAGAGATGGCGAAGGAGACTGTGCACTATGTGTTGTGTTGCACAATCATTATAATGTGGCATATGGCTGTTGAAAGGGTTTGTTGGTTGTCTTCCAGACACAAGTGGTTTTGCAAGGCGGACATGGACGATATTATAATATCGGTAGATGTATTTTTCTGTATGTTTGCGGGTGCGAAACATTGGCATTTCTCTGACTTGAGTCGTAATGTGATGGCTGTTTGGCACTTTTCAATTTTTTCTTTCATTTAAAATCAAAATATAAAAAGCTTTGCGCACTTCAATTTAAATGGTGCTGATCCCCATTTCCCCCATCAATAGGGCCATTAGCACGCCAGCCTCAATGCTCAGGTATGTTATTGTTCTCACTGGTCCGCCCGAGTTCAGAGGGACCGGCTGCAGAGGATATGGTTTCCTCCTGTAACTCAACCATAGGTGCGCCACTGCATGCGTGTTGGGAGCGCGGTTCACATGGCCCGCACTTCCATCTCATCCATGAGATCGACGCTGCTGGCGCGAGTGTCGGTAGCCCTCCAGTTGCAGGGGGAGAAACGGAGAAAATATCATTGCTTTTAAGTATTTTGAATTGAAAGTGACAGTGAAAGGTTGTTGTTGTTTTTTTTCTTTCTGGTGTCTATGAACAAGTGGTGTTGCGTTACCTTCCCTGACTCACCTGTTCTAATGCAGTCATGTGTTCGTAACAGGGCTCTCCAGAAGGGGGCAGCGTACCAGCTGGTGAGTACTGTCGTTTTTCTACACTATCGCTGTGCTGTGCACTATTAGAAACATGCTGTGGGTGGTGCTTTTTATGGTAGTGTATAATTTGATCAAGTTGTTCTCATATAGTATTCACTTCATCAATGCAGAAAAATTACAACCACTTTAACGTATGTGACTTCATCTATTTGATCACTCACTTTTAAAACTATAAAAATATAATGTCTATATTATTCATATATTTTCATTTGTATTATATAGGATGCTCTACTGCTAAGTTAAACTAGTTACGTTGATGTGTTATTCTTGTATTTATCAGACACACTTAGACATATTGCTGAGGCAGAATCACCCAATAGCTGTGCATCCAAACTGCGAGTGTGTTCCAGTGTGTGAAGCGTGTGTCTTCATGCATTTGTAATCAGTCTCGCAGGGTCGCCGGGTGGCATCCTCTGTAAGGATCACACCCCGGTCCACCATGAAAGGCTCTCCTGACCTGATTCCTGCTGCAGGTGAGGCCCCGGGCTCCGCTCCGCCTCGCCTATCTCTCAGCATCACCCCGGGGGCACCCTGAACACCAAAGCGTGTTATTTTATTTCTTTTCAAACAGTACATTTTCTGACAGCCTGTCATCGCTTTACAAGCAAAGTGCTTTAATGAAATAACAGCGGCGAGTCAGAAGGCGTCTCCACTTTCAACAGGCTGCGATGGCATGCCGCTCGGTTTCCCTTTCAGTGGCGCACAGCGGCCACGTCCTTGCGCGCGTGGCCTGGTTTGCATGTATAAAAGTGTCTATTCTGGTCTTTCCTGGGGGGGTCCCAGATCGCCTCACAAACCCCATGTGAGGCGAGTCACAGTGACGCGTGTTTAAACTGACAAGACACTGACAACGTCGGCACTGACTCCCACCCCCCCTCTGTATTGTGTTCCCCCTTTCCCCCGTCCGGCGCCTCAGAGCGGGACCCCAGAAGAGTGTGCAAAGGCAAGGGGGTGGTGACCTTAAGGGCCACGCTGGTCCACATCGACGACGACGACCGCGTCAGCCAGGACCCCAGGAGCGCGTCCCCCCCGGGTGAGTACCGCGCCGGAGCGCCGGGGCCGGGTGCGAACGAGAGTCGCTACGGGCCTGCGAGAAAGGACACCGAGCTGTAGAATGCACACGGGGGGGGATTCCACTCAAAGGTGCGCTCGCCAAGAGCCGAGATTCACCGCGTGCCTCCGGGGCACGTGCGTGGGGTGACACTTCATCAGTCCGCCTCGTACAGTAAGTCCTCGGGGGGGGGGGGGCGTCGCGGCTGTGCACCTCGTCACGTTCTGGAGCCGTGTGTTTGTTTATCGGTCGCTCGGCGGCGCGCGCTGGAAACGGTGATAAGCTCCAATCCCTCGCATTTTGGTCAAAGGGGTCTTTTGTGGAGACGTGCGCCCACAGCGCGCTGCCGGCTCCGCGGGGGTGGTGGGGCTCCACTGTGGACTCGTTTGTGGTGCTGAGCGCATTGGGACTCGGGGTGGAGGCGGGCCAAGGCTTTTCGGGGGGGGAGGGAGATGGTTTAATTGTTGTGCAGACTGAATATAAAGGCCACTGGAACAAACGGGCTTCACAGCGCCATGAATGGCCGCCTTGTCCCGATGACAAAGTTCAGAAATCGTGGAAGATTTTTTTTTTTTTTTTTTTTTCCCCTTCTTCCCCGGTGATATCGACATGTCGGTTGTGGAGAAAATCCAAACCGCAGTGTGGGTTCAGAACCCTGTTGCACGGCGTTGAGTCAGCCGGAACGGGTGTCGCTGCTCCCAGGTTTGTGTTCCTCCAGTGCATTTGAGTTTTTGACCGTGGTGGCTTGCTGAGATAGCTCTGGATTTATTTGTCAGGTGGTTGGGCCAAACAGATTAATGGGGACCTCGCCGAAGCGGATTGGCTGAGGGAGGCAGCCACATCACAGCTGATTTACCCTCTGTGAACAACACTCGTTGGCCGGTGAGTTTGGCTCTCTGCCTGAGATTCATGCTAATGCCTTGTAAAAGTTTTTGTTTTGTTTTTCCCGGAGATTTTGAATTGAGGGGATTTCAACTTTGCTATCAACGGTCCGCGGCTCTCAGGTCACAGCCTCCACAAACAGCGTGAAGGAAAACCAGGATCCGGCCCCCGCCGGGGTCCAGAACCACATCACGTCAGCGCGGGGCTCCACGTATCCCTCCACCACCACCACCATCAGCCCCAACCATTGTCCTGCTGCAGCACAACAGAGGTACGGTCCGCCCTGGGCAGGCGGCTCGCAGAGCCCTTTGTTCGGCTGGAGATCACTCACTGCTGTTTGTGATTTTTTTTTTTGCGCATCAGTGCCTTTTTGTGTTTGTCACACTGTGTGCTGTGTGTGTGTGTCTCATGCTATTTCAACTCAATAGTCTGCTGTCAGAAACGTGTGTCTTAGCCATGTCTGTGCTGCTTGTGAGATGCTATGCGGCACGCAGTGATACGCCTGCTAGCTCGACCAAGGCCGTCCCACCCGCTGTGTTTGCTGTGTCCTCATCGTGTGTGCGTGTGTCCTCCTCACCCACTTCCTCTGTCCTCCACAGAGCAGCAAAAGCTTCTTTCTTACTCGGCAGGTATGCACTCACGCTTTTACCTTGCATCCAAGTTAAGATCAAATGTATTCATGGCATCACATCATTTTGGAATTTTGGACGTTCTAATAAATGGTACGACACCATGTCCTGCTTGTTGATGTACCGTAGCATGAAGCATTTATGTAGACTGGTGTTACATCAGTGCCTGTCACCGCACCTTTAATCCAAATACATTAGCTCAGACGAATGAGTGAATCCTCGTGACAGCCTTCCACAGCTCACAGAGACCCCGTGGACCATGTACTTGTGTGTGTAACTCCAGACCGGCCCCCAGAGAGAGACGCGTCCCCTGACCCCGGGAGGGACCTTTGACCCCGGGAGGGACTTTGACTCCGGGAGGGACTCCCCGGCGTCGGCCTGTGACCTGGCGGCCGCCGACATGGACGGCAAGCGGATGCGGTTGTCTCTCCGCTCCCCCGTCCTCTCCCCGCTCCACCAGCCCATCGCGCCCGTACGGGTGAGGGCGGCCGCGTGCTCACCTGTTCACCGAACGATCGCCGAGAAATGTCACGTTCTTCAGTCCAACGACTGAGGAATGGGATGATTGATTGTCGGATAATAGTCGATCGTCGAGCTGTTGTGTCGAAGCATTCAGTCGAATAGAAGAGGTGAACGTGCGTGTGTCCCAATGTTCGCCCTCTTTGTTGCAGAACACGGACAAGTCCAAAGACTGGTACAAGAGCATGTTCAAACAGATACACAGGATACCAGGTGAGGACGGTTCAGCGGTCACCCTCGCTCTCCATTTGTTGTGCGTGTATGTGTGTGTTGGCATATGTGTTTGTGTGTGTGTGTTGGCATATGTGTCTGTGTGTGTGTGTGTGTGTGTGTGTGTGTCTTTGTGTGGTATGTGTGCATGTATGTGTGTGTGTGTGTCTGTGTGTTTTGATCGCAGTCGTCGATGTTGTGTCAAAGCTTTGTGTGTTGCTCGTCAATCCCTTGTGTTTATATGCTTGTTCACCGCCCACCGCTCAGAGACCCCCGAGGAAAACCCATACCGCCCCACCTACATTTTTCCAGAGAATTATGACAGGCTGGTGAGGAAATCGAAAGGTATCCAATGGCGAAAAACGGCTTTACTACCATTGGCTTCACTAATCGGCAGCCATCTTGGGCTCTTTCAAATACTTTCAGAACGTTTTTTTTAATACGACCTAACATTGTGAATAGTTTCGCCCGAAATTCTGCTCAAGCATCCATTTATCGCTTCTGGTTAAAAAAAAAAGAAATAGTGATTTATAAGCAACAAAAGTATTTGAAAGCATTTCAAATATTTTAACCTGGCCAAGGTTTGGCAGATTTGGTGGAAATGTCAAAAAGCAATTGACATTTTAGCAAATTCTTCTGTTGAAGTAAGTTTGGAACTTAAAATTGAGTCTGACTGCTTTGGTGCTAACATTTTATTGTCCTCTTGTGCAAGTTAAAGTGCTAATCAAGCTGTTGTGGCTTAATAACCATCCAATCAGTGTTCTTACGGTGCACATCTGGACAATCCTGAAATGTGTGCTGGATTTGCAACGCCTCGGTTTAGAAATCTGCATGATACTCTTAGTTTGCCTCACAGGACTGCTATTGAAACAGCATTTTAATGTTTTTTTTGGCATTTCCATTGCTTTACAACACTCATCAGAATCAAAGGGATGGGCCATTTAGGGAGATGTTTGCAGTTCATCATGTCATCCACTAGGCGCCGCTCCAGTCTTGCTTAACGCTGACTATGTGCAAGAGGAAGGGCATGTTTACCAGAACCGTGCATGCTTTTATAGAGTCAACAATCATGTACAACATACCAACAACAACATACCTGGTTGTTTGTTGAGTGTTCACTGTCCACCTCAGATCAACCACCATATGTCCTGTGTGTTATTTCTCATTCATTTTCGAAGTCCCACAGTCCCCAACATCACTTTGATTTCAATCCATTTTAAATGTGTAGAACATTCCATTTCGCCCACAGAGCATTACTTATTTAGACCATTGATTCTAATTGATACCCGGGTGCTGTTTTTAGTGCGGTAATGCTTCCCATAAAGTGCTTTGACTTGACACCACCTTGGACATGCGCTTCGACTGCAAAGAAACCGTACTGATTAGAATCGGTTTGCTCTAATGGAGGCGATCGGATAATGGGAAAGCCATCGACAGCCTTTTGAAAGCTTTTCTCATTTTATTATTTCGAGACGTATTTATCGTGCGCACGGTCGCCCGGGTGAACGGCGTTCGACACGTCCGTGATCGATTTGGCTCTGAAAAAAAACGAACCCTGTTTCGTTTCCTCTCTCCTTTCAGACGACGGCCTGTCACCTCTGGGTTACTTGGAAGACGGTGAGTTCCACCGAGCGCAGAGCACGCGTGACCGGAACGTCACGCTAACTCCAAAGCGGACGTTACCCCCAGTCTGTCTCACTCAACCCTCTCACATTTTACCTCCCCCCCCCCCCCCGGCTGGGCCTTCACACCCACAGCGGTGTGTGTTCGTCACGCCCCAGCCACAGTGGAATCCCTGTGACACCCCCTGTGTGTGTGTGTGTGTGTGTGTGTGTGTGTGTGTGTGTGTGTGTGTGTGTGTGTGTGTGTGTGTGTGTGTGTGTGTGTGCGTGCGTGCGTGCGTGTGTGTGTGTGTGTTTGTGCGTGTGTGTCTGTGTGTGTGTGTGTGTGTGTGGTGTGTGTGTGTGTGTGCGTGTGTGTGCGTGTGCGTGTGTGTGCGTGTGTGTGTGTGTGTGTGTGTGTGTGTGCGTGTGCGTCTCTGTTTCAGTGAAAGGCGTCCCGCGCTCCAAAAGCGACGCCGAATTCGACTCCAGGGGGCGGCTGATGCCCGTTCCCACGAGGTCCTCCTCCCTCAAGCCACCACCAAAAGGTAGCGAGCGCTCCGTCGGAACTCTCCAGAACCCCAGCCTCCCGCCGCCGGTACCTGGTGCCGGCGTCCTGGCGAAGGACAGGGGGGGTGGGGTGGGTGGGGTGGCTCTTCCCAGTAGAGCGGTGGCCTCGTCTTCCTCACGGTTCAACCTTGGGCTCCCCTCTGGCGGGGGGGGGGGGGGGGGACTGGTGCTGCTGACTGTGACTCAACACTCTGCCTCTCACCCTCTTGACCGCACATGTCAGCGCCCCGAGCACCATGCACCCTCCCCCCCACCCCATGGCCCCGCCCCCCGCCCCCCTCCCACCACCGCGACCCAGGGCCGGATGAGTGATGGAGTAATGAGTGAGGGACAGGTGATGGGAGGATAAACTGTGGCACACCAGAGCTGTAGATTACGTGGCGAGGGCGCGCGGCCTGATGATTTATGTAAAAATAGGCCGCGTTCCACAGCGCCGGCCCCCAAAAGAACGCCTTTATTCTGTGCGCTTGGGGGGGGGGGGGGGGGGGTGGCGCTGGTGACCCGGGCCGGACGCTCCAACAGAGCGGTGTTTCGCACTCAGCGGATCCTATTGTACATTTCATTCAATATTTCGCTCACATTTTAATGGCGCTTTCGCCTTCAGTGACCCACTTTTCAGCGCAGTTAGTCCAAACCCCGCCGCCCGGCCCCCCTCGCCCGCCCCCCCCCCCCCCCCCCCCCCCATCATTGTTCGCCGCTAACGCCGCGGCAACCAGTTTTGCGTCACGGCGACACCGCGAAGGAGGGACGCGCGAAACCCAAGGACCAGGAGACTGAGAGCATCCTTTGTTCCCTGCGACCCGCGAGACAAAGGAGGCTGCGGGGGGGCGGGAAGAGGGGTCACCCGATGTGGCCGCAGGTCTGCGTGGCCGCTTATCCCGCGTGTCATCTGGTGGCAAACGGCACAGGAAGTCCGTGGCGGCCCACGGCGACGGATGCAGCGGCAGCCTCCGTTGCCGGGGAGGATGCCATCTTAAGACTGCGAAAAATAAATAAATAAATGTATCCATCTAGTGCCCCCAGACGGTTGCCATGGAGACTACTTGATAATGATTGGCTGTCCTCCATCCCGCCTCACCTCCCCCCCCCCCCCCCCCCCCTTGTTTCCCACACCCCGTTTGGCTTCCTTGCAGGAACGAGTGGGAGCCGCTGGACAAGAAGGTAGACACCAGGAAGTACCGCGCCGAGCCCAAGAGCATCTTTGAGTACGAGCCAGGGAAGTCGTCTGTGTTGAAGCTGGAGAGAACGGTAATGCTAACCGCTAACCGCGAACTGCGTCTCGTCTGGCGGATTTCGGCGTGTCTCCCTGTGTTTCTCCGTGTGTGATCTGTGTGTCTCTCTCTCTCTCTCCTCTCTTCTGCTCTCTCTCTCTCTCTCTCTCCCCCTCTCTCTTATCTCTCTGCCTCCCTTCCTTTCATGTGTGTGTGTGTCTCTCTCTCTCTCTCTCTCTCTCTCTCTCTCTCTCTCTCTCTCCTCTCTCTGCCTCCCTTCCTTTCATGTGTGTGTGTCTCTCTCCCTCCCCCCCTCTCTCTCTCTCTCTCTCTCTCTCTCTCTCTCTCTCCATCTCTCTCTGTCTCTCCGCGTGTGTGTGTTTTCCCAAAAGGCTTCCTTCTAACTAGCGACCCCCTCATCATCCACACTTACACCCCCGGACTCACATACACACACACACACACACACACACACACACACACCCACCTACTCCCACACACCCCTACTCCCACACACCCCCCTCCCCCAAGACTTTCTGAGCTCTTGGGTGGCAGCTTGGTCGGCTGACAGCTCGGGCAAAAAGTGCCGCGCGCTTGAATGTGTGTGCGTGCGCGCGTGTGTGTGTGTGCGTGCGTGCGTGCGTGTGTGTGCGCGTGTTGCTGTCATGTGTGTACCACATTCCTGATGGAGTGTCCAGTTGCACTGACAGATGATCCTTATTTGGGGGGAAGGAATGGGGGAAGGGGGCGGGGGCGGGTGAAGAAGAGTATCACTTACAAGGGGAAACCATGGTCTTCTGTTGTTGTCCGACCCGGTGTCGCCGGGCTGAACCGGGCCGTCAGATGCTTCTCTCTGCGCTGAGCGTGTTGGGCAGGGGGGGCCTCTCTCCTCCATATACAGTAGATGTATTGTATTTGTGTATTCATGGTGTGAATACATGACGTGTATTGTGTGTTCATGACGGTAACCTTCGTCCTAGAAGTAAGCGCGCTGGGTCAACAACGCGGCCTCAGAGCAAACCTTCCCAACTTGTGTGTGTAAATGTCGAAGGTATACATGCATACTGGATTTTAAATGTGTGCTTTAGTTT
>JAXIVH010000004.1:9700259-9754690 GCA_036785325.1 Urophycis tenuis
TGTGTGTCTGTGTGTGTGTGTGTGTGTGTGTGTGTTTGTGCATGTGTGTGTGTGTGTGTGTGTTTTTGTGTGTGTGTGTGTGTGTGTGTGTGTGTGTGTGTGTGTGTGTGTGTGTGTCTGTTAGGAGCAGTTTCCGTCATGTGTTCTATTTTGGCCCGTGTAGTAAAATGCGAAAGTTATTCTGGTTTGAGTCATGTTGACTTGACTCATATGCGCCAGTCAAAGGGAGGGGATTTCGTCCTCCTGTTGGGCCAGAAACTTTCCATCTGCTACAGTGATTATTTATATTAGCGCACCAGTGTTTGCGGAGGGGTTTGGGAATTCCAGGAGGTTGCACGTTGATTGCAGTTGTCCAAAAGTATATGAAACTAGTAGTGTCGCTATTAGTTAGATGGATGGATGCAGCACATCCTTTTCCGCATTGTGTTGTATCCTGGTGAACACAGTCTGCTTATCTTTTTATGTGGGTGTTCAGTTTTCAGTGTTTCAGAGACATCATTTCAGCTACCCCCAACTGTTCCCAAGGCAGAAAGCTGAAGTCATTTTCTGGCTTCTTCCTCCGACGGCACATATGTTTTGGGCGGGAGACTTTTTCATTGCGCTTGTCTTTGAAAATTGACACTCTTATGAAGGATATGCTTTATCATCACATAACAGCCTCATACGCAGAGACATGCTCCCGTTATCGTCGCAGTCAGAGATAACCGATCATTCCCCAAATTAGATAGATTTTGAATGGCGCTCAGGAGTAAACATTGGTTTGCATTTGTGATCCTCGAAAATCGAAGTCAATGCGCTCCCTGTGACCATGAGAATGCGCGAATTACGCCGAACCAGCTGGCAATACAACAATAATGCTCATCATTGTGATTCTGTCAATAGGGACTCTGCGTCCCACCACCAAGGACAGCTGATTCAGTTTAACAGTTCTGGTGGCGTCTCCCTCTTGTAGATACTAGAGCTATTTTCTGACGCCGTGAGGTCCACATGATACCGCCGCCTGATCCCAACAGAACCCGAACCGCGTTAAAGCTCCGATGGTGGTGCCGTTTGGGCTCCACGCAGACGCACCCCCCACCCCCCACCCACCCACCCCCATCCCCCGGTGCGATTTCTGTCTCCCCCACTCAAATGAAAACCTGCAAAGTTTTAAACCATGCAATTTTAATGACTCCTCCTGCTGCCAGAATATATACGGCCGTGTTCCCCCCAGCCCGATGAAAGGGCTTGTTGTTCCAGCAGGAAGTTGGAGAGAGAGAGGGAGAGAGAGAGAGAGATAGAGAGGGAGAGAGAGAGAGAGAGAGAGAGAGAGAGAGAGAAAAAAAAAAAAACAACAACATCCCCGCATATTCCCTCCGTACGGTTTTGCAAATTCCCGTTTTAAGTGCGATTTAAAAAAAGAAGCGTGACTCGCCAGGCGCTGGGTTTTTAATAAAGATTTACGGTGACGCCGGCATTCCTGGCGGTTTAATGAGGCCAGCCTCACGTGGGGCCCTCGCAGGGGGGACCAGCACGCCCGGCACTCGGCCCTGGGGCCTCCGGGTGAACCTGGGCCCTCGTTAAGGTGTGGGGGGAGGTTAGGGGGGGGCAGGCTGCCGTCGTAACGTATACAGTAGCTCATATTTTTAGAAAACTCCCCCCTTGGCTGACCTATCCGGAAGGCCGAATGACAGATCGAAGGCGCGCGCGAGAAACGCCGCGCGTTCCACGCGGGGGAAAAAAAACGAGCGGGCGTTCGCCGCGTCTGGTCAACTCCTTGAGCTCTTGAGCGGGCTATTGGGCTAGCGGGCTAGCGGGGTAGGGGGCTAGTGGGCTAGGGAGCTCTTGGGCTAGTGGGCTAGTGGGCTAGCCGGCTAGTGGGCTAGCGGGCTAGTGGGGCTAGCGTGCTAGGGGGATAGCATGCTAGCTCGCAGTGTGCATACAAAGGGCTCACCTAAGTCAACAAGAGCCTCGACGGGACCTCAAAGGAGGCCAGCGGCGGTTCCAACAACATCCGTACACCCAGGGATACAACACAGAGGGTCCCACCTAACTTCCCGTGTCTCCGCCACCCACCATCTCTCCCCCAGCGCCTCCTGTAAGTCGGGGCGCGGCGAGGTGGAGCAGGGCCGGGCCTCGCCCAGCAGTGAGCCGGGGGCTCAGGAGAACGACCGCCATGTTTACAAGAGCGTCCTGGAGGGCGGCGACATCCCCCTGCAAGGCCTGCGCGCCCTCAACAAACGCCACACCAGCTCCTCCTCCTCCAAAGGTAGAAGCCCCCCCCACCACCCACCCACCCACCCACCCACCCCCCGGCCTACTCTACACACACACACACACACATGTTGACGTTGTGGTTGTTTTTTTATTGTCTGTGTGTGTGTGCGAGCGTGCGAGCGAGTGTGTCCGCGACATGAAAGGATTTAGCCCCCGAGACGGACACAACGAGGGGGAGATGGGGCGTGTGTCTGTGTGTGTGTGTGTGTGTGTGTGTGTGTGTGTGTGGAGGCCTACATGTGTTTCTCCTTAACATTCTGTTTAGAGCGCCACACTTTGGTTCTGTCGTGTTGCTCTGGGCCATCACAGCCAATCACCTCTCTCAGACCCCCCCCCCCATATTTTATTATTTGTGTTGTTTCCTTTGACACCATGGATATTGTCATCCACTGTACGCTGGCCATTTGCTTTGGAAAACAATCGCGGCAGAGAGCGAGGCTGTCTTTGATGAAGCAATGGAAGCTGTAACCTTGAGGGATACCCCCCACCCCACACACACACACACACACACACACACACACACACCCAGCAACACTTGGTCTGCTGGTGGGCAGGCAGGCAGGCGGTTGTCGGGCAGGCTCAGGGCAGAGCTCCAGAGCTTTCCAGGGGAGGCGCGTGGGGGTGGGTGGGGGGGGGGGGGGGGGGGGGGGGGGGAGCGGGCTGGGGGAGCGGGGGAGGAAACGAAGTGATAAACGGGGGCTGTGCTTTTCACAGCCTGGTCGGAGCAGGGGTGATATAAACAGGAGTGGAGGGAGGAAGTCAGCTGTCAGAGCGTGGAATGCCTGCACACGGGACCCAGCGGCGCGGGCCGGGGCCCGGCAGGAAGGGGGATGTGAGACCAGCAAGACAGGGCCGGCGGGGGCGGGGGGAGGGGGGGGCAGGGGGAGGCGGGGGGGGAGGCAGGGGGGAGGAGGAGGGGCGTACTGTGTTTTACACGGGGAAACACATGCACGCTCGCAGGGATGTATTTATTACTTTGTGGGGGGACGCGGGGGGTGACAGCCAGGCGAGGTTATCTCTGAATGTCATCCGAGGGTCCAAAGTCTCTCCGGCCGTCGCTGGGAGGGCTGATAGTAGCGGAGGTGCGTCGGGTAAAGTCTGCCAGACACATCCTTGACGGGCGGGGTCGACGGGGGGGGAAAGGGCAAACACTGTCACCTTTCAGTCTCGCCGACTCACGTGAAAAACGGAGACCCGTGTGGGAAATAAACAATTGCTGGAAACCGCGTTAAAAAAAAAAAAAAAAAAAATCATGTGTTTCAGACCTCTGCTGACAGTGGAACGTCTGACAATAAGCACTTTGTAGTCTGACGACCCATGCCTCCCCCGCAGACAATTTAGCAGCTAATCCTGTGACACGACACGCAAATACATTCGTTTCAGCGAATCCGAATATCACGCTTTTTCTAGTGACTTCGCCGCGCTGCGAAAAAAAAAAGCGCTGCGTCACTTCCTGGTTCCTCCTCAGCTACTCTCTTCTTGCGGGGCCGCGGCTCCTCCGTGGACTTGACAAGACGTCGGCCGTAAAAACCGCCGCGTCACCTTAAGAATACCTTATCGTTATTTACGGCCTCGGCGAGGGCAGATTAAAAGCAGTTGGCCCCGGGGGGACATGACATGACAGCCCTGCTCTCCTCAGCCTACCGCCCGGGGGAGGGAGTAACCGTGGCGGTGTCAAGGTGGGGCCATGTTCGCTGGGCGAGATTACACGGCGAGGAAGATGATAAAAATAGATCACACAGGAGACAGAGCTGCCCGACGAAGAGTTGTTGTAGCCGTTTGGTTTTGTGCGTACGTGAAAGGCAATGCCCGGGTCCCTTCCTCCATCACAGTTGTGTAACCGTCATGTTATGGTTTTGACCCTCACATATATTTATATATGGAGAAACATCTCATGAAGCATCGCCCGTTCAACTCTTGAGTCCTTTTTGGTTTCGCCGCTGACACACATCGATCGATTTCACATTTCACAACTGTAACAATGTCGTTTTTTTTTCGCATGGCCGACAGGAACAGCGGTTTGACCTTTTTCCATCTTTTCAAAGCATTCCTGTTGTACACTTCACGCCAACTAACACCACCATGCTATTGGCCACACGCCATTTGATATTTGATGTAGGCCACATCAAGTGTGCTTCTTATCAGCCTTTGATGGAAGTTGGTCTTTCCTTTGAAAACACAGTGAACGCTGTGTTTACGTGTGGATGTGTGTGGACCCTGTGACCATTGTAATCTAATATGTTGTTTATTCTGTTGTCCTGCATGCTTGCCAGTGGATTATAAAGGTGGAATGGCTATATAATTTCACCCTGCTCCTCTGTAAATAGTCAAACGGTTCTTGCCAGTAACGCAATAGGTAACCACTGTAAGAGTAAGACGCCCCTCTCAGCTGCCAAAGCCCGCATACCCCAAATCCTCCCCTCCAAGTTCAAGCCCAAACTGCTGCCCCCCGGTGGCGACTCTCAGCACGGCAGGCCCGAGCCCGCCGCTCACCCCAAGGCCCACAGCTGCGAGGACATTTACACAGGGGCGTACGGCGCCGGCGGGCCTGAGGACGCCGAGGGACGGGACCGCGCCGATGGCCTCCGGGGGCTCTCCGCGGCGCTGCGGCGCAGCACGTCCGAGTTCTCCAGCCTGTACAAGAGCATGCACCACATCCGGCGGCCCGGCTCGGTGGGCTCCAGCCCCCAGGGCAGCGTCCGCAGCCTGGCCTCCCTGTTCGAGAGGTCGGAGGTCGACGGGGGCGAACGGCCGGGCGCCGGCAGCGTGCCGCGGGCCGCCGTGTCGTCGCGCGTCAGCGAGTTCGAGACCATCATCCAGCGGGCGACGCCGGTGCCGGCGCGCTCCTCCTCGCTGCCCACGCTGAGCTCCGCCCGGGGCCCGGGTCGCCGCGGCGACGACGACGGCGACGACCACGACGACGGCCTGTACATGGCGGTGGCGGTGTCGGCGGAGTCCCTGCTGGTGTCCGACCACGCCCAGGTGGACGCCTGCTCCGGGGACGAGATGGAAGAGGAGGAGGAGGAGGAAGCCCAGGCGGACGGAGAAGAAGCCTTCCTAGCCGGTGAAGACGCTCGGGAGGAGGAGGAGACGGTGGCGACCGCCAGGGAGAACGGCTTTCCCTCGCGCACCGCGGGGTCTCCCTGCGGCGCGGACCTGGAGGTGGAGGAGTGCTTCGCCCCGAAGCCCCCCGGCGAGAAGCGGCCGGCGCACAACTCGGTCGGGCCGTCGCACCCACACAGCCACCTGCACCTCCACAGCCACCAACACCACCACCACCTCCTGCACCACCTGAACCAGCACCACTACCTCAAGGCCAGCAAGTGCAAAGGCTCGTGTCCGGCCTCCTACACCCGCTTCACCACCATACTCAGGCACGAGAGGCAGCAGGCCACCGTGCGGCAGGACAAGCCCCCCGTCCAGGAGAAGAGGACCACCCTGCCGGGGTGCCTCATGGGCCCCACGCCGTTCAGGCTGCGGCGCTCCTCCCAGTCCCAGCAGGCCCGGAGGACTCTGGGGGCCACCAGGGTGATGCCGGGGCCCCAGGAGCCCCGGCCCCGGATCCCCGCCAGGCTCTCCTCCCTGGAGGTGCTGGAGAGGCTGGGCGAGTCCCCGTCCCCGCAGCACCAGCCGCTGTCCAATGGACAGGGCGTGGACGCCAACGGGAACCTCCTGCAGCCGCCGCCGTCGCCGTCGCCACCGCCGGCCGCGCACCGCAGAGGTGGCTATCTCCATCAACCCCCTCGCCGCCTGTCATCCGTCTCCCGCTCCACTCCTCTCCTCTCACCACGCCCGCCATCTCTACGGTCTCTCCTTCTGTCCTCACCTCGCGCCCCCCTCCCTCTCTTTTCTCTCGCCACAAAAAAGCGACGTCTCGCACCCCCAGCCATTCGTGGTGGCGTCACTGTGGTGGTGTGTTCCGTGTCTCTCCCTTCATCTCATGTGGTGAATGAATCTCGGCCTCCTGGTGCCCGGCGAGCCGCCCCCCCCGTTCCACCCATAAACCAACCCCCTCCCCCCCCCGAACCCCACCCGTTACTGTAGACGGGGTACACAGGTGGCTTGTTTGGGGGGGGGTGGGGGTAATGTCTGTGCATGTCTTTTTGGCGCCATCATGTTTGCGATGTATGCAAGGGTGTTAAGAGCTGCCTAAGCATTACTCAGCCGCATGCCGTAACCGTATCGCTCAGAGACGGACCACCAAACACCGTGAGACGATACTATGATCGGAATAACATTGACACGATCACTTACCCGAACCCTAAGTAAACCACCCTGACAAATGGCCGTCGCAGGCTGCAGTCCAAAGCTATGCGGGCAGCAGTGTTGCGCAATGTTTATGTAGGTCACTACCAAAAACACCGTTGCATACGCTTTGGCAAAGTGATGTGCTCCCATGAAAGTGTACCTTTTTTTTTTTTTTTTGGTTTGTTGTTTGTTGTGTTATTTATTTATTTGTTTATCGAGGTGAGAAGCTATTTGCGTTCACCACGTTCCTTTATGGGATGGCAACGACAGTGGTGAATGGTTTGTCTTCTGATTTGGCTTGTATTCTGTAGATAACAGCTGACCAGGTACTGTGTGTGGGCTGAACTTGGCTGACACAGAGAACGCTGGATGAAAGTTTGATCCAGTCTGCAAACACAATGAAACAAAACGAAACATCTAGAAACAGGGGAGAGAGAAGGACTGCAGAAACTAGTTCATGTAAAAGCTGAAAAGAATCACATGAAGAGAACTAAACTGATGGAAGCTGGTTGGTCCGGATATAATTCTTAGCAGTGAACCATGAAGTCACAGTTAAAGGCCCATAAAGGTTTCATACTTTGTTTTCTCTATTCATTCCTTTCTCCATGAACACAACATCGATTGATCCTGTGATTATTTTCATGTGCATGCTGGAATACATTTATCTCTGTTTTGTTTTTTCTTTATTGGTGTGCAGTGTTTTACTTTCATGTTTGTCCTGCATAAACGATTCATTGTAGAGCATGGTTGGGATTAGTGACTGTACGGGTCTTATCTTGACTTGGATATGGTGATGTTGTCTTTTCACAATGGAGAAATGCTTATGTGGAGTCATTTTTAAAGCGATGTGATGTGTGTTGACCCGCGGGCCTGCCGTGCGCGAGTCTTCCCCAGCCTCATGGCGTGTTTACTCGCTTCAGACTCGGACTCGTCTCCAGCCCACGGCGAGAGCCAGGATGAAGCTCTGAGGAGGCGCCATGGCGACAAAGAGGTAACTGCATCCTACATATGGGTTGAGTTAATCAGACGCTGGGTCGAGACGAGAGCGTCGACACCAGATCAGAGAGTCCACTGATGTGGGTTGAAGTGACGCCCCCCAGACACGTGTGTGTAGGTTCTGTGAGAAATGTCCTGCGGGACACAACAACAAAGTTAAACCCGTCCCGGAGCCATCCATCAGGCCGCGGTCAAGACTGTGCCCCCCCTCATTAAACTTTAGACTTAACGAGCTGCAGAGACTTAACGAGTCAGGAGCTGAACTGAAATATAACTCAGGCGGGTGGGGGGGTGGACGGGTGGGCGGGAACCAAGGGGGGGAAGGACAAACAACAACAACAACAACACATTTTCACCCTCCGGCAGAAAATCCTGGAGGAGCAGCGGCGCCTGAAGCGCGAACAGGAGGAGGCTGACACGGCCGCCAGGCGGCACACCGGCATCGTGCCCACGCGCCACCAGTTCATCACCAACGAGCGCTTCGGGGACCTGCTCAACGTCACCGACAACGCCGAGAAGAGGAAGTCTGGCGTGGAGGTACGGTAGCGCGGGGCCGGAGCAACGGCGCATTCCTGCCTTCCCCGTAAAACCGGGGGGAGAATGGATGACAGATGTTGGCTCGGCCTCTCTGTCTGTCTGTGTGTGTGTGTTTGTGTGTGTCTGTGTGTGTGTGTGTGAGGACTTGGACGTTGGTTTTGTCAGCGGGTCGTCTGAACACAGATGGCTCTCTCTCTCTCCTCTCGTGTTAGGCAAGAACAACAAGCGTTGCCAGGTTACAAGTCGTTTTCCATCCAGGCGCGCATGCGTCTGGATGGTCGACTTCCGGCGCTTATTCGGGTCGTTCACGCCACGACAGCGGGGATAGGTGGGGCGGCTGGGGAGGCTATGGGCAGCGCGGCCGCGCCGTCTTTACCGCGGGCAAGGTTTTTGCACAGAGAGGCCAGCCTGTTCGCGGTGCAGCGGGATCCGGTGCAACAGGCAAACACATGTCACATGCGCTCCCATTCCTGCCGTGGCTGGAATAGCCCAGGTATGAGCGGAGGGGCTCGTAAAAGTGACAGGGAGATGACCTCATCGTAAATAACACTATACATACATGGTTATTGCGTTTTTCATTTTTGCCATGCCTCCATTAAAAAACGTAAAAAGGTTCATTCACGAGATGAGGATCGTCAAAGTTATGTTGGGGTTTGTTTGTTTTTTTTTGTTACAAGGGGAGAGAATTCTCACGCACAAAAATGTCAACGTGAGTTTTGTGTGCGTTTTGCTCCACCCCACACAGAGAGGGCTTGGGTTTATATCAAATGTATTAAAAGTTATGTGCATGTTTTCATACAGGCTTGCTGGCTGAAAAGTGTTCTGACGACGTTCTGTGCTGCCTGTGTGTTTACAGAGAACCCCAGCCTTGGCCCGCTTCGACTTCAGAGCCGAGACTCTAAAGTAGGTGGGAGAGATCGGGACATGCCGCGGATGTTTGCCACGGCGTGCGCGTAAAATATTTAAAGCCACAGAGAGATACCAGCTTTCCCATGCTCAGCAGGGGGGGGGGGGGGGGGGGGGGGGGGGGGGCAGTAACTTTCATCTGACACATGACAGCGATAGGATGCTATGCTAGCCGGGAGGGGCCCCTTGATCGATAGCTCTTTATTTATAAGTCGGGGGGTATTTGTTTTTCACCTTCTGAGAAACCAGTACCTGATGGATGGGTGGGTCTGGCCCCGCCGCCTCTGGTCACGTGGCCTTAAAAGCGACAGTTGAAAACACCCTGTCTTTGAGAGAAACATTTCAATTTCTTCCCCCGGTTATTGTCATACACGGGCTATATCTAATCACACCTCACGGTAAACAGCCTTCCGTTATAATGCATCATTGTAACGTCCCAAAGACCATTATTTTACTGTCATTATTGACCGCTACTCGGACCCCTGTAGCTGATCACCTCCAGCCGTGCATGAGGCGGGCTTGTTGTCGGTATCCTGCTAGGGAGCGTGATGGGGGTTTGTTGTCTGTACCCTGCTAGGGAGCATGATGGGGGTTTGTTGTCTGTACCCTGCTAGGGAGCATGATGGGGGTTTGTTGTCTGTACCCTGCTAGGCAGCATGATGGGGGTTTGTTGTCTGTACCCTGCTAGGCAGCGTGATGCAGGTTTGTTGTCTGTAACCCTGCTAGGGAGCATGATGGGGGTTTGTTGTCTTTAACCCTGCTAGGGAGCATGATGGGGGTTTGTTGTCTGTACCCTGCTAGGGAGCATGATGGGGGTTTGTTGTCTTTAACCCTGCTAGGCAGCATGATGCAGGTTTGTTGTCTTTAACCCTGCTAGGGAGCGTGATGGGGGTTTGTTGTCTGTACCCTGCTAGGCAGCGTGATGCAGGTTTGTTGTCTGTACCCTGCTAGGGAGCATGATGGGGGTTTGTTGTCTGTACCCTGCTAGGCAGCATGATGCAGGTTTGTTGTCTGTACCCTGCTAGGCAGCGTGATGCAGGTTTGTTGTCTGTAACCCTGCCAGGGAGCTGCCGTTCCAGAAAGGAGACATTGTGTACATCATCCGCCAGGTGGACCAGAACTGGTATGAAGGGGAGCACCACGGCAGGGTGGGGATCTTCCCCCGCAGTTACGTGGAGGTAAGACATGCCGAGGCGCGTCACGCCGTCGGAGGAATAGTGCGTGCAATTCAGTGGAAGTCTTGATGACGCCAAAAAGCCCTGTCGTGTTTGATAGGCTGATCTGTTTCTGTTGTGTTACACCACAGACCGCCTGAGCCTCACAAAATACATCAGTTCATGAGAATTTTGATTAAAGAAGTATGATGCAGTTTTGAAGTAACTTAAAAAGTATCTCAGAATAAAGGGAAACATGTGGTCTCTCCCTCCCCCCTCCCTCCCTCCCTCCCTCCCTCCCTCCCTCCCTCCCCCTCTATGGGCTCCTGAAGCTCCTCCCCCCCACGGAGAAGGCCCAGCCCAAGAAGAGCGCCCCGGTGCAGGTCCTGGAGTACGGCGAGGCCTTGGCCCGCTTCAACTTCAACGGAGACACGGTGGTGGAGATGTCTTTCAGAAAGGTACGGGACTCGCTCACCACTCAGCATCCACATTGTCTCACCACTGTCTCAGTAGGTAGAGCAGGGTGGCCAGAGCGGGTCGTCCACTAACCGTATGGTCGGCAATTCGATCCCCTCGATCCCACCCCTCCTCCAACTGTCCACATGTCGAACCCCACAAATGTACTCATTGAAAGTCGCTTTTGACAAAAGCGTCTGCTAAATGCCCCTTTACCCCTACCCTTTACAATTACATTTACATCTACATTTACATTTAGGGCGTTTAGCGGACACTTTTATCCAAAGCGACTTACAATAAGTACATTTGTCAGAAGAAGGTGAAACATGTCCTTGCTGTTAATACATTAAGAAAGTCACTAGAACAAGTTTCAAGCATTTGCAATTGCTAGGTTCACCATATTTGCTAGAATTACCATTATTATGTTACTCTGGTTTTTTGTTCAAATCTATTTAATTACGATTTTCTTACTTTTCTTTCAAATCATTTAAGATTAAAGATGAGAGTCTAAACAATAAAACCCACCCATGGCTCCATCAGTCGGGGGGGTCAATCGGTGTCAGACGCGGGGCAGACGTGACAGGAGTCCCGGTGCAAACCCAGAGTTCAGACGCAGCTCCGCTGTGTGTGTGTGGCCCCGCGGTCCCCGCCTCACCGCCATGCCGCTCCGCTCTAACGGGGTCCCCCCCGTTCTGTCTCCGCAGGGAGAGAGGATCACGCTGATCCGCCGCGTGGACGAGAACTGGTACGAGGGAAAGGTGGCGGGCACCAACCGGCAGGGCATCTTCCCCGTCACCTACATCGAGGTGCACAAGCGGCCGCGCGTCAAGAACGGCGTGGAGTACCCCGACCCGCCCGTCAGCCAGTCGCCGCAGCGCAGCAACAACGCCTCGCCGCTGGTAGGGAGGGAACGCACACACGCGCGCACACAAACACACAGATACGCGCACACATACACATACACGCACATATGCACACACACGCACGTGCACACATACAGTACACATACACATACGCACACACACATACACACACGTACACATACGCGCACACACATACACATACGCACACATACGCACGCACACACATGCACACGTGCACACAAACACACACACACACACACACACATGCACACACACAAACTGTCACAATAAAGGAGCCTCACACATGGACCCATTCTGATGCCAGCAGCACCCCACAACCAGCACTACACACCCACACACACACACATACACACACCCACACCCACACATACACCCACACATACACCCACACACACCCACACACACCCACACACACATATACACACATACACACACACACACCCATACACACACACACCCACACACAAACACACACACACACCCACACACCCACACACACACACCCACATACACACGCATACACACACACCCACACACACACACACATACACACATGCACACACACACACCCATACACACACACACACCCACACACAAACACACACACACCCACACACACACACACACACACACACACACACACACACACACACACACACACACACACACACACACACGCATACACACACACCCACACCCACACACCCACACACACACACACACACACACACATACACACGCCCTCTCAATCTGTCACAATACATACTGGCTCCACCTTGTTATTCTTCCCTTTGTCAATATTCCTTTCACATTTTGTCTCGAATTTCCGTCTGTGTGCGACTCCATGTTTAATTTAACTTTAAGTTTATTGATCACAATTAGGGTGGGCAATTTGGAGTAACCAGCCAGAGTTAGCTAGGTTTGATCTATCGGGATGTAAAGAGAATTTGTAACAAATGTAACAAATGCTTCTCCAATCGATTGCCGACCCTGGCTTCATGTTGTTTTTCTTGCACTTGTACTTTTTCTTCTTTGGACCATCATCTCATTCCCCTCTATTATTTTCTCTTCCTCCATCTCCTCCTCCTCCTCTTCCTCGTGATACGCTCCTCTAAAGCTGATTCGTAACCGGCTCACCACCTCCCCCCTGCCCCTCCCGCGCTCCCCGCGGCGCTCGGTGTCTCCCGAGGTGCACGCCATCTCCTCCGAGTGGATCTCCCTCACCGTGGGCGGCGGCGGCGGCGGCGGGGGGAGGGGCAGCCCGCCCGCAGCCCCCACCCCTCCCCTGCCCCCGCTGCCCTCCGTCTCCTACCGCTGGGGCGAGTACCTGCCCCCCTCGCTGTCCGCCAGCCCCGTGCCCATGGCGCCCCACGGCGTCCACGCCGGCATCGCCGCCGGCCTCGCCGCCGCCGCCATCAGCGGCGGGGGGGGCAGCCCGTACTGCGGCTCCCCCGCGGCCTCCCCCTCGGCCTCCCCGCTGCCGCCGCCCTACCCGCCGCGGCCCAGCTCGGCCACGCCCTTCCTCACCTTCACCCCGCCCCAGGGGGAGGACTTCCTGCTGTTCCCTCCCACCTCCCCCCGCCTCTCCCGCAGCATGAGCCCCTACGGCGGGGGGGCGGGGCCCGGCGCGGAGGGGGGCTGGCCGAGGGGGGGGAGGGAGGCGACGGAGAGGGACAGAAGAGAGGGACACGGGGCCCCAGCCGGCTGGGTGGATCCCGGTGCAGAGGTATCTGACCGCATGGTGTGCGGTGATGCATCAGGGGGGGGCCGACGGCGGGAGTTTGCTGTTATGGTGTCACGTTTTTTGGGGGGGGGGTTTCCCCGCACAACATCTAACAACAGGATGAGCCGAGCAGAGTTCCGGAGTTCCCAGAGGTCTCAGCGGTCTCCACTGGGGGGGCCGGCATCCCCTCTGACGGAGGGTCTTGTTTTAAGTGCATGATGTTGTGTGTGCACCACTAACGCGTCGAAAGACACCCAGCGGTTTGCCGTGAGCAACGGGCAGTTTGAAAGACGTTTGCCACTGTTTTGGTTGTTGTTTTTTTTTGCGCTTGGGTGATTCAGTTTTCTTGAAAAGTCCTTGCACGTTTTTTTTTTTTTTTTTTTTTTTTTTTAACGTTTCCAGGAAATCACAACTCTAGGTGTGAAACGATGAAGCGGTTTGACTCGCATGACACGTGTTGAAAGGTCAAGGGGGCAAAGACGGGTAATCCTTGCACCCCCCCCCCCCCCCCCCCCCCGGGGTGCATTTTGTGATGTTCTGGTCGGGTTCTGTACATTTGTAACGCGGGGGGTTCTGTTGGTGACGTGTGCGTGTGTCTCTCTCTGTCCCCTCCAGCCGCTGAAGAGTGACATTGACTACCAAGGGAGGACCTCCAGAAGCCCGGTCATGTTGTTTGACATCCAGGATAACAACAACGCCAACTCGTTTGCGGTAAGATGCTAACCACTGATTGGGGGCCGCCGGGCAGCCATTCAATGTTATTGTTTTATGTTCTTTGAGCGGCACTGCATTGCCCTGACATGAAGACGAGGAGAAGATACGCCCCTTAGAATGATCAAATATAAAGATGTCAGGGAGGGAAAGGAAAACTAGGTTTGGTCCGATGCCAATCTTCACATTTTCAGTGAGACTGTTAGAGAATGGCATTCTGAATTCATAATCGTACTGTGATACTGTGATATCGTGTGAAATACCCCGTGATGAATGACGGCCCAGCTCCACCCCTGATTAAATGGAGCCCTGTGATTAGGAGCAGGTGATAAGGAGATTTACAAACTCGGTTGTAAATCGGTTGCCGTGGAGATAAACACCTGGGCAGTGGACACATCATGACGTACTTAACTCTGTAACCTCATCAACCCACTATCCGCGTAACACGTAACTTCATCCAACTCCTCCCTGTCTGTCTCATCTGTCATCTGAAGTGATGAGACAGGTGCTCTCTTGCACTCCATCTCCGTCTTCAAAGCTGCAAAGTGCATGCCGGGGGGGGGGGGGGGGGGGGGGGGGTTTCCTCATCTGTGGACTAATATCTCATGTTTTCTGTACATTCTATGTGCACTCACTGTGGCGTTCTGCTGCCGCCTCGCGGCTCTCCACCTCTCCCGGGCTCCTCCACCCGACCACCACCCGCTCTGCTCCGCCCGGCTTCTAACGGACCCACCTTCCCTTTTCTCTGCCTCTCCACCTAACTCCTGGATCGACTTCCTGTACTGCTCGCCTCGTCTAACTCTACACCCCCGTCCGCCCCCCGCCCCTGCCCCCTCCCACTCGCCCCAACCTCCCTGCGCCCCCACGCGCACACACGCCTCCCTCACCCCCAATCTCCCCGACCTCACCTCTGTCCCACGTGGCCCCCACGTGCCGTCTTACGTTTCTATACCCCCGCACCCCCCCCCCCACCACCACCACCCACCTACCACCACCCGCCACTAGGAGGCGGTGTGTAACGAGATCATGAATATAGCCGAGACCTCGGTCAGGTACTGCAGCAACCTGTCCCACCCCCATGACTCTGTCCGCAGGCTGCCCCCCCACCCCAGTAAACAGTCTCTCATCATTTCGCAGCAACCCCACTCCCACAGCAGCAGCCCGGAGCCCAGCCGCCTCAGCTGTGGAATGTGAGTATAGAGCTGGCCCTACTAGACCTGCACACGTGGACGCACGCACACACGCACGCACACACGCACGTACACACACACAAACACACACACGCACACATGTGCAAGCACACACACAAGCACACGCGCACACATGTGCAAGCACACACACACACACAAGTACACATGCACACACACACACGTGCACACGCGCACACGGTACATATCAGTGGTAATGACAGGGCACGCCCTGTACACATGCAGAGATGGACCAGAACTCAAAGAGAAAGAAATCCAATTCGCATCGAAGCCGTCGACTCGGCTCACCACCTCATTGCGTTTCGCCGAATGGTTTTCAAGAGGAAGTGGTTATGAGGATGATGTCATTAACGACATCATTTGTACCGTCTCTCTCCCTGGAAGACATGTGTGTGTGTGTGACACACGGTACCTCCGCTCCTATCCCAGTACATCATTACGAAACGCGGATCAGAATCAGAATCAGCCGGGCCGATTGTGAAACCAGGCAGCGCGGCGCGGCGGAGTGCGGCCCTCCCTCCACTGTGTCTCTGCGCTTGTTCCCCCACGCAAAAAAGCACACTGCTTCCCGTCACGGAGGAAATGGCTCACATGTTGTCACCCTCCACCCCCCCACCCCCCCCCATCCCATACACAGTTTCCAGGCGCTGTACAGCTATGTGCCGCAGAACGAGGATGAGCTGGAGCTGAAGGAGGGGGACCTCGTCAGCGTCATGGAGAAGTGTGACGACGGCTGGTTTGTGGGTACGTGGGAACCCCTGGGCCCAGCCCTCCCAGAGGCCGTGTCATGGCCGCCTCTCCTCCGCCATGTTGTCTCAGCAGTGGTTGCTTCAGTGTGTGCGGCTTGTTGACGCGACACAAAAGTGCCTCAAATACCGTCGCCTTGTTTTGAGAAGGCTTCAGCTATCGGTCGGTGTTTTGACTGTCTTCCTTGTCCTCTCTCTCTCTCCGCAGGTACGTCCAAGAGGACTAAACAGTTTGGGACCTTCCCAGGGAACTACGTGAAGGAGGTCAAATTGTAAAAAAAAAATTAAAAAAATGCAGCGTGTCATCGTGTAATCTGGCCACAACACTGACGGCCGCCTTGTCAGACGTAGGAAGCTCTAGCACTATCTCGCACGCCTGTGGGTTTAGAATAGTCACTCGGCCAGGGGTGAAGACGTGGGCCTTGGAAAGTGTTCAGTTCGGTCTGAGGAATGTTCTACAGAATGTAACGCACGAGGAGGAGATTGTGGGGGGTGAGGGGGATAGGGGTGGGGGTGGGGGTGGGGGTAGGGGTGGGTGAGGGTGGGGGGGGGGGGTGAGAGACAGAAGCTGTGGCGGTTGGCTCGCCGCCCGAGTGTGTACGTGTGTGTGTGTGTGTGTGTGTGTGTGTGTACGTACGTGTGTGTGTGTGTGTGTGGCGCGGCGGTGCGCGTGTGCGTACACCTTCAGGGTAGACGCGCAGTCGCGAGTCGTCCGACAGAGTCGTCCGTCGGTTTCGCAGCACAAAGGGGCGGGCCGTGTTTTTTTCAAGAGTAATATATGTGACGTGGGGCGTCGCACCTCGTGGCGAAGGAGCCGAAGGAGTGAGAGAGCGGTGGAGGAGGGCGGCGTCGGAGCGCGTGGCTCCTCCCCTCAGGGGAGAGTAAAAAAAAAAAAAAAAGTGTTGTGTGTGATGTAGGAACGGAGCCACCTGTCATAAGCTACCTTTCAGGGACAGAGGTGTCGGTGGGGCGATTAGCGACGTGTGGGGCACAGTATATATTCTGGATATTTAAATGACAGTTGATCCCGTAGGAATGCCTTTCAGTGAAAACCCCGAGGGCTGGCGGTGTTGTGGACAGACACACTATACATACTCTGTACATCTATTATGTCTTGGCACATACTTGGACAGTGTCCAACATACCAGATGTTTTTTTTTTTTTTTTTCAACTTTGAAAACGAACGTAATGACTTCCACAATGTTTTCAAACTGATGTTTTCATGAGGAAAAAATGCAGGATAGAGTGAAAGGGATGAACCTCAAATAATCTTTTTTTTTTTTTTTAGCTTTTTTTTTTTTACTATCAACAGAATTGGTTCTGGCTTATTTTGAAAACTATGAGACAATAGTCCAAATGCTTCCATTATACCATTTCAGTATTGCTATGGTTCTGGTTTTGTTTTGGGTTCAGTGTCTTTGCGGCGATGTGCAACACACGACATGGCGAAACACTCCAAATTAGCTTCGCACTGAAGACTGTGAGGCACAAGGCCTGGGTCTACCACAGTAAAACACCTCTCTCAGCCTGTTTACGGCTTCTTGTCCCTCCCTCTCCTTCCTTAAAACAAGAGGTTAAGTGGGGTTATCCTGCAAGGTAGCTAGTGGCAGAGCGGCCAGCCTGGCTGTCGAGCGACCACAGGACAGGCGTGGTGGTATCTGACTTCCTGTTTGGTCATCCGGAGCAAACCCACCCCTCCCTGTCTCCTCCCGAAACACCACGAAACCAATAGCAGTAATAATCTGCCGTGTGGCGGTCGCGACACTGACACAGTTAACCCCGAGCGGCGCCTCGCAGAGCGCCGACGGACCACCGGAGCTACAACGTCATGCCCATTATTTTAAGTCTTCGCCCGGAATGTTCTCACCGTCGACCGGTTCCTGTTAGAACCTTCGGGGCATGGAAACCCTGCAAGGAAACGGCCTTCCAGCTATTTTAGTATGTGTCTGCGCGCTGACTGAGCTCTTCAGGAAAAGTTCCGCGGGGGGTCAGTTCCACGTGAGCGACAGCAGAACGAGACACACAGGAAAAGGTTGAGGTGACACAATTCGGTGGTTCAATGTCCTCACGGGTCAAACGCAGTCTGACGGGCCCGCTGGTGTACACGCGCTCCAGACACGCGTGCTAACGGCGCTATGTTCTAGAAAGCACTGAGATGTTGTGTCCACGTGGACACACCGTGTGCCACTCCTACCGTCGCCGTCTTCGCGTGACGTAGGCCTACGCAGAGTAACCTGCGTCTGTGAGTAGACATACTGAGTTATGTCGTGGCTACCTGTAAAAGTAACTTACTTGTAAAAGTAACTCAGTAGTAAGTTACTTGTCGCTGAGTTACTTAGTAACTCACTGCTAACTTATGCATACTATTTCATAGCTGTGCATGTTAAAACACAATCGTAGGACTTATTGGTCTCCACTGCCGTGTGTATCCTTTTCCAAGAAAACCAGCTGCCCTGTTGGACTGAATTGAAAAGGACAGTTGTAATAGTAATTGTAATATTATCAACTCTACAACCCCCCCCCCAGAATAACTCAATAGAAGACAATTATGTCTTATCCCATATCAAACCAGATACCAATCAGACTTTTTTTTTCCTTTGTGAATATTGGGCGTACAACAGCATTATCAGGTCCCATAACAAGGAACCACACACCCAAGCAGATTTCTCTGATAACATTAAAACCGACTACTGTGCATATTGTCTCACTATTTTCAATCCTTGTAATGAACCTTACCAATATCATGCACTGTGATGTGACAGCCATGTCTCCTGGCTGGGGTTAACTTGTTCAGCGTACACACACGTCTTTCCAGTACCACGACTGTAGAAAGGGGTTTTTTTTTGGGACGGGTTTAGCATACTATGGACTTGGACTGAAACTCTGACAGTGTCTCTATTGTCCTGTGTTTTGTACCTCCTTTGTATGTCGAGCTCCGACTAGATGCAATTTATCACGGTAAAAGAAACAAGTCTGTTTGTGAAAGACTAGAGCTAACATGGACACGTTATTCAAGCCTTTGTATAAAAAAAAAAAGTACACACAAACAGCCGGACTACAGCATGTCTCCACTCAGTATAATTATGATTTAATACAGAAATTTAGAATTGCATTTAAGTTTTAAAAAAAAGTAAGGAAAATGTTAACACACAGTAGATCTAGGAAGCGTGTGATTCACGTGCTTTCATTTATTCAATCTGAATGTGTATGCTACAGTTGTGCAGTGATGATGAACATAGGCCTTGTAGGAATATGCTTTGACGCTGTGTGTGGCCACGTTTTTTAACCACGCAAATTAAACACAACGAGTTCATTAACGCTGACGCTGCGGTCCGCCGCCCTCTCATCCCGAAGCATATCACCGTTTTTTTTATATATATATATACATTACACGAGATCGACGCTGATTTGAATTGCCTTCATCACTCACTCATCCAGAGAAACGTCTTCCTCCTTAGTTGAACACGTGAATTTGCGTAGGCTATACCCCCCGGGCGGTAGGCGGGGTGTTGCACCTACCGAGGTTATTTCGGTTGTTTTATAGTTTGTTCTCATGGCAGATGAAGACGTGTTTCATTCCTGCATGATTGCAGGTCTGATGATGTAATGGCGTTTTTTTTTTTTTTTTACAATGTGCTAATAGTGTGGGACTCCCGTGTGTTTAGGCCTTCTCCCATCCTGCCAATGCCTGTTCCCTGATGCTACTTTTTTTTTTTTTTTTGCTGTTTCTGAACCGAGCGCTTTGTAAAAGAACGCAGGCTGTCTCTTTCTGGCGGCACACAATGGGCTTTGACTTAAAACTGCTTGATTTGTCGTTAGCCTATCGAGTCTCTCTCTCCATACCATTTGACCTAAAAGGGTGTCATACTGTAGGATGTATGAATGTATGGATATATGAATGTCTGACACAGAGACACACACACACGCACGCACGCACACAGACACACACACACACACACACACACACACACACACCATACACATACACACACACACACACACACACACACACACACACACACAATATGTAAAAAATATATATATCAGATCTTTCACTTTGAATGAACATTCAAAATATTGAGTGGCATGGCAAACTAAAGATTGTAAATATGTAAAAAAAAAAAATATGTGATGTGATGGGATGGGGAATTCAGTTTGAGTTCGCTGTTGGTTGTGAGTTTTTTTTTACCTGAAGGATGACGGTAAAAGCACATAGTGAAGCATTGTTGAGCACAGAAGTACGATGCACATGAACACTGCGTTGCCATTTGTGAAGACTGCATTGCCTTATGTTAACAAAGTTGTGCCTCAGTTTCATTCAGTTCAACGTTTTTTCGACTATGATTGAAATGTGTCCACGGCTTACGATAATGCTAACATTGTTTTGATTCATTATCCTTGTTTATGTTATGGGGGAGACATTACTAAAAAATAAATAAAAACCATGTCATCATACTGTGCGAGCACCTAAAGTATGACCCAATGCTTCGAGTTAATGATACAGAGAATAGATAATGAGACATAAGAATGGATTTCCTTGTTTGCCTAAACACACAGCTGGTTGGGTTTGTTTGCTTCAATTTGCAGTGTTGTTTCATTGAGTACATTAAATAAATATATTACCATACATTGCTGTGGTTTCAATGTTACGCAATATTTAATAAACCATAAAAAAAATTATCTGGGATATCGCCTGTGTTGTTCTCCAGTAAAGAGTCTGGATTGATGTGTTTGTCTGATAACGGTTATATATTATTATCAAATCTATATAGATAGTGTTCACAATAGGGTCAGTAGACTACCTCGTTCAATAGAATCAATGATGACTAATTGTTGTATGGCCATTTGGGATTACATTTTCCTTTAAGACAAGCAGTAAAGTTGAACTATATGACTTATTTGATTCTATTACCATATAATCTAGCAATTACAAATGAATAACTTCTGGATTGCCGGTAATGTGATTACAAGCGGTTACAAAGCGGTCCTGCACACAAATATAAGCGTTTAAATATCGGGTTTAAACAGAGTGTAAATTAATTACCGAAGCTCAAAACGAAAATTCCCAGTCTTATTCATAGATTCATTGTATTCAAATTTGATGACACCCTTCCTCTAGGTCGGATGAACTGTATTTCGGTTCAGACGTGAGGGTCTATTACGGTAAAACGACGGGCACTACCGCTTTCTGGGCATTCCCGCTGCGCTGTCCCGGCAGGAACGCGAGGCACATTCCACGTCCTGGGGATCTGCTCCTACCATACATGGTCAGGCTCCCTTAAACAACGTGGTGACGTCAGGGCCGAGCGAGTTCACACTCCTTAAAACAAACAGCGGCGCACACTCTTATCAGCGTGGAAACTTAAAAAAAAACTATTTGTCAAACTTCACCAGGGCTGGCCCCTCCCCTCAAGCGGCAGCAAGGCAAGCAAGCCCCGACTGAAAACTTTCGCCTACTGTTCAGTGCTGCACATGTCATCCTTTCTGTGAGGAAGTAAGCGGGGGACCTTCACACCACATTTCACCCACCTCCGAAATCCCATCTCAGACATGCCGATCCGAGTGGTAATGAAAGGCCCCGGACCCTGGGGGTTCCGCCTCGTCGGGGGAAAGGACTTCGAGCAGCCGCTAACGATTTCGAGGGTGAGTTTGTTGTGCAAGAGCGTGTTGTCTTTGTACCGAACGGGGGCACAACAGCGTGTCGCCCGCTGCGATAACGTGGGTACCCCCATTGTCTTTGTTTAACAAAAAAAAAGAGAATGCGATGCTAAAAACAAAAGATTCCCCGAAACTCTGCTGTAACGAGGAAATAGTGTTTCAAAATGAAGGTGTGATGGCATTTTAGGGTTGAGTCATCAGTTGAAGTTATACTTAAACTACCCAGAACCACTTCAACATATCATCCCAAGGTATTCGGGATGAAATGGCTGCCAGGAGTTGCATTAACACTAGCTGTGAACAGTTTTTGACACACGACCCTATTGAGACGCTGCAGTTTGTTTGGTCCGGCAGAAATACTTGTTTTCCCTGTCTCTCTGCGCTTGCTACCTTCTCCTTTTTTTTTTCCTGGAAGGCCTATATAATACCGCAGTGGTCATTCCTCTCTGCTCCACCCATGGCCACAACACGTTTGGCATTCCCCAACCACCAGAGACCCCGGTTTGCCTTCTAGATACGATCAAACAAGCTGGAAGTTTTCAGAGGCGTGTCCCGACCCATGCCCCCTTGACTTGCACTGCACCCTTCAGATCTCACCTTTCTTCCTCCCTCCTCGCTGGTGTAGTAAAACGCCCCCCCCCCCCCCCCCCCCCCCTCTCTCTGTGTTTAGTGTAAATAAACCTGGTTGATTAAGTGTCTCTGTGCCAAAGGACTTTGAAACTGAAGGGCTCCCTTGTTCGAGAGACAAACGACCGGAGGCCTCCTCCGCTCACCGTCCTGTAAAAATAAAAGACCGATGCTATTTCTGTCCGGCTGTCTGCCCTCTAGGTGACACCTGGTAGCAAGGCTGCGCTGGCCGATCTGTGCATTGGCGACATGATCCTGGCCATCGACGGCGAGCCCACAGAGCACATGACGCACTTGCAAGCCCAGAATAAGATCAAGGGCTGTGTGGATGAGATGGCGCTGTCTCTGGACCGGTATGTATGGAGGAGGAGGATGCTGGGCCGGGCGCAGTGTGATTTGCACAGCCTTGGGCCAGAGACACAATGCAAGAGTAACGAGAGCTGACTCAGCCATGATACAGCTGTTGTAACAGGAGGGCACATTCCGACCCTGGCCAGCTTTACACATGTCTGAGCGTTTCTTTATGTATTTAGTGTTGTATTCCCATGGCTAAATGGCTCCTAAAATGGCTCCTTAATCTAGCTTAGGGGCTTCTCGGTGGGCAGTTCATAGTACACAGTGTTTGAGCTTTTCAGAAGAGCAGTGTTGTTTGTGTTATCCAGGTTAAAGTGGTTACAGGTGCTCCCAGAAGCCCATTCTCCTGTGCGTGTGAACATGTCACATGCACACGCATGTGAAAGGAAGCTAATGCGGCATGGAAAAACCTGGGAATCTAAAAAAAAGTAGCTTTCAAGAACATATTAGCTGATCTAATATACCGCCTGTGTTCGCGGTTATGCTGAGCACATTCCAAGGCAGTGCTCTAAGCCTTTCTCTGGTTCTCTTCTGGTTGAATCCCTCTCTGTCTTGACTGTGTTTCAGGTCGGAAACCAAACTATGGTCTCCGCTTTCCTCTGAGGAAGGGAAAGCAAATCCGTACAAGATGAATCTTGCCTCGGAACCACAGGTTTGTGCATGCGTGTGACTGTTTGTCTGTTTGTCACTGTCTGTGTATGTGTGTGTGTGTGTGTGTGTGTGTGTGTGTGTGTGTGTGTGTGTGTGTGTGTGTCTGTGTCTGTGTCTGTGTCTGTGTCTGTATGAGTGTGTGTTTGTGTGTGGAGAGTCCTTTTGTCTGTCATCATGTTTGTGGGTCTGTGTGCGGGTGTGTGTGTGTGTGTTTGTGGGTGGGTGTGTGTGTGTGTGTGTATTCATGACTGTATGTGTGTGGTTGTGGTGTTTGTTGGCGCCAACTCATTATGCGAACTGTTCGGGCTCCAACCGTTGGAAGTTACAGATTCTCAGTTTTGTCATTTCTAATTAATTCTATTGGGGAAAATAACAACAAGCAGCCAGTCAATGTACAACTCAACACGTTCCCTTACTTTGTAACAACAAAGGTGTCTGTGTGTGTGTGTGTCTGTGTGTCTGTGTGTGAGAGAGTGAGGGGGTGGAGTGTGTGTGTGTGTGGGGGGGGCGAGGCCTCAAATCCCGGTGCCAAGTGCCAACGATGAAGTCATTGTTTACCTCGCCAACAGGAGGTATCCTAGGAGACGCTAGTTTTATCATCCAAGCGCTGACGCCACATTCAGTTCCTGCCCCGCTAAGTGGAAAGAATGAGGACATGAAGTGTGTATTCATGTAGGAAACCGTGCTGCCTGCGTGTGTGTGTGTTGGTGTGTGTGTGTGTGTGTGTGTGCGCGCGCGCGTGTGTGTGTTGGTGTGTGTGCGCGCGCGCATGTCCTGGTGACCACTGGCCCTGCCGCGTTTCACAGACACAGCGCTGCGTTTCGCTCACTTCTTTCAAATGTGCTTTGTGCACTTTTCACTTCCCTGCGTGTCGGCCGTGTGTAGACCCCCCTTTTTTTTTCTTTTTTCCTTTTTTTTTTGTCAGCCAACATCATGATGAGGTCAGAGTGTTTCGCTGGAGGCCAAACAAAGCAACAACTGCAGGCAACCGTGATTAGTAGGCTTATCCCAACCATCCAAACAATGTCAGCCCGCTCTGTTGTCGAGCGCCAGGAGTTACACGTTGTCCCGCCGTAGGTGTGACTACGTGACAAAGGTTCAGTCCCACGCCCCTCATCGGGAGTAAGGGAACCGTCAGGAGCAACAGGCGATTGATCTTCGTGACTCCCTCAGGCGAATTGGCGAAGAGAGTCATCGCATGAGCAGAGACAATAGATACTCTGATAGATAATATAAACGGTTACATCGTTAAGTTAATGTTTAACAAAACACTTTAAAAACATGTGAGATGTGGGTCGCTTGACCCGGGCTGCGCAGCCCGTAAAACACATTCAGACGAGCGCCGTTAAAGACAGACTTAAGAGGCCGCGTTTGCTGCGTAACTCCTCAGCCTATAGGCCCGCACATGATGTTGTGTACTGACAGAAAAAGGGGGTCTAAAGACGGCTCCGCGCTGCTTCTGAACGTTGCCGTGGCGATCGGCCACATTTTGGAATAATGCACTTTGGATCGGTCTGCCTGGATCGACGCGGCCCGTAGCACTGAGAGTGTCGCACGGTCTTGATGCCTGCAGCACGGGGATGTACATGTACATGTAATGCTCAAAGGCTTTTCCTTGGGTTTTTTTCCCCACCGTTAAGCATGAGCTGTCCCAGTGGTATTTTGAACGTTGTGCACGTTTTGGACAACTGCAGTGGGTAATTTTCATCTCAGGAATAGAACCCGGAGCCGGACATTACAACGGTCGGCCCGGAGCCGGGCAGGGCCGGCGAAGCCTTGACACGGCGGTTTCAAAGAGGGCTATTTTAGACGTGAATTTAAACACGGTTAAATTCATTTAACATTTAAATGACATGTTCTTTTATTTTTAGTCTAGTGTCCAGCGGTCTGGCTTATCACTCGTCATCTTTTTTAGAAACACAATGGTGGCGTGAACTTTGGGGTGACGTTAAAATCGCTGACGAGGCCAATAGATTTTTTTCGTATTGACTCTTCCTAGCCGCAAGCATAGCTCAACAGTTAGTATAGCTAATGGCGAACAGCTGCACATTTCTCGCTGTTTATTCCACAAACCTCAGCCCCTTTGTTCAGTCCAATAAAAAAAAAAAATAATAAAAAGACTTCAATTTGACTCTTCTCATAATCTCCTCTCATCTCGTCTCCCGCTCCGTGCGCTCGTCTCGCACGCGCGCTGCAACAGGAAGTCAAGGCCATCGGCTCCGCCCACAACCGCAGCGCCCTGCCGTTCCCATCGTTTGGGTCCAAGGTGGTGACCAGCCAGTACAACAACCCGGCCGGCCTCTACTCCACCCAGAACATCAAGGACTTCAACTCCACCGTCGACGAGGTCAAAACGGTCACGGCAGCCGCCGAGCCCTGCAGCGCGTGAGTCAGCACCTTGCCTGCCTCGTCTTTTTCCTGTTCAAACAGACTGACTTCATCCAGGCACCGGCATCCCCAGGGGCTGGTGTGTGTGTGTGTGTGTGTGTGTGTGTGTGTGTGTGTGTGTGTGTGTGTGTGTGTGTGTGTGTGTGTGTGTGTGTGTGTGTGTGTGTGTGTGTGTGTGTGTGTGTGTGTGTGTGTGTGTGTGTGTGTGTGTGTGTGTGTGTGTGTGTGTGTGTGTGTGTGTGCCTACACCGCTCTACACTCACTTTGTGGTGCTGTAGAGGCAGTTCATGGCCGCCCTCTCAGAGAAGAGCGCTCGGTACTCAAAATAAAAAGCTTCAGGTTGTCAATAATGTTGTAAGGAAAACTATTTCCTAACAGTGATATAATGACGGACTTGGAAAAGCAACCAGAAGAAAACGCTGCATTGCGTCCAACATTTTCATCAAG
Organism: Urophycis tenuis; assembly: GCA_036785325.1. NCBI lineage: Eukaryota > Metazoa > Chordata > Actinopteri > Gadiformes > Phycidae > Urophycis > Urophycis tenuis. The sequence goes on from JAXIVH010000004.1 coordinate 9,726,210, forward strand.
ATACACTCGCTGTATTAATGCTATTATTTTTTGGAGTCTCGTTCTCTCTGTAACCACATCCCCTCCCCTCCTCCTCGCAGCCCCCAGGAGAGCAAGGCGGACAGCCCACCGCGGATCCTGGCCAACTCGGAGGTGTACAAGATGCTGCAGGAGAACCAGGAGGCTGATGAACCGCCCCGCCAGTCGGCCTCCTTCAAGGTCCTCCAGGAGATCCTGGAGACAGGTAAGCGCCGCGACTCTGTCCAGACTCTCTTACTGTGGCTCTGGGGCTCTGGCACTACCCCCCCCACTCACCCCCACTGCCTTCACCCACAACACACAATAACACAATGAGGTCAGGCGTCCTGGGCCACTGCTGCCAGCAGCACCAGACTTCTCCCATTTTCAACCGTCAGCAAAAAACGCTGTGCAACGTGAGACTTTAATCGCACTCTCCGGTGATGTCTCGCAGCACTGACTCGCATGCAAATCCCCCGTTTCCCATGATGCAGCTAATTGAGTGTGCATCCGCTGTGTGTGTGCCTGTGTGTGTGTATGCATGTGTGTGTGCGCGTGTCTGTGTCTGTGCGCATGTGTGTGTGTCTTTGTCTGTGTGTGTGTGTGTGGTTATGTGTTTGTGTTTCTGTGTGTGTGTGTGTGTGCGCCTGTGTGTGTGTCTGTGCGCCTGTGTGTGTGTGCATGTGTGTGTGTGTGTCTGTGTGTGTGTGTGTGTGTGCTGCGCGTGCATGTGCGTGTGTCTGTCTGTGTGTGTGTGTGCGCGTGTGTGTGTCTGTGCGCCTGTGTGTGTGTGTGCATGTGTGTGTGTGCTGTGCGTGCATGTGTGTGTGTGCTGTGCGTGCATATGCATGTGTCTGTCTGTGTGTGTGTGTGTGTCTGTCTGTGTGTGTTTGTGTGTGTGCGTGTGTGCAGGTGACGCTGACAAACCGTCGGGCTTCAGGAGTGTGCGAGCGCCGACCAACAAGATCGGGGCGTCGGTGGGAAACGCGGACAGGTTGCCCGTCTGTGACAAGTGTGGCTCCGGGATTGTGTGAGTACGACACCACCTGCCCCACTGCGGCCAGGAGATTTTATTCTAGGCTTGTTTTGTAAAATGGGCTCTTTTTTTTTTTTTTTTTTTCTCCCATCGCGGTGTATACAGCATGTGACGGCAGCGTAATTAAAATGTCTTCACCAAATATTGAAAGGGCCCTGTTGTGCAACCTGGCCTACTTCACCGCCCTTGATATCCGCCGGGAATCTTGCTGAGTCTTGATGCACTACGATGGGGCCGGTGATGAAATACTGTGACGCAATAGAGAGAGAGAGATAGAGAGAGGGAGAGGGAGAGGGGGGTGTGTCCACCGGGACTCTGTCACCACCTGGTGGCCAGTTAGTGTTACTAAACAGAAGGAAGTGATGCGTACATGCTCGGCCAGGTGGTGAGAGCCTTGCTGAAGGCGTTGTGCGACATTGAGGACTGCTTTGTCAAATGATCAGTCACAGAGAGTCACACGGAGACTATGAGGAAATCTTTTATTCCACAACAGTAGCGACTGGGTCACCGCAACACATTGGTTTGCCTATAAAAGGCGGGACATTGGAAGAAAAAAAAAGTCTATAAAGTACTCATACGCATGAATGTATTAAACCAAGGTGTTAACCATCAGTTAAACCGCCCTAGCTGTGATCAGCGCCAGCGGTTAAGCCCCCTTCTGCTCCTCTTCCAGTCAGCATAACAAAAGCCATACTTCTCGAAAAAAGTTTGCATTTGCACTTGCAGTTGTAATACATGCCATAACAGACGTGTTGCAGGCCCGCCCGCTGACTGTGTGTTTCCCCCCCCCCCCCCCCCCCCCCCCCCCCCACCTCAACCTCCACCTCCACAGGGGCATGGTGGTGAAGCTGAGGGACAAGTTCCGGCACCCCGAGTGCTACACCTGCACGGACTGCCAGACCAACCTCAAACAGAAGGGACATTTCTTTGTGGAAGATCAGATTTACTGCGAGAAGCACGCGCGCGAGCGGGTGACCCCACCCGAGGGCTATGACGTGGTCACCGTGTTCCCCAAGTAGACCCCCCGCCCCCACCCCCATAGCGACGGACTGCACAACACTATAGGACACCATTAAATGAAACCCATACTAAGTATAGGAGAGTGTAGAACTCACCCCCACCCCCCTTGCGTTATGCTACGCAACAATGCTACGTCACTGTTAAACAGGAAACCGTAACAGCTACGTCCATTTAGTTTTTTACGAAAAAACCATCGATTTGCACATCAGCCTTGGCGTCTCACAAAGGACGGATGAATACTGTAAAATAGTAACGTTATTTGTAATCTACGGGAAGAGTTGTGCCTTCTCCCCAGGCCTGGGGTCCAGCTCCATTCAATTTTCTGTATGATTTACAATTCAGTGTATGTTTTTTGTTTTTTTTCTTTTTAATATTTTGAATGATGATTTCTCACTCCAAATAATTCCGTATGTTCTCATCAATTGCAAAGTGAAAAGACCATCTGTTTTTATTTTAAATATTACTGCCAAATAAATGTTTTATCTCAACCCTAACTTCTGTTGTCTCAGGAACAGAATCCGGTTAGTGTCTTTAGCCAAATATGTCATCGGATGGATGTAGTCTACTTATAATAAGTGCAAAATTGTTTAAAGATAATTTATCTAATTTAACATTTTACTAATCCTAAACCTCTAAAAATCCGTTGACAAATCAGAATCTGGCAACGGTCTAATCTTCAACTAATGAAGTTAGTTGAATTAAGTGCAGAATTGTTTACCATTTAAAAAATGATGATCGTGAAATACATGGACATCGAATAACATTGCACAATTAAACGTCAAAAGTCGTTGATTGAAACATGAAAGGTAAGAGGGATAAGGTTGGGGTTTGCCCTTTGGTGACGACTGACGAGCAGATTCCTCGGTTCAAATCCAGCCGCACATCACCGGGGCTCCCGTGACACGACGGCGTGGAAGACGTGGAATCCCACGCACTGGATTGCACACTTGTTGGACTTTCCAAATGGTCCATTAAGTAAATACCTGCTGTTGACGGCAAAGCCTCGTGCTGAAACTGACGCGGAGGGTGTTGTCCTTGTGGTTGATGATGATGATGATCGGCCATCCTCAAAGTCTCTGTCAGTGCCCAGATGTAGTTGTGAGCGAAGCGCAAGGTTTCAATCTTCGTCAGCTTTGCGTCGTTGGGCAACATGGGTAGGATGCTCCTCAGGTCGTCCAGGGCAGAGTTCAGGTTGTGCATACGATTCCTCTCTCTGTCGTTGGCTTTCACCCTGCGTTTTCCCCTGGGCCCGCGTAGTCCTGAGGATTCTAAGCCCAGAGACTTTTTAATGCAGGCTTTAACCTTCCATCCACTATGACTGGAGCGATGTCGACCCAGCTGTCTATTGGAATCAACTGGTTTGTCATCGTCTTCATTCTGAACGCTGCGGACAGAATACGCACCGGGCCTCACCGCGTCTTCGGTGACGCACCGCTCTGTCGGCGCACTCGTCAATGATGGCAACATCCTGCGCTGTCCCAAAAAGTCTAATTAATTGCATGTAGGCACTGCTAAAACAAAATAAAGAAATCAAGATAGGAATTCGTGCATATAAAAAAGTTTCCAGAGAATAAAATCTTACTCTTATTTAGGCCTATATTTAAAAAAATTACCGATGTAGTATGGAGGAAAATCAGTCTCACCGTGGTCTTCTGCCTCCAACTGGAAGAGACGGACGCTGTATATGCGCAGCTGACAATTAGAGATGGATGTGCATCATCTCCCATTTTATGTGGCCTTTATCTTATCTGTTTCAATGGTGCCTGAATCAACAGCGTCTGCCAGCGGGCCAATCAGCTTACAGGAAGCAGCATGTCTTGTGCGCTCTTGTCCCTGCTTTGCAGTGATTGTCGGTAGGCCTACTATTGGATTAGTCCAGCGCGACACTCATTATTCAAAGATACGCCAGTGCTCTTAGGTTTGTTCGTATGCATTTGAGTAGTTATTTTCTATTTAAAATTGGTGTGTGATTTGCATATGGTATAATTTCATTAGAACTCGAATATTTAATGCAGACTGCAATGTAAACTCAAGAATGTCACTCGAATTATAATTATACCTTGTAATGAACAATGTTGTCATTCTGCGAAATAAAATCTCTGAACAATGTTTTATTTTTTTCATGTTTTGGCCACTACATTTAAACATAGTTGAATGTGCGTAAACATATTTACGCACATTTAAAATGTTTAACTTCTCAAATGGCATTCTAAAAGTCGTTTTAAATAGGCTCATATTGGGAAGGCTTACTAAATATAACCTAAACGATGAAAGAAGACGTGAATTATAAATATTGATACAGAACCCCGTATGGCACGCTTGTTGGTTTTATAAGTAGTGTACATATCAAACCTTCCATTGACACATCTGACAGGTCTAGCTTGGCGCAGTCCTTATTAGATTTTGGAAACCGTTTAATGTAGCCAAAATACAATTCCGTTTTATTAAAGTCGTATGTTAAGAATTCCGAGTTAAAATTTCTTACTGTATCACATAACATATCAATTAAAATGTCCCAACGGGATAACAAAATTCTCATCGACTTGAAGCGCAATAATCTCGTTGGTCGATAATCACAATTACGCATGTGAACACCCTCTTAACAGCTGCCGAAAAGGCAGAACTTTTCATTTGAAATTGAAGAACAAAGGGTTTTGTTCTTTGTCAAATCAATAAATGCGTATTGAACCCAACACATTTACCATAACATTGTGCGCTATGGCATCTCCAAAAGGCAACATAACTGATGCTGGCGGGAAGCGCATGGGCGTTTTGGGGATTTTTATTATTTTAGAATTAATAAAATGTATAAGGGGTGACACGAGTGACACATTAGTCAATGAGTGAAATGTGCTGTTGGCACAACAGAAGCCTCATTTACAAAGGACCCCAAAACACTTGTTACACACTCGTTAACTTTCTGTCTAAATATGTATTTTGGGAGCTCTCTGATAACCATATGCTTTCAATAAAATTGACAAATACACTGGTGAGATAGGAGATGGTGCTCTGCTGTTATAAAAGCCACGACGAAAAGTCTAATGTAAACTGAATATTACCACTTTACAAATATATACTGATGCCAAATCTATGTTGGAATATCGTGGACAGGTGTGTGTTCGAGGGTGACAGCCTCGACTTGATTTTTTTATCAGCATACTATGCTTTTCTGCTTGTTATGCAAAGTGTAGGCAAACACACGCTCCGAGTCGCCGAGGAAATAGCAGATATCAAGGCAGACTTCGTCCGAAAGTGATTTAACAATATTTAACAATAAACTGAGCAAGTGCGAGAGCAGGTGATACCTGCCCGAGGCTACTGATTACTACTCCACTTTACAGTCTCTTGTGCTTATTTAATAAACGAAATCTATTTATTATTATTTTAGCAAACAGAGGTACCAGGTGGGGCTTTATTTTCGTCTTGAGCTTTTGTTTGGAGGACGTTTTGAAGGGGCAATCAAAGTCCAACAACTCGCTGACCAGATTGTTGTCATCCCAAACTAGCAGCGAACCATTGAATGTAGGCCCTCTTATTCAGTGTAGTAAATGGCCACGGAAAGAAAGAAAAGGAGAAACTTCTTAAAGAGAGAAAAACATCTTAAAACATTTAATTGCAACCCGGATGCCATATGTACACCTCTTGTGAAAACCCCAACAATGCGGCTGCCTTTAGAAAGTGGAGAGTGCGCCTTTGGAGACGCGTGCGCTTTTTGGAGAGGTGTGCGCATCGTGACCAGAATGACCCTGAGGACACTTTGCACAAGAAGTAATTCGGTTTTAATGTGCTTTTGAGTTTCTTTTCACCGGCCTAGTATTGTAGCTCTAACCTAAGCTTTTGAAGGCCATGATCACCAATTACGGCGGAATGGTAGCCAGTGGGGCAGTTTGTCCCAACGCGAAAGCTTAAAGGTGCACAGCTTTGAATCGTTTACAATGCGATTATGATTGCAGGTCGCTACCTTTCAACACTTACAGTTATATTATTTTTATTTTTATTACAGTAAGTTTGGGACGTAAATTGTAAATGACCGCTGATAAAAATGTTGGAATGTACTTTTCTGTTTTGATATATTCTTAATCATAGAGATATATGTATGCTACATAACTTAACTGTTTAATTTTTGCATTTGATAAAATATATAATAATATTTGTCATGTAGCCTATTTCTAAGAAGCTCTACTAATTTAAGTCCCATGGCATTTTCAGTTATCTTTATTATGTGCTAAGTGTCTATTTATACTCCGAATGTGTAAAGTAATTCGGTGTTTTTTGTGATGATTGTAGTTTTTTACATCATTTCAACATAAATTAGACATCTACATCTCGAATAGTCACGAAACCCTTTGCCATAAAGCAATCACAAAAACATGCTTGAGTCGGCCTATTTGTTTTTAAATATACTCTAAGAGATACTTATTTTCTTAATGAAAACTCAGTAAGACTTTTAAATTGTTCACGCGGTTCCTGGTAAGTGGCTAACATTCTGTTGAATTATTGGGGGTGACTCAACAACGTTGTAAACCATGACACATTAACAATATAGGTAGATCCTTTCCAGTCTACGTCTACACAACCCACACAGTGATAAAAAAACACACCAAACAAAAGGTCATTGGTGACGTGCAGCTTCTCTGAAACCCTTAATTGACTTAAATTACAATGTTTATTTTGCAACGGAACAATGCAAAAGAGTGTAAGAAAGTGTACCATATGTACCATTGATATTTTCAACATTATCAAATATATTAAAACACTAATTCATTTAGCAAATTAACGAAGTATAACCTAAAGACAATGAAATAATCAAACAATATCCCCCGTAGCCCTCCTGTATTTTTCTGATAGACCATTAATCATGATGTAGGAGCAGCCGTCGGTCACTTGGGGGCGCTGTTGACACTAGCAATGACACCGTTGACGTCAATGCAAACGCGACAGCCGTAAGTGGTTCGGTAACAACCCCTGGGTGGTGTCATAAGCTGTAACTTTTGAAATGCCCTGCTTTTATGTAAGATCTATATAGCATGTAAACGCCACTCAAGTGGGGATTCATGACCACGCAACCACTCGCAAGTTGTAAAGATCCGCATGTGCATGTACTGTGCATTAGCAGATGCTGGCTACTTCCTGAAAGTGAGTTAGCATAGCAGCTGAATATTGATGTTGTTGATCAGGCTCGTCGTGTATAAGTGACTCCCGTAACTCGACTAACAGGACTGTTTCTGGGAGGATCTCCCCCGACAACATGGATTACAAGGTACGTCAAGACTTTTATTGACCTTAAAACATGGATTATTTAGCCTGTTGGTGAAGCATGCCTCGGAGGTGTTGGGCGATGGAGTGGTGTGGGGTTGACAATGTAACAAGTAACGTTGTTGTTGTTGTTGTTGTTGTCGTACATTGTTGCTCCAGCCAGAGTTGCCTTCAAAGTTGCCGTTTTCTCTTGAATGACCGAAGTTCAGGTGTGGGACTCAAAGAGCACAGGAGTAAATGTATGCCCAATGTCGTAGAGATCCGAGCTCCTTCCATTATGAGTTTAAGATGTTCATGTCTTTGGTTTATTCGAGTGGGATTTTCGTTCTATGTTAACTTTTGTCTACTGGAAGCACACATAGAGAGCATTGCGTTACACAGTGTCATTTGAGATTGTAAACACTTGCACATTTATGATACTTATTTAATTAGGGATTTATGAGATCCCAGTTGGGACAGCAGGATCCCACTTTGTGCAGGACTTGGCACAAGGTTATGGGAGTCCAAACACTAACCAAGATTAAAGCTGTTCTGATACACAGCTAACCTTGTAGTACCAAAATAACCCCCTTGCTCCCCATCGTCTGAACAATTGAAGGAAAAGCTCAGCTACAGAACAGAGCACATCAAACTGACTTGGACGGTGGCCACATTACGTGTCAAAGCAGGACGAAACAGCTGTTCCACTCTGTGCTTCACCCAGTGTAGGGTGGTGTTTCGGGGGCTTTTCCCATCATACCGGTTAACTTGGCAAACGGATAAAAACAACACACAGATGGCCCCTCAGCCACTCCCTGTAGTAGCTGAGATCAACGAAAACATCAAAAGTCTACAAAACTGTGCATGAGAACGCATTCCAAGCCTCTTTCATCCGAGTCTCCTGACTCATGAGCATTAATGATATGTAACGGCGGTGTGCTCTGGCAGACACCGCGGGGCAAGTCAGAGATTGCCTGAAGATGAGCCTGTTTTTCCCAAACGCAACGATGGCTGACTCAGCAGAATGATGATGATGATGCTGCTGCTGCTGATGATGATGAGGATGAGGATGATGTGTGGTCTGTTAACCCCTTGAGGTGCCCAGTAGTAGCTGCAGTCTCCTCCTCCCAGTGCACCCAGTACATTTCCATGAGAACATGACCTCCCCCTTGAGAAAACAATGGTGTCCTTACAGAATCCCCAGCTGCCCCGATGGGAGGAAAGCAGAGGAATGGGCGTCACACTGCAATACAATGACTAGAACAAAATGGGCACTGGAGCTTTTGTCCTTGCACGGCGTTAACTAACATATTTAAACATTGGCCTGCAAACAGTTTATTAACTCGAGCCAAGCCTTTGGGCCCAGCCCTTTGTGGATGTTATTTGATTTACTTAAGATAGCACAAGACTTGTTCTGTCTTCAGTGACAATGGAAGACTGTTTTTGCCGTTCTGGTGTAGAGGTTATGCCCATCACCTATCAGGAGCATAAATATGTACCTCCATTGTGACTGTGACAATGTGATAATTGGTGCCAAGATGGCAGCTACCGTAGCATCTTATCTCAACACGCGCGCCATGTTCTTCTTCTGCCCTTGTGTGCTTACTTAGCTAACCTGGCCAAACCTGTATGTGAGCGTGCTTTTCAAACCCATGTGTATGACAGGTGTAGTTAAGGGGGGCGGGGGGGGGGGGAGTGGTAGGCTTTTGTGTTTCCATGGTGGCCCTTCCATTGTGCATCATTCATCAACGCTGTTAAGCTTGGAGCTCTCACCCCCAGAGAACAATCAGGCCTGCTAAGGTGTCACCGTGACCGACACCTCACCTGTCCGTCATATGGATTGGGAGTTTACACTGGTGTCTCGCGGGGAAAGTACCAATGCTGTTGAAAAGCCTACACGGCATCAGAGTATGTCTCATAGACACAGGGGATAAGAGATAATTGTGTACGGTCGGCTTCAGTCCTTGTGAGGTTCAGTAATCCAAGGTGTATTCCTTACATTTTAGGGCATTTAGCAGAGGCTTTTGTCCAAAGGCACATACAATCAGTACATTTGTGGGGTTCAGCACGTGGAGGTGGGGATCGAACCGCCGACCCTAGGGTTGGCGGACGACCCGCTCTGCCCGCTGAGCGACCGCCTCCCCCCTTACGTGGACCTTTAGCTCCTCTCCATCAGATTGTGGTTTGAGTTATGGAAGAAGCATGTTGTTCTTTTATCAGTGGCCTGCCTCGGTGCTGTAAAAGGGCAGTCGCGGGGGAAGATAACGGGGGAAACGTGGAGATATGTTCACTTTTACAGCTCTTATGAAATGACAGCAGTCAATCATTTACTGTGATCATCAACTGGACTACATGGTGACACTTGCTTATTTTTATACTTGGGTGAATCTTTATCATCACGATAAAAAAAAAGGAAAACAGCTGATATTAGAGGAGCTTGAGCAAGGCCTAGATGTTATCTTCTTGGATTGCAATTGGCCATCTAAACACACGGCGCACTTCCTATTGGCTTCAGAACGTCAGATGGCGTCTGGATGTGCAGGGGTGGGAGGAGTCGACAGAGAGCTATGTTTCATTCCACTAGTTAGGGGAGGGCCACCTGCCAAGACCATTGATAGGGATCACTGACTGCAAAGTGAGATAAACCTAACTCTAGAGGCATGGCAACGTCTACTGATGTAAGTACTGGTTTTGAGATGGAAAGAAACTCAAAGGTAAAAAGGTTGCGAGTGGTTGGACTGTATTGGACTGAAGAAGTTTATATTGAAGTTGTGTCCTCATCACTAACGGGTGTTTCTGTGGTGTTTTTGCAGCATTTCAGCATTTTCTCACATCTATGTGAAAATACGTTGCTTGTCTGTGTGGCTTTTGAGTTACATTGAGTTACACATTGAGTCCCGTTTGTGTGCGGGATGCCTTACAACCTTTGCCTGTTATCTATAGATGTCCATCCTACACGTCATAAAGTGATCTTTGCCGTATGTACGTGTATGGCTCAGGGAGGCCATCACCGACTGTGAACACCGACTCTAAAAATTGTTGAATGCGTTTTGATGCATCCATTTTGATTGTGTTCGATGTAACTGCATTGCTTGGCATGATGGTGAGGATCGAGTGTAATGATTGAGTACAACCAAAAGTGGAACTTTGTGGAAGTGAAGAGAGAAGCTGGGGAACTGGGTCATGTGGTTCCACTCACACAGCTCGACAATTCTTTTGCAATTCCCCATACATGAGTCCTTTGATGGTCGGAAGCGCAACTCCCTCCACTAGCAGCATTCCGATGCACTGAATCGTGCACCTAGAGAGGCCTAGAGATGTCTGAATGACCCCCCCCCCCCCCCCTGCTGTCTCTGTGTCCCCAGAGTGCCTTGGACGTGTACCGGGAGATGCTGCTGCTCTACGTCGACCAGGGCCGGCTGCGGGTCAACGGCCTGTGTGCGGACCTGGAGCCCTGGCAGATCATCGGCGTCACTGTGCTGACCACGCTGGGCGGCGTGTGGGCCAAGGGCTTCCTCTTCCAGCAAGAAAGTAAAGAGAGCTCCCACCAACCTGTCCGTAGAGGCGGCGGTGCAAAAAAACGCTTAAAATGCACGAGCTGTGTTTTGACTTGCATGAGAGCCGTGCACTCGGGGGAGCCGTCGCGGCTTCAGAGGGATTTGGTTTTGCTTCTGCTTAACGATCCCACGCGCCGAATGAATCATGTGGCTGACGGTGCGACAGCAGGCCCGTGCAGGCAGCCCCTGGTCAGAGCAGACAGACATCTCAATGTCCTGTTGCAACTGAACAGTGTTGCAGTTGCAACAGGAGGTTGAGATTTTGCATCATAATTACTTTCAGGGTTTAAAACCCGAGATCAGCTCACAGCCACGGTCGTGGCAGTGGCTTTGAGTTCCAGCCGGGATCGGCTCATCTCCTGAGCTGCGAGATGTTGTTCAGAGTGTACTTTAGCTCCTCCGAGAGGCAGAGCGGCCTGTGTTGTGTGCGAGGCGCAGCGGGGGAAAAAAAATCCACCGCCTGTCTTGTGCTATTGATGCAGCTGTTCTCTTAGTCAGCGATTTCATTATTTGCGGTTTTCTCCGTCTACCAGCGGTTTAACCGTTTGTGTGTGTGTGTGTGTGTGTGTCGCCAACAGGCCTCAAGTCACGAGTGAAGAAACAGTGCTTTAGACTCATCAGAAAAATACCCTACGTCGGCCTTGCGGTAAGCACGGCAGAACAGATGGCACTGGGGGGATTGGCGTCTGATGACTGTCTCAACCGGACTCCTCAGGACGGTCGCAAGCTGTGAGTCAGTCGCTCTCTCCCTGAGTGACTGACTCGCAGCTTGTGAGCCCGCACAAAGACGAGAGGGAAGGGGCTGCGCAGACCTTTGGCCCACTTTGCATCACGACTCTCGTGATAACAAACAAACGGGTTACTTTGGGTCAGTTTAGCAGCTTATGTCATAGAGGCAACACTTCTCCACTCAACTATATCGGCGCATTTGGGTTTGCAAAGCATTTCCCTTTTTTTTAATCGCCGAAACCCCCCCGAGACGTGTTGGGATTCCGTTGTGGTGCACGCAGCTGTTTTGTAAAGCAACTTCATTGTCTTGCCTCCCCCCCCCCCCCCCCCCCCATCAGATCCAGAGCCAGCTGAACAAGGCCTTGGACGACATGTCGGTCAGCCTCTGTACTCTGAAGGAGGGCATGAGCTACATGCATCAGCTCCCCGCCACGGGGCTCTCCCAGGTCCAAGTGCTCGACAAGATCAGGGAATACCAAACGTTGAGTGAGTGCCCCATCTTTTGCTCCCTGCTGGGCTTTTGGACCACGCTCCGTTCTCTTTCGTTTTGTTGTCGGGACTCGCTTGAAACAACGTTAATAAAAGGCCCCTTTCGCGAGGGCTGAAAAGCATCAGTAGGGCAGTAGGAGCCGGCCTTTGTGTTTCGCGAGGGACCGTGAAAACGTGGCCATTTTACGTTCCCGAGGCATGACTACTTTTGGTCCCCTGCCGCAGATGAGGTCCAGTGGGAGAAGGGCTGGGTGTCCGGGGCCGTGTACTGGGGAGACGAGACGCTGACCAAGCTCTTGGTGAAGGTATGCCCCCTTAATCGCCCGCACCCTCCCGCGTCGGCCATTCAAGTCTCGGCGCAAAATGTCAAACCCCCCCCCCCGCCCCCTCCTGTCCTCCTGCCCCCTCAGGTGTACGGCGACTTCGCGTGGAGCAACCCGCTGCACCCGGACATCTTCCCCGGCGTGCGGAAGATGGAGGCGGAGGTGGTGAGGATGACCTGCTCCCTGTTCCACGGAGGCCCAGACTCCTGCGGCACGGTGAGTGCGGCCGCTACATCGACGGCCCGATCCCGCACCAGCCATGCTAGTCATCGGTGTCGTCCGGGGTTTGACTGCTTCCCCCTTGCCTCGTCGTTCTAGGTCACCTCGGGGGGCACGGAGAGCATACTGATGGCGTGCAAGGCCTACAGGGACATGGCGTACGAACGCGGCATCAAGCACCCTGAGATGTAGGTCCTGCTGGCGTCCAGCGTCGCCCGCCGGAATGCGTGCTGGAATGTGGTTGTCGGCGATAAGTTTCTGGACTGACACGTGTGTGTTTGGGTCTGGCGTGCGGGCGAGGCTGATGGAATCTCAATGTTTTGTTCCCCCCTGCGGTCTCTTCCTCTTCCTCTTCGTCTCGGCGTCGCAGCGTGGCGCCGAAGAGCGTCCACGCGGCCTTCGACAAGGCGGCACACTACTTCGGGATGAAGCTGGTCCACGTTCCCCTGGACGAGGCCACCATGAAGGTGGACATGAAGGTGAGGGCCGCCGCCGCCGCCGCCGCCGCCGCCGTCTCCACAAAGCCGCCCCGGCGTGTTTACATTTCAAACATTGCAAAAAGGGCCGTCGGCCTCGGGCAAACTCGCTGTGTTGTCGCTCCCCCAGGCCATGAGGAGGGCCATCAACGGCAACACGGCCATGCTGGTGTGCTCCGCCCCACAGTTCCCCCACGGCATCATCGACCCCGTGGAGGAAGTGGCCAAGGTGAGGGAAGACCGCGGAGCAGCCGGGGGGGGGGGGAAATGACCCCAGCCTGTAATGCACTGCCATGGCTCACACACGCTTCCCCTCCCCGTCCTCCCCTCGGTTCTTTCCCCAGCTGGCCCTCCGCTACAAGCTGCCCCTGCACGTGGACGCGTGCCTGGGGGGCTTCCTCATCGGCTTCATGGCCAAGGCCGGCTATCCCCTGGCCCCGTTCGACTTCAGGGTGAAGGGCGTCACCAGCATGTCGGCGGACACGCACAAGGTGAGCCAGCTGCAGCAGACCTCTGCTGGGTCCCCAGCAGACAGACCTTCCCCCCCCCCCCCCCAGCTCACAGTGTTGTCCTGTGGAAGTGAGGTGGGCCGGCAGAGGGGGCCGCCTACATCTACAGGGGGAGGAACTGGTCCGGTGGACCTTCCTCAAAGGAAAATTTGATTTGGGTGAATCATCGACTCCTTTTGGAAGATGATTTTTTAAAAGGGGAAATTCAGCGCGTGGAGCACGAACATAATCGCGTGGCTCTCGTGTTTTGCAGACCGGAAACGTGGATGACAATGCGTTTTTTGGAGTAGACGGCCTGTCATTTTGTTGTTTTCATTAAGCCTGTTGGCTCTCACTCACTCACTCACTGAGTGAGTGAGTGAGTGTTGGTGGTGCAATATCATGAAACTGATTTATTCTACTTAAAACTGATTTATTGATTTCTGCATGCATGTACATGTTTGCCCTTTGTTCTATTTCCACATATCTCTCTCTCTTCATATCTCTTTCTCTGTCTCTCTGTCTATGTCTCTATGTCTCTGTCTGTCTATCCCTCTGACTCTGTTGCTTTGTTTGTCTGTCTATCCATCTGACTCTGTCTATCTGTCTGTCTCTCTCTGTCTGTCTGTTTATCCATCTGACTCTGTCTGTCTGTCTGTCTGTCTTTCTGTCTATCCATCTGTCTGTCTGTCTGTCTGTCTCTCTGTCTGTCTGTCTGTCTGTCTGTCTGTCTGTCTGTCTGTCTTTCTGTCTATCCATCTGACTCTGTCTGTCTCTGTCTGTCTGTCTGTCTTTCTGTCTATCCATCTGACTCTGTCTGTCTCTGTCTGTCTGTCTGTCTCTCTCTCTCTGTCTGTCTGTCTGTCTGTCTTTCTGTCTATCCATCTGACTCTGTCTGTCTGTCTGTCTGTCCGTCCAGTACGGCTACGCCCCCAAAGGCTCCTCCGTCATCCTGTACAGCGACAAGAAGTACCGCCACTTCCAGTACTTTGTGGCCCCCAACTGGCAGGGGGGCATCTACGCGTCGCCCTCCATCGCGGGCTCCAGGCCGGGGGGCATCATCGCCGCCTGCTGGGCCACCATGATGCACATGGGGGAGGACGGCTACGTGGACGCCACCCGCAAGATCATCAGCACGGCACGCACCATCAAAACAGAGTAAGACGCCGTGGCTCCACCTCCTGTGGCTCCGCCCACACCTTGTTGGTGGGTGTGGGCATGTGTGTGGACCCGATGAATGTCAGAACTGGGGAAAACAGGTGTGGCGCGTAAAAAGCGGTTGCTTTGCTTACTTGGATTACTTGGATTACTCGGATTTTGTTCTGTATGCACCGTGTGAGATTCCTGGAATTTTCATTCTTTTTCATATCTTCACTGTTGAACTCACTTTCAGCCCCGTAGACCCCTTCTTGACGCGCACACGTTCCTTCTGCCCTGCCCTCTCCTCCAGGGTCAGCAAGATCAAGGGGCTGTTTGTGTTCGGCGACCCCGAGGTGTCCGTGGTGGCCATGGGCTCCGACGACTTCGACATCTTCCGCCTCTCCAACGGGCTGACCTCCAAGGGCTGGAACCTCAACACGCTGCAGTACCCCTCCAGGTAGCCAGGGGGCGCCTGCCAGGCGATGGGACACAGCCAGCCACCTTCCCCGGACAGACTTGCACTTAAGTGCACGGTGTTTAATACGCCTTTTGTTTTTTGATTCACAGTATCCACATCTGTTGCACGGTCCTGCACACCCAGGCGGGCGTGGCTGAGAAGTTTGTGAGGGACGTCAGGGAGCAGGTGGCCATCATCATGAAGAACCCCACAGAGAAGACCACCGGCATGGTGAGCTAGGCTAACCTAAGCTAACCTACCCTCAGGCCGCGGGGCTGTATTTACATGACAGAGTTGCCTGTGGCCGTCGCCCGCGGTGGGGTTTGATGTGGCAGCGTTAATTCAAACCTGTGCGACCTGTCTAAAGCATTTGCATGCGTGTTTGCATGGCAATAGAGACACTCAAATGCGTGTTTGTTTCACGCAAATAAACATGCACTTGTTTTTCCTGAGGCCACATCCACACAACTCCATCACCACTTTCTCCTCTTGTAATATTCAAGAGACGGACCTGAACCCCCATCACCGCCAGGCGAGCGTCTAAAGCCTTTTTTTTCGGTTGGTTGTTTACCATGTTTCCTCTCCGTGACACCCCTCCACACAGGGAGCCATCTACGGCATGGCCCAGTCCATCCCAGACCGGTCCATGGTGACGGAGATCTCCTGCGGATTCCTGGACTGCCTGTACAGCACCGAGGTGCACAAGCCTGCGACACCAGCTGCTCACATGAATGGTAATGGTAAAGCCCACTGAGTACACCAGCAGTCCTGGCCCCAATCCCCCCCCCCCCCCCCCCCCCCCCCCCCACTGTCCTTGCCCACCCTACACCCCGCCTCCACACCTGTGGGAGGACGACCAGCCCCCAGCCCTCCCGTCCTTTGACCTGTCCGCTCAGTAACGGAAAATGTCCAACGGTTGCCTTATCTTGCCTCGGCTAACCCCCCCCCCGACCGTTTGCTGGTGGCGAACGACTTGGGGGATGCACAAGCCATCGTGTTTGAATACACCGAGAGGGAAACGCGTCACATTTACTGTGCCTAGAAACCATAGAGAAATTATGACTCAAATCATTATTCTAACTTTTATCTGAAATGTATTATGGTTGTTGTTGTTGTTTTTTTCAGTTTCATTTTCAAATTGAGTTGAATCAAAATTTAAACCATCAGACTAATTTTAGTGTTTCATCGACTGTTCAATTGTGAATACATTCAAGTATTTTTTTCTTTTTTCTTTTTTTTTTTTACTTTACTTAAAACAATCCAGTAGCAACATTTCAAAATGCGATGGTCACTGAAGACGTGATGTTCGCCTAGAAACACAAACCACTGAAAGCATGTCACGCTGCTCTGCTGCCCTCCAGTGTACGACTGCATGTACTGCGGCAGCCTGGTTGCCCTGCATGCAGTTCTTCAGTTTTTCCTCTTTATTTTTGTGTTCAGTTCAAACTTTGCTGCTTTCAATGGCTTAAAACTACAGACCGTAGGCAGACAATAATTACATTTTCATTAACGATGATAACTTCTTTGAAGCATTTTTCCTAGCACTTAATACAAATGTAATTCATACTTTTGCTATGATGCATTGACCGTGGAAGAAGGTTTTAGAGAGAATTTGATGTCACTAATGTTGAAAAGGATACAAAATTGGTTTTAATAAGGGCTGACATTGAATGTTTCAACTCACTTCCCCTTTAAAATCCATTTTCAAGAATTAGAAGAAAAAAAACATACTGAGGTATGTCTGTTAATTCATCCTGTGGAGTAATATGATTGTCATTATATATTTGTATGTGGTGGACAGATAAACTGAATACTTTCCTTCCTTGTAATTCAAGATCTTCTCTGAAACTACCTCAGTCTCCACTCATTGCGATCGTGTCTCTCTTCATTGTGGTTGCATAATGGAGCCTCTCACGCAGATTATGTCAACCGTGGGGATTCAACAGTCCAGTTGGTAGATTTCAAGGGTCTTCCATGGGTTTGAGCCATGAAGACGTCTCCTCTTTATACTGTGTTTGTCAAGACTGCGAAAAAAACCCTCTTGAAGTTCACCTTTTTCAGTCCCGCGTGGAACTCCATCCCTGGACACCATCCATACACCTTTGACCTTTGACCTTTTTTGTTTTTGTTTCCCCCCCCCCCCCCCACATACCCGCGTGTGTACTCAATATTGATTTGTTGAAACTGTGTAGCCGATGTCCATTAGGATATTTCCACGTTCACCCAAATACATAACCCTCATGTGTCAGGAGTTGAGGCCACAGCACATATTGCGATGTTTTAGAAAGCAGGCACGCGTTTCACCAAACGGTTCTCGGACTTGGCTTGTGTCATTTTGCTGTGTGTGTGTTTTTGTGTATAAGACCACTTGTGTGACTTGTTTAATTGATTATCTATAATCCTATCCTTTTCTTTTGTGTTCGTATAATTTTTGTTTTATTTTTTATACACATAACAAAAAACGTCAATGTTTCCTACTGGCCGGTCTCATGTCAACCATTTCCATGTTGGGATTGGTGCCCAGGAAACTGAATCATGGATTTTAAGATGCAATCAAGGGATCAAAGGCATCCGTAGCAACAAAAAAATGAATTGGTTCAATTCCGATGTTATTTCAAATTTCAGTCTTGCCGTACCGCGTCGCGGTCTCATACATGCCGAAAAAGGTTTTACAGTTCATGAAGGTGTCCATTAGTCATGCAGAATGTGTATTTGTTCAGGCCTGTGAAGCTGGCTGTTATTTAAACGCACCCCATAGCAATAATGGAGCCCGGCTCCACGGTGGCCAGACCCGGGATCACGCTAATGGATCAGGTCTTTGAGCAAACTCAGGGACTTTGCTTTGTGACCGTCTTTGTGTGTGGCCCAATGCTCGTTTGAAATGTTGTCCATTTAAATTAATAAATACCAAGTTGCTATAAAGGCTTTCGGTTCGTGTCTGGTGAAGTCAAACAACATATTTTTATTAATATGCATGGATGAAATTACATGGACTTTTTTTTTTTTTTACCACTTTAACAAGTTAAACGCAGACGGATGGAAAGGCACATGTTTCTCATTTAAAAAAGGTGATCTGTGAATACAAAGGAAACACTAAGACTAGGTGTGCTAAATTGATCCCAGATGGGACATTAAGGTAATCACATTAAGTAACATCCTGTGGGTAATCCTGCATGGCCCCTTTTCCTCATTTTTAGTGCACATTCTCTCATCTCTTGCACTGATGAATCTATCCAGCCATCCTTCATATACACTCACAGACACACTCACTGGTACACAACACTGTGTCACGGTCACTAGTGGCTTTTGGTCAGGGGGAGGAGGGTTTGGAACGGGAGCGGTGACATTAAGCGGGGAGTTTGGGTTCCGGCTGTCAGTCTCTCACATGAGCGACGCCTGGTCGATGAAGGTGGCCAGGGTGATGTCACGCTGGGAGAGACCGCCACACTCGTGTGTGCTGAGTGTGATCTGCACCTGTTGGTAGAGAGAGAGAGAGAGAGGACTGGTTATGCCATGGAAACAATCCTCGCCACAGTTAATGCGCCTTGACGATCCGATCCGAAGCGACACTGAAGTCAGACACTTGTTACCAAGGTGCAGGGAGAGGTCGGCCATCTTGCTCCAGAACGCCTCACCTTCAGATAGGCTGTAATTGGGGGGGGGGGGGGGCGGGGGGGCATCCGAACCCAGACCCTTAGGGCTGGGAGTCAGAACAGCCTAACCACTACAGTCATCCTGCCGCCATACCTTCGCCCCTCAGGTTGATCCACCCCGTAATGACACACCTTGTTGTACACGTTGAACCACTCGGGGTGATGGTCCATCTTCTCCGCTTGGAGCGCCACTCTGGACATGAAGCCAAACGCCTGGGAGGGAAAAACCACACGCACCGGAAAGGACTACGGTCAGACCGTCTCCTCAGACAGGTTCAGTCAGGAGACTCTTCGATTGCCCCCCCCCTCTCCCCCAATGTCCACAGTCTACCTGTGATCATCATCATCCTTGATCATCATTCATTTTGCACAGCAGGTCTGAGAGGACTGCAATTTCAGCTGTGCTATATGCCTGCCATGTAGCACACTTATAAACAATAAGTTTATAATAAAGTTACTTGAACTTGAATCATCCATCCATCCCTACCGCCTCCATAAAGACTTGTACAGCTGCATTCATTCAATGTCATTTTGCATTGACAGCATCTCCTACATATCCTATGTACCATAGGATGGGTCAAATGCAGAGAACACATGTCATTCCTGTTCTAAAAAATACTGACAATGACCAATAAAGACCGAAAGGTCCTCTCTTCTACGTCACAAAATGGATGCCCATTTGCACCAAAAGCAGTGAGTGCCCCAGTACCTGGTTGAAGTCCTTAAAGGTGAACTCTTTGTAGATGGCGTCCCGCCCCCCGGCCTCCACCCACTGGGCATTGCGGAGGAGCGGCAGGAGGTGGGCCCTCTCCTCCTCCGTCAGAGTCTGGATCTTACCCGCCTGGGAGACACGACAACACAGGGGTGGGCGTTTCATGAACACAAGCTGTGGTTGGTTGCAGCGAAGCCCATCTGGAAACAATAACAAACTGCATTCTTGGTACAAGCTGTGTGTGTGTGTGTGTGTGTGTGTGTGTGTGTGTGTGTGTGTCAAATTCCTAATCCTAACTCATGACCTGGCATTGCACATGATATTCTTTGAGCTCAAGACTGCTTATTTGACCCACAGCAGGTCAGCACTGTGTGTGTGTGTGTGTGTGTGTGTGTGTGTGCGCGCATTCTAACAGACCGTACCACACTATTTCTACAATCCATTGACATTTCCTAAAGAGACAGGAGTTCCACCTTCTTATGACAAATGTACTCTTTGTAAGTCGCTTCGGATAAAAGCGTCTGCCAAATGCCCTAAATGTAAATGTTAATGTAAATGAGAGCCCGCTAGCTGCTCATCTCCACATATCACCGTGTGTACTTTACAAAACGGACTCAGAACAAACAGATGTCACAACCAAAGACTGCCCCCCATTGATAACGAGTGGTGACATCATCAACAGGTATCATAGCAACCGTCTAATCTCCAGTATCTGTCAAGCTTAACAGATTTAGCCAGCGGCGAGGACGGACAATAGGGAGCTGGCTGTAACCTCTCAATAGCTCACACGCCATGGCCAGACATAATTGTTTGACGGGAATAGAACAAAACTGACCACTCTGTCGAGTTACATAACAATGCTTCTACATCTAAATGATTATTCTTAAATAAGAACACGACTCAGATTGAATAGATGGCATCGTGTTTAGGACTATATAGAATAGTTTGGGCATTACACTAGATTTCATTTTTGTTTAAATCCGTTTACAGC
This sequence comes from Urophycis tenuis, assembly GCA_036785325.1. Classification (NCBI taxonomy): domain Eukaryota; kingdom Metazoa; phylum Chordata; class Actinopteri; order Gadiformes; family Phycidae; genus Urophycis; species Urophycis tenuis. The sequence goes on from JAXIVH010000004.1 coordinate 9,746,732, forward strand.
TGTTTAATACATAGTCTTTGATTGCATTATAAAAATCGGTGCACTAACGGTAACTTGCGTTTCATTATCCGCAATGGTTATCCGTGTCTGCCATAAAACAGTATCTAGTGATGACCCCTCCTGTTTGACATCATGATAACAAACACCAGTCAACAGGTGTGTGTACCTGGCTGTCTCCATGTGCGTGCGTGTGTACCCGTGTGCGCCGAGGACTGGCACATCCTCTGAGGCTTTATTTTGTGTATTTGGTAGATGTTGTACTCACCATGTTTGCTAGATGATCCGTTGAAGAGTGAGAGCAGAGCTTCGCCTACGCTGGCCGTGGCTGACAGTGCTTGGCAGAGCTTGGAAGAGTTCATTCAACGCAGAGGGATCGTAGTAGTAGTAGTAGAGCTTGTTTAGTTGCCCGTGTAGAAGCCTGAGCAAAAGGCTCACGACTGCCACATTCAATTCATAAACTATGTGTATGATTCATAGAGGAGAACATAGCTGTCGGACACTGCCAATGCACGACACTGGCTGCAGACATCGTGAATAGGCTAATTTTCCTGAATGACACATCCTGGCTAAGGCACGTCTGTGGCTAGCTTATGTAAATAGAAGGCAAGAAAAGACAAAACGTGTGTCTGGTTTCCTCCTGTTTAATGAAATCGTAATATCATCATCCATTGTTTATAATGTTGTGTGGGTGGGAGTGTACTTTGAGTGGAAAGGTTTTTAATAACAAATAATAATAATAATAATAATAATAATAATAATAATAATAATAATAATAATAATGATAATAATAATAATAATAATATAACAATAATTTCACTCCGCTGTGTATTAAAGGACCCCCATTTCCCCCCAGGGGAGACGTTGATTCAAACGTTGATTAGCCATTAAAGGAAATTTCACAATTTACCCACTTGTGACGTCACATGTGGGAGCGTCCAGTGGGATATAATGATGGCTAGACCAGCCAACTGTGGTACAGTCCACTGGGTTTATCCCAATACATATGGATGGACGCACTCGTGTAAAATGGGGAACCTTTAAGGTCAACTCCTGGTTAAAGCTATTTTGAACGGGTAATGATCTACCTCTGTTACTAGTTGATGAGTCGATCACAGGGGGCGATTCTGCTGGGTAATCCGTCTGGGTGAGCAGGGAAATGAGGGGATGTGTGCTCCAGTGCTCCCACCAAAATATCTTTATTGATGCGTAGGAACAAAAAAAACAGTTGAGGAAATTGATGTCGGACTTCAGAGTGTTGCATGGGCCATTTCTCCTCAAGAACCTCACTTATTTTAACTTTTTTTCCCCCACATGTTTAAGACACTACACACTATGTGTCTTGATATTTATTTGATACACAGCGATACATTTTTGGTTGACCTATTTAAGATAAAAAATGAAATTTCATTTTCTTAATCCATTGACCGTAATTGCTTGCAGGATATAGTTGATCATATATTGGAGATATTGCAATGGACCGCGTAGATTGCGATTGCGACCCATCACTTTATACCCATGCATGTTGCCCTTTGGACAGGTTTTATACCAGTCGAGCGACTCATAAAGATGAACAGTCAACGTTTAGGTTGGAGCGCTTTCAACTGTGTCGAAAATGGAGCCTGGCGTAGTTCTACAGGCGATTGTTCCTTTGTGTCTCCTTATAACTGGTATCCATGGTGGGCAGTTACACACAGGTGAGTAACCTATAAACCGAACAGGTAATGACACATTTTACAAATTGGATACATGAATCATTATATGTAAGAAAACAAACAAACCAAAAAACAACAACAACAGCCCAAAACAATCACCATGGAAGTGCTGTGAAGTAGCTTGAAAGGTTTTGTAAATTAAACAAGCAAAGTAAAATTTTCTCATCTGTGATGGATGGTGCAGATGATCAGATTGATTGATCAGATTGATCAGCCTGATGTCCACAGTCTAACTGTAGCCATAAGCAAGATGTCTACTCCTACACCTACCTGCCCATTAAATTACATGTGATTAAATAAACCAAACTAAATCACTTTGGATTAAACTATTTGCTGAATAAGACATTAGACATTAGAATGAATATGATAATTCCAGGAAGAAGTCTGAAAATGGACCAGGCCTTGCTGACCTTTCACAACACGTTGCCAGAGAGAGTGGATGTTTTCTACACCTCGGATTACTGCTACAGGGTAGTAAAACATTCATCTGGTTTTTTATTATTGATTTATTCAACACGGATATGTATCCCTCTCCCGTATCACTGTAAAATCCGTCTGTTTGCCTTCTCAGTGTCTTTTCCAGCCCTTGGTCAGCGTTGAAGGAAATAACTCCAATGTGTCTACTGTCATCAGCGCTAAATTCACACTAAGCCTGCAGGTGGACTCCCAAACTCGTAAAGTTACCCTATGCAGGTAACCATATCTTACCAGTATAAAGCACCAGTGTATCTCCCCACGAACTGTTATGCACACCAATGCTGGTTCAGAAATGTGATCTGCTGCTTTTAATAATAATAACATGTCTACTACTCCTGTCTGCAGTCGTAGTATGCCTAAGGGCTGTGTCTCCAGATGAAACGCACACTAGAGCCTAGTGGGGCATGGGGTGATTACCTCAGCAGTCTGCCCGGTTATTTACAGGTCCAGGGGTGTAGGTCTGACCTGCTTTTTGGACCCCGAGTAAACTACTACCGCAGGGTATCGATCAACTGCCTTTTTTAAGGTTAATAAGGCCTGACATTCCTCCAATATTGATGATGATGGTGATGATGATGCACACTAAGACTTAAAGCCTCCCACTGCCTGACCTCTTGAAGCCTCAGAGAGGAGGAGGAGGATGGGTGGTGGTGGTGGGGGTCTCGTTCAAGATGAGCTGGTTATCCACCCATATGTATAAACACTGAAGACTTAACAAGACGTCAGGGCAGAGCTTTCCATTTGGGGGTCGCCCCCTTGAATGTGTTGTGAGGGATCAGGTTGCAACATGACAGTGGTGTGTGTGTGTCTTCTCTTCTTTGACCCTCTCAGAGGTCTGTTTTTGCGTTTTCTGGGATCAATGTGGAGGTCTCTAACCAGGCTGTGCAGCCATTGATTTCCTATAGGCTTTAAAAAGACACTGTGAGTGATGGCCCGTATGTCATCCCACTGTGGATCAATAGTTGCATGTAATGCATGCTTGCTCCCCTCTGGGATCTGAAACTGGATATGCTGGGTGCACTTCTCGGATTTGACCACTAGGCGTCTCCCCTGAGCTTCATGCACGTTTGGAAAGCCGGTGGATTAGGATGCTGCTCTGGGCCCTTTTTTTTTCTTTTTTTTTCAAAGTAGAAAAACAAGAAAATGATTTTCCCCCCAGCAATGCTGAATGCCTAATATTTGCATTGACCCCCACTAGAAAGCAGAAAAACATACATCGATGCATGCTTTTAAGGGAGTACAGTTTCACTGCTGATCCATTGGAAACGGTGCCTACATTTTCAATAGGCAATTGTGGTTAGAGTGTCTGAAAGCCAGTCTGATTTTCTTTCGGGGCCCAGATGGAGTCAGATGTATGAAGAGGGCGGCCAATACTCTGTCTGGATCAACAAGCTGTCTGCATCCAACACGAGCGTCATCTGCCGTCGCTCAGTGGAAGAGAAGCCCAGGCGGGCATACCTCCGTGAGTAGTGCCCAACCTCAAAGTCCACCTCGCAGAGAGGCAACAATCGATGGCACGAAGATGAGCGCATTTACATTTAGTAATCAATAGACACAGTATTGCTTTTAATCTTTCATCGGGGAGCCGGCCGAGACCCGCGCGCCCGTGTTTTGCGCACGAGGAGACCCGAGAAGTAATTGCGATGTGAGAGTATTAATTGAGTCAGCAAAACGGGGGGAAAGCGCGATTTGTGTCCAAGTCACCCCCCCCCCCCCCCCCCCCTCACCTCATGGGACATGTTGCGTATGCCTAAATATGAGGGGCTTTAAAACAAAGGAGAGGGGGTGGGGAGAGGCTAGAAGAAAAGCTTTTTCCTGTTTGTTTGGAAGGCCTTGGCTCCACGCTCGCAAGGCACTGTGGGTAATACATTAGCGAGTATGGAAGGATTAGGACGTAATGGGACTTTGAAAGCGTCTCGCTCCATAATGTACACTCTACTTAACAATATTGCAGATTATGTTGTAGATCAGACTTTTAAGGCCAAGTAGCCATTATCCGGCAGATATATGGTCAGTGTGACTGCACCCCTCACTGTATGATGATCTTCCATTAGCCTTTTCAGACCGGTGATTATACACACACTCCCCACTGGACTGGGCCCGCACCGCTTAAGTAATGGTCCGGTCAGCAGCCCATCACAGGGCCGGTTGGAGTCCCCCCCCCCCCCCCCCCCCCGCCCGAGGAATTTCAAAGTTTACTTCGACATCCTAGAATTGATTGGGCTACTTGAGCTCCCGCGCTGTGATGGAGGAGGGGTCGGGGGGGGAGGGGGAGGGGTCATTGTATGAACAGCACTGTGTGTTGCAGAAGAGCCGCGGCGTATAGTGCCTCTCTCTGGCCTCTGCTGGTCAGTTGTTATCAAGTCCTTCCCTCTTTAATTGTGTTAGCAGCGTATTCCACATTAGTACCACAGACCGCACGGGTCACCTGCTGGGAGGGCCTTGATCCACTCACACGTCTGCTGTTGACCGCAAGTGTTTCTTTGGTCTTCCAGCAGCGCCGTGGACGCAAAGCAAAGCCCTCCCCCTTCTGTTTGTCTGTCGATGGTGTGTGTTCACGTGAACGTTGTATTTTGAAGGCGCGAGCGTCTGAGGTCAAGCCCATTGTCACCCACCGCTGCCCCCTCTCTGCGCCGAGAGCTTTATGAGCTGGCTTTTATGAGGGGGCGACGGTGGCGTGGAGATGTTCAGGAGGTGTTTTTGAAGCACCTCGTCTTTGATCAGAGTGGCTGTCGTTGTGTTCATTCAGGCTAGGGTCCGCCCCCCCCCCTCCATGTTTGTTTTTCCACTAAAGACAAACATCGAGCTCCTGAACGCTGTGGACCATAATGGTGGACTGTTGAGTTAGTGTTGTGGTACGGAGGCTACGTTACCGTAGTCTGTGTGACATGAAGAAATATACATGTATTTTCATAGATTTTATACAATATTGATATATCATGTGTATATATGTATTATAATCTAATATTTGTTTTGTTTTGTTCATGTCATATGCTGTATATGTGTCGATCGATTTTTATTGATTTATTTAATCGTGTCTTTGTTTATTTCATTTCGGTTCCATTTCTGCTGATAGGTTCGTGTAATTTGCCAGATTTTGTTTTAAATTCATTTTTTCTCTCAAGAGGCAATTATTCCCATGCCAAACTCTCAACTCCCTCGTGCAGCTGGATCGAACACAAACCCTCACATCGACGAAAGCAAAACATCTGACGGATAACAATTATCTATATATCCAACATTGCCCAACTGTGTTCCACTGTGCTTCTCTGTGCTTCTCTTGTTGCCGTGGTAGCCCTGTTACAGGGGCCCCGGCGGGGCCTCCATTACCAATAATGACTGCTCTGTGATGGATTACACAGAGATCCCCATTAGGTCCTCTCCCTCTTGTGTGTCACTTGAAGGATCCCCTGTGACCGCGGGGCTGGTGTCGGGGTGACAGACAGCTGTAGGGCGTCCACACGTAAACAAGAGGGGGGTGGGGGGGTGGGGGGGGGGGGGAGCACTGAAGGCCAAAGAAGACTTGTTGTTGTTGCTGTTCTTGTTACTGTTGTTGTTTTTGCGGCTGTTGAGGTTGTGCTTATCAGTCCCACTTGTTCCCGGTCAGATCCAATTGTGATAGAGGGGGTCTGGACGCGGTGCGTCCAGCCGACCAGAGCAGCTAGAGTACCATTACACAGGGATGCTTGACCTCCCTCTGCTTGTTTTATACAGCCTTTCTGGTGGCACTCCTGGTGCTGGCTACGATGGCGCTGCTGTGTGTCCTGGTACCCTACATCAACAGGTATGCTGTTGTCGCTGTCGTTCTCACCCAAAGATTACAAAAAAAAACAAGTTTTGGCTCGTCGGTGGCTCTTTTCAACCCGCTACGCTTTTATTTTGGCGTCTCCTTCAAACAGGAAGTACAACGCCGCACAGAGGATCAAGAATGCTTTTCGCCAAAGACCACCTTACACAGTGGATTGCGTAAGTACCATGGAGCTGTGAACAAGCCCACCCCATGCAGAAACACCGCTGAGCTTTCTTGTTTGCAAGACGACGTGGTTCCAAGATCTAATTTAACTTTTTTTCGAACCAAACGTGTATTAATCTCTGTGCTGGCCGTAGCAGTATGCGTACCACTGGGAATGTTCCAGTTGACATTGTGGGGGCCATGCAGCTCAAGCGCAGCTCAAAAACCCAGTATCCCACAGTGCTCAAGGGTTCTGTCAAAGCGTCTGATGACATTTGTAAATGTTTATTTAGCATGATTTTTCATTCCTTAATTTTCCAAACCACAATGTGATGTGAACATGCTGATGATTTTAGGCCGTATAAAGATTTTTTTTTTGGTGGGGGGCAGGGGGGGGGGAGGGGGGGGGGGGGCATTATGTTTGGAATCAAAAAGTTGACTTTGCCCCGAGCCAACAATTACGCTGGAGTATTTTGGTTGGACGGCCCCAGGGCTGTCCGTCTGTCCGGACGCCGGCGAGGCTTCCCGAACACCAAGCCAGTTTGGTGAGACGATAATGGCGTGATTGATGGCGGTGGCGTCAGGGCCTCGTTGCCTCAACAGACGTACGTGGGAACGTCAGAACATCCCACGTCCGTCCACTTGTCTTGGTTAGCTCAGGGGGTGGGGGGCGGGGGGCGATGGTGCTGGTGGGTAGATGGGTGGATGAGTGGGTGGGGGCCGGTGGAAGGAGCAGGGGGGACGGGGAGGGGAGGGGGGGGGGGAGGCGGGTGCTGGTTGTATTTTTGGCCAGCATGAATAGCTCCTCTCATCCTTCCCAGCGAGCCGTCTCTGTCTCCCATATGCTCCGTGGCTGGCATTCAGATCCATCATGGCGCATTAGCCGCGTGTCTTCCTGCTCTGGCCCGGCTTTAAACGGCCTGGCGACGAGGCCCTGGCCAGCCAGGCGGATCAGCCTGGGCGGGGCGAGAGGGGCTGGATTTAACTCAATCCACCCCCCACCCCCCACCCCCCGAAAAAAGAGCAGAGGAAGAGGGCTTGAGCTGCCAGGATGCTCGTCGCACTAAGAGAGAGTTGGGGTGTGTGTGTGTGTTTGTGTAGATATAGGTGTATATATAGCTAGGTATACTTAGATATAGAGAGGTATATATAGATAGATATAGGTATATATAGATATAGATGGATATATCATGCCATTAGCAAGTTAGATGTTTTTTTAACGTTAGGTTTTTGATGTAAGATGTAAAAGAGGTGTTTGATGTGTACAGCAGGTGTGTGAGGTCAACATGAGAACAGATCCCGGTGTGTGTAATCACTCTCATGAAAAACACCGCTGTCGTGTGCAGCCTCCTCTCGGCTCGCGACCGTTCCCTTAACACTTTTCCGCCCGCCGGTCCAAACGGATCGGATGGCCGTCTCCGTGCAGGAGGTCGCCGCCGCCCGTGAACCCACCGCCGCCGCCGCCGCTGCAGAAGGAGACGCTAAACCGAAACAGACGCGCCTGCGATCGCTGGACACCTTCCGGGGGTACGTATGCCCCCCCCCCCCCCCACACACACACCCCGCGGCTTAGCGGCCTGACACCGCACGCGCCCTCACTCACGTACGTTTCATATTTTCATCCACGTCGGTCTGAGGGGAGTATGAGGAGGAACAGGCCCCCCCCCCCCCCCCGAGCATAATGAATAATTACAGGGGTCACCGTCTGGCCACATGCTCCCTCCAGCTCTGGTTATGAAGGGGTGGGCTTTGGGCAGTGGCCCCGGCGATACCGCTGTGTCCCGGGTCTGGAAACAGCGCGTTACTGTTGGACAGGAC
>JAXIVH010000004.1:9754890-9757390 GCA_036785325.1 Urophycis tenuis
TACCATCTCAAAGGGCTTAACAGGCCACGCGTCTATGACACCCCTCCTAACCCTCAGCTCCTCCAGAGGGCAAAAAACTCCCTTAATTAGCAAGGAGACATTGAGAAGGAACGCAGAGTGGGGGATCCAATGCAATCCAATGCAATGGGCTCTGGTGACTCTGTCCCACTCCCCCCTTATCTCCGCCTTATCCAAGAAATTGGGCGTTATCTACATTATAAACCCTGACATTACAAATCAGCCGCTCAGCAAACTCGGTCGTTACTGTGAGAATGACCGTTTGTTGTTTGGGCGCTATGATGTGCTGCCTGAAACAATGTTATTGAATCCAATCTATTTGTTCCCAGAACATGAGCACATTAATGTGGTTGGGTTGAGCCTGCCCAGCCTTTGCTGGCTGACAACACCATTACAGGGAGGAGCTGTGAGAAAATCCTCGAGATTTAAGTCTTCACCTTAGGGGATGTGCTTGTTGCCTTTAACACATTAGCCAGCGCGGACACTAATGGACTTTCCTGCTGATTGTCTCCTTAACAGGGTTAACAAAAATATTGTTATTGTGTTTGCAGTCACAACTCCAGTGTCGAGGGACATTTAACAGAGGCAGATTGGGCCAAAAAACCAGCTCTCTGGTAATGGACAATCACAAACAGATAACGTTACACACTCCGAGCCCTGCTGGGGCTGCAGTCACAACACGGGCCGCTGCTCCCCACAATAGTGCCGTGTCTCTGAGTGTGAATGTGGCGTTCGCCTCTTGTCTCCCAGGGTGTCCTCATCTAATAACGCAGCATCGTTCAGCCCCGTATTTTAAATCAGAGATGCCCCTGAACGCAGCATCGTTCAGCCCCGTATTTTAAATCAGAGATGCCCCTGAACGCAGCATCGTTCAGCCCCGTATTTTAAATCAGAGATGCCCTGAACGCAGATGTAACCTCTGACCTCCTCTCTGAGGGATGCCAACCAGACAATAGTCTGGGATCTAAAAAAAAAAAAAAAAGCCATCCTGCACAGATATTGATCACAAAGACAACGCTCAGATTCTGTGACGACCATAATGTCCAAATGAGAAAGTTTCCAGGAGATTTTATTAACAAAAAAAAAAAAAAGCCTCAACGATTTTTCACAAAGCTGACCCCGTGATTATTTCAAAAGCGGAGAAAAAAAAGCGTATTTAATGGATCCAATGAACTGAGTGACAGTAAAGGACGAGCTCTCCACTGGAGGTGTGACCTGCTTGTCTTAACAGACGTGTCATTAGGCCCTGAAACAGCGTCCCTCTTTCCTGTGAGGAGAGACATTTCCGCCCATTTTATTTGATTTGTCCCGATCAATGACCACGGATTACAGTGTTTTTACAGCACTTTGAGCGGCAAAGAGGTTTTCAATTAACTAATGGGGGAGATTACTATTCAATCTCTGGCCATAGCCTCATAGCTGCCCTAATTAGCCAGGCCGAGAGATAACTGGGGGTCTTGCACGCTCTCTCCACCTTCTTGACACACACACACACACACACGCAGACGCCTCGGCATGGCTCTGTAGCTCTAGGAGTCTCGTCCCAGTATGCAGATGGCCTGTCGGCCCTCACTGTCAATTTCCTGTGCGCTTTCATTTCCTCTGATCAGCGGCAATAGATGCCTTTGATGGCTAATCCTACCCATTGTTGGCTTTTACCTCGGGTTTCTATTTGTTCTGTTTGTATGTTACACACGCACGCATTCATGCATGCACACACACACACACACACATACCACACACACAGAGTCATATAGCGGGGGTTTTTTTTGTTGCATTACACTATCTTTATGACCTCATCCTGTTCTCTGACTGGCTGGACGCGCTCTGAGCTGGGTTTCCATTGGCTTCTCCTCCCCGCCCCTCCCCCTCCCCCCACAGTGTCCTGGTCGTGGCTGAGGGTCCCGGGGGTTCTGCAGCGGCTGGGCTTCACCTACTTTGTGCTCTCCCTGATGCAGACGGCGTTGGGCCACGCCCCCGCGGCGCCCGCCAGAGCGGTGAGCACGCCCCCTCGACCCCGAGTCGGGTTCCCGCTGACGGCGCCGATCGAATCGAACGGCGCCCGCGTTTAACCTTGAGGAGACGGGCGTCGCCCTTGAACGTGACCTTGAACGTACCCTTTGTGTGTTACGACCACCCCCCCCGGTCACAGGGCCGGTTCTGGAGTGCGGTGCAGGACCTGACGCCCTACTGGCCCGAGTGGGTGTTCGTGGTCCTGCTGGAGACGCTGTGGCTGTGTCTGACCTTCCTGCTGCCCGTGCCCGGCTGCCCCACGTGAGTGTGACCCGCCCCCCCCCACGCCGCCGCCGCCACCACCGGCTCCGCTCTGTCACGTGATCGCCAGCCACGGCCACCAAAATGCGCTCCGAAAGCTTTATTTATAACACCGCGCCCCCTACGTTTGGTCCCCCTGCACATCAACAAGCCCGACGTGCGCTCGCGTCTTCCTCATCCTCGGGCGAAACGCCACAGACCCGCCTGC
>JAXIVH010000004.1:9767390-9778678 GCA_036785325.1 Urophycis tenuis
CCGATTCACAGAACGGATGACAAAGACGAGCTCTCCAACCATATTCAGAAGCAGGTCTTGGGGGGGGGGGGGAGCCACAAGGCAACATTTAACTCAATCAGGTCTTAAAAACACAACGTTCAACTCAGAACCATTGAGACTCAATGAGACTAGGTTGGAGGTTGGAGACTAGGTTACTAGGTACTAGGTTGGAGACTAGTACGTGGGATTGATTGAATGTGAGAAGGTGTTGACTGTGCTGAGCTACAGGAGGGTCTCCTCGTGAGCTGGTGTTAGGTGGTGGTTTCCAAATTGATAGCCCTCGAGATGTACGTTTGAGTTGAAATGCTATGACAAAGAGTTTAGCTGCTGCAGAATCAGAAACAAGTTTATTGCCAAGTAGGTTTGCACCTACAAGGAATTTGACTTGGTGCAAGAGAAAATCAGTATTAAAAATATAAGTAAAATAACTATATATATATACAATGTACAATGAACACGGACGGAGCAGTAGTGCAATAGCATCTTGTGATATGGTGGTCTCTGAAATTGTTTTAGAGAGGGTGATTGTTTTAAATCCTGCACAGGAGCATTCAGCCTTGTCAGGAATCAGGATGGTGCTTTAAAGTTCTATAAAATTCAACATTTCAAAATTTGAAGAAAATCTCTTAAAACCAAAGAGAGACATCTGAAGAAGAAAATACATGTTAAAGTTCACAAATCGCCACCAGTGTGAGCGCCCATTTAAAAGGTGCACCAACATCAGCACAAGCCCAATATGACGCCAATTATAAACAAAACCAATTGTCTTCTCTGAAGAAGTACAATAAGTCCACAACACATTGTCACACACTCCCTTGCTGCTGTCCCTGAAGGGGAGTGACGGTAATGCGTTCCCATGTTTAAACCCAAACGGATGCGTGGTTCCACATGGCATGACTACACCACCACATAACCTCGTTGTTATCGATCCTCATTGATTACGTGTCTCAGGACCCCTATAGTCTGCCGTATGGTAACTCTATCCCCCAGCGCTGTGGCGGCACGTAGGAGCACAGCGTAGCAGCATCTCACGTCACGTAACGTAACGCTCCGCCACGTTGTCTCTCTAGTCAATGATTTTCAGGGAATCGATCTAACGTCCGGTGTGCACCAACACCGATTGGATAGTGTAGACATACAGTGAGGTACGGGAACGTGAGATATTCAGTGATAAAACGCTGTACTGTTACTAAGCAGGTTTTTCCTCATGCCAACTCATGAGGATCAAACATTGTAACAATTGTCGTTCATTTTGGACAGGTCAGCCAATGAACTTCAAGTAACACCCCAGTCCCCCTACTCCCCCCCACCCCCACCCGCACCCGCACCCGCACCCCCGCCTCCACCCATCCACTCTACAGCCTCTGATCTGTTTGGAGGTTCTTTGAGGCATCGCCGAGCCCAGTGTTTCACGGGTTATTGTTGTTCCTCTAATCAGCGTTCCTCCACATGTTTTTTCAATATCACGTCGCGTCCCCGGAGCATCTGGCGGTGACTCACTGCGCGGCGAAGTCGGATAAATGTCCGGTGGTGGCTCACATCTCATCCTTCTCGGAGTGAAAATACATCAATAAAAAAAAAAAATATATATATACACCTCTCTCTCTCTCTCTCTCTCTCTCTCTCTCTCTCTCTCTCTCTCTCTCTCTCTCTCTCGCTCTCTCTCTCTCTCTCTCCTCTATGATGATGATGATGATGATGATGTTAGACTATAAGAGAAGGATTTTCCCTGGTATATGAGATGCAGGGGTAGGTGTTACAGAAAAGTCCAAGCACATCATCATAAGCTTATGCTTAGTGATATGGCTAACCCTCCGTTTTACTTTAGGGTGAGTGTATTTGTGTTGTATTGCTTCAGGAAGCCCTAATACCCCCTTTACAAACCACAGCGGGCAGTGGTGTTTCAGTACAGACGAAGGCACATTGATTGGAGAGCGATTGGAGAGTGATGGTGGTGTGAGTGGGTTGGTGCCATGCCCTGGTGGGGTGAGCGGCGGGTGGGGGTGCAGGGTAATGCATCGCTCCACACACAGAAAGCAAGATACTCCGTCAGTCACTAAAGGGAGCCCAGATCACACAAAGTCAAAACAACCTCAAATCAATGCCCCTTCGCGGTGTTTTGCCAACTGTTTAAAAAAGTACGGTTTTAGTTTTGGGTGGGTGTCGAGATTTACCCAGACGCAGTAAATGTAAGACAATTGGTATGTTGTTTGTAGTTAATCATCTGAAATGTATAGCGTGGTTTATGCACATGGCATGGGTTTTATGCCAACTGGATGCACACTTTAATGGCACACGGGCTCCAAGCAGCCCCGGTCTTACCCATTACTTGGCAAGTGTTCAAGCTGTAGTGCTGCTGGGTTGTTTGGGTGGACGACTTGGCACCGAAGGACGTAAACACAAGAGATAATACGCCCATCATCTCACGGGCACACTGGACAGTCGGGCCACGGTACGTATAGGCGTGGACCGGGACCGATACTCATGACAAATAAATCTTCCAACCAATGAGATTTTTTTTTTCGGAGTGACTTTTTTTCTTCTTCCCAGAGTGACTTAAATCAACGGGCGCAATCGGGTGGCATTATTGGCCGTGCGTCTCGTTGTTTTCAAGTGTTTTTTTTTTTTTGCTTCTAGAAACGCATTAAGTCAACGAGCATCCCGCGGGTGTTAATGAGGTGACTAACCTGCAGATGAATTATATCTCTGTATTTCCTGTAGATGCTATCCTGCGTGCCCCCTTCTCCGGAAGGACCGGAAAATACATCGCATCTTATTAGCCTGATGTGAACCCCCCCCCCCTCCCTTCCAACTGAACAGCAGTAAACCACAGACAGTCCGAGCGATCAGCGGTGGCTGCCCATACTGCAGGCGCGCAATGGGGCATTCTCACTGAGGACTTGAGTGGCCGTACCGAAAGCTGCTGCGCGCAAAGGGGGAAAAACTGGTTCTTATCTGCCTTCGTGTAGTTTTTTTTTTGGTGGAGGGGTGGTGTTTATGCGCCAATTTATTGGGCAACTTTTGGGCATTTTGATTCCGAAACTTTTACTTATGATTCGCGAATATGGGGCCAACTCGTGGTTTTCCTCGGGGAAACATCCTTTTGCTGCTTTTGCTGTGGTGTGGAGGTAAGGGCCATTTCTTGATTTGCTTATTAAACCAGTTGGAAACATAGGCGCAATGTGGATTAAGTGTTTAATATGGCTGAAGGATTTGTGAGATGGAGACTATGTTATTAAATACAAAACAATCGTCTTATTTTTTTTTAAATAATTTTACGCTGACCTCGATATTATCTTCTCTTTCTTTCTCAGATGATATTTTGTGTGAGAAAGAATCATTATGATGTTGTTTCTGATGTAACTGCTTAAGGTCAAATCCTTTCCGTTCAGGTTGCCTGTGGTTTGTTGACTCCGCTGCTCAGTTGCCGTCCCAGCATCTCGCTTTATCTTTGTCGTTACGCACGTCTGCCGAGCCCATCGCGACCTTCTCTCTAAACTACCTTCATGTCGAGCTGAAGAGGAAGCGTGGACCAAGTTGCCCTTGCAGAAAATGTCTATCGGGCTTATTACTTTAGGATTTATTTTGACAATCTTCTTTGGCCACCGACATTTGGGGAGATGAAGCGAGCGATTTAAATAGCGAGCCATATTTGTTCCATTGTATAAAGTTATGCGTGCAAAAATAAATAAATAAATAAATAAAACTGTCCACCAAGGAATTTGTCTAATGGAAAAAAATAGGTCGAAATGTTAAGCTGAAAATGTTTCGTGAGGTCCGTACGCTAAGAGTTGCGGCAGATGTCCTAGTCCGGTAGACCTTGCTCATGCAGTAAAATAAAAATACACTGTCCTCAGACGTTATGCGTGGAATGGAACATGGCTTCATATGCATCCAGCAATATATCATAATATTATAATCCCATTCAAAATCCCACAGCCCAACTGTACCAACACCGACCTCACGTCCAGTCTATATTTAAAGTCTGGCTCATGGCTGAAGTGTGTGCGTGTGTGTGTGTGTGTGTGTGTGTGTGTGTGTGTGTGTGTGTGTGTGTGTGTGTGTGTGTGTGTGTGTGTGTGTGTGTGTGTGTGTGTGTGTGTGTGTGTAAATCGCAGTGCACATGGAGCAAGTGAAATGTGATAGACCATTGTGTGAAATCCCATAATTTGTGAAGGGACGTTTCCAACAGAAATTAATATAAATTCCGGCAACGGTCGTAAAACGCATGTCATATAAAATACGATTTTACATTCGGGTTGTCCGAATTTATTTCTAGGTTGACGTGTTTTTGTCAAAGCGAAGGTGCCAGATATTGTTTTTGTCATATTTGTAATCGTAGACATATTAGCAGCATTACGCATCAGTGCCCGTATTGGCCCTGTCCACTTCTCTGTTTACCTAGGCTATTATGACCTATGAAACTTTAGTCATCGCTTTCCTGATCGGACTATGAAACGGTGTCTCGTTGCACGCACATGGAAGCGAATAGGGTCTTGGGACCACGTGCATTTAGCCACGGGGATGGGGGATAAACTACTCTGCTTTTTTAATCTAAAAAGCTTTTCATCAATTTCCAATTAAACGGGTGCTGAAATCGGTGCCTTAAGTGACTCGACTGGTGTCAGCGGGACCGCCCACACCTGTCTGTCTGTCTGTCTGCAACAACAGGCTCGCGTCCGTGGAAGCGGATGGAGTGCGCCAGGCAGGCAGGTGTGCGGCAGCTGCTCCTATCTGTGGGCAAACACGCGCTGTTTGTTTTCTTTAGGAAAATATCCCCAGGCCACACACAACTGCACCGCCACGCGCCCTTCTTGTTTTAGGGCGAGTGTCGGTGCAGATTGCAGGTTGAACGCTAAGTCCGCTCTGAGTGCCCCCATCTGATTGATTATGAACGCACTGTATTCCATTATAATGCCGCACCTTATTTTGGAGATGATAACGAGTGACGTTTCTTGACGTCATACACTCTTTTGCATGTATACCTAAGTCCGTGTAAATAGGGCCGCTGGTCTGCCTGTCTGCTCTATCTGTCTATCTTTCCATCTCCATCTATCTCAAATACAAATGCTAACCAAAGGCCTTTACGCTACAAAATGGTGCATCTCCCTCCACGGCAGTCCGCCGTCGTCGTGTGGGCCTTATCAATCACTCCAGTAACCAGGAGGGGAAAAAAAGAGGCGTAAATGTATTTCACGTGAAAGGATCGACCTGTTTATTCGCTACCGTGACCTTGTGACTCCATCCCTGACCCTCGCCGCTGCCCTGAGGTCTCCGGGCGAGGGTCCAACAGGCCAGGAGCCCCCCCGTGACGGCCTGAGGATCCCAGAGGAAGCCCGGTGTGGGTGGGGGTGGGGGTGGGGGCGGAGGTGGAGGGCGGAGGTGGAGGGGTCAGTAGTGGCCTGCATTAGCGGAATCATTTTCAACAGCGTCCCTTTGCTTTTTGAGAAGGGCCAGACGGATAAATCTCATTTGATACGTGCCACTATTTGATTTAGCCCCCCTTGTTACGCGACGTGATTTAGTTAGGCCCGTGTCTCGCGCTGTTCATGGATACGCAGTAAATCTCGCCAGCTTTCAGCTCCTCCCGTGTCACGACGTTCGCTTTCCACTCCAAATGGGAAAAAAGGAAAAAAACGCCACGCCGCGCCGCACCACGCCACGTCAGTGTTGGTGAAAGCATTTTCCGCGGCGAGGTGTTCGGGGGGGGGGGGGGGGTCGGCGCGGTTGTAAACGTTGCGTTTCTTTGTTCTTTCGAGACGAGAGCGGTCCCTCGATTACACGCGGACGCGGGTCTTAAAAGCGTCCCGGTTGTAGTAAATACCTCCCGTTTTACAACGCCCATTGATTTGCTATTAACAAAGTGGAAAGTGAGTATTGGTATCAATGTTGCCGTGGTACTTGTTGAATTGGCCGAGACAAAGCATATCTAGAATACCCCCCCCCCCCCCACGCGCCAGATCCTCCCTATGATGTCATCAACGGCGGCGGGCGGTCTGGCGTTCTGTCCGGGAGTGATATAAGGTGTCGGAGCTCCTTTGTGTTTTACTACAAATTAAACCGAAGAGACCGCGGGCTGCCTTCGCCTTCGTTGTCCTCCTCCTCCTCCTCGCTCCTCCTCCTCCTCTCTCTTGTTCCGCTGGCGAGACGGTGCGGAGCGCGGTGCCAGAGTCGGGGTGGGTTTGGGGGGGGTCTGTCTGGGCCGGCGAGACCCTGCCCAGACAGTCCCAGTCTGAATCGGGAGCTGGCGCCGGTCCACTGTTGTCCCCTGCCCGCCGCCTAGATCCATACTACCAGAGCACGTGTCCACGCCTCCACCCCCCTCCTCCCCTGATCTTCCAGTCAGTTAAGAGTGGGGGGTGGGGGGTGGAGGGGCGGAGGGGCATACACTTGCCCCACGGATGGGTGGGGGGGTGTGTGTGGGGGGGGGGGGGATTGTAATTTGCAGTGTTGGTGGGTGGCGAGCGGGGCTGCGTGGTGGTGGTGCTGGTGCTGGGGGACAAGGAGACATTGACAGATTGGGCCCCCGGGCCGTTCTTCGGCGCCCGGGTCTCAGGACTCGCGTGGGTCTCTCCCTTTGACAAGTGATGCTGCTGGGCTTGCCCAGCGGAGCGTGCTGGCGTGTGCGTCGGGCCACGCCGTTGATGGCTCTGAGAAAGAATAAACAACAGGATGAGCTGAGCTCTTGTGAAGCTCCGGCACCGCTGACCCATTAGGCTTCGGCCCTGTCCACTCGGGTTTGTTTCGTTTTGTGTCTGTCCTCTCAGCCCAGTGAGTACTGTACGTCACGGGGAATGGGAGGCTTAACGCTCGAGCGTTCACGTAGTTGTTAGCTTACAACGCGTGTTTGCTCAGCTGCTCAAGGACTTGGCTTCTCCCAAGAAAATTCAACCTCAGCGCAGCAAAACCCATCTATCAGCCGGTTGCGACTTTACGATTTCATGCGTCATTTGTACGTGTGACTTTGAAATATGAAAGTCGCCAAATGAAATGATTTTTCGACATTTGTCTTTCTTAAGTGAGTGACCGGGCCGTGAGGTTTGAAGCTTGTGCTGAGTGCGACATCTGAATCACTCTACTCTGCGCTCTGTGCCCTGTACTATGTCCCAAGCCTGCATATTTATAACCACAACTTGAATTTCACACCAAACACAACGCGTTTTACTGACATAATACACGCATAGGAGTTCTGGTGATGACGAGTATAACAACTATCATTATTTTTTAAAAGGTGAAACTTTCCATGAAACACAAGCGCCCCCCCCCCCCTCCCACCCCTGTTGCCATTGTGGTTGTTGATGGTGATATTTAACACGTGGGCTCCGAGGATTGTGATAAAACATGACTGGGTCTTCCGCTGTCTGATGTGTCGTGTGTTCGATATTTGATGTTGCTGCCTTTCCCAAAGGAATTGTTCCAACTGAATTTGTAGTTGCAGGACCCCCACGGGGACCCAGCATATTAGATTCCATGATGACTGATGAACACGGTCCATCGCATTTCAGCTCTTGTATTCTCTGCGGGCTAATTGGATTACATTATGGGATAATTGATTATTATGTTACGGCATGCATCGGAGTAACCTGAGTAATCTACCTGCAGTCCATAACTAGCCAACCCCTAAACCGAGCTCCTCATGAGAAAATGTAATATATCACATTACCCTGCATGGATTTCATGTCTACCCCCCGGAAATTACTTCTTCATTATGTCTCTTGGTTTGTCTTCTAATGTGGGTAAACACAAACACAGTGCAGGGTTGAACCCACCACCTCTAACACCACCACCACCACCAGGAATATATTACATTCTGGATGCACTATGCTGCATGACGAAGCAATCTTGCATTCTGGCAAACCAGGAGGGAGGGATTTTAAAACATTATAATCAATAATAACTTTCCCAAATAGAATTATGGAATGATGGGCAGCCTCTTAGTTAATTGAATCATTGCAGGGAATCTTAGTTATGATTCTCATACATTACATTGCAGGGAGCCCAGTAATCATTGCCGGTTTCAGAGGGAATATGAAAGATTCATTTGTGGCAGTTATGACTGGGCGAAATGTCAGGGGCGACGGCCATTTTGTAAGCCATGGTGGGTTTTTCCTTGGTGGGAAAGAAACGTCCTCAGAATTTGCATTTGGCAGATGACACTCGTGTAGCCGGCAGTGAATTCAAACCTTCAGATAGAATCTGTTAACCACATCTGCAAACAGTTCACACACATATTTTACTGCTTTTTGCTGCCACTACCACGATGTGTTCCACATCATACTGTACAGTAGAAGTGAACTCCAAAGCGGGACATGTGCGACCGTTAGCCCCTCTGCCATCTAGCTCATCAGTGGAAAACAATCAGCATGAGTGTTGATTAGTAGAGATATTGATTGGTCGTCTGCCAGATACGCGCCTTGCCAAGGGGTCGTTAGCGAGAACGGATGCATTGATCTGTGACCTTGAAAGAGAGGGAGGGCATGCGGGTTGGGTTCTGCACCCCCTGAACCCACCAGCCCGAGCTATACCTGCTCTACCCGGGCTCAGAGAGAGAGAGACAGAGACAGAGAGACACACACACACACACACAGAGGGATACGTAGAGAGAGACAGAGGGGGAGAGACAGACAGAGAGAGAAAGAGAGGGAGAGAGAGAGACGCACACACACACACACACACACACACACACACACACAGGGAGAGAGCGAGACACACATACACACACACAGAGGGATACGTAGAGAGAGACAAAGACAGAGAGAGAATGAGAGGGAGAGAGAGACGCACACACACACACACACACAGAGGGATACGTAGAGAGAGACAGAGACAGAGAGAGAAAGAGAGGGAGAGAGAGACGCACACACACACACACACAGAGGGATACATAGAGAGAGAGAAACAGAGAGAGAGGGAGAGAGACACACACACACACAGACAGGGAGAGAGAGAGAAAGAGACATACAGAGGGAGAGAGAGAGACACACACAGAGGTATAGAGAGAGAGAGACTGAGACAAAGATAGAGAGACAAAGAGAGACAGAGAGAGAGAGAGCAACACACACACAGAGGGATAGAGAGAGACAGAGAGACATGCACAGAGGGAGAGAGAGAGACAGAGACATAAAGATAGAGAGACAAAGAGAGAAAGAGAGACACACACAGAGGGAGACATATAGAGAGAGGCAGACAGAGACAGAGATAGAATGAGGGAGAGAGAAAGAAAGAGAGAGAGAGAGAGACAGAGGACAGGGAGACAGACAGAGAGGGAGACAGACAGAGAGATGGTTGCATTGCGTGCGTCATGTGTCTATCCTGGGGGGGTCAAAACAGTGGGTCAGTAATCACAGCCAAACCCCCTTCTTGTTGACAAGGACCCTTCTATGGAACCCCACCCAGGTTGGGGGTTTGTGTGTGTGTGTGTGTGTGTGTGTGTGTGTGTGTGTTTGTGTGTGTGTGTGTGTGTGTGTGTGTGTGTGTATGTGTGTGTGTGTGTGTCTGTGTGTGTGTGGTTGTGTGGTTGTGTGTGCTGGGCGGGGGGGGGTGGATCTCCAGTGCTTGTTTCAATTTGTGCCTCCGCCGGAGAGGTAAATTACTGTTGAAGGACTGTGCGTCTTGTCCCTCACCCCTCCTTCACAACCACCCACCCATGACATCATAGATGGTAAATCTCTCTGCCGACGCACGTCGGCAGTGAGCTAATTGAGTTCCTGGCTTTGTCTGGGACGGCTGTGAGGCCGGCTCGCCCTCTCAGTGTTGTCCCTGACGTGTAGACCTTGAGGTGTACTCCTGGATGTGTGGCTCTGCATGTGTAGTTCTGGATGTGTAGTTCTGGGTGTGTAGTAGTCCTGGAGATGTAGTTCTGGATATGTATTAGTCCTGGATGTGTGGTTCTGGATGCAGAGTTCTGGATGTCTATTAGTCCTGGATGTGTGGTTCTGGATGCCTAGTTCTGGATGTGTAGTTCTGGATGTGTAGTTCTGGGTGTGTAGTAGTCCTGGAGATGTAGTTCTGGATATGTATTAGTCCTGGATGTGTGGTTCTGGATGCAGAGTTCTGGATGTCTAGTAGTCCTGGATGTGTGGTTCTGGATGCCTAGTTCTGGATGTGTAGTTCTGGATGTGTAGTTCTGGGTGTGTAGTAGTCCTGCAGATGTAGTTCTGGATATGTATTAGTCCTGGATGTGTGGTTCTGGATGCAGAGTTCTGGATGTATGGTTCTGGATGCGTAGTTCTGGGTGTGTAGTCCTGGATGTGTAGTTCTGGATGTGTAGCAGTCCTAGATCTATGGTAGTCCTAGATGTGTAGTTCTGGATGTGTAGCAGTCCTAGATCTATGGTAGTCCTGGATGTGTAGTAGTACTAGATGTATAGCAGTCCTGGATGTGCAGTCCTGGATGTGTATTTTTGGATGTGTAGTAGTCCTGGATGTGTATTATTGGATGTGTAGTAATCCTGGATGTGCAATTCTGGATGTGTAGTCCTCTCTGTGTTGTTCTAGGTGTGTAGTAGTTCTCTTTGTGTAGTAGTCCACTTTGTGTAGTTCTGGGTGTGTATTCTTGGATGTGTGGTCCTAGATTTGTAGTTCTGGATGTGTGGCGCTGAATGGCCCATTAAAGCACACGGTCAGAGGGGGAACACATGATTGGAGCGTCGTGTCTGTGTTTTGTGTTTGTCTTGGCTCACCGTGTAGACACAGAACAGAGGCTGCACACATGACAGTATAATCATATGAAGTCTGAAAATAAACCTCACAACAAATTGCCCTGCAAAACGGGCCTTGTAAAGGAGCTCCGAGGTCAATGTTGTGACGTAGGTCTGCATGATGTAGCCTACTTATGGCACACGTATGTAATTACCAATGTTAGTCATGTATGCATGCAACTACAATATGGATTAGAGTCGAGATGATCAATATTTGAAAGTTACATGATTCACGAGCCAATATGTAATTGATTTATAAGACTGCTGTCAGTTCACACACACTGCCTGCTCTTGGCTATTGTGTTAATATATCATTGTGGGGATGGCCCATTTTTCTTGTGTTGATATTGGATTATTATTGCTATTATTAAAATTGTTATACTTAATATTATTAGTTTATGGCAGTAGGACTCTGTTCATTGTGTATATATTTATAGTTATATTACTTATATTTTAATACTGTTTTTCTTTGCACCAATTACACCAAGTCGAATTCCTTGTAGGTGCAAACCTACTTGGCAATAAACTTTGATTCTGATACAATTAATTTAAAACATGTAGTGTTTTA
>JAXIVH010000004.1:9778878-9801378 GCA_036785325.1 Urophycis tenuis
CGTGTGGCGGGGGGCATCGTATCGTGCAGGTCACGTGACGGCGCAGCTTTTCCGCGCTGCGAATCGATACCTCATCTTTTAATCAACGCCTATTACGCCGCGAGCGTGAAATTAAAGCAGAGGCGACTCCCGCTGCACGTGAAATCGCGTCGAGGCAGAGGCCGGCGCCATCGACCGCCCCGGCGGCGTCCGTGATTATAACCGTGTCAAAAAGGAGAAAATACGGCTGATGTTGGGCGGTGACTAATGTAAATAACCTGCGTCGGTGACATGTGATATCTCTCGCTGTGCAGCACGTTCACCGTGATCGTGGCCCCCTCAAGGAAACCCTGCGCTCCTGAATATCAACTTCTCCAGCGCGGACCCTGCCTGTGTATTCTCTGGCTCCATGCGGTCCGGTAAATCTGTGAGGCGGGGGGGGGGTGGGAAACCGGCCTCCTGCCTCATACACACACACACACACACACATGCTGGGGACATTAGGACTGCGCACAGAGCGCAGCCCACCGCTGCTGCCGCTGCTGCCGCAGCTGCCAGCAGCCGTCCGACCACAGGAATCCTGTTGCTGTTCACCGGAGGTCCACAGTCTGCCGGCTGCCTCAGCGGAGACCGGCCGGCCGTCGCCATGGTTCACTGAGACAGGGTGACCGCGGCGGGGGCGGGTGAGTGGCGGCGAGGGGGATTCAGCCGCAGCGTTGGGGGCGCTGATATTGAGGGGGGGGGGGGGGGGGGGGGGGGGGGACACGGCCTGCCTTCTTCAGAATAAACAACAATCCATGTTAATTAAAATGAAAAAAAAAAAAAAAAAGGCCCAATGACCCGGCTGGCCGAGAGCGAGCGAGTGATTGAAATTGAGCGTTTGCCCCACATACCAGCTCCCCCCTCACCCCCACCCCCCCATCCCCCACCCCCGCCACATCCTGCCGGCCCTGGGCAGCCCGGGGACGCGATCCGGGGGGCGCTTGGGCTGTTTCCACGCCATCGATTCTGTCATCTACCCGGGTGATGAATATCCCCCTAACAAGCGTGTTTGGGCTCCCATCGGCCTGCCCGGGTGCCTCTTCACGGTGATTGTATTTATATGAAGAATATATATCATTTATGTGTGATGTGTCGGTGGAGACGGTGGATATCATTTTCTCAGAAGTTGAACTGGTGCATTTTTTTTTTCCAGGTTTTCTTTCTTTCTTTTTTTTTTCTATTTTAATAAGCCGCGGTTTCAAAATGAAACCCGGTCACTTGGGCCTCAAATGGACGTCTCACCAGCTTCATCATATAGGAGTCTTGACAGCTGTAGGAATCTCTCTCTCGCTTGCTCGCACTCTCTCTCTCTCTCTTTCTCTCGGTGTGTGTGTGTGTGTGTGTGTGGGAGGAATGTAGCATTCCTGGGTGGGTTGGGAAGTATGCTCACTTGCAGCCGTCCAGAAGTGTGTAATTCATGTAGGGAGACATGCAGTAGTAACCTGCACTATCATAAATACTATGATGAGCTGGAACACCCCAGTCATGTAGCGCAATGGCAAGGAAAATCGCTTCATAAAGACATACTTCTGTTTTTCAATGTTCCCTTTTTAATGTGTATGTATATGTGTGTGTGTGTGTGTGTCTGTGTGCGCGCATGTGTGTGTGTGTGTGTGTGTGACGTGCTGCTGGAGGAGAATATGAACGCGAGGGAGCACAAACCACAGACCAAGAGAGCAGGAGAGAAACAACCTGAGCGGCCATGTTGTTCCTCTGGACAGTAACGGGTTAATCCCCTTTACCTGCCGGGCGAAGATCCGCACCACCTGCCTCCCTGCACCCGCTCCCTCCACCCACCTGCTCTATCGGCCCTCCATCGATCTGAAATCTGTTTCGTCTCCCCCCCCCACCCCCCCCCCCCCCCCCCCCCCCCCCCCCCCCCCCCCCCCCACCCCGCAGGGAGCCTCGGCAGCCATCCTTTCTAAGTGCACGCGGGACGGAGGATTTATTCCTGTCAATAAGAACCTTTGGTAAGTGCTTCCTGACCCACTAAATCCAGCCACTTTCCGCACAGAACAAAGGATGCGTCTCACAGAAGCACAAATCAAGGAGGGCTAAAACACACGTTTACTTACCACCCGCGGCAGCTGGGACTGTAAATAATCACGCCTGCTGCCGCGCGGCCATTTGTGTGTGCGTGTGTGTGTGTGTGTGTGCGTGCATGCGTGTGTGCGCGCGTGTGCGTGTGTGTGTGTGTGTGTGGGTGGGGTTGGGGAATTCACGTCCTCCCAACGGTCTCCACTGCTGCTCCACCACCATCACCACTGATAACGTTAACATCAACGGCCGTGCTCCCCTGTTGTCTGTGTGCGTTCTGCATACCTGGCAGAAAGTCTCCAGCCCATTATCAGCCCAGCGTGAGGAAATGGCATGGGTGTACAGCGGCCGGTATTGGCAAGGCGTATTATACTACAGTATACTCACACTTGAGCTGACCGTGGAGAAATGACACTCTAAACATCCTCTCCGGGATCAATAAAGCCTATACCTTCAGTCTCATTAATTCATGAAATTAGTGCTGATCGGTGCCTTATGCATTATGGAGACATGAAAAGATGGAGATTTGACGTAAGCATATATATATATATATATATATATATATATATATATATATATATATATATATATATATATATATATATATATATATATAGTATATAGTATATAAAAATAAAGTGTCCTCCAAACCAGTGTGTTTTGGCCATGTCCTATGACATTGGCCTTATTAATCTTTGTTGTTGTTTCAAGTGCTGCACTTCATCTGTGATGTGTAAGCAAAAAAAAAAAGACGCTTTTTTTTTTCCCCTCGCTGCTGCTGCTGCTACTCTTCACCCTGGAGAGGTGCTTAACCTCCCCTCCCACCCCCCTCACCCTCTCACCCTCCCTCCCCTCCACCATTACCTGGCTGGGCTCTTATGGACAGCTCCTCGCAGGGAGGGGGTTATCGAGCTCCCCAGCCAGGGGCCCTGCCTGGATGTCTATGGGTAATTAACTCCCGGTCAGAAGTCCTTTTTTGGCCCCGTTTCAGCAGAGATAAAAGATGCCTGCTGCCCTGGAAGGTGGTGGTGGTGGTGGTGGTGGTGGTGTTGTTGCAGGCGGGCGGGCGGAGGCGGGGGCGGGGGTGCGGGGGTGTAGGAGTTCTGGGTGGACGCCATCTTGCATTAGATGATATTGCATCAAACATTCTTGCACTTAGGAACAGACAGGGACATGGCGGCCTGGCAGCGCTCCACAGTGTGGTGGGGGGCAGGGGGCAGGGGGGGCGGCGGGATGCGTGCCAGGGATCCACCGACGGCCCGGCTGATGCATTACGGCCCGGCTCACGGTACCGACATGTATCGTGTGACTGCCGCTGCCCGGGTCCTGATTTATACGTCAATACGCGATTGATAGACTCCTGGTGTGTGTGTGTGTCTGTGTGTGCGTCTGTGTGTGTGTGTGCGTCTGTGTGTGCATGTGTGTGTGTGTCTGCATGTGTGTGTGTGTGCGTATGTGTGTGTCTGTGTGTGCATGTGTGTGTGCGTCTGCATGTGTGTGTATGTGTGTGTCTGTGTGTGTGGATCTGTATGTGTGTGTCTGTATGTGTGTGTGTCTGTATGTGTGTGTGTGTGTGTGTGTGTGTCTGTGTGTGTGTGTGCGTCTGTGTGTGTGTGTCTGTATGTGTGCGTCTGTATGTGTGCGTCTGTATGTGTGTGTCTGTATGTGTGTGTGTGTGTGTCTGTGTGTGTGTGTGTGTGTGTGTGTGTGTATGTGTGTGTTCATGCCTCGGCCCATCACCCTCTCTGAGATGTTTTATTGGTACCGGCGGCCCGGCCCCAGCGTGGCCCGCAGAGGGCGGTTTGTCACGCTTTGTTGTTATTGTTGTTGTTGTTGTGTTTTTGCCGGGCTGCCCAGGTCCCTGTCCTACGTGACGTGCATGGGCTGCTTGTCCTTCCTGCTGCTGGGCTGCATGTACGTGGTCATAGACCTGCAGGGCTGGTGGGGCGGACAGCCGTTCATCTACCCAGGTATGAGGCTCCACGCGCGCGGCGCGATCAGACGACTACGACGACCACAAACATGAGCAAACCGTCACGGTTAGTGGTGGAGGTGGAGCCAAACGCAGAGAGTAGTCGCAGCCACAAGTAGCGCTTCTTTAATTGTACTTATAAAGACAGGGAAACAGGAACTGGCGAACAACGACTAACATAAACGACCAGACTCGGCCAAGGACTCAACAGAAGACTTAAATAAACAAAGAACTAATTACAAACCAAAGACAGGTGAGGGAACAAGGCACAGGTGAACACAACGGGGCAGTCAACAAAGGAGGGGAACCCAACGAGGGTGAACAGGACACAGGGGAAACACAGCGCAAAACATGACAACCAGACGACACAGACACAGACCCTGACACAAACGATGACACGGATGCAACACGAGGCAAAGCGAGAGACGATGACTGTGTCTGTGACTGTGACCCCCCCCCCACTTGCAGGGATGAACTCCATCTTGGTGTACGTGGGCCACTCCCTGCTGGGCCCCTACTTCCCCTTCAGCTGGGAGCTCCGCCACCAGGACAGCCACTGGGAGCGTCTGTTCCAGAGCCTGTGGGCCACCTCGTTGTGGGTGCTGGTGGCCTACCTGCTCTACCGGAAGAGGTTCTTCCTCAAGATTTAGGGGCCGCGGTCCGCTCTGCATTCAGTTACTCGTCGGTTGTCGCGTTTTAATGGGAATTTTAGTGAGTTGTTGGTCCGGGGGAATTTGAGGCAAAAATGTATTCGACAACAAATTATGATGTTATCTGACAGATGCCTTACTTGAATGCTGGGAATACATCCTAGTTTTATTTTGAAATTGCATAACGTAATTATGTGGCCTATTATTATTTTATTGATTTACAATTTTATTTTCATAATTTGGGACTTCCCTAACATCTGGTTTTGGGGATACGGTAAACTCTTGTCTACCTGATACTACGTGATGTCACGTTGCTACATGCCAAAATTAAACTGCAAAACTGCACAACTCCACCGCAGGTCTGTGGTCTATGATTACAGAGACACATGAGAACAATGATATCAACATCACCGTAACAATTGTCCAATTACTTAAAAAACAAAAAAAAGTCCTATTGTTGGTGTCGATGGCCAGATGGCCACTGGTGTGCAGTCTTGGGTGGCAGGCAGACTGCTTTATTTGTTGGTGCTGGTCGTTTAAGGCTGTGCATAGCGCATTAAATCAAATGTTCTGAGGTGGTACTTAACAAATTACACCAAGTGATTCCACTACACACCGGCCTGGCTGTTATGAGACCGTTTCCATGGCTACTCTTCCTCATCCTGTGTGTGTGTGTGTGTGTGTGTTTGTGGGGGAACCATCTGCTCCTGGAGAGACACTACTTTAATGGGGGTCAAGATGCGTGGCTCACAGAGGGGTGTCATTAATGGGACCGGCCACCTCCAGCACTCATGCAATTGGAAAATCAGCGAGATTACACGCAGCCGATTCACAGAACGGATGACAAAGACGAGCTCTCCCACCATATTCAGAAGCAGGTCTTGGGGGGGGGGGAAGCCACAAAGCAACGTTTAACTCAATCAGGTCTTAAAAACACAACGTTCAACTCAGAACCATTGAGACTGAATGAGACTAGGTTGGAGGTTGGAGACTAGGTACTAGGTACTAGGTTGGAGACTAGTACGTGGGATTGATTGAATGTGAGAAGGTGTTGACTGTGCTGAGCTACAGGAGGGTCTCCTTGTGAGCTGGTGTTAGGTGGTGGTTTCCAAATTGATAGCCCTCGAGATGCATGTGATGAAACTCCGCCATGCACTTGTTTTGAGTTGAAATGCTATAACACAGAGTTTAGCTGCTGCAATGGTGGTCTCTGAAATTGTTTTAGAAAGGGTGATTGTTTTAAATCCTGCACAGGAGCATTCAGCCTTCTTGTTAGGAATCAGGATGGTGCTTTGGTTCCCTAAAATTCTACATTTCGAAATTTGAAGAAAATCTTTTAAAACCAAAGAGAGACATCTGAAGAAGAAAATACATGTTAAAGTTCACAAATCGCCACCAGTGTGAGCGCCCATTTAAAAGGTGCACCAACATCAGCACAAGCCCAATATGACGCCAATTATAAACAAAACCAATTGTCTTCTCTGAAGAAGTACAATAAGTCCACAACACATTGTCACACACTCCCTTGCTGCTGTCCCTGAAGGGGAGTGACGGTAATGCGTTCCCATGTTTAAACCCAAACGGATGCGTGGTTCCACATGGCATGACTACACCACCACATAACCTCGTTGTTATCGATCCTCATTGATTACGTGTCTCAGGACCCCTATAGTCTGCCGTATGGTAACTCTATCCCCCCGCGCTGTGGCGGCACGTAGGAGCACAGCGTAGCCGCATCTCAAGTCACGTATAACGCTCCGCCACGTTGTCTCTCTAGTCAATGATTTTCAGGGAATCGATCGTCCGGTGTGCACCAACACCCATTGGATAGTGTAGACATACAGTGAGGTACGGGAACGTGAGATATTCAGTGATAAAACGCTGTACTGTTACTAAGCAGGTTTTTCCTCATGCCAACTCATGAGGATCAAACATTGTAACAATTGTCGTTCATTTTGGACAGGTCAGCCAATGAACTTCAAGTAACACCCCAGTCCCCCTACTCCCCCCCACCCCCACCCCCACCCGCACCCGCACCCCCGCCTCCACCCATCCACTCTACAGCCTCTGATCTGTTTGGAGGTTCTTTGAGGCATCGCCGAGCCCAGTGTTTCACGGGTTATTGTTGTTCCTCTAATCAGCGTTCCTCCACATGTTTTTTCAATATCACGTCGCGTCCCCGGAGCATCTGGCGGTGACTCACTGCGCGGCGAAGTCGGATAAATGTCCGGTGGTGGCTCACATCTCATCCTTCTCGGAGTGAAAATACATCAATAAAAAAAATAAAAAATATATATATATACACCTCTCTCTCTCTCTCTCTCTCTCTCCTCTATGATGATGATGATGATGATGATGTTACACTATAAGAGAAGGATTTTCCCTGGTATATGAGATGCAGGGGTAGGTGTTACAGAAAAGTCCAAGCACATCATCATAAGCTTATGCTTAGTGATATGGCTAACCCTCCGTTTTACTTTAGGGTGAGTGTATTTGTGTTGTATTGCTTCAGGAAGCCCTAATACCCCTTTACAAACCACAGCGGGCAGTAGTGTTTCAGTACAGACGAAGGCACATTGATTGGAGAGCGATTGGAGAGTGATGGTGGTGTGAGTGGGTTGGTGCCATGCCCTGGTGGGGTGAGCGGCGGGTGGGGGTGCAGGGTAATGCATCGCTCCACACACAGAAAGCAAGATACTCCGTCAGTCACTAAAGGGAGCCCAGATCACACAAAGTCAAAACAACCTCAAATCAATGCCCCTTCGCGGTGTTTTGCCAACTGTTGCCAAAAGTACGGTTTTAGTTTTGGGTGGGTGTCGAGATTTACCCAGACGCAGTAAATGTAAGACAATTGGTATGTTGTTTGTAGTTAATCATCTGAAATGTATAGCGTGGTTTATGCACATGGCATGGGTTTTATGCCAACTGGATGCACACTTTAATGGCACACGGGCTCCAAGCAGCCCCGGTCTTACCCATTACTTGGCAAGTGTTCAAGCTGTAGTGCTGCTGGGTTGTTTGGGTGGACGACTTGGCACCGAAGGACGTAAACACAAGAGATAATACGCCCATCATCTCACGGGCACACTGGACAGTCGGGCCACGGTACGTATAGGCGTGGACCGGGACCGATACTCATGACAAATAAATCTTCCAACCAATGAGATTTTTTTTTTCGGAGTGACTTTTTTTCTTCTTCCCAGAGTGACTTAAATCAACGGGCGCAATCGGGTGGCATTATTGGCCGTGCGTCTCGTTGTTTTCAAGTGTTTTTTTTTTTTGCTTCTAGAAACGCATTAAGTCAACGAGCATCCCGCGGGGTGTTAATGAGGTGACTAACCTGCAGATGAATTATATCTCTGTATTTCCTGTAGATGCTATCCTGCGTGCCCCCTTCTCCGGAAGGACCGGAAAATACATCGCATCTTATTAGCCTGATGTGAACCCCCCCCCCCCCCTCCCTTCCAACTGAACAGCAGCAAACCACAGACAGTCCGAGCGATCAGCGGTGGCTGCCCATACTGCAGGCGCGCAATGGGGCATTCTCACTGAGGACTTGAGTGGCCGTACCGAAAGCTGCTGCGCGCAACGGGGGAAAAACTGGTTCTTATCTGCCTTCGTGTAGTTTTTTTTTTGGTGGAGGGGTGGTGTTTATGCGCCAATTTATTGGGCAACTTTTGGGCATTTTGATTCCGAAACTTTTACTTATGATTCGCGAATATGGGGCCAACTCGTGGTTTTCCTCGGGGAAACATCCTTTTGCTGCTTTTGCTGTGGTGTGGAGGTAAGGGCCATTTCTTGATTTGCTTATTAAACCAGTTGGAAACATAGGCGCAATGTGGATTAAGTGTTTAATATGGCTGAAGGATTTGTGAGATGGAGACTATGTTATTAAATACAAAACAATCGTCTTATTTTTTTTAAATAATTTTACGCTGACCTCGATATTATCTTCTCTTTCTTTCTCAGATGATATTTTGTGTGAGAAAGAATCATTATGATGTTGTTTCTGATGTAACTGCTTAAGGTCAAATCCTTTCCGTTCAGGTTGCCTGTGGTTTGTTGACTCCGCTGCTCAGTTGCCGTCCCAGCATCTCGCTTTATCTTTGTCGTTACGCACGTCTGCCGAGCCCATCGCGACCTTCTCTCTAAACTACCTTCATGTCGAGCTGAAGAGGAAGCGTGGACCAAGTTGCCCTTGCAGAAAATGTCTATCGGGCTAATTACTTTAGGATTTATTTTGACAATCTTCTTTGGCCACCGACATTTGGGGAGATGAAGCGAGCGATTTAAATAGCGAGCCATATTTGTTCCATTGTATAAAGTTATGCGTGCAAAAATAAATAAATAAATAAATAAAACTGTCCACCAAGGAATTTGTCTAATGGAAAAAAATAGGTCGAAATGTTAAGCTGAAAATGTTTCGTGAGGTCCGTACGCTAAGAGTTGCGGCAGATGTCCTAGTCCGGTAGACCTTGCTCATGCAGTAAAATAAAAATACACTGTCCTCAGACGTTATGCGTGGAATGGAACATGGCTTCATATGCATCCAGCAATATATCATAATATTATAATCCCATTCAAAATCCCACAGCCCAACTGTACCAACACCGACCTCACGTCCAGTCTATATTTAAAGTCTGGCTCATGGCTGAAGTGTGTGTGTGTGTGTGTGTGTGTGTGTGTGTGTGTGTGTGTGTGTGTGTGTGTGTGTGTGTGTGTGTGTGTGTGTGTGTGTGTGTGTGTGTGTGTGTGTGTGTGTGTGTGTGTGTGTGTGTGTGTGTGTGTGTGTGTGTGTGTGTGTGTGTGTGTGTGTAAATCGCAGTGCACATGGAGCAAGTGAAATGTGATAGACCATTGTGTGAAATCCCATAATTTGTGAAGGGACGTTTCCAACAGAAATTAATATAAATTCCGGCAACGGTCGTAAAACGCATGTCATATAAAATACGATTTTACATTCGGGTTGTCCGAATTTATTTCTAGGTTGACGTGTTTTTGTCAAAGCGAAGGTGCCAGATATTGTTTTTGTCATATTTGTAATCGTAGACATATTAGCAGCATTACGCATCAGTGCCCGTATTGGCCCTGTCCACTTCTCTGTTTACCTAGGCTATTATGACCTATGAAACTTTAGTCATCGCTTTCCTGATCGGACTATGAAACGGTGTCTCGTTGCACGCACATGGAAGCGAATAGGGTCTTGGGACCACGTGCATTTAGCCACGGGGATGGGGGATAAACTACTCTGCTTTTTTAATCTAAAAAGCTTTTCATCAATTTCCAATTAAACGGGTGCTGAAATCGGTGCCTTAAGTGACTCGACTGGTGTCAGCGGGACCGCCCACACCTGTCTGTCTGTCTGTCTGTCTGCAACAACAGGCTCGCGTCCGTGGAAGCGGATGGAGTGCGCCAGGCAGGCAGGTGTGCGGCAGCTGCTCCTATCTGTGGGCAAACACGCGCTGTTTGTTTTCTTTAGGAAAACATCCCCAGGCCACACACAACTGCACCGCCACGCGCCCTTCTTGTTTTAGGGCGAGTGTCGGTGCAGATTGCAGGTTGAACGCTAAGTCCGCTCTGAGTGCCCCCATCTGATTGATTATGAACGCACTGTATTCCATTATAATGCCGCACCTTATTTTGGAGATGATAACGCGTGACGTTTCTTGACGTCATACACTCTTTTGCATGTATACCTAAGTCCGTGTAAATAGGGCCGCAGGTCTGCCTGTCTGCTCTATCTGTCTATCTTTCCATCTCCATCTATCTCAAATACAAATGCTAACCAAAGGCCTTTACGCTACAAAATGGTGCATCTCCCTCCACGGCAGTCCGCCGTCGTCGTGTGGGCCTTATCAATCACTCCAGTAACCAGGAGGGGAAAAAAAGAGGCGTAAATGTATTTCACGTGAAAGGATCGACCTGTTTATTCGCTACCGTGACCTTGTGACTCCATCCCTGACCCTCGCCGCTGCCCTGAGGTCTCCGGGCGAGGGTCCAACAGGCCAGGAGCCCCCCCGTGACGGCCTGAGGATCCCAGAGGAAGCCCGGTGTGGGTGGGGGTGGGGGTGGGGGCGGAGGTGGAGGGCGGAGGTGGAGGGGTCAGTAGTGGCCTGCATTAGCGGAATCATTTTCAACAGCGTCCCTTTGCTTTTTGAGAAGGGCCAGACGGATAAATCTCATTTGATACGTGCCACTATTTGATTTAGCCCCCCTTGTTACGCGACGTGATTTAGTTAGGCCCGTGTCTCGCGCTGTTCATGGATACGCAGTAAATCTCGCCAGCTTTCAGCTCCTCCCGTGTCACGACGTTCGCTTTCCACTCCAAATGGGAAAAAAGGAAAAAAATGCCACGCCGCGCCGCACCACGCCACGTCAGTGTTGGTGAAAGCGTTTTCCGCGGCGAGGTGTTCGGGGGGGGGGGGGGTCGGCGCGGTTGTAAACGTTGCGTTTCTTTGTTCTTTCGAGACGAGAGCGGTCCCTCGATTACACGCGGACGCGGGTCTTAAAAGCGTCCCGGTTGTAGTAAATACCTCCCGTTTTACAACGCCCATTGATTTGCTATTAACAAAGTGGAAAGTGAGTATTGGTATCAATGTTGCCGTGGTACTTGTTGAATTGGCCGAGACAAAGCATATCTAGAATACCCCCCCCCACGCGCCAGATCCTCCCTATGATGTCATCAACGGCGGCGGGCGGTCTGGCGTTCTGTCCGGGAGTGATATAAGGTGTCGGAGCTCCTTTGTGTTTTACTACAAATTAAACCGAAGAGACCGCGGGCTGCCTTCGCCTTCGTTGTCCTCCTCCTCCTCCTCGCTCCTCCTCCTCCTCTCTCTTGTTCCGCTGGCGAGACGGTGCGGAGCGCGGTGCCAGAGTCGGGGTGGGTTTGGGGGGGGTCTGTCTGGGCCGGCGAGACCCTGCCCAGACAGTCCCAGTCTGAATCGGGAGCTGGCGCCGGTCCACTGTTGTCCCCTGCCCGCCGCCTAGATCCATACTACCAGAGCACGTGTCCACGCCTCCACCCCCCTCCTCCCCTGATCTTCCAGTCAGTTAAGAGTGGGGGGTGGGGGGTGGAGGGGCGGAGGGGCATACACTTGCCCCACGGATGGGTGGGGGGGTGTGTGGGGGGGGGGGGGGGATTGTAATTTGCAGTGTTGGTGGGTGGTGAGCGGGGCTGCGTGGTGGTGGTGCTGGTGCTGGGGGACAAGGAGACATTGACAGATTGGGCCCCCGGGCCGTTCTCGGGCGCCCGGGTCTCAGGACTCGCGTGGGTCTCTCCCTTTGACAAGTGATGCTGCTGGGCTTGCCCAGCGGAGCGTGCTGGCGTGTGCGTCGGGCCACGCCGTTGATGGCTCTGAGAAAGAATAAACAACAGGATGAGCTGAGCTCTTGTGAAGCTCCGGCACCGCTGACCCATTAGGCTTCGGCCCTGTCCACTCGGGTTTGTTTCGTTTTGTGTCTGTCCTCTCAGCCCAGTGAGTACTGTACGTCACGGGGAATGGGAGGCTTAACGCTCGAGCGTTCACGTAGTTGTTAGCTTACAACGCGTGTTTGCTCAGCTGCTCAAGGACTTGGCTTCTCCCAAGAAAATTCAACCTCAGCGCAGCAAAACCCATCTATCAGCCGGTTGCGACTTTACGATTTCATGCGTCATTTGTACGTGTGACTTTGAAATATGAAAGTCGCCAAATGAAATGATTTTTCGACATTTGTCTTTCTTAAGTGAGTGACCGGGCCGTGAGGTTTGAAGCTTGTGCTGAGTGCGACATCTGAATCACTCTACTCTGCGCTCTGTGCCCTGTACTATGTCCCAAGCCTGCATATTTATAACCACGACTTGAATTTCACACCAAACACAACGCGTTTTACTGACATAATACACGCATAGGAGTTCTGGTGATGACGAGTATAACAACTATCATTATTTTTTAAAAGGTGAAACTTTCCATGAAACACAAGCGCCCCCCCCCCCCCCCTCCCACCCCTGTTGCCATTGTGGTTGTTGATGGTGATATTTAACACGTGGGCTCCGAGGATTGTGATAAAACACGACTGGGTCTTCCGCTGTCTGATGTGTCGTGTGTTCGATATTTGATGTTGCTGCCTTTCCCAAAGGAATTGTTCCAACTGAATTTGTAGTTGCAGGACCCCCACGGGGACCCAGCATATTAGATTCCATGATGACTGATGAACACGGTCCATCGCATTTCAGCTCTTGTATTCTCTGCGGGCTAATTGGATTACATTATGGGATAATTGATTATTATGTTACGGCATGCATCGGAGTAACCTGAGTAATCTACCTGCAGTCCATAACTAGCCAACCCCTAAACCGAGCTCCTCATGAGAAAATGTAATATATCACATTACCCTGCATGGATTTCATGTCTACCCCCCGGAAATTACTTCTTCATTATGTCTCTTGGTTTGTCTTCTAATGTGGGTAAACACAAACACAGCGCAGGGTTGAACCCACCACCTCTAACACCACCACCACCACCAGGAATATATTACATTCTGGATGCACTATGCTGCATGACGAAGCAGTCTTGCATTCTGGCAAACCAGGAGGGAGGGATTTTAAAACATTATAATCAATAATAACTTTCCCAAATAGAATTATGGAATGATGGGCAGCCTCTTAGTTAATTGAATCATTGCAGGGAATCTTAGTTATGATTCTCATACATTACATTGCAGGGAGCCCAGTAATAATTGCCGGTTTCAGAGGGAATATGAAAGATTCATTTGTGGCAGTTATGACTGGGCGAAATGTCAGGGGCGACGGCCATTTTGTAAGCCATGGTGGGTTTTTCCTTGGTGGGAAAGAAACGTCCTCAGAATTTGCATTTGGCAGATGACACTCGTGTAGCCGGCAGTGAATTCAAACCTTCAGATAGAATCTGTTAACCACATCTGCAAACACTTCACACACATATTTTACTGCTTTTTGCTCCCACTACCACGATGTGTTCCACATCATACTGTACAGTAGAAGTGAACTCCAAAGCGGGACATGTGCGACCGTTAGCCCCTCTGCCATCTAGCTCATCAGTGGAAAACAATCAGCATGAGTGTTGATTAGTAGAGATATTGATTGGTCGTCTGCCAGATACGCGCCTTGCCAAGGGGTCGTTAGCGAGAACGGATGCATTGATCTGTGACCTTGAAAGAGAGGGAGGGCATGCGGGTTGGGTTCTGCACCCCCTGAACCCACCAGCCCGAGCTATACCTGCTCTACCCGGGCTCAGAGAGAGAGAGACAGAGACAGAGAGACACACACACACACACACAGGGAGAGAGCGAGACACACACACACACACACACACACACACAGAGGGATACGTAGAGAGAGACAGAGGGGGAGAGACAGACAGAGAGAGAAAGAGAGGGAGAGAGAGAGACGCACACACACACACACACACACACAGGGAGAGAGCGAGACACACATACACACACACAGAGGGATACGTAGAGAGAGACAGAGACAGAGAGAGAAAGAGAGGGAGAGAGAGACGCACACACACAAACACACACACACACAGAGGGATACATAGAGAGAGAGAGAGACAGAGACAGAGAGAGAGGGAGAGAGAGAGACGCACACACACACACACAGGGAGAGAGAGAGAAAGAGACACACAGAGGGAGAGAGACACACACACAGAGGGATAGAGAGAGACAGAGAGAGACTGAGACATAAAGATAGAGAGACAAAGAGAGACAGAGAGCAACACACACACAGAGGGATAGAGAGAGAGACAGAGAGACATGCACAGAGGGAGAGAGAGAGACAGAGACATAAAGATAGAGAGACAAAGAGAGAAAGAGAGACACACACAGAGGGAGACATATAGAGAGAGGCAGACAGAGACAGAGATAGAATGAGGGAGAGAGAAAGAAAGAGAGAGAGAGAGAGACAGAGGACAGGGAGACAGGCAGAGAAAGAGAGACAGACAGAGATAGAGGGAGACAGACAGAGACGGTTGCATTGCGTGCGTCATGTGTCTATCCTGGGGGGGGTCAAAACAGTGGGTCAGTAATCACAGCCAAACCCCCTTCTTGTTGACAAGGACCCTTCTATGGAACCCCACCCAGGTTGGGTGTGTGTGTGTGTGTGTGTATGTGTGTGTGTGTGTGTGTGTGTGTGTGTGTGTGTGTGTGTGTGTGTGTGTGTGTGTGTGTGTGTGGTTGTGTGGTTGTGTGTGTGTGTGTGTATGTGTGTGTGTGTGTGTGTGTGTGTGTGTGTGTGTGTGTGTGTGTGTGTGTGTGTGTGTGTGTGTGGTTGTGTGGTTGTGTGTGCGGGGCGGGGGGGGGGGGGGGGGGGGGGGGGGGGTGGATCTCCAGTGCTTGTTTCAATTTGTGCCTCCGCCGGAGAGGTAAATTACTGTTGAAGGACTGTGCGTCTTGTCCCTCACCCCTCCTTCACAACCACCCACCCATGACATCATAGATGGTAAATCTCTCTGCCGACGCACGTCGGCAGTGAGCTAATTGAGTTCCTGGCTTTGTCTGGGACGGCTGTGAGCACGGCTCGCACTCTCAGTGTTGTCCCTGACGTGTAGACCTTGAGGTGTACTCCTGGATGTGTGGCTCTGCATGTGTAGTTCTGGATGTGTGGTTCTGGATGCCTAGTTCTGGATGTGTAGTTCTGGATGTGTAGTTCTGGGTGTGTAGTAGTCCTGGAGATGTAGTTCTGGATATGTATTAGTCCTGGATGTGTGGTTCTGGATGCAGAGTTCTGGATGTCTAGTAGTTCTGGATGTGTGGTTCTGGATGCCTAGTTCTGGATGTGTAGTTCTGGATGTGTAGTTCTGGGTGTGTAGTAGTCCTGGAGATGTAGTTCTGGATATGTATTAGTCCTGGATGTGTGGTTCTGGATGTGTGGTTCTGGATGTGTGGTTCTGGATGTGTGGTTCTGGATGCGTAGTTCTGGGTGTGTAGTCCTGGATGTGTAGTTCTGGATGTGTAGCAGTCCTAGATCTATGGTAGTCCTGGATGTGTAGTAGTCCTGGATGTGTAGTAGTACTAGATGTATAGTAGTCCTGGATGTGCAGTCCTGGATGTGTATTTTTGGATGTTTAGTAGTCCTGGATGTGTATTCTTGGATGTGTAGTAATCCTGGATGTGCAATTCTGGATGTGTAGTCCTCTCTGTGTTGTTCTGGGTGTGTAGTAGTTCTCTTTGTGTAGTAGTCCACTTTGTGTAGTTCTGGGTGTGTATTCTTGGATGTGTGGTCCTAGATTTGTAGTTCTGGATGTGTGGCGCTGAATGGCCCATTAAAGCACACGGTCAGAGGGGGAACACATGATTGAAGCGTCGTGTCTGTGTTTTGTGTTTGTCTTGGCTCACCGTGTAGACACAGAACAGAGGCTGCACACATGACAGTATAATCATATGAAGTCTGAAAATAAACCTCACAACAAACTGCCCTGCAAAACGGGCCTTGTAAAGGAGCTCCGAGGTCAATGTTGTGACGTAGGTCTGCTTGATGTAGCCTACTTATGGCACACGTATGTAATTACCAATGTTAGTCATGTATGCATGCAACTACAATATGGATTAGAGTCGAGATGATCAATATTTGAAAGTTACATGATTCACGAGCCAATATGTAATTGATTTATAAGACTGCTGTCAGTTCACACACACTGCCTGCTCTTGGCTATTGTGTTAATATATCATTGTGGGGATGGCCCATTTTTCTTGTGTTGATATTGGATTATTATTGCTATTATTAAAATTGTTATACTTAATATTATTAGTTTATGGCAGTAGGACTCTGTTCATTGTATATATATTTATAGTTATATTACTTATATTTTAATACTGTTTTTCTTTGCACCAATTACACCAAGTCGAATTCCTTGTAGGTGCAAACCTACTTGGCAATAAACTTTGATTCTGATACAATTAATTTAAAACATGTAGTGTTTTAGCATCTTAAAGTTGTGATATTATTTTTAACTAAGCCTATGAACATAAATCTCTTTTAAAGTAGGCCTATGTGTTTTACAGTAGGCTTTTGTTATTTTCGACTGGTTTAAAAATACCCTACATGATTAGCATAGCAAATATACACAGATGGTACACGATAGTGAGCATGGGGTTTAAACTGATCCTGAAGAGCCTTTATTGCTGTGGCCATCGAGGAAACACCGTTTAGGAGAAGCTAATGAGTAATTTATCTACAAATCCTCCATGTTCCCTTCACGGCGGACTCTGTTTCCTCAAAAGGACGGCTTGATCTGTTGCCACTTGTGCTGGTTGACAATTGACGTAAAGATTTGATTGATATATAAAACCCCCCACAACCACCACCACCACACCCATTATATTGTGCAATGGAGAAATATTGAAGATGAATCCTTTTGTACGTAGCCCATATCATTGTTGTCTGTTGTCCTGGTCAGGCGCAGCATCTCAGCTGTATCCCAGTGCCGTTGTGTTACAGGCCTACTCAGACAGGTTAGATCTCCGGATATGATGTGAATGACGCCCTCTAGTGCCCATTATCGACCTAGCTGTAGACCACAATATTTTTGCAGGATGACTGCGTGTGCGTGTGTTTGTGTTTGTGTGTTTGTTGGACAGGGAAAACAACCCAACCCAATTTGCACCTCATTCACCGCGTGTTGCAGTAAAACCATGAACAAAGCATAACATTTCTGTCTGCTATGCTATGAGCAGAACGCTAATTAGGACCTCGTTCATGTATCTCTGGTTTAGACACACGCCATTCTGAATAACAATCTGTTATCCCTTAAAATCTTTCAATTCACTCATTTGTGCTCATTCACATTTCTCCGGCTAGCACTGACATCTGTAGATCCATGAACAAACACTCTCTTGCACTGCCACACTTCACCACTAGAACATTAGGCTACAGGTCGCGTCACACTAAATCCCACGGCACCAGTGGGCACGGAGCAGCAATCAACTGTTTAGGTCTCAACGACACCTAATAAATAGGCCCATGTCTTCTCCGTGTCTATCTACATCCTTCAGGAACGGCCGGCCGATCTTTAGCCATCAATCCGGCCTGCTGTCATCCAAGCCCGGCTAAATTAAATCAATGTCTGAAACCAGAGCCGAAGTCTCAACTGCCACAACAGAAATAGCAAATCTAGTTTTGCCGTCTGCTAACAACGTTAGCCGTCCCCTAAACGGGCCCCCGCACTGGCGTGAAAGAGCAGCAAAGCAGGGGTATGATTACAGGCTAAACACTCCCGTCTCCATTTTCCTGTAAAAACGCGCACTGGC
The DNA here is from genome assembly GCA_036785325.1 of Urophycis tenuis. Taxonomy (NCBI): domain Eukaryota; kingdom Metazoa; phylum Chordata; class Actinopteri; order Gadiformes; family Phycidae; genus Urophycis; species Urophycis tenuis. The sequence continues at coordinate 9,796,822 of JAXIVH010000004.1, forward strand.
TGCTTGGGTGCTTGGGTGCTTTATGGGTCATCAACCCCCCCCCCCCCCCCCCCCCCCCCTTCCCTCTGCACACACACACACACCCCTCGCCATTCTCACTCATTTGAAAAGAGTGCCCCCGCCCCCCCACTTACGGCAAGCACTGATTGAGTTCATCGCAGTATCATGTTATCCTTTGTAATTAAAATTTCCAAGGTGAACGCAAAGGAGAACCGGAAACCGCACGTATTGACCGTGGGAGGGATTCAGGGCGACCGCTGAATAGGTGTCATTCGAGCCCCTTCCTTCCAATTTCCGCCAGCAGACGGGAAGACGCGTCGTAAATCACGAGCGCGCTCTTGCGTTTTTTAATACAGCCGCATCGTCACCCGTTGCGTTCCGTCGTCAGCTAACAGGAATCAATGGCACCATGGGCTTACCACCATGAGCCAATGGTCCCCATGGCAGTTAGTGTCTCTTGTGCCTTTATTTTTATTTTTTAAATAGAGTAGAAACCCAGATCTATAATTTTGCTTTATTGTTTAAGATGCTTGTTTTTTTCCAATGCATAAATGATTGATCATCCTTTGTGTGTGTGTGTGTGTGTGTGTGTGTGTGTATGTGTGTGTTGTCTTTCTCGGTGCACCAGGATCCAGAGGGCTGTACTTCCCTCAGAGCGAGTACTCTGAGACGGTGTACGTGGGCCAGCCGGCGGGCAGCCCCGTGCTGCAGGTGCACGCCATGCAGGACAACGGCACGGAGCGGCCGCACTTCTACCTGTGCTTCACCTCCCTGGGGCCCCCGCCGTACAGCCGCTGGTTCCGCCTGGACGTCCACACGGGCGTGCTGTACACCAACAAGACCCTGGAGGAGAGCGACTTCGCCCAGCTGCGTGAGTCGCACGTGTTATAGGATGCCACCTGGTCCGGGTGCATGGGGCACTTAGAGGAATCTGTTCCGCTCTTACAAGTCAAGTCAAGTAAACTTTATTGTCAGTTTTCATGAATGTACAGGACATACGCAAAAAACGAAATGCCATTTCCCTCGATCCCCGGTGCTGGACACGCATGCAAAATATAAATAAATATATACAAATATGAATACAAAAAAATCAAAATAAAAAAATTGAAATCTTTAGTACGAACCTGTGTTCAACTAGGCACTTTATAAATGAAGAACATTTGAAGCTTGCAAAAAAAAAACCCACAGCAATACCTGCAGGGTGAATTGTATGAATTCCTCTTTTTTTTCTTTGTCTGTCTGTGTGTTTGTTTGTGTCCCGGCGTGTTTTGAGTGTGCCAGCGGACGTGTCACGTCTGGCCACCGGGGCACTAATGTAATTGCATCAAAGCAGAGGAAACTGCAGAGTCATCGAGGAGTGCTCTGTCCAAGATTAAAACGAGTGGGGGTGGAGGAGTGGCGGCTTCATCATTCATTCATTCATTTATTTATATCCCCCCCCCCCCTTTATTAGATAAGAGCTTTGCGCCCGTGCGGAAGCTCACGCTGATGGCGATGGCTCTGACCCGGCCCAGCTCCAGGACCCAGTGCCGAAACCAGCCGGCCCGCCTCTACGTGATCTTCGTCAACGCCAGCGCGCCGACGTGCAGCGGCGGCAGCGGCGGCGCTGACAATGAGGACGACGCCAGCGACACGCAGTGGCTGTGCTTCCCCTCCAGGGTGGCCCCCACGCCGCACATCATGGAGAACCGCTTCGCCGGGCCCATGCAGCAGCTGCGACGCCTGCCCCTGCTGGGCGCGTGCCCCGGCCACAACGTCTCCTACGCCGTGGAGTCAGGTCGGGCCCTGCGCCTGGGGGGGGGGGGGGGGGGGGGGTCAGTGAGCCCTCACTGGGTCGGCAGTAGCTCAGTGGGTGGACAGCGGGTGAACAGAGCGGGTCGTCCACTAACCGTAGGGTCGGCGGTTCGATCCCCTTGATCCCACTCCTTCACATGTCGAACCCCACAAATGTACTGATCGTAAGTCGCGTTGGACAAAAGCGTCTGCTAAATGCCCCCTTTTAAAAGCAAGACCTTCTCTATTGTTCAACCCCCAGCCGGGGTATATGCATGTTACAGCACAAGTACAGCACAGTCATAGTGATGCTGTTTAAAAAAAAATCATGTAATAACAATTTTAGAATGTCGATTATGAAGATACAATGAACACAAAAAGTGATCAAGAAAGTTCTGACAAGTACTTATTGTAAGTCGCTTTGGATAAAATGTAAATGTTTACATTTACATTTAGGGCATTTAGCAGACGCCTTTATCCAAAGCGACTTACAAAGCGTGCATTTGTCACAAGAAGGTAAAACATTTAATTGCTGCTAATTCAGTAAGCAAGTCACCAGAACAAGTTTCAAGCATTCCAATTGCTAGGTTAACCATTGCTAGTATACAACATCTCTGGCTAAGTACCAAGTCACAAAGAGCGATTATAAAGTGCCAAGACGTACAACATATAAGTGCATGAGGGTAGTTTTTTTTTTTTTTTAAGAGGTAGAGGATGGAAGTTATGCAGGGTTCAGCTGAACTCTGAACAAGTGAGTCTTGAGTCTCTTCCAGAAGACGGGGAGTGACTCTGCAGTCCTGACATTGGCAGGGAGCTCGTTCCACCACTGCGGTGCCAAAACGGAGAAGAGTTGTGATTGAGAAGTATTTCTCAATGTCTACGTCATGTCGTGTCCTGCAGACGTCCCGGTGCCCTTCGCGGTGGACGAGAAGACGACGGAGCTGGTGGTGACGGCGCCCCTGGACCGCGACGAGGTGGAGCTGTACCGGCTGGTGCTGGTGTGCAGCGTGCTGACGGAGAAGACCCTCACCAAGTACGTCACGCCGCTGGAGATCAGCGTCTTCGACGAGGACGACAACGGCCCCTTCCTCAACGGCACCGAGTCCGTGGAGGTCACCCTGGAGTTCAACCGGGCCAAGGTAGGGTCCCCCCAAAAAGTCCCCCAAAAAGTCCACCCATTTTTTGGGGGGCCCCCAAAAATGGGTCTGTGGTAGAGTTGCAGTCAAGACTGCCTAAACTGCCGAAATTAACTGCAGGAAATTAGCTGCTCTGCTAAATCTGGTGCAGCCATCTTCTCATTTGTTAAATGATTGATGTGCTTGCACACTGTCCTTTTATAAATTAAATAAACTAAACTAAATAAACTAAACCGAGACCAAGACACTAGCAAGACCAGAGGGTGTCGAGACCAAGACAAGGTCAAGACCAAGTCGAGACCGGAAAAAAAACAAAGTGTTTAAGTTACGTCAATACGTGAACAATGATGCAGCCTTTAGGAAAATAATATTTATAATATTTATATAATATTTATAATATTGATATATAACTCTACAAGGTAAATATGTTACATTGTATACATTATATACAATGTAACATATTTGCCTCGTAGTGTATGAATGCTGCGTCATATATAAGGTTTTGTGATAAGCACGAGCTCGCTGCTTGGTTTATGCATCAACCCTCTCGAGACCTCTATGTCCGAGACCAAGACAAGACCGAGACCAAATACATTCGAGTCCGAGACAAGACCAAGAGTGCTCTCAAGACCGGGTACTCGAGTACTACAACTCTAGTCTGTGGTAGCGGCTGTGGTGGTCACTGGTGTCCCTCCCACAGGGTTTTCAGCACCAGGACCCCTCACTGTTATTGTTGTTGTTGTCTCACGGTGTCTCGGTTTGCCCTCCAGGGCGCCTTGCTCGGCACCCTGTCGGTCTACGACAGAGACATCACCCCCAAGTACCCCAGAGAACCCAGCCAGAACCGCTACGTGGGCACCCTGCTGACCGCCGACCCGTGGGTCAACGACACCTTCGTCATAACCGACACGTTCCGCGAGGACAAGACCCTGTTCGGCAACATCCGGGGAACTGTCTTCGAGTACAGTGCGTAGCTACCGCTCCCACAATCACTTTTTTTGGGAAAAACAAAATGAATGTCGACAGTCCCGTCGTTGTCACCTCACGTGTGTCTTCCCCCCCTCCCCCCCCCCTCTGTATCCTAGCGCTTGCCCTCAAACGGAACCTGTACGTGTCGGAGAACCGCACGTTCCAGGTGGACTATCTGGTCAACGACACCACCTACCCGGGGCTGGAGGGCGCCGTGGTGCTGCACTACAACGTCACCATCCTGCCCGTGCCCATCCACTTCACCAACACCACCTACCTGTTCAGCGTGAACCGCCGCGCCGCCACCTACACACTGGTAGCTACCCTGCTCTCCGTCTGGCCCCTGGGACCCCGCGCGGGCTCCTGTTGGGTTGAAACGGCTCACGGGTTCACACTCACACTCACAAACACGCGCGAGCCACTCTGTCTGTGTATCTATTGATATAGCTTTAAAGCTATTGACAGATGTATAGATATGTTTATGTCGTTATGAAGACATTTCCTCCGAGCACAAAGACAGGCTTTTAATGGGTCCATGCACCGCATGCATTCGTCAGCATAGTTGAAAAACGGAAACAAGGTCGGACTTTCAAGGTGAGGTGAACTTCTTCAGATACACAGCAGCATACACAGATAGGAGTAGGGCATCTTCTTCGAGGATACCTACAGTATACTGTAG
>JAXIVH010000004.1:9803878-9993878 GCA_036785325.1 Urophycis tenuis
ATCTGTGTATTTATATTCCAGGAATATCTGAGAATTATTCTACCTGTTCGCCCGACCTGCGAACCTGTCCGGACGGCTTCTGTGACGCAGTAGAAAGCAAAGACATGTCAATATGTCGTCAGGATTGTACAAGTGAGTACAAAAAGTACCTTAAGTTTTTTGTTTGTTGCTTTTATATGATTAGCCAGCGGCACGACTTAGCGGTGACTACGGTCGCCGGGCTTCATTGGTGTTCTCTGGGTCTCTCTCTGCAGCCGGGGCGGTGATTGGAGGTCACGTTAAGGGCCTGATGTTTGGCATCAAGTCCGGCTACGGGACGTGCTACTGCTACTCGGAGCGGTGCTTCTGTGAGAAGGACACGGTCGAGGGTAAATCCACTGAAATGCTAAATGATGCACTGGATGTGAAATGAGGCCTCCACGTGCTGCGTCTCCACGCAGGAAGCCGCCATCTTTTTAGGGGGGGTTCAGATAATGAAATGACCCTTTCTTTATGTCCTGTCCGTTCCAGAGGCGATATGCGACGAAATGTGCAAGACGGTCATCGCCACGGCAGTGCTGCTGTCCTTCATCGTCTCCATCCTCCTGTCCTCGTACTTTGTCCACCGGTACAACAAGAGCTCCCCCAAGCCCCCCATCGCCTCGGCCGAGATGACCTTCCGGCGGCCCGCCCAGGCCTACCCCATCAGCTACTCCGCCAACAACGTGCGGCGCGCCTCACTGGACTCCATGGAGAACCAAGTGGCTATTGACACCTTCAAAATACCCGTAGGTCACTTGAACCAATGTGGCATGGCCTATCCATCAGCTGCTACGGCTAGTCCTTATCCATTAGCTGCTTGTCCCAGTTAAGCATCTAAGGCTAGTCCTAATTTGTTAGCTGTTTAGGCTAGTCCTAGTTCATTAGCAGCTAAGGCTAGTCCTAATTTGTTAGCTGCTTAGGCTAGTCGTAGTTCTTTAGCTGCTAAGGCTAGTCCTAATCCATTAGCTTCTAAGGCAAGCCCTAGTCCATTAGCTGCTGAGGTTAGTCCTGATTTATTGTACCTCAAACCATAACCATATTTCCTTTGAACAGGAGGATCCAAAGTGGGAGTTTCCTCGTAAAAATCTGGTGCTTGGCAAGACCTTGGGGGAAGGGGAGTTTGGGAAGGTTGTCAAGGCAACGGCGTTCCGGCTGAAGGGGAAAGCTGGCTACACCACTGTGGCTGTGAAAATGCTTAAAGGTAAGAGTGCCCTGGACACAGGGGGAGCAGCCGGGCCAGAAATTATAAGTGATACACTTGGAAGGAACAGCAGAAATCATAACTTATTTCAACCGACTCCCAACCGCCCGACAGAAAACGCTTCGCACAGCGAACTGCGTGACCTGCTGTCGGAATTCACGTTGCTGAAGCAAGTCAACCATCCCCACGTGATCAAGATGTACGGAGCCTGCAGTCAGGACGGTGAGGCCCCCGTTCTCCACACATCCCCCTGTCTGAGGCCGCTCAAAACCCCAGGACACAATAATGCCTTTTACACAACTACCTACACAGAACATAATCAACAGTGCTCCCCCCCGCCCCTCCTGTCTCAGGTCCATTATACCTGATTGTGGAGTACGCCAAATACGGATCCCTGCGCAACTTCCTGCGGGAGAGCCGCAAGGTGGGGCCCAGCTACATGAGCGGCGACGCCAACCGCAACTCCAGTTACCTGGAGAACCCGGACGAGCGTGCCCTGACCATGGGCGACCTCATCTCCTTCGTCTGGCAGATATCCCGGGGCATGCAGTATCTGGCAGAGATGAAGGTATTTCACACGGGGATGGCTGTCGTTTCAGTGCTTCAGTGAGATGGATGAGGTGTCCTGCATCAGCTGGAAAGTCAACAGCCTGACCGTTTTTTTGGTGTTTGTTAGTGGTGGGGACATACACGTATCGGGGGGTGGGTTTACAAATAAGATACAAATACAAATCGCACATATTCACATAGCAAAGCGAAACTGTGTTTGTTTCGTCGCGGCCAGACCTCACTGTCACTGTACGTGTGAAGAGTCGCGAGATTGCCAGGGATGTCGGATGTCGGATGAAAACAAACACCCTCACGATTCCGCCCTCAATTTCCGCTGACGTCCATAGTGGCGCGATGTTCGGTCTGCCGCGGCTCACAGCTCACGCAGGCGTCTGTTCTGCTCGTTTAAGCTCGTCCACAGAGACCTCGCCGCGCGCAACGTTCTGGTGGCCGAGGGCCGGAAGATGAAGATCTCCGACTTTGGCCTCTCCAGAGACGTGTACGAGGAGGACTCCTACGTCAAGCGCAGCAAGGTAAGAGCCGGGTCCGGGCGCGGACGGGCTCGGGGGGCGAACTGTGAAGCCAGCGTCTTGGCGTCCGCCCACCGCTGTCTCCTCTCTTCCAGGGCCGCATCCCCGTCAAGTGGATGGCCATTGAGTCGCTGTTCGATCACATCTACACCACGCAGAGCGACGTGTGAGTGCCAGGCTGGTTGCATGCGGTGCACTGGGTGACCTTATTCTGCGGTTGTTTCTTAAAGTGACTGTAACGGTTCGATGCGGTGTCTCTCTCTCTCTCTCTCTCTCTCTCTCTCTCTCTCTCTCTCTCTCGTTAGCTGGTCTTTCGGGGTGCTGCTGTGGGAAACCGTGACCCTGGGAGGAAACCCGTACCCTGGCATCGCTCCCGAACGCCTCTTCAACCTGCTGAAGACGGGCTACCGTATGGAGAAACCAGAAAACTGCTCTGATGAAATGTGAGCGCGCCTCTTGTGTTTAACTAGTCTCCCGTGTGCAGCCCAGCGTTTATTAGAGCTAATGCGTAAAGCGAAACAGATGTGGCTTTCCGGCCGGGGGGGGGGGGGGGGGGGGGGGAAATGTCCGCGTCGAAGGGGTCCGTGTGAAACCAGAGGTTCTGCTTGTTGTCTCCGCAGGTACAATCTCATGCTACGCTGCTGGAAGCAGGAGTCCGACAAGAGGCCCACTTTCTCAGATATCAGCAAAGAACTGGAAAAAATGATGGTGAAGAGTCGGGTATGACACAAGCAGTATGACCTTGATGCCGTATTAACCGTCCTCTGGGACAGTGAGCTGAACAAACAGTCTGTCACACTGTATGCTAACCTAACCTGCTCCTGTTTAGACCTGGGCTGTTGATGGCCTTCTCAACTTTATTGTCAGTTTTCATGAATGTACAGGACATACACGAAAACCGAAAGGCCGTTTCCCTCGATCCCTGGTGCGAGACACGCATGCAAAATCTAAATATAAATATATAGGGCGGTTCCAGGATTTTTTTATTGAGGTGGAACAGGCGGGGGAGGGGGGCAATAACCAGTCAGGGAGCCCATGGAAAATCAGACAATTCTATCAGCAATAAAACCATACCCACATTTATATATGCAGAAAACCCTGCAACACTCACTGAGGAAGGTCCAAGCCACAAACACACAAGCGGCCAACCGAATCATGACGAGTGTATGCCTCTCGTGCTCTATTTTGGTCCAGTTATTCTTCGTAATACACCCAATTAGTCAGCATGTAATCCCCTGTCAAATCCATATCTGTTCAAGCCTGTGTGTGTGCGTGTGTGACAGGATTAAGCGTCTGAGTGTGTGTGTGTGTGTGTGTGTGTGTGTGTGTGTGTATGTATCTACGCATGTGTGCATGTGCGTGCGTGCGGTGCCTGATTAGCCTTAACGAGCCTAATCAGGTGTTCTACCCTCGCCAGGATTACCTGGACCTGGCGGCGTCCACGCCTGCCGACGGCCTGCTGTACGACGACGCCCTCTCCGAAGAGGACACCCCTCTAGTGGACTGTAATAACGCCCCCCTCCCTCGCAACCTCCCCTCCACATGGATTGAGAACAAGCTCTATGGTAGAATCTCCCACGCATTCACTAGATTTTAGGGCGCGCCGGCTCTCTCTCGGTTGGTCTCTTGATTTTTTTTTTCTGGGCAAGTTGTGATTGGCTTTCCGTAGTCAAACGTGCGTGTGACTGTGACCTGTTAGGCATGCCTCTTTCCTCTGACACTGCCCGACGTAGCTCCCATTTCACCGCGAATGAGAGGCTCAGAGGAAGAGATCTCGTGTCTTGACTGTTTGTTTGTTTGTCTGTTTTTTTTTTTTCTGTTTTTTTTCTTCCTTTGGACCTGCTTCCAATGTACATGAACCCCCCCCCCCCCCTCCCCCCACCGACCCAAAGAGATTTGACATTTTGTACATACATCCCCCTTGATATTAATTTATACTGTCCCTTGCTAATCCTCATGTTTCACTGTCACTCATTTGTAGATGTTATATTCATTATTATCACATTCCATGTCACCACATCACTCCACTCACCCTCACTCCTTTTTGCGTTTGATGAAAATGTATGTAACATTTGAAACAGGTCCTAGTCAAATCAGTCTCATTGTGGTTTGGATTCCAAACTGTCTTAAATTTCCTACATTTCCAATGTATATAGGCTATTTATCTCTGATTCCTTGGTGTTAAACAAATAAACAGTAAGGCTTTTAAGCTCAGCTCAACGGACAAAACAAATCACAAATGTTTCCCTTAGTCATTTTCCCAAATTGATGACAATCTAAGGTTGATGAAAATACATTATTTAGCAATAATAAACCTGTTAACTACTCTGAGCTGTGGATGTTTCCTCTGAATAGATACAGTTAGGCAGCCATTTTGTATAACATGACCTCACGCAGGCACTAAAAGATTGGGCATATCAACATGCATACATAATGCTACAATAGTGATGCATATCCTGTGTTCCTTGTTCATTCGCAACCATTAGCACATTAATTTACACTTCTGGGAATGCCACCTGCTCAGAGGCTCCAGGTTTTTGTCTAGAAACCGTAGCGTTGCAGAGTTTTATTTGAAAGCCTTACTGTCTTTGTGCGCTGTGTTACTTTCACTGAGTGCAGAAAAATGATGTGTTCTCATTTTTAGGCATGTCATACCCGAACTGGCCTGAGAAGAGCCCGGTACCACTCAACAGACATGATGCCACTAACCCTGTCTTTACAAGATATGCCAATGATAGTGTTTATGCAAACTGGATGGCTTTGCCTTCACCCGCAAAAAATGTGGACAAGCTTGATAGCTAAGGATACACCATTGATGTAGACGATATTCCTAATTCGTAGATGTGTATATTTCTATAAAAGAAAGGAAAAAGTGTACATATACAATCTGGTTATAAAGTTGGTTCCCTTTTTTTTTCTGTTGCACGGGTAGTCAAAAGTTTAAAACCGGAGTCTTTCTCGCTGCCAAATAGCTGGAAAAAATTTGAAGAAAAAAAAACAAAACCATGCTTTTTGCAGCTCATTGGTATGTTAATCATTACCTCAAGGTCATGTTGGCCAAACTGTATCATTGCATGACTACTGTACCAGGTTGTATGTCAATGTTAATGTCTTTCAAGTGCCTGTACTGCTTCTACAATAGCCTCCAATTATTAGTGTGTGCAACTGTGAGGGTGTTGTTCCAACCCAGGAATTAGAGGGGTGTTCCATCACCTGATGTAGAAGTCTGGGAGCTTGAGGGGACTTCAAGAGAACAGGGAACTTGTTTGGGCAAATGTAAAGTTTCTACTGAATGGGAACATGGTCATTATAACGCTAACACCACTTTTGTGTTATCCCACAGGATATTTTGGACTATACTTGCCAAAGACAAATAATACACAATAGTTCAATAAAGAATTTACCATTTTGCTTGTTTTTCATGTTGTTTTTGTACATGAAAAATATCTAAATATAAGTACTACTCCAATACAAGGACATGATATATAATCTTAACTGTGGCCATGTTTTGGTGCTACTTATTTTCAGATTCCTTTTAATGGCAATCATTGTGCAAAACGTCTGATTATGTAAAATAATGAGTTATCATCATTATGTTATTTGATTATGTTGCAAATAAACATTACAAATGTGCAGTGTGGTATTTTCAGTGAATCATTTTCAAGATACCAGAACAATAAAATGTATCCTAAATGCTGTAATTTATTATCGAATAACATCTCTGAACTTTAAATTGTATGATATATATAATTAATGTATAAGTTGTTTTTGAAGGGATACAAACGACCAACAAGTGGCTGTGGAATCAAAATACTTATATAGGCTACGTATATAATTTTATAGGGTTAAAATGTGTTTAATAAGAAAATATATAAAGATTATGATGATTAGGATAGGGATTATACTGAGCATGGACATAAACTATAATGCATTACGATGCTAGTGTAGTAGTAGTAGTAGTAGTATATGTCAAAAGTAGATTAGAATGAGTATAACTGAAAAAATACAGTATCTATGTAAAAAAAAAACTGTAGTCATCCATGCCCTTGGCTTAGAATGATTGATGACGTTAAAAATAACACAACTTTAATTGGCTAGTTTTAAACCGGAAGTAGCTCTCGTACCGAGTTTTCTCTCTGCTCCGTGGCGTCTCGTACTTAGTATCCATTGGCTTGCAAGGCTAGCTAGCTTCATGTGAAAAAAACAGAGGGTACGGTTGGTGCAATGGTGTAAATAGGTAAGTGGTACATCGGACATATTACATATTTTAAAAAATGGATCTTCAAGCTTAAACGCTAAAGTCTTATTGTGGTATTTACGTTAATACAGAGCGATCAGCAGAGCGCGTATTTCCGCTGGAAATTTTCGCAGTAAATTGACTTGACGTTAGTGTTCATTTTATACCGTCCACTGTGTTAATCGAAGAGTGTGTTTGGATCAGTGAGCTCTTTAACGGAGACATTTCGTTTTGACGTGGTCGGCTGGGGAACTGTTCAATTTCATGCCCGACCATGTCATGCCCAATCGTGTCAGTGTTTGTCTATTTCAGCAATAATGGAGCTGTCTGCACTGTTGTCCGTTATTTTCATTAACTGGCAAGTGTGCTGCGATTGAAGCCATACTTTATGCATGTTCTTGATTTGCACGTCATTTAGCAGACACGTTGAACTGAGAACCAAAAACTGTTGCTCCAGCAACTTCAATAAAAAACTAATTGGGTGGGGTGAAGAGTATAGAAACCTGGCTGGAACATCTTTATAATATTTTCATACAACCATACTACTAACAAACTAAGTGTTGCACAGAAAACTGTTTAGTCTGCATGCTTTAAATTTGAAGAGGGGATAAATAGACCGGAAACGTAATGAACCCTTCAGCCGACTGGATGGAGGTTTATCACCAGCCCGCCCACTGCTTCCACACAACGAGCTGTTGTTGAGGCCCCCGCTGCTGTTTGCTAGACTTTGAATAAACAGCTGTGAACCACGCTTAAAATGCATCACACCTATGCCGAAAATAGCCCAGCCAAGAAGAGACCCTTACATGATCCTTTTTTTCTCTCTTTTGTAGGTAACCATCTCTCAGACTCTTAAGTTCAGGACGTCATGTTCCTGACATTGACGGGCAGTAAGAACTGAAAAATAAAGATATCCAATTTGCCTTTATAAATGTGCCACTCAACCAGCATTGATACCCATTGTGGCTATCCTTGCGCACAAAATGTACACTGCGCAGTTATAAATGTTTCCATCATGCCCAAGGCTTTAAATGGATACATACACGTGATGTGAATCGGCCTGTACATCAGAGGGCGAAAAGGGGGGAATGCGGTCTTGCTCGTCGCTGCTCACAGGCTAGCGCGATGCCCAGGCGGGGGTTGACCTTGCCCAGCCGGGCGCGGTGGCTCTTCCTGGGCCTCTTCCTGCTGCTGGTGCTGCTGCTGTTCGCCTACCTGCTGGAGTGCACCCCGCCGGCGGACCTCAGCATGGCACTGCCCGGCCTGGCGGCGGACGGCTACGGCAAGGAGCACTACCAGGCCCTCCTGCAGGAGCAGGAGGAGCGCCACCTCAACCGGGCCGCCAGCCTGAAGCGGCAGATCGCCCAGCTCAAGCAGGAGCTGCAGGAGATGGGCGACCGGCTGAAGCTCCTGCAGGAGCGGAAGGAGCCGCCCGGCGTGCAGGGCCTGGCCGAGACCAAGGACCAGGAGCCCGGGGACCTGCTGGAGTACCTCCACTCGCAGATCGACAAGGCGGAGGTGAGCACGGGCGCGCGCTTCCCCAGCGAGTACGCCGTGGTGCCCTTCGAGAGCTTCACCTCCGCCAAGGTGTACCAGCTGGAGATGGGCCTGACCCGCCACCCCGAGGAGAAGCCCGTGCGCAAGGACCGCCGCGACGAGCTGGTGGAGGCGGTGGAGGCGGCGCTGGACATCATCAACAACCCCGACGAGGAGGACGGCGTGGACGACGACGCGCCCATGCAGAGGCAGACCTACTCGGACATCCACTTCACGGAGGGTAGGGCCCCCGGGGGGCTGCCGTCTCACGCAGTGCGCTTTTATTTTGTTTAGAGGGTGGTGTTGCATTGCCAACTCTTCAGCGAGTCGCCTAACTCGGGGTTAACTGCCTAACCCCATTTGGAGCTATTCACGGCCCGATTACGGTTCAATCCAACATTAAGTGTGTCTTAAGTGATGAATATATTGTGTACCAGCTGTTGTGGGCACGTCGGTGGCCGCAGGAGAGCCCACGGGTCACTGTGTGTGTGTGTGTGTGTGCGTGTGCGTGTGTGCGTGTCCGGTGCTGGCAGGGCTGTACCGGACGGAGCGGGACAAGGGCACGCTGTACGAGCTCTTCTTCGCCAAGGAGGACTCCGGCAGCTTCCGCCACGTCACCCTCTTTCGGCCGTTCGGCCCCCTGATGAAGGTCCGCAGCGCGTCCGTGGAGACGGCCGCCGTGGTGGTCAACATCATCGTGCCGCTGGCCGGCAGAGTGGAGACCTTCTCGCAGTTCCTGCAGAACTTCAGGTGGGCCCGCCGGGGCCGGGCAGCACCGCCGGGCCCGCAGAATGAGCGGTGGTTTCCATTACCTCAGTTTGGGTTTCCTGTCTGCGCTAGTGGCGTGATGCAAGACGACGGGCCGGACTAGTTGGAATGGAGTTGTGTGTTGGGTTTTATATAACCGTTGTATTGTGCTTTTTTAAATTTATTTATTTATTTATTTTTTGCATTATATTATTTTCATGTATGGTGCTGGTCAGATGTGGTTTATCAATTTTTTTTTGGTGTTTTTCTGCTTAGGGAGGTGTGCGTGCAACAGGACAAGCGAGTTCATCTGACCGTGGTTTACTTTGGGCAAGAGGGCCTACAGGAGGTCAAATTGTCTCTGGGAAAACTCTCCAGGTATGTCAACTATTTGAACTATCATGAGGTTCTGCCCCTGAACGTGGCACAAACAGCCCGCGAACAAGATGTTTTCTGGCCCCTGTTTTTCACGCCACATTATTTGGTAAACGATAAGAAAAGCTGTGTGTATATAACGGACGGGGGGGGGTTTGGTTCCCAGCGAGGAGAGCTTCTCCAACTACACCCTGGTGCCTGTGGAGGAGGAGTTCTCCAGGGGCCGCGGCCTGGACATCGGGGCCCACGCCTGGAGCCGCGGCGACGTGCTGATGTTCTTCTGCGACGTGGACATCCACTTCACCCTGGACTTCCTCAACACCTGCCGCCTGCACGCCGCTCCGAGTAGGTACCCTCAGTGTCACACCCCGGGGTGTCACGCCCGGGGTGTCACGCCCCGGGGTGTCACGCCCGGGGTGTCACACCCAGCACCCAGGTGTCGCACCGTTGGATCGCTAAACTGAAGTCTGACCACAGACCAGCGCGGATCTGAGTTAACGGGGTGTGCCTGTAGAATGACACTTCTTCAAATCCTTGTTTCTCTTGGGTAGAATATCACCATGTATAACAGGAATCAAGGCGTGGCTCCGCCCTTGTCAGTTTTTGGTTTCTAGCCAAGGCTCTGTGCAGTCTCCTGCCTGAAGTAAAACGGTGGGACTGAGGCATCCGACATTACTTGACTTGTAAGCTATGTGTTATTGAAAGTTATCATAAAGGTCCTGTATATATGAACGGACTGCCTAATGATCTGTAGCAAACTCTTATTAATCACTTTGGGTAACAAGTGTGCATCACAATGGCTATATGTTCCCTGGGACATTGATATTATTATTATTATTATTATTATTATTATTATTAGTTGAAGGTTTACAAATGTGTTTATGGAAGTTGGGGTTGTCAACATTTTCAGACCTAAAAATATCTCCTGCCAAACCGGGTTAGGAACCTCTGCTTTAGTCAGAAGGACTAGTGGGTGTGGCCTCTGCAAGAGTTTTCAGTTTTCTATTCCATATCGAGATGTTTTGCTTTGTGTTTTGTAGACAAGAGGGTGTTTTACCCTGTGGTTTTCAGTCTGTACAACCCGGCCATTGTTTATGGAAACTTGGACCAGCCTCCTCCTGTGGAACTGCAGCTGGTAAGAACTGCCTCTGCGTCTCCTTCGCTTTAGTACAGTGCCACGTGCTCTGGAAGAGTTCTAGTTGAAACTGAAAACCAACCCTTGTGTTAAAATGGCGTTATAAACTACTACTACATGCATTGAGGATCCTACCTAAAACGAGCATGCATTCACTCGGGATAATGTCCGGGTACTGACATTCATGGTCCAATGTCTTCAAACAGAATCACAAGAAGGAGGCTGGCTTCTGGAGAGACTTTGGCTTCGGAATGACGTGTCAGTATCGCTCGGATTTCCTCACCATCGGTAGGTCGGGTGTCCGCGGCAACCTCATCACCTCCCTCACCTCTGTCACGCTGAGCGTGACATTGGTCAGTACGTTTACATGCAGCAAGAAATTCGAATTTCTAATCGTATAAGACATCGTTCGGACTTTTGAAGTGCATGTAAACACCTTAATCCGACCTACTTCAGACCTACTTCGGACATCTCAAAATCGCATAACAACACGTAGATAATTCGTTCATAGTCGGACTTTTAACGGCATGTATACTCAGCAATCGGATCTGAATCGGAGTTTGCATTCTGCGCATGCGGATCGCCATTCTGCGCATGCGCAGAGCGCCACATAGCGTCCGGAGTCAACCATGCTCCGGCTGTTAATCCGATTCTCTGAACGGCATGTATACTCGGACAAGTGATCCGGTCTTACGCATGTCATTATCTGATCCGATCAGAAATTCGAATTTCTTGCTGCATGTAAACGTACTGAGTGTTTCTCCCCACTTATTGTGAATGTTTCTCCTTTTTTTTTCATTGGTCTTCAGGGGGCTTTGACCTGGAGGTGAAGGGCTGGGGCGTGGAGGACGTGCACCTGTACAGGAAGTACCTGCGGAGCGACCTGATCGTGACGCGCACGCCGGTGGCGGGCCTCTTCCACCTGTGGCACGAGAAGCGCTGCGCGGACGAGCTGACGCCCGAGCAGTACGGCATGTGCATCCAGTCCAAGGCCATGAACGAGGCCTCCCACTCGCACCTGGGCATGCTGGTGTTCCAGGAGGAGATCAAGGCCCACCTGCGCAAGCAGGCCTTCAAGACCCGCGGCAAGCCGGAGGGCTGAGGAGGAGGGGGGGAGGTGGGGGGGCGCCGCCGCTGCCGCCGTGGGAACGCGGAGGAGCCCCTCGTGATGACAGTACTGGTACATAAGCAGCACACAGAGCCGCTGGCGCTAACAGTGGCCCGGGCAGTAGACGCCGATGAATGTACGACATGATAAACGCGTCGATTGTTACATTTCTAAGATACCGTTTGGGTCAGTCCCGAGCAGCAGCAGCCCGACAAAAGGACTGCAGTTGTGGACGAACTGACGCAACCTTTTGGATTTAGCCTTTGGGGATGACTTTATTATTCATGTTTAATGTGTGGCAAAATGCCTGCATTTCACTGCAGACGTTGGAAGAGACTCCTCGCGCAGTATTCGGAGTTTCGTGTTCTCTTGCCTAGACCAGTTTTCCACAAGTTACTGTGATTTTCAAGGAGTGTTGGCCCAACTATTTCTAGCAGGAACACGATTCCCCAATCATAAGGCATCAACACATTGCGTCACCCTTTCACTCATTTCACTTTGCCTTCGGGAAACGGTGGCACTAATATTTATGACTGCAGTTTAATTATCGTCTGACTTGCTTCGTAAACTTACGAATGAGGAAAAAAAGAAAAAAAAAACATACAAATGATCCCATTGGTTTTTTTGAGTTGCAATCGTGCAAAATCTGGACCAACCCAAAAGCAGGTTTGTCTTGCTCCTGTCGTGTTGCCCATGTAAGCTGGGACCAATTTTGTATTTATTTCCGTCACGCACCTTCAGCCATATATGTACGAACTATTTCATGGAGCTTTCACGTGAACGTTGCTAGTAAAAAAAAAAAATACGGGACCTTTTGCATGTTTTCTTAGCTTTTGTGGAAACAGGAGACCAGTGTACGAGTCAGATGTCTCGATTGTCCAGGGAGATTTCCCGCAGCACTATCATTCCGTCAGGAGGGAAACCGTTACAGGCACACTTTTGTATTTAAAATTTGCTTTCATTTTGTCTAACACTTGTGTGCCTTCTTAAAGTGATGAAGCCGTCACATTCGTCAAGTCAGGTCATTGGTGTTGAAGTCGTGTGTGTGTGTGGGTAGAAGAAATAAAAGCACATTTTATTTCTTATTTGATGAGAACGGCTATCGCAGTGACATGGATTTGTAACCTATCAGGAGTGTAGGATAGGAGGGAGTAGTGTTTAGGGTACAGCTGTTAACATTGCGTCAGGCCGCAAGGAAAGTGCTTGATTTCATCTCGAATGGAATGCGGGTTACCTGCCATCCCATTCTGTAGTAGTGTTTTTTTTTCATCGTACTTATTGCGAACATGTCAGCGTTTCTTTAGTCTGACAAACCATCTCTCCTCACGCTGTATATACTTCACTTCCTTCCTTAATCTTTTTAACGAGAAAACAACTTGTTGAATTCTGAAATGATTTATTTGACATGTTGGCCATTGAATAAAACAACAGGAAGCTCTTCACTGCTACCTTGTCATTTGTGTTAAAATCTTGAATTATAATGTACAGTATATAGTTTCAGTAAACACGGAGCCAACTCGACCAGTTCTATAATTTAAACTAGCAATTGGAATCCCTCAACTTTAGCCATTCTTAATTTAAGATAATATGCATCATACAACATTTGTACTCATCCCTATACATTAAACTAAAAGAATAATAAAAAAAAAAGTCCAGCGGAATAAACGTGGAATAATAAACGTAAAAGACAATGAAGGGCTCTTAAAAATAGACTGCATTAATGAAGGATCTGCTCGGGGTGGATGCCCATGGTCTTGTAGATCTCCTTGAGAAGCAGCAGGGCTGTGTCCTCTGACTCCCTGCAGAAGAAGAGACGTGGGAACTTCAACATGGAGGCCCGGGCTTTGCACACGTCAGCCGGTGTCAGCGTTTCAAATCAGCTTTTTTGTCAACTCGGCGAAAACCGTTCTCGACCCACGACTGTAACCATTACGTTCACTCACATTACCGACACACGGCGACTGAGTAGATAACTGTATTACGGCCCGAGTAAGAATCGATCTCCTACATAAAGGGCGTTGCGATGGTTTGCCCGTGCGGGAACCATGACCGTACCAGTAGCACAGGTGACTCTGCAGCGCGAACAGGTACTCGTTGAAGCTCTCGATGGGCTTCTCCTGCAGGACGTAGTCGATGCGGTTCCCCCCGTTCAGCATCCCCATCTTCACCTGGGGCTCCTCCTCCCTCGGAGGCTCCACGCCCTCCACCATCTTGTGCTCTGCCACTGAACGGGGACCATCAAAACAAACAACAACAGCTCAATATCAACTACTAACTGTGTGGCTGTGTGGGGTGAGTTTTGTGTCAATAGTAAGGTTAATGTTTAAAAAAAAAAACGAGAGCCACGGACTCAGTTAACTGATCAACAACTGAAACCCGATTGAGTCACAGGGTGTGTTTGTATTGATAACATTCTTTGAACTCTCTGGCCCAGCATTGACCACATAGAAGGCCCCGTTTATTTTAAGACAGTTGAAGTGCTGACTTTCAACTCTGAGGACGGTTCCGGTAAACCTGCGTTACCAAAGGACACGTCTCCGGCGCGTCACACAACGGCTCACTTTCACTGGCGCCCGCCTGCCAACACTGTTCTACAAAGTTTCGCAAACCACCCTTATTTTAGTGACTTTCACTTGCCAGCATCACTGACATTCCTCTGCCAGTAAGTAAGGTCATACTGTGTCACACTGGCTTAAAAAAAAATATATATATCTGCATTCTTGGGGGCCAAGCATATACTTGCACGGTATAGGTGATTAATTCTACAGCCAAATAGTGTCACCAAAGTGTAATTTTGGCTGCAGCAGTCCTATACTTGGTTAGAACTTCTGGGGATCGGGGAGACGGCACAGGGCCAAGAACTGAAGAGACGGAGTTATGTCTGGTCGAAATACTTCTAACAGGAAACCAGAGATAAAGTGATTTGCTCAAGCAGATAAATCTTTCAGAAGGACTTCAATATGTATTCCTACAGTGGCTGAGGTTAGAAGGAGACACTTGTAGAAAAGTCCTTCTATTTGTAATATATTCTTATACTGTGAGAAATGACAACTGTAGATTTGTTTTTTATGTGAATATTTGTCAACATTACTGTATTGAAACCATTACAGAAACCGTTTACAACTGCAGCCAAGTTTGCGTTCGCCAAACCGCCCGCACACAACTCTCTGCTTGCAGCAACACGACCGCCCTGCGCAAACACGACGCGACGGCGAGAGAAACGCCCCCGTTCACCCAGATCTGGAGCGCGTCTGCCATGCGAACGTAGACGAGCTGATGCGAGGTCTGACCTATGAGACCACCAGAGTCCCCCAACCCACCCCCCCCCCCCCCCCCCCCTCACCCTCTTGGACGTGCTGTTTCTCCTCCTCCTCCTTGATGCGACTGGCCACCATGGCCAGCTCGGCCTGGAGCTGGGCCGAGGAGGTGTGGGCGCGGGCGAAGTCGTTCAGCGTCTGCCAGGCGGTCTTCAGCGAGCTCATCAGGCCTTGCTTCAGGTCCGAGCCCATCCGGGTCAGGCTCTCCTTCAGCTCTGGAATACACACACACACACACGCACACGCACACGCACACACGGGTTAGGGTTGCCATTGTAATATGTATCTCTATACATGTCTTCCACGGCCTTCAGGTGCACATTTGAAATCCGTATCGACCTGTCAAACCTAATTTCTCCACGACTAGGTCCCCGGATAAGCCATCGCCATGACAACCCGCCCAGCACCACTGGGTTCTTTGGAAGGGAAGCAGGGCTGGCCTGATCCATCGGCCAAGGATGGATCAGGCCAGTAGAGGGTGCTCATCTACCTATGCATTACTCCCAATTCCCAACATGGCCATCCCGAATCATACGGGCCTTGGATACGGGTGTGCAGGCCGGCCCCCGTGCATCACCCGGGCGGGCGGGCGGGCGGGCACGCACGCACGCACGCACGCACGCACGCACGCACGCACACGCACACGCACACGCACACGCACAACACAAAGCGATCAGAGTGAAGGCCTGCATCAGAAGAGCGTCAGAAGTGAGGGAGGCGTACCGAGGTGCAGCCTCTTCCGGCCTTTGTGGTGCGGGATGAGGACCGGCTTCAGGTCCAGCTCTGGCATTATCATGGGCTCGATTCTGTAGGCCACCGGGTCCAGCTGGAACAGAACAAACATGCTGCTGGTCACATTGAGCCGTGAAAAACCGTTAGCAGCCAATCACAGCAGCCCACTGCTCCTATGTACAATCGGATGGGTCAAATGCAGAGAACAAATTTCGTTCCCATATCTAAAAAGCATGGGAATGACAAATAAAGACCGAAAGGTCCAAAATATAAAAAAATATAAATAAAAGAATTTCGGTTACAATCCAGTGAGTTTGTGAGGTGATAAGCTACTGTATTAATTGATGTTAATTTCTTCAACATATACAACATAAACAATTCTATACTTCCTTTGAAATGTTCAAATCTTTTCCGTTATTTTAACCGATCCCTCTGAATAAATACTAGATTGCGTTGATAAGAGTTAGGGACGCGGCATCGCATTGTAACACAGCTCGGCCTGACAGCCGCCTGGTGAGTGTCTGAGTGAGGTGGGTCTGAGTGAGGAGGGTCTGAGCAAGGAGTGGGTCTGAGTGAGGCGGGTCTGAGTGAGGAGGGTCTGAGTGAGGCGGGTCTGAGTGAGGAGGGTATGAGTGAGGCGGGTCTGAGTGAGGAGGGTCTGAGTGAGGCGGGTCTGAGTGAGGCGGGTCTGAGTGAGGCGGGTCTGAGTGAGGAGTGGGTCTGAGTGAGGCGGGTCTGAGTGAGGAGGGTCTGAGTGAGGCGGGTCTGAGTGAGGAGGGTCTGAGTGAGGCGGGTCTGAGTGAGGAGGGTCTGAGTGAGGCGGGTCTGTGTGAGGAGGGTCTGAGTGAGGCGGGTCTGAATGAGGCGGGTCTGATGAGGAGGGTCTGAGTGAGGAGTGGGTCTGAGTGAGGAGGGTCTGAGTGAGGCGGGTCTGAGTGAGGAGGGTCTGAGTGAGGAGGGTCTGAGTGAGGAGGGTCTGAGTGAGGAGGGTCTGAGTGAGGCAGGTCCGAGTGAGGCTGGTCTGAGTGAGGCGGGTCTGAGTGAGGAGGAGGCGGGTCTGAGTGAGGCGGGTCTGAGTGAGGCAGGTCTGAGTGAGGAGTGGGTCTGAGTGAGGAGTGGGTCTGAGTGAGGAGGGTCTGAGTGAGGAGGGTCTGAGTGAGGAGGGTCTGAGTGAGGAGTGGGTCTGAGTGAGGAGGGTCTGAATGAGGCGGGTCTGAGTGAGGAGTGGGTCTGAGTGAGGCGGGTCTGAGTGAGGCGGGTACCGGGTGGTAGATGTTGAAGAACCCCTGGCAGGTGGGCAGCTGGTAGGTCTCCTCGATCCTCTCCAGGCCGCGCACCGTCAGGAACATGCCGATGGGGGAGCCCAGAGCGAAGAAGGTGACGGGCTCAAAGTCCAGCGCGTGGTAGATCACAGACACCTGGAGGGGGCATGGAGGTCACGTCTGAAACGCCGTTTCTGTTGACTCGTGTTGGCATCAATCAATAAAGTTTTTTTTTTTTTTTGCAGATGGCGTTTCTCAAAACTCTTCATAAAAAGACGAGGTCAGGGCAGGACAAGGCTTTTCAAAAAGTGGACGAGGAACATGAAGTCAAAAAAGTGAAGCTAGCTGTCAATCAACGAGTTACAGTTGACAATAGAACAGACATATTTTTTTTTTATTTTTTTTTTTTAATACTGCTCTTCTCTTGCACCAATTGCACCAAGACAAATTCCTTGTAGGTGCAAACCTACTTGGCAATAAATCTGATTCTGATTCTGATTCATTGGATAACATCCTCAGTTTGACACCTGTGCAGACAGGCGTCATCATTATGCATTACAGCCGTATACCAGAAGAAAGCACAAATACATTTAGGATGCAATATATATATATATGAAAAATTCATACATTGCATACATTGTGGTTTTAAAGTAATTCAATTATAGATCACCCAATTTGAACCTACGAGACACATTTATTTATTGTGTGGGTACTGATGCATGTCACACAATACAATAAGAGGAAGCTGCCCAAAGTAAAACGCTGCCCTGAGATGTTTCCCCTTAGGGAGAAGACCATGACGAGGCCCAGCAGTGGGACCACTCAACGCTGCATGCGACTCCATCTACAACGACGGACACTCACCTGTCCGGTGCCGACCTCAAAGTAATTATAGTCCACGTGGATGGAGGAGCTGGTTTGGCCCACCGGGAGCATCTTGCCGCCGCTGCCAGCGGGCAGAGCGGTGGCGGGGGCGGTGGCGGCTGCGGCGACGGGCGTGGCCACGACCTCTCGACTCGCCTCCTGCGCCTCCTTCTCCTGGGCAGCCTGAGGATGCAAAGCAGACAAGCGTCCACCCAGATGCATGACGGAGATCTCGGACCCCACCTGGTGGTAAAACAGGGGGACCGTCGTGGTTTCAACAGGGTGTGGGGATGAGGATCTGCTGCGGCCTTACCAGCTTATTCACCCTCTCTTTGACGAACTTGGCGATCTTTTTCCGGGGCCCCAGTGGTATCCCCATCTCCTTCAGGTCCTCCACCGTACACATGAGCTGGAAGATCATGAGAAAAAATTAAATGGTCAATTTGACATAAAACCGGGTAGGTGGTCCTGTAATTAGGGGCTGCCGTGCGTGCAGTGCTATGGGCGTCGTCGCGTCAGTCTTTTCTTTCTCACAAAGGACTCGAGGTCGATCTGCTCATCGTCGAAGGTGGTCTTGTAGTCCGACAGGCCCAGGTGCTCCAGCACATCGGCCAGACCCTCCAACTCCTCCCCCTCCTCCTTGGGCTTTTCCTCAACAGCCGGCGCGGCGGTGGGCCCGTTGCCCTGGGAGACGGTGGGGGCCACCTGATTCAGGAGGATTCGAAAATATGAATTATGAAAAAAAAAAATTCTACTTGATTTTAAACACGCAATTGACAGAAACGAGACTAATGAAATCTCTTTCCCATGTTCTTAATTAAATCCTTTAGATTTTAGCTGTTTTTTAAGCATTCCGCATCACTGAGGAGACATCACCTGCTTCCCATCCTGGGACCCTCCGTTAGAGGTCGGCACGGTGGGGATGGACTGAGCGAGGGAGCCGTTCTTCTGATTGGACAGCAGGTCGAAGAGAATCAGGGAACCTGTTGAGTGCAGAAGAGACACCGGATGAGCACTGGTCTGCGTTGTGACTTCAACACTAACTCACCATCACGTCGTTCATACGATGTGACTTGCAGTGAATGCACGTCATTAAGGAACAGTAAGGGGATTAAGTGCCTTGCTCGGGGTCTTGCTAGGTAGGTAGACTACGGACATTGGGGCTTGAACCCAGAACCTTGTAGCTAGAAGTCAAACACCCTCCAAGACTAACCCCACACCGTTTTTCTCTCCATCACTACTCTAGTCTTTTATTGGTTTTATTAATATGTGTGTTCAATTCATGATTGCATCACCAAATGCTCTCTTCTCTAACTGTTGATATTTTTCTTTGTTTCCAGCTCGAAGGCCCTCCATGAAAGGTGTCGAAATGGCGACGGCGCCCCCTTACCCAGGCTGTGACCGGCCACCGAGACCTTGCCCCTGTACTCGGGGTTCCGGGCGCGGAACAGCGTGTGGAGCCGGTTGATCTCCAGCGCCACCGTGTCCATGATGGTCTGGCAGTAGGTGGGGCTGTTGTAGAACAGCACGTCCAGCAGGGTCTCGTTGGTGAAGTGACGCAGGCGGCCCGTGCTGGGCAACGTGATCTTCTTGATTCTCCTGGGCGGGGGGGAAAACATAGTGGGCTCGTTGGTCAAAGCAGTGCCATCAATATTCACACTGGTCATAAATTAATAATAATTAATTAGCTAGTTACATATTTTTTTATGCCTGCTCACTGAAACGCAAAACACTGAAGCAACCTTGAGTATTTTTAACCCTTCGGAGAGTTTACGCCCTCGTGTTCCCTCTGACGTTTCTGTACTGAGTCAACGTGGGACAGAGAGGAGACTCTTTGCCGGGCCCACCTGTCCACGCCGGTGGCGTCTCCGTGAAGGGCCGTGTGCCACTGGACGGGGAGGAACTCCACCCGGCTGATGGTGTGATCGTCCTGGGCAGTCTTGAAGTGACTCTGCAGCAGCTTCAGCGACACGCTCCGGAAGTCGTCCACTGGGGAGACACAGAGCGCACAGCGAAGCCACCGTGACGCCACCGTTGATGGGAGATGACATTGACAAGGGAAAGGGAGAAAGCTGTGTGGCTTTGAGGGACTACAGAGCGGGCCGCTGTGGCCGTGGGTACTGACCGCACTCCACCATGCTCCGGAAGCGGAGGTCACAGACCGGCCCGATGCCGTGCACCATGAACACCAGGTGGTCCACCTTGGGCAGCTCCCCTGCAACGAGAGGGCAAAATGCGACACAGAGCTTCAAGCTGCAGCGAGTCCATCTGGGGGACCGTGGTGCGGGAATTGGGTTTGGGTTTCTATTTTAGAGTCTTAGGAGACGTTCAGAATCAGGCCATGCTTTTACTTTAACCACTCCAAGGCCTCAGTTACACTATCCGTGTCGATGTGACTTTTGGTGGTTGGATACACCAGACCGTAGCACGCGTCTGACGTCGGCACTCGACGCAACGTGAACTCTGTGGTCGGACTCGTGTTCCGATTTCACCTTCCAAAAGCAGCTTATGCAGTTTGCGCGTCGCTGAAGATATTGGATGTCCAGAACCTGAGGTTAACCTGCCGTGGTCGGATGGCAAGAGAAGGTTGCATTGACACGGCGAGTGTAACCGGGGCCCGGGACACACACTGCCCAACGCGTCTTACGATGTCCTTTGACTCTCTGTTACAGTTTACAACAGTTTATGTGAGGGAGGGACATCTACCATCAGGCACTTCATCGTGGTCATCGTCGATGCCCCTCTTCACCACCCTGGGCCGGGTCTGGCCCTCCTGGGTCGTGCCCCACTCGTCCGGCACGGCCGAGGGCTGGAACTGGACTATGACCTATCGGGACCGCAAGAGCACACAAGGGACCGTGTCAGACCCCCAGCGTGGTGACCGCTCAAGTCAAAGTGACTGGATGGATAGTATAACACTTCACAGTAAAACAATGGACTGTGGCACATCTTGTGGCTGGGTTCACGGTTTCCCTAGCAGGCGTTACCTTGGGGTTGTGCATGACAATGGTCTCCCCGGACGGGAACTCCAGCCTGCGGTGCCACTGGTTGGTAGACACTGCTTTCTTATACTCCGCCTGGGATCAGCAGAGATCAATGTGAAACAGTAGCCCATGAACGCACAACCGTGCTTGAGCTTTACAAAAAGATACCATATCACTCAATCTCAGGGTGCCGACGTGTCTGGTACGCACATTAAGAATAACGTTTCAGAAGCATCAGGGAAACGTTAAGACACACAAATACAACAACTGCCTGAAACTAGATATTCGACCTTTGAGCCACGCTGGTTTTGCTGACTCGCCAGCTTTACTTTCACTTTCTCTGGTGGCTCTCGCCATTTTGAGGAAACCAACGGACGGACGGTCAAACAGACAGGCAGACCCACCTCCAGCTTGTCGCTGAACTCCTCCGAGTAGGGCACGAAGCGGCTGTCGCTGTCCCCCTTGTAGAACCAGGTGCACCGCCGCACCTCCGTCTCGTCCTCCTCCCAGTAGACGGCCGAGCGCAGGCGGTCGTACAGCTGCACGTCGTAGCGCCCGCCGTCCGTGCGCACCACCACGCTCTCGGGGTCCGGTTGCACTGCACCCCGACGACAAACGCACCTCGTTTACACGTCACACGTCACTGACCTTTTATGTTTCTGACTTCTGTTTATTGTAGGTATGCACATTGTGTGTGATATTTCTCTGTGTATGCCATTTCTTTTACAGTGTTAAAAAATAAAATGTTATGCCTAGATCTATGTATATGTGCCTAGATTTATGTAAATATGTATATTTTTATATTTTATATTTAGATTTCACTCTATACTTTCTCTATACTGTTTTTCTTTTCCCTTTCACCATCTTACCATTCCACTGGAGTAGTTGTAACTAAAGCAATTTCACCCTGGGATCATTAAACTATTTCTGTCTGTCAGTCTGTCTGTCTTGATCGGACCTAAAACACCCCCGATCTAAAAGAACCACCTCCCTGGTGTCATCAGCCCCGGCTAATCCACAGATTATAAGGAACCTAGTCCAACGACAAACTCTATCGCCACGACAACCATTAAATGGCCGATTTGGCCTGCCATGGTTACCGCTTCCCTTCCCGTTGAAACCACCACATTCTAAAGCTCCGTTCTTGCAGTGTTTCTTGGTACCTCTTACCCGAGTTGTAGGTCTCCTCCAGCTGGATGGAGTCGATGATGCTGAAGGGAAGCCAGACGCTCTTGGACTCCACTTGTTTGCAGAAGAACCAGTGAGGCTGCACGGCCTCGTACACGTTGAACTGCATCATGGCATTGGCGGGGACCAGCGCTCCGCCCATGGTGGGAGGGGGCAGCGGGGTCTGCATCTGTGTGGGAGGGGTCTGCAGACAGACAATGGTATAAGTAGTAGTAGTAGTATGATCTAAAAAGGAAGCCGGCCACTTGGTTAATTAAACACGCGTAATATAAAAAGCAAACAAACGCCTCCACCCACACACTGAGAGGGCTCACTGTTCATTGTGTTTATCTTATGAGTGGTTGGCTATGGTGGCCTCCCAACCACTGCGTCTAACCTTTGTGAACGCAGGCGGTGGCGTGGCGAAGGCCTGTGGCGGGGAGCCCAGGGAGTAGGGATTCTGCTGCGGATACTGCTGCTGCGGAGGCGCGGCCGTGGACGACGGCGGCGGCAGGACCTCCGGCGCGGGCATGTAGGGGTTGGCTCTGCTGCTCAGGGGGGTGTGGCGGTACGGGTTGTGACCCAGAGGGGCGCTCTGGAAAGGGGGCGGGGTCGCGGCGGTTAGGGGCGGGGTTTGTCGTCCCACGGGGCTCTGGTAAACGTTGGCCCCGACAAAGCCCTGGGTGGGGTTGGTTTGGGGGCCAGGCGGGGGTGGGGTCGGGGTCGTGGTGCAGGGGACGGAGGTCGGGCCCGTGGGCACCGGGGTCTGAGCGGAGGAGAAGGTGGGCGGCGGGCATTGCTGGTGGTGGCCTATGGACGCAAATGGGTCGCTGTTGGCTGCAGAGCTGGAGAAGTAGTTGAAGGTAGAGGGGGCTGGAGCGGTCGCAGAGGTCTGGCCGAGGAAGCTGTCTTCTTCTCCCACATCTGTTGAATCATCTGTGAAATATTATGAAGAGTGAGGAATGGAGTGCACATGTAACGAAACCCCACAATGAAGATGTGAGGTCTGAATGATGTTAACACAATCACTTCAATCTGGTAAATCAGGGGGTAATTGAGTAATCAAATCATCATCATATTTATTTGATTCGATCAATTTACAGCTATGACCTGAAATGTGGATGACAAAGTCACGGTGGGATTAATTGCTCATTTAAGATGGAAGAGATGTATCGGACTAACAAAACGTATGATTCCCATTCCGACAAAGCGTTTTACACGATAAAACCAACAAAGATCCCTAGACATTTGGCGTTTCATAGGATCTATATGATCTATTGAGTCATTTAACTAAAAACCACAAGCAGTAGATAACTGAAGCTAAACCTCGCAGGCTATTTCTCTGACAACAATATATCTGGACAATGCAGAAGCTAGTTAATTATACAATGACATTCACATCGTTAAAAAGAAAATAAAACATATAGAGTACATGGACTGGGCTGTTTTTCTAGTGTCAAACGAATGGCTAACTAGTGAGCTAAGCATCCTGGCTAGTTCCCCTGTTAAACCCTTGATTTTTAACACAATGACCCCATAACATGTTATCTCACCGCCTGACAACACCGCCGGACCAGCGGCCTGACTGACTGGGATGAACGGCAGACTGAAGTTAAACTCCGGTGCCGCACTAAACAGTAAATTTGCACTAGAGTTGGGCACATTATTATTCTTCCTATCAGCCATTTTCCCCTAAATTACACGTAGCCAATGCAAGTGGGCTTTAACCAACCACCCGGATCTCAAAGCGCTGCTGAACATACTTCATCTGATCTATACAACATGTGTATCAGTGGGAACCACGGTTTCCCTGCGTTGACCATGATTTGTAGATCGGTGAAATCCACGTCCGGGTAGAGGCGCTTCATTCATGATGTTTAGGTAGCACGTCGTTTGAGTAGCGCCCTCTGTAGGCCTGGGAGGCTTATACATTGTGCGCTACTACAGCGTCGTTTGTAATGAAAATATGTTTTTCTTCCATCAGAACACACCACTTTAGAACAGTGGACCCTTGATTAAATTACGTTGAATCGGTCGAATAAATATGTTTAGTTGGTTAGTAGTTCGTGAGAGCATACACTTCCTACTCAGTAGTGTTCAGGCTGACCGGGTAACAAAATCAAGCGAACCGTTTTCACACAACAAGTGACGCAAATTTCCCGCCATGAGAGCATCACTTCTGGTGTCTGGTCAGCGTGTGCGGCAGGGATCGTAGAAAGTAGACATCAACACAATAAAAGTATTGTAACTGTTTTGGACTGGGGTCATTTTTACTTGTCAACTCGAAGGGTCCGTTGCCGCATCATGCCGTCTACAAGCGATTGGATCAACAACCCTCTGGGTGTTGTGGAGGAGATGTTTGGTAAGAGTCAAGTCGAGACGCTCCCGCATGACAGCTATGCCTTTTTCTTTCTACTTCCTCAAATGTAGGAATCATAATACACACACACACACACACACACACACACACACACACACACACACACACACAATTAAGATGACAGTATAATAAAGTTGCGGCAACTTTTCGCGTCATGGATGTCCAGTAGTTGGCTTGTTTACCTGTGATGCGTAACGCATAGCTTTTGTGTTTCACCAGGTGCTTCCCAGAACTGTTCTGGTTCTGGATGGGAAGCGAAAGTGACCGAGTTCTTCAGACAACAACTGAAGGAGAAGGACTCTCATACATGGGTAATGTGGCTTGCTGATGTACTGTATATCTCAAACCATGTAACAACTTCAAATATAACTTTGAAATATAATGCATTTCCAATCAAATGAACGTGAGACCGCAACATACAAACTGTCGTGTTAATGTTTTAGTTTCGTGGGTTGTTGTTATTGTCTCGATTTAGATCCCATCCTTGAATGACGTCCCACTGCACTACCTGAAGCCAAACAGTCTCGTTAAGTTCCGCTGTCTAATCCAAGACATGTTCGACCCGGAGTTCTACATGGGGACATATGAGACGGTGGATCCTTCAACCAAGGCCAAAGTACGTGCTTCCGATATAACAGCTTAATTGCTAGCGTGTATGTGCTGAATTAATACACAGCTCTGCCTCTGTTTGGCCGCAGGGCTGGTTGTTCAGATATGTATTTATTATTTATGTATTATTTGCTCATCTCCCCAGGTCTTGAGATGTGGGAAGTACAAAGATGTCACTGAATGCGGGGTGAGTCTGACGCTGGCAGACTCCACACAGCGTTGTCACTTTCAACGCCTCCCTCGTTAAATGGTAACATCGATACTCACAGCTTTGACATACTCTTGTTTTTCTTCTGCCAGGTGGATCTGGATTCTGCCAATATGGTGACTGCAGAGAGACAGACCTTCTACTGTGTTCCTATTCCTGGAGAAAGTCCCTGGGTGAAGGAAATATCCTTTTGTGTGTGTGTGTGTGTGTGTGTGTGTGTGTGTGTGTGTGTGTGTGTGTGTGTGTGTCTGTGTCTGTGTCTGTGTGTGTGTGCTTTAGCGTGGTTATACCTGTAATGTTTGAAATGTATCAGCGGGTTAAACCAAACACAGCCTTGAACCCCATGTAAAAAGGGTTTTAAGTTATCTGTATTTAAAAACACAAAGACATTATTTACTCTGGTCTGATCCACTGTTGACTTGTCTTTCTGGTGTCTGGAGGCACGATGAGTTTCCATTTCGACCCCGATAGTGGAGAAGCACTTTAGTCCTCAGCGATGATGTATTTCCACAAATGTCACGCTTCAGAAAGGTCTTCGCGTGCTGCTTTGTTGCTCTGGTGTGGGTGGTGTTGCTGGTCCCCTTAACTGTGGCCCCACAGCTACGCTAGTGCCGGTCAAGCCAGGGTGGTGCCCTCCACCTCCTACGTCCCCAGCAGACAGAAGCGAGGCTACGAAGATGACGAAGATGATGAGATGGACACACAGCCTCAGGGGCCGCGTGACGCACACACCGGTATGACGGGGGAAGAGATGTTTGCACTTTTTTGGAATGGAAGATTTCTGTACGCACACATGCACACGCACACGCACACACACACGCACACACGCACACGCACACACACACACACACACGTTAACTGCTCGAGGTCACCTGGGTCAGGATGAACAAAACACATTTTCCCCACTTTCTTGTAACTTCACTTTAGTATGCATCTCTGACAAGAAAACTGTTCCGTGTTGCAATCGAGACACGATGTCGTTGTGTTTTGTAGTTTGTAGTTGTAGTTTTTGTTTGTTTTTGTTTTTGACACAATCTCCTCATCCTCGTCTTGCAGCAGGGACCCAAAGTGCCGGTGAGTCGCAGGGCAACGGAGACTGTAAGCGTCAGGAGACGGAGGCTCCTTCTGGCCAGAAAGTATCAAACTCCCCCCTGGACCTCAACTTCCCCCTGCCAGGGGAGCAGGGCCCGGCCTGCCTGGTCAAGGTACGCTGCCACGCCGTTCACTTCGGCGATCCTTCTGATCCTAAAACTAGCCAGGCGGTGAACTGCCGCTCATACTTTCAACTTCGACTGCTGTCTGTTGACTTAGGATCATGTACGTTTTCGTGCTGTAGGCTAGGCCTTTGTTTATACAAAATAATCTTCATTGTTTCTACTTGAAACTTGTTGTTGATGTTCATTTTGAACTGAAGTTCTGAATAGAATTAGAAAATACTCTTGCACTTCTCTTTTGTCAAGTATTCAATCCACACAGGAGTATAGAAAATAGACTTTGCCATGTGGTTATTTTATATTGCCCATTACGTTAATTGAATTACCAGACATGCTATATCGTGAATATTTTGGCCATA
Source organism: Urophycis tenuis (assembly GCA_036785325.1). Classification (NCBI taxonomy): domain Eukaryota; kingdom Metazoa; phylum Chordata; class Actinopteri; order Gadiformes; family Phycidae; genus Urophycis; species Urophycis tenuis. Next base: position 9,830,414 of record JAXIVH010000004.1, read on the forward strand.
TCGCCCAGCCTTACTGTGAACATGTGCCATCAATATAGTTGTGTACGATGTTTGCCAATGTGTGTGCTACGCGCAAGTGAATGAGTGATCTGTGACTATTGAGGCTAATCATTGTCCTGCAGTATCCACCGTCAGTTTGCGGTGGACTTTTGTTTGTGTTTTTTACCATAATGGCGAAACGTCTTCCAGGTGTACGAGAACTGGGACACCTTCAAGCTCAACGACACCCTGGAGGTGTACGGGATTCTCTCGGTCAGCCCCGCCCTCAGCGCCCTGGCCGACCAGAAGTGAGGAGCTTCCCTTTGATGTGCTCGCATCACATTCTCTAGAGCCGTACATCCGACAAGTTTGAGTGATAATCACAGCGTCTTAAAAGTCGCCATGTGCAACATTTCATCTTGCTCGCCGCTTAAAATGACCTAGACATACAGTATCTGTAGTCAATTCTGATCGATGGCGATTTCAATAATGCCATTGATGAAAATCACATCAGGGCGGCAGTAGCTCAGTGGGTAGAGCGGGTGGACAGAGCGGGTCGTCCACTAACTGTAGGGTCGGCGGTTCGATCCCCCACCTCCTCCAACTGTCCACATGTTGAACCCCACAAATGTACTGATTGTAAGTCGCTTTGGACAAAAGCGTCTGCTAAATGCCCCTTTACCCTACCCTACATCCTATAACTGATATACTCTACAAATAAAAAGTGCAGGACAGCCCTTAGGTCTCTATATGTTTACAATAACCTTAATATAGACACTTCCTAAGCTCCTCCCTGTCATGCACACAGCTGCACAGCCAGTTGGAGGAGACAGAACGCTGTTACTGAGTTTATTGGATTCTGAATGTCTCCCATCTATCTACTAATTGGGAGTGGCTCACTCATACACATTGCAACTTTAATGATCAGTCATGCGTTTTCATTCTCATGTGTGCATTAAAGTGTAAATGACTGTGTCTGTCTCTTATCCAGCCACTAACATCTGGGGGTACTTCTTGGTATTTCGTGTTCCTCTCCATCCACACACACACACACAGAGACGCGTCCTCCTCGCTGATCCTGGACCCCACGGAGTCCATGGAGACGGCGGAGGAGCTGAGGGTCCACAGCCCCCCCGCCTCCCTGGTCCCTCGCCTCCACATGCTCCACACCCAGCGCCTGACACACAACAACCCTCTGCTGCCCCCTGCTGCCCTGGAAGACGGCGCTGCATGTAATTACCACCAGACACCACCGTTCAGCCCTGTACAGGCTCTACCACCACGGTGGGATGCACCTTCTTTTTTTTTTTTTAATTTTTTACAATTGTTCTCACCCCACAGCGCTGGCGTCCACCCTGAGCGAGATGGGGTCGGTCCGGACGGAGCTGCTGGCCCACTTCACTGGCCTTCTCCTGGGGGACGTTCTGGCAGCAGAGTACCTCCTGCTGCATCTCATCTCCACCGTGTAAGAGCCCCGCCAAACCAGAATCACCGGACTACCCGGACGCAGGCCGACTGGCACTGCCAACATGGTGGCGGTGCTGTTTGGTTAGAAAAAACAGAAAAAAAAACACCATTTCCCCACCATTGCCCAACCAGCGCCGGCTAGAACCTCGCAAAGCGTCGGGCGGCAGTCTTGAGCCGGGCCTTGTCTGCTCGCCTGCCTCAGGGCCGCAGTCACATTGTCTCTTTGTCTCTCTCTCTGTCTCTGTCTCTGTCTGTCTGTCTCTCTCTCTCTCTCTGTCTCTCTCTCTCTCTCTCTCTCTCTGTCTCTCTCTCTCTCTCTCTCTCGCTCTCTTGCTCACTCTCTCTGTCTCTGTCTCTGTCTCTCTCTCTGTCTCTCTCTCTCTGGCAGATATGCCCGGCGAGACGTTATCCCGCTGGGCAAGTTCACGCTGAACCTGAGCGGCTGTCCCTCGACGGCGGCCCCCGCCTACACGGAGCAGCTGTACCAGAGCCTGCAGCAGCTCGTCCCATGCGTGAGTCAGAGCCCCCCACTCCCCCACTCCCCCCCCCCACTCCCCCCCTGGTCAGCACGTTGCCCCCGCACGCCTCGGTTTCGTTTCGGATGGGGCAAGTTGCCCCCGACGACAGGAGATGATGTTTTCCTCCCGTAGCCGGCTGTTTCAGTACGTGGCCTGTTTCTCTCTGTGTGTGTTTTTTGTTGTTGTTGTGTGTTTTCTTTTATCCCCGATGTTCGGTTCGTTACTGCGGCGCCGGAGGACGTCGTCCGCGCGGTGTACACACGAGAGAAACATGAGGAGAAAGGGAATAGGTTGCCATGGTGACAGTGGCTACTTGTCTCCCGTCTGAGATACCAACTTTTCGTGTGATGCTGCGTGCACCACAAGAGTGTTGCGGGCATCGACACACGGATGGAGAAGGAGGGTTTTTAATGGAGGCTGTAGTAGATGGTAGACTGTTTTCATGCTTGGCTTTGCTTTATGATCCATATATTAATATTATTGTCTGCTCTTTTTTTTTTGTCCCACCATCCAGTTATATAGGTTTTGTTGGTTACATACGGTTTATATTATATATATATATATAGAGAGAGAGTATAGAGTATTGTAACGAATGCAATTTCCCTCAGGGATCATTAAAGTATTTCTGTCTGTCTGTCTGTCTGTCTGTCTGTCAGTCGTACCGCCTCAGCATGACGCTGCAGAACATGAACCAGCTGCGGCTGGTCCCCAAGAAGGACTACGTGGCCAACCGGCTGGTGAGCGGCGCGCTGCAGCTGGCCAGCAACACCTCCCTGTACCTGGACGAGACCCTGCTCGAACAGGGCCAGCTGGACGCCGCAGGTGAGGGGGGGTCCTCCAGCCGCAGCCCCCTCCAGGGGGGGCACGAGGGACAGTGGTTCCCTGCAGTGGGTAGGGGGGGGGGGAAGGGTCAGTCCTGAGGAACGTCCATTTGGGTTGAGTGGCAATCGATGGGCATGTTGACTGATGTACCCGTTTGTTGTGAATGATCTGGCGTCTGTTTTTGTGTTGGTTTTGCTCATTTTGAAAATAGAAATTCTTGCAAATAGGTGTTATTATATTTTCTGCCCTTTCATATTTTTCCTAGCTGGGCTATGTTAGCATATTCCGAGGAGATGGCATATGCAACCTAAATATATGAAACATGATATCATGAATATAATCAACACTTCGCAAAGACGACGGAGGAGTACAGATTTGTCCCTCCTTTTCCTGGCACGGTTTTAACGCTGGAATGTCTTTGCTGCAGGCGTGCGTAACATCACCGCGCTGGGGAACGTCATCTCGTGGCAGAAGGTGGACTATGACTTCAACTACCACCAGATGGAATTCCCCTCCAACGTCAACGTGCTGATCGCCTCCGAGGGCCGCTCACTGCTGCCGGTGAGGGGCGTGCGTGTGTGCGTGTGCGCGTGCGTGTGTGTGTGTGTGTGTGTGTGTGTGAGTATGCGTGCGTGCACGTGCGTGTGTCATCAAGACAAACCTTGCCAGCTCAACTTCTGCAGTGGGGGGTGGGGTTAGGTTTCCGAAGTGGATCAGAGAGACCCCCACCCCCCCCCCAGGGAGAAGCCTCCAAGGCCGGAGGGGGGGGTGGTGGTCGGTCTCGCCGGGCCGTGAAGAGACAGAGGAATGCGGAGTGGGCTATTCTTGTACGTTGCCCTAACTTGTTGCCATGGCTGCAGCCGAGAGCCTCTGGAACAACTGTGGGTGTGTCAGGTGGAGCTGCGGCCAGAGCTGTGGTGGTGGTGGTGGTGGTGGTGGTGCTGGTGGTGGTGGTGGTGGTGGTGGGGTTACCAGCGCTGACCTTGTTCACAATGGCATGGCGTCTCGATGCTGCTGTGTTCTGTGCGCTTTGCTTGAACCGCGGAGGGGCCACCGCGATACCTGGACATCAATAATAAAGATCTGACATTTTGGGTGTCATCCACGGTGGATACAATATTTCAACGAGCATTTTGTGTGTGTGTGTGTGTGAAGTGGGATTTTTATTCCCAGTGAGACATGGATGTCATGCATTTGTGGAGGATGATGTCGCACAATTAACAACCATGACTTCATCCCATAAACAGGAGGGCCGACGCAGTGTAATGTGTTGAATGTGTATACACCCAGCATGCATCAGGGACATGGTTGTGATCCACTCCCCTCTGTCTCTCTCTCTCTCACACACAGTCTGACTGCCAGGTTCACCTGCAGCCTCAGGTCACGCCCCCCAACATGGCGGCCCACCTGGGCTCCATTCACGCGGCGCAGTCGTCCTCTCAGCTCAACAAGTTCCGGCTGTACCTGACGGTGGCTCGCACCCTGGACTACAGCATCTCAGAGGACGTCACCAAGGTGAGGGGCTCGCTGGCGACTCGCTGGTGACTCGCTTGTCGAAGCGAGGGTAGTTCCCTCTTAACGGGTATATTTGCGTGAAGTTGGTGTGTGTATGCCGAAGTGCGGATCGGGACGGAATTTTCTGTCCGAGCCCGGCCCGCGTCCGATAGGACAGTAACCGACCCGAGCTTGACAGGCATCAGGCTTTTTATGTCAAACGGATAAGCGCAACATGCACTGGTTTTAACGCGCGGGTAAATTAAAGAATTTCAAATCGCGCAGATGTGACCGAGCCTGACCCGAACCAGAGCAGGATTTCTAAATATTTGTCTGAACCCGTTGGGTTCGGGTCAGCTATTCATCCTCGTGTGTGTGTGTGTGTGTGTGTGTGTGTGTGTGTGTGTGTGTGTGTGTGTGTGTGTGTGTGTGTGTGTGTGTGTGTGTGTGTGTGTGTGTGTGTGTGTGTGTGTGTGTGTGTGTGTGTGTGTGTGTGTGTGTGTGTGTGTGTGTGTGTGTGTGTGTGTGTGTGTGTGTGTGTGTGTGTGTGTGTGTGTGTGTGTGTTCGTTCGTTCGTTCGTTCTCTCAATTGATGTACAACTTCCAAAAGTCCACAATCTGACCCGGTCTGACCCTTTCCCTCGTCTCCTCAGGCCGTGGAGGATGACTTTGTGGACATGAGGAAGGACGACCCGCAGAGCATCTCGGCAGACGACCTCCACAGGCTGCTGGTTGTGTCGAGGTATGCCAAGTCCCCGGCCGGGCTTTATTCTCTCCCTTTTAATGGGTTCTTCGTCCCATTTTGCTCAAGGATGAAGTGCTAATAAAGGAGAAATGAAATGGACTGGAGCCTTCAGCCCTCTCCTCAGTTACAATGCAAGCCAATAGGTGGCACTAGAGGTAGAGGGTATTTATTCGATGAGTGAGTTATTGAGTATTACACAGTATGAGAACCACTGGTTGGTGGTGAGATGGTGTACTTAAGATCCCTTATTTTACCTCTCGGTCATGATAGTTTGTGTACATACGTTAGTTGCATCTGCCTTTTTAACACTGAAACCACGTTCTATCATTCACTTCAAAAACGAAACAAGCAGTTTGTTTGGTAGCTATTCTGAGGAGTTGGTTTTCACATCATAAGCTGTGGAGGCAGACTGCGAGGACTGAGGTGTTCTCTCGTGGGCAGGTTGCTGTGTCTCAGCCTGGGCCAGACCGCTCTGTCCAGAGAGGCCTGGGCAAGAGCCAAGCACATCGAGACCCTGCGCAGGAGCCGGAGCGAGCCGCAGAGATGTGTCAACGGCAACGAGCCCTGACTGAAACGTCCGACACCGTCTGACGATGGCTCGTTGTTTTTGATGCGAATGTTCCAGAAATGTTTTTGTAATAAAGTCGTTTTTTCATGTTTCACGTATTGCATCTCAAAGTTTGATCTTTTGCTTTTATTCGGAAGCAGGAGTTCAGGATTTAACGGTAGACGTCAGCGCCTATTGTAACACGAGGCATGTTTCGTTTTTGTATGTTTTTTGTAAATGTATTGATTGTTTAACAAAAAATTAAAATGCTGCTTTTGTGAATGAACGATACATCTCAGAACAAACGATACACCGCAGAACAAACGGTCACTCATAAACTTTTATTCCCGAGGAACATAATCCTGGTCAAAAGTGTACAGTGCACGTTGTTCAATCAGCACACCCCAGAGGAGACGAGAATAAATAGGGTATTTTAATATACAATAAAATCTGAGTACACCATGGAAAAAAACCCCAGGACAAATGGTCAGTTGTTATACAGAAGTGAACTACGGCCACGGACAGAAGATAACGGATGTTGCAAATGCTGGTAATGTGCTAAATGCAGTGCAATTATATGCTTGGACCTCTAATCACGTTGACACATGTCATGGTACAATTTTGAATGGGCAGGAATTAATACCACAGACAAATGAAAATGTGGTTTCAAAAGCACTTGGTGTGTGTTTAGAGGGTTACAAAAAAAGGAAGGGGGAAACTTTTTTAAAAAACAAACATTACTAAGCCAGCTATTGCATATTAAAATCAAATGTAAGACACCCATGATTCTGGCCTATTTGGATTGATTATCTTTCATCTTAATTCAATACAGCACAGAGACCTTGCATTTTGCAGGGGGGAAAACACTCGCTATTCCTTTACATGGACATTATGTTACCCTCTTGCAGTACAGCGGTCACCTTAAAGCCTTGGTCTTTACAGCCACGGCGGCACTGAGCATGACGGGCCCCTTCTCAGTAACAGACTGGTCGCTAACAAACGCCACTTAGCACACCTCCTAAGCAGCATATGCTACAAAATGACTGAAATCAATAAATCCTAAATAAAACGAATAAGCTATCCCAGGAGTGCCGAAGGTAAGCAAGTTAAATGCAGAAAACAGGCTAAATAGCATGTAGCAACCCACAAAATGGTGCATCCTTTGCCCTTAATCTTAAAATGCAGGGACATGGCCAACACTAGACAAGTGGCCGACTGAGCTCGAGTCAGTACAGTAACGGAACTGTAGCTAAACCTTGTTTTGACTCATCTGGCGTTCAGTACAACCATACTTTCTACATATGTATAATCCTACCAAGATTTACAGCAGAGTAGCACAACATATATACCTTGGAGACATGAGCACTCAACAGCAGCAGATATGCAAACACAAAAACCCACACATACTTTACATTAGACACATACATACAAATGTTACTGACGGTATTTCAATTATCTCAAAGTTGCTCTGCTTCCTTAACGCGATCCCATATAGAATATAGAACTCTTGTGCCAGTAAATGACATCCCAAAATAAAGCTCAATAAACACACGCTTACCCTGAACATGGTCTCATACTGTATACAGTACACTAGATGTAACATGGAACACAACTGACTTTAAAAAGGTAGATTTTGCCATAAATACCTGATATATATGTACAATCCCACTTCAATTTACTATTAAGGCAAGAATGCTTCAGATGCTTTCGATTCAGGGAGTGCATAAAAGCGTTGAACAGTGTTGCACTGTGTTGGGCAGGGTTTAATTGCATATACCTAATGCTACTTCTTCAGTCGCTCTCATGCAAAGTCAACAAAACACTGCCTGCCCCGCGGAGATCAATTCCCCCCAAAAAAACCTGCCCCCTTCAAAAAGACAACCAGCATCAAGCATAAGCATCGTTAGCGCATCTCCTATGACAAATCATCCGCCACCACGACGTTCCTTTGGAGCGCCCCGTAGTTAACATTTATAGTTAGCGAACAACAGACCGGGGGCTCCTTGCCAAAAAAAAACAACTTGCGCAGACCTCACACTTCCTTATCCGCCACCGATATAAAAGCCAATGTGTTGGTTGTATGGATAAACCACCGATGGGGACGTTCTACTTGGGAGGGAAACAGCTATACGCACAATAGTCACTATACATGTCAAACCAGTATTGACGTATACTTCTGGTGTGGTTATTGATTTCTATAGTCGCTAGGTTACACTTGACAACACTGATATTACACAGGCCTAAACTATGTCACCTTGTCAGTTGGACAGCTATACGACGGGTAATATTTAACATGTAGCCGACCTCCGGGGAAACCAATAAAAGAAAAATCTGAAAATAGATTTGGTCATTATCTACCACCAGTGTTAAGAACTGCGCAGCTATAAACGGGGTCTGTATCACAAATGCAGACCCGATCAGTGGCCTGCACAAAAGATGCATGGGAAATTTGGAGTCGGTCCTGCGTTCAACATGCGTTCAAGAAAGGGAAATGTACCTTTGTTTCACATGCAGCCGTAGGACGTTGAGTTGGTTACTTCCCAAAGACATGATTTACGTTTACATGCACACCAACACCACAATCCTTATGGCCCTTGTTTGAGTCTACGTCGTACATTAACATAGCAAACCATATTACCTTCTCTGGCATGACCTCAAATTCAGTTTGATCACTTGGTCTGCTCTATCCTTGTGTATCCGTGTGTAATACAATTGTCAACCACTTCTATTTAGGGCTGTAACCACTATCCATATATGTTATATACATACATATATATTTATCTGCCTTTCTAATCATAGTACAAAACTATCGCTTTGTATTCTCTTTAAAACTCTTCATGTTTTTCCACATCTTTCTGTATAAACATCAGCTATTTGGTAATAAATTTGAATGTACAATACATACAACAAAGCTATAAACTGATTATTATGCAGAAGCTTACTGGAAGGATTCCCATTCAGCTCAAGGAGGCAATCATTAGATGACATGGTGTGCATGTAAACAGAACAACGTCAGAGTCAGGTAATGCATCTCCTGTGCAAGAGTTAAGGGCAAACGCCAGGACAGACGTGACTAAGGGGGCGAAATTTAAGAGCGGGGTTCCTGACAAAGATGAGGCCCTTTGTGCAAGCTTATGCTACTGCTACCATAAGTCTGTTTACACGTCACTACTACGACTACAAAATCCCGCTGAAGTCCTCGGACGAGAGCTAGATCTGAATAATCCGTGTCTGGCACTGTGTAAACATCGCCCGGAGCTCGCTCTCCTGAGCCTCGTTGACAACATCGGGCTCGGGGCTCTTCTGGACCTTTGCCACCGCAAAATTAATACCCTGGGTGAGGCCGGCCTGCGTGAGGCTGGCCACCTGCACCATGGAGCTCTTGATCTTGGCGAAGGGGGACACCACCCGGCTGCCGTTGCTGTCGGCAGGCGAGGGGCCCAGGCTGCCCTCCACCTGCGAGGACAGGCTTCTCTGGGAGCCCCCCGAGGCGGCCGAGCTGGGCATCTGGACGGTCAGCAGGCCCGGGGCGGAGGTAGTGGTCTGGACGTCCAGCTGGGAGGGCCTGGGGAGCTGAGGCTCGGGGGGCGGCTGCTCTGGGCCCGCGTGCCCGTCGGCGGGGTCCGCCGGGCCCTTGGTGCGGGGGGGCAGGCCGGGGTCGTGCGAGGGGCCACCGGCGGCGGCGGCGATGGACTTGACCTCTCCGAACACCTCCACGGGCTTGGTCTGAGCGTCCTGGGCGAACTGGTGGCAGTAGGCGTCGATGGGGGTCCCGAAGTCGATGAGGATGGCCTCCTCCGCCACGGAGGCGGCGCCCGGCGAGTCGTCCTCGGCGACCGGCGGGGGGCTCACCTGCTTGCCGTCGCAGCCCGTGATGCGGACGGCGGAGGGCACGTTGAGCTCCACGCTGCAGACCGACTGGGAGCGGCTGCCGAGCCGCGGGTTCGACGCCACGATGCCGCAGCTGGGCAGCACGTAGTCCACGTTTTCCAGGGAGCCGGCGCACGGGTGCTCCGGGTCCGAGTTGTACGAGTCGGAGTCGGAGGAGATCTCGGAGTTGGGGTCGCCGAGGTCCTTCAGGGCGCCGCCGACACCGTCCGACGTCTCCAGGCTGCTGTCGGACTTCCACAGGTTGACGTGCATGGTGGGCTTCAGGAAGTTGACCTTGACGTCGGGCTTGGAGAAGTTGCCCAGCCTGCCCAGGGGCTTGAAGGGGCCCATGTTGGTCTTGGTCTGCTTCACCCGCTGGTTGAGGGAGGAGAACTTATTGAGGAGGAAGCTTTTGCCCTGGGCGAGACCCGAGGCCCCCTGGGCCTGCTCCCCGCTTTTGTTCTGGATGCCCATGATGTCTTCATGAGGTTTACTTTGGCGTCTGCAACAAGACACAAAAGGGGAACAGAAGTCAAAACACCCTGAAGACTTAAGGGACAAGAGTGAGCTCCTGACGACCGCGGCCTACCTCTCTAGCCTCTTCTCCACCACCAGCAGGTCCAGCCCCATGGCCTGCTTCGTAATGCGCAGCATCTCTGCGATGCATTGTAGCGTGTCTGAAATGAGTTGAGAATGCATGCATAGCGCAGTTGAATTTAAGCAGGGGGGGTGGGGGATTGCTCTGTAGAAAGACAACCATTTCCGTGGTGGTTCTGAAAGTGCCGGAACGCGCCTCACCTTTCCCGTCGTCCTCAGGATTGCGCGTGGCAGCCCGCAGAGTGTGGAAGTACCCGCTGGACTCCTCGTTCCTGTAGTGCAGACGCATACAGCAGAACTTTGGCTTCCCAAACAACGTGGGCTCTGGACCTGTCAAAACAAACAGACACTTGTTTGCACATTCACTTTAAAACACTTACTGTTGGTTGTTGTTTGTATTGTCTATTGTTGGTGTTGGTTTGTTGTTTGTTCACTGTTGACTGCGCACAAACCACCAGGACAAATCCTCGTAGGTGCAAACCTACTTGGCAATAACGCAAACGATATGCCCTAAATATGCATTCAGAGAAAGGATAGTGCCGACCAAGAAAGGTGAAGGTGGACATGGCATCCCATGAGCTGATATAGAGTATAACTAACACGCGTGTCATGCCACTTTACAGGAGTTTCTACAGGCTATCATTTCACTGGTTGCACGATAAAGGGAAACGTCAAAGATGTGGTTAGATTATTTGACTAGTACACTCCATTTGGAAAGGATAGGATATACTCTGAAAGATAAGATTCATAAGTTTGACAAAACCTGGAACCCCCTTATACTGTATCTTGCATCCACAAATCCAGCAAAGCAGTCCACATCTTAGCACACACATTATACACTAAATAAAATGGTTAAAGAATTAAGAGTCTCTCTGGGGGGGGGGGGGGGGGGGGCGGCGGCTGAGGGGTGGGTGTGGGAGGGTGCATCTGGGATCTTTAAGGAACCTTGGTCACCTTGTTACTGTCTATTATTTATTCCTTGCTTGTTTTTGTTTTGTTTATTTTTTTATTGTTTTTTTATTTTTATTATTATTATTTTTTTTAAATATTTCCTGTTTATCTTCTGTTGGATGTTGTATTTATTTACAAAATGAAAATGAGTGCTGGATGTATACTGAATGTATGTCTGATATAACTGCTCAATAAAAAACATTAAAATATAATAAAGGGAAACGCACAGATAAATGTTCCTGACACAAAGTAGCTGGCCTGCAGTAATGTAGGCCGGGACCGAGTAGCAGGCTAGTATTCAGGGAATGCTCGTCAGTTGCTTTGCAACAGTCCACTCCCAGTCCGACAGCGGAACTATTTGTGTTGGCGGCAGCAAATAAATTATTAAACAAACAAAAGAATTCTAATCTGTTGTCACTTATTACCTTTCACAAATGACTGGTGGCAATAACAGCTCCCTCTCATGTGATACTTCCTAAATATTGTGAACGTCGGCATGACATTTCCCGGAATGGTTCGGTGACTAACTGTGTGGCATTTTAACTTTTCAGTGTAACTTGAGTGCCATACATTACCGATCTCAATCTTCTCCATTCCCTCTAAATTAAGGCGCTGGTACTGGTTGACTTTGTCAGCTTCTTCATCATAGCTAACCAGGGCGAAAACATAATGACAAACATAATAACTTTAAAACATGATGCTAGCAAAACAAACCAGTAATAAAGGACTGGAATCAAAAAGTATCTACTTACTATGCAATGTAGTACGCATTGTTGGACAGAAGAAGCAGGACATCTACATCTTTGTTGGTTGCATCAATAATGCTATGGATCAACAGCAAAAATAAGAAAGTCAGTGGTGAGGCTCTCTGAGTGAAACACTTCCAGTACTTGGCAGTACCACCACCCGGGTTGTAAAGACACATGAGAATATCTCATGAAAAAGGCCTCGAGCCTCCACGACATGGTGGGGACGCCTGCACGGACCTCATGTCACAGTTGATGAGGGCCCAGCCTCCGTGGAACTTCTCGTCGTCGGGCAGCAGCAGCTGCATGTAGGTCTGCAGCAGCAGGCTGACCTGCTCCTGCGCGCCCCTCTGGCTCTCCTTCTCCTTCTCCTCGTGCTCCTTCTCTTTGCTGAAGATGGAGTAGAGGTCCTCTGTGACCGGCAGGCCCATCATCAGATCTGCAGAGAGAGCGAGAGAGAGAGAGAGAGAGAGAGAGAGAGAGAGAGAGAGAGAGAGAGAGAGAGAGAGAGAGAGAGAGAGAGAGAGAGCGCAAAATGGATTGAGTGCTGTACAGGCTTGCTGGCCGAGGCTACTCTGGTCAGCCACAAACTGGACACGTGTTCGGCCGGAGTCAGCCGCCCGTCCTCACCGATCACGGCCTGCCTGTACGCGTCTCGGAAGCGGTTGAGATAATAGCGGTTGGCCGAGTTGACGCCGTCCTTCATCACGCCGGCCAGCCTCCGCTCGCCCGTCCGGGTGAAGTCTCCCTGCGAATCAATCACATGCGCCATTACAGCCGGGAGCCCCGTCACGGGGCCCGGGACGGGGGGGGGGAGCCGTCGCACTTTCACATTACGTCACACGTACTTAAGCGGACGCTCTCATCCAAAGTGACTTACAGTAAGTGCGTTCGACCGTGAAGACGCAACCCAGAAAGCGCCAGAATAAAATGGATCAAATGAGCGAAGCGCCCGGACCCTGATGGAGGCCGACGCAGCTTACAGCCACTTAGGTCGCTTTCATTAAGATGAGTTAGCTGCATAGCAAGCATTTTACGTGGCATGCCATGTGATCATGTAGAAATGCCACCGTGGGGGCCCGGGATACCTTAAGGTTCGACAACATTAAGAAAGTCAGCAAATTATTTTTAAATTACTACGGCTAGACAATGTGGTCTCGCTGATGTTTCAATTTTCTATACTTTCACTTCCCCTTCCCAGTTCCGTTTTTAATGTATCTTGCAGCCCCATCGACATGCATTTTTTGACATTCTTGCATGACTTGATCACTATAGAAGTTCTTAAATGTGTATTACTTTTGACTATTGCCACTAAAATGCATGCATGCACAAACAACGCAGGCTAGTCCTTGGTTGGTTTCTGGTAGTTGACGCGTTACAGGGAACACCTCGTGTAAGTCACGGTGAGTCAGGGGGGTTTACCTTGAGGGCAGCCGTGCCCGCGTACTGTCGGCTGATGGTGTCTCCGTTGTTGGCCCACATGACCTGGTAGATCCTGTAGCACTTGGGTGGGAGGGGCTGCTCCGGAGGCATCACGCCGAGTTTCTTCAGCTGGACGTAACCATGGTGATTAGCACGTGGCGCCTGGCACTTTTGCACCACCTACCTCAACGCCGCACTGCATCTGGCTTCGCGGAGCAACACCCATTTTGTTCAACCGTCTAAATTTATCCTGATTTGAACACTGACAAGCTTTGTCCTCCAAGACGACCATTTTGGGCAGACTGCAGCCAAATAGTCACACATCGTTCATGTAATTTTCTTGTAACAAGATATAAGCTTCAGACTACAGTATAGGACTGTAATATAAACGTGATTGGTGCATGTGGACAAAGACAACACATGGGGGGAAGTACTGAAGTCTTGGGCCCAACAGCTGTGTCGGCAAAGACGCAAAGTAACATTTTTTAAATTTTCACCTCCAAAATAGACTTCAGAGCTCAACGAAGTAAGCTAAATAAACCACCGCCAGGCTTTTTTCACACACCACGCTCTATGCTCGGCTGAAACAACGCGGCTCCGTCCTTTGTGCTTCGGGGCAGAACTCACCTGCTGCTCCATCACAGCTCGAGCAATGGCCGCCTGCACCACGTTGGTACGGTCCAGGCAATCCATACAGTTGACCCGGAAGATACCGTCCTGCTGGCAAATGACGCCAGCTTGGTCCACCCTGGCACAAAAGGACGATGGGTCACTCGAAGACGCATTCACGTGAGCCGGCGCTTTTTCGAGCCATAATCACGAAGCTTACTAATGTGCGTGAGTCTAGCTGGTTCGTATGGTTTCAGAGCTGCAGCACAGCGAACTGGACACTCACCAGCCCCACTTCATGTCAGTGATGATGTCAGAGATGGCATCGGTCAGCACTTGCACATTCTCAAACTTCATGCCACGGCTGGGGGATTACAGAGAATAAAGGGTCACGTGACGTGATAACAGCTATAAAACATGTAGTCATGTTTTGTTGACATGGTTGGTTCAAACATTCCCGTGGTCTCCCCGGAGGAGAGGATTCTCATACCAGTGTTCATGGAAGTCAAATGAGACGTATGTGAGGTTTGGGTTGTTGTAAAGGAGAACTTGTTTCAGATAGGAATCCCCGATTATCTTCTCACGCCCGCCTTGGTCTACCAAATTGATGATGACCTGGCCAGAGAGGAGAGGAAAAGGTCAAGCTGGAGTCAGCCGTTTGGTCCAAAGTGACATTCAGGCAGACGGACGTGAGTCAAGAACGCAGGCTGGTTCCACGCGACCTTCACGACACACCGGGAGACTTCGGAGTGAGTCACCAACTCTCGGTGGACGATGAGACCTTGCGGTAACGTGCTACATGCTCAAGAGGAGATTCTTTGGATCGCGATAGCAGATGGCCTCCATCATCCTATTGGGAACCACTCTCAAAGAACCGCACGGTCGCCGCACTTCCTCACCTGTTTCTTGTAGAGTCTCAGCTGTTCGTCGAAATGGGACGCAAAAAAAGGAATGGTCTCCTTCTCCCCTGTGAACAATGTGGGCACAGCATCCATTAATAACCAGCCTTTTACCATGTGCTTTATATATTATTACATAAACTTACATTTAACTTAACTTAAAACACATGCGTAAGCATGAGACTTCAAAATAGGGAACAGTCATAGAGGAAATGCACCTAAAAAACACAGTATCTCTGAGATCAGAGTCTCTCGTTTCAAAAACGAGAGACAAAGAGATTTGAAAAAAAAAACAACAACAAAAAAAAACCCAAAGAAGAAGACAAAGCGCCCTGTTCTCGCGGCAGCTCCCCCCGGCGCTGCCCGATCCCCGGCGATCAACCCGGCGCGCTGACCTTTCTCCAGACGAGGCCGGGGGTTGTAGCGGTAGCCCGCCTGGCTCCAGAAGACCGGCACCGAGCCGCGGCTCTGCACGAAGGACAGCGTGTGGCTGTGCACGTGGATCAGCTGCTCCGTCTCCACGTAGTTGGCAACATGGCCGTCCGTGTCCACGCCACGCCTCTTGTAGCGCATGCCTTTGGTGGGGGGGGGGGGGGGGGGTTGGAGAGAGGGTGAGGGAGTGAGGGTGGGAGGGAATCATCTTTACTTACACGTCGTCAACGGAACGGATCGGGTGTCCCGTCCGCGCGAGCGCGTAACACACACACCTTGGTGAATTAATTAAACCACAACCTGGGCTGAACCTGCACCACACTGCTTGCGGAAAGGGAGATTTGTGCAAGGCCCTGTCCCGTGTCACGCGGTCCGGTGGTTCACAAGGTGGACACAAAAAACGTGACGCACTGCAATATAGTCGGCGGGAATGAATGTAGCGGAGCTAATGACGGGAGTTCAGCTAACGATGGGGGTTAGCGACTGCAAAATGTTTTTGCAGTCGCTAATGTAACTTAACTAGCGATAACAAAACAGGCTGGGATAAAAACAGTAAAATCCAGGGTGGTTTTGATCACGTTAAACCACATGAGACACGCTGTGGTTGAAGAAAGCCAATACAAGCACATCCACGCATTTATCATCGGCATGTCTAAATCTGGACAGTAGAAAGCCTGCCTTAATCAAGCGCGGGCTTCGGGCCGGAACGGCCGCACCCGAACCCCACGGCGGGCCCCCTCAACGGTACCTGCGCGGTGGCGGCTGCGGCGAGAGATGAGGGCCACGGTGAAGCGGGGGTGGATGTCGTCCACGCAGGTGAGCTCCTGGGGCGGGGTCTCGGGGCTGCTGCGCTCCTCGTCGGGGCTCTCGCTGTAGTTCACCACCAGCTCCTCCACCTGGACGAAGCCCTGGATGATGGGCGTCACCCAGAAGTCCACCTCGGGGAGCTGGTGGAGCGCGGTGAGCGGTGAGGACGCGACGGGGAACCAGAGTTAGGATACCGGACGCGGCTAGATTCACTTACACTCTAAACTGATTACATAACAATTATCCCCAACAACAATTCTTTTTTAAAAACGTGTTCATATTTGTGACGGAGAAGAGAGGCTGTGATCGTCCGAACGAACCGCAATCTGTGCTTGGGAGAACATTTAGAAATAGCACACATCCCCACACTGTGAAAACAACCTTTTCTCTCGGGACGCTTTGCTGCATTTATTCCTCCGGAAAAAAAAGCAGTGAGTCATGCGTTGATGTTTGGATTTTCACAAAAACAGGTATTACCTGGAGGTCAATAAGCTCCTGAATCATGTGTTTGTTCCAGAAAAAACGATCATCGACCTGAGAAAGAAATTGAATAAAAAGCGTGGTCAACAAAACAACGTCGACCAAAACACACGATTCAGATTTGGTAATAATACAAATGACTGGACTAAACAGTCACTGTTCGTGGAGTGTGTGTGTGTGTGTGTGTGTGTGTGTGCATGTGAGTGTGAATGTGGGTGTGAATGTGCGTGTGCGAGGTCAACAGCGAACTCACTTGTTTCCAAAGGGGCAGGTCCGACTTGCCGGAGTCTCCCTGCCGCTGGACGGTGTTGGTGAGGTCGTAGGTCATGCTGTAGTAGAAGGAGTCGGAGTCCATGAACACCTTGTACAGCTCATCCAGCAGTCTTCGCTCCATGCGTTCTCGCTCCTTGTTCTCCTTCACCTGGAAGGCAGGGGCGTACTGGTTTGGGACAGGCGGGGGGCACAGTAACATACAGGAAAGTAGGAGGGCAGGGAAAAACACGCAGGGAGGAAAAACGGAAAAAAATAAAACAGTTGAAAATATGATCAAACATGAGAGATGATAGAGGAGGGGAAAAAAAAAAAAGATGGAATCTGAGAGACATGACTCATGGCTCATTACCTTCTTCTTGATGGGCACGGCCACGTTGGATTTGATCTGGGTCAAAGTTTTCATGAGAAACTTTGAGTCATCGGGAGACGTGGCCAGCTTCTCCGGCCTGTCGATGCCGAAGTGATGCTTCTTGCAGAGCTGCAAACATTGGGCGCCATTTTGTTTTTTTTAGCACTCTTCATCTTGTAAACATCAGACAAAACCTGGCATTACATTGGGCACTTTCCTCTTGGCTTCTTTAAGAAAGCCATGCTCCAGTTCTGTATGAACGAGGTTGTAGATGTCTACATTGTGTCGTACCAAAGAGCCTTTCCTGCTCAAAGCAACAACAACCAACAACAGTGGACAATCTAGAAGGCACTGAATACACTCCAGCACAACTACAGCATCGACCCCTACATGCAGACCACCCAGCTACACAAAATACATCGACAGTGAAACGTGTAGTTTGTGGAAAGCAAGACTACTAATCTAGTACAACAAGCTCTACAAGCCACACTGTCCTACAGGACTTCTAAGCCACGAGGAATGGAGTAATTATTGGGCTGGGCAAAACAGGATGCGCAGGAACGGGGATCTAGAGGAAAATCTAATAAGGATGATTAACCATCTTGGATATTACTCACTTGAAAATACTCTGTCTCATCATCCATGAAGCTCCCCTGAAAGACTCACATCTTAGCAATAATTCTTAATTCTTCCAAGGTCTAATTTTTTTTTATGGGTGCATGAAAAGGAAGGTGAGTGGGCGTGCGCATGCCAAACAGGATGTCTTCTTCATCACATTCACACACGCAACGTCAAAACTGTGATTTGTTCACATTCTATTGACACGCTCAGTTTATTTTTGAACGTCTCAAACTAATTGTCTTACACGTCGCACCTTTACGAGACGACTCATAGTGACTCGCACAGTGACGACCTGCTCGGGGTTGAAGAGCGCGACTCACAAGCATTAGTGAATTAGCTCTGACAGAATACACATGGAGTCAAAGGGAGGGGAATATTGACCTCCAACTCCAGCTCCTGGGGCTCCTCGTCAGACAGCGGAATGACCGCAATCTTGGTGATCTTGTAGACTTTGTGATTTCCAGGCAAACTGCCAACCAATGCTTTCTGCCGGATTAACACCAGGCCGAGAGGAAGATCTGCCAATGGGAAGAGGGAGGGAGGTGGAAGGAAGAGAGATGCATCATGGGTCATGGATTCCTCACATTCAACACAGTGGGTGTGTGATGACACCTGCCATTCTGACGGCCTCAAAACCATTGGCTCTGTTAATTAGTTAATTCATAACAAACACATCCAACAAGGCTATTTCAAACACAAGCACTTGTGTTAAGTGCTATCCATGCTCACACTGTTCCTTCCTTGTGAAGAGGATCATTTGTTCGTAGTTAGCATGATGTGGGTAACCTGGTTAGTGTTACAAAGTAGTTGAGAATAAATTGTACATTTTATTTCTTACAAACCTGTGTGAAGTTGTATTTTCCCAATGAGTCCCTCCACTAGACCCAAACACACTGGGTTCCAGGCTAAAAGAAGGTCCGTTGCTGGGATGGAAACAGAGAATGGAGTGGACAGGTAGTTAGAAGAAGAGACTGAAGGAGATTACCAAAGAAATACCCCCAAAACACAGGTTAGGCTAGGTCAGCATGGGTCAGCGTAGGTTCCAAGTCGAGTTGTGCCACCATGGGTACACAAGTCCCCAACAAGCTGACGCCAGGATCTCATTAAGCCTGACACAGAATTGGAAGACCGCCACATTTCAAGCTCAAACACATGGACGTGAACATGCCCTATTCAGCTCGGAGAGAACATACAGCGGGGCGTCTCGTGACTCACGTGTGAACATCAGATCAGGTTCTCTGTGTTACGGTCATGGTGGACTGCGCCGCTAGTGGCAACCACTACCTTTTATCAATGGCCTACTTTCAATGTGCTTTATTTGATCTTATTTTAGCGTAGTCACACCATGCCTTGCTTTTTTATCTGTGAATTCATCTTTCATGTGAGGTTTGATGGCGCCTGAGTGAGCATTTTCTCAACCTCTATAAAAACAATGTTACTGTCTGTACAATTTTGTGTAAAAGGTACTATAGAATAAATGTACAATATTATGTACACAGACAAAAAAGAAAAGAAAATAGGGCCGGGCCAGATAATAACATTAACAGCCAGCGAAGCGCAGAGAGCTTGGACTGTAAGCAGCATCAGAAACGAGCCCTTCATTTTCTATGAGCCGCAGGAATCACCCGGGTCTCAAAACAAAAAGTACCACAATAATACCTTGGGAGTCACTCGGAATACACAATATCACGGAAATTGTCTACAGTGTACTGGTGTCAACCGTCCCCAGTGAGTAGTTGAAACCCTTTTCCAATTAAATAATGGAAGAGTGTGCAACCCAAACCTGTTCAGGCTGGCTGCACACCCATATAACTTTAAGCAAAATAGAATAAGCATGCCTCTCGCTGTCTCTACCTTCACTTCATCTGCACTTTGAGGCTATTACATTGTATTGTTAGTTGACTTAATCCCTATTACCTTTAGGCCACACCAACACAAACAACATGAAGACACAGCAAGAACAAGAGTCCAGAAATGTGGTACATGGAACTGGCTCAAACGAAAGTATACAATAATTTAATTACATCGTTATCCTGGCAATGTCAATAGCGAATGTTTAAAGCAAAAAAAATACAATTTATACATCGTGTCCGTTTGTCCACAATAAAACATGCCTTTGTATGATCATGGAGCAAATGTTTTAACTCCTTAATATAAATAAATATATGTCACATGCCCACACAAGGACCTCACATATTATGTTCTCTCAGTTTGTGAAATCCGATCTTATTTGACTCATCTCATGGCTAATGTCTATGTCATAGGAAGCTCAGTAATAAAATGTACCCATGTTTGTACAAGAATGTGCTCGAGAGGAGGCGGTTATAGGAAACAACCACAATGGAGTTTAGGTGTAGGGTGTGGACGGAGCCAACAACATCACATCCACAACTGTAGAGGAAATCCTGACGACAATTTCACTGGCATCATAAAAGGTGTCGTTACAACAATGAAGTGGACGCGATGTCAACAAGTCACTGCAAACGCAGGTGTGGAAAAGGGGAGAAAGCAGGAGTTTACATGACCAGCTGGTGTGAACACACAAACGGCTGTGACGTTTAAGGTCACTATGAACGTACACAATTGTGTCATGGCTATCGGCCCGGGGAGGGGGGGATACCGAATGGTTGTCTTGTAGACGAAGAGGTTAAGATGATTGAAGAAAGGGTGTAGAGGCTGACACCCAGTGCTCACCAGGTCTGACGTTCATGGTCCCATCTTGTCGGCTGCACCACAGTGCTCTGTCGCCGCTCTGCAGGATGTAATGGTCTTTGGCTTGGAACAGCTCCATGATGCCCGCGGACACTGTGTGGACAAGTGGTGTGGCCAGCTGTCAAAATAAATACCTTAATAATGTCAATTCGTCGTCCTAGTTGCCCCCCACAAAAACGGAGCAAGTCGAGTCAGAAAGCTATCGGCTATCGGCTATCCACGTACAGCTCGGGTGTACAGGGCTGCTGCGCTAGCTAGCCCGCTAGCAAGCTAGCAGCAGCTGGATGCTTCACAAAATCCTTAATTTGACTTTCACTCATGACAGGAAAAAAAGTAACGTCCTGCTTTCGATGCGCGTCGCAGTCCGTCTCCAAAAACATGTTACGGTCGTTCAAACCCGAGAGCGGTGCTGGTTCACGGCTCTCCGCTGGAGCCGCGGTTTCATTCAGGACGACGCGCTAGACGCGTCCGTTTCCTGCTCCAAACAAATGCACGTGACCCTCCTACCTGACTCGCCATCCACTGGAGAGTCAGGTAGAGGGGTCACGTGCACGACGTGTAGGCTGCTGGTTAAGAAGTAGTGAATAGTGCCTGATGTGGGGAAAAAGGCTTGGTAGACGGTGAACCGGTAGGTTTACTTTTGGGAAAACAACAAAAAGGCAGGGGCCAATGCAGTTCTTAGAAATGGTAATGTGTTTGTATGACGATGTTAAGTGCGTATGTGGAGGCGCGTTTCAAAATAAGAGCTATTTACATTAACTTTGTTATCAGAGGTAAGAGAATGTGGCATACATGTGTTGTCAGCCTCATTTCACTAAACCAGGTTATTGGTTTTGCAGGATCTTCTTATTCGTTTATTGCGCAAATGCATTTGTAATAACATGATCACTCAAAATCAATTAATATCAGTTAGATTTTTATTTGCAACAATGACAATGTCCATTGCCTTCAACAACGATCCACTCCTTAAATTATGTGGTAAATACTAGAAATACAAACAGTTACCAAATGGTTCTTTCAAAAGCAAGATGGCATTTTTCTGAAAAAATATTACCTTCCACATAGCGACATAACTTCATTACAGTATGAATCTCAAAAGGGGTAACATCCTCTGTTGACTTTGTTACTTTAATTGCCTTTGCATGATTGATTCTATTACATATGGGTGCTTTGACTCGTCTCTGTGCTTCCCGGCCATCTGTAACCGTGACTCTTACAGCGCAGCAAGGGTTTGTTCCATACGCACTACTTACATCCACATCTGTCATATGTACCAAAAAAGCACAAATTATTAGTGTCTCACCTTGTTCAAAATATAGCAATATTATATTTCCAAATAACAACTAGAAATGTTCACGGGAAAAAAAAACACTCAACAATACAATCAAAACTTGTGTAACTGAAGTATTTCAAACAAACGTTGATCTTTCAGCATGTTACATTTCAAGAGTGTCAAAAGTGCATACAGTAGAATAGGTAATGCATCAAAAGCAGCATCTACTAAACCTATCTAAAGCAGCTCAGAAAAATACCAATTTGGCTGCCAATGAAAAATGGTTTCCTGCTGGCTGAGTTTTGCAATTTGTATGTGCTTGACACCCCCAGCTACTTCGCTGATGATCCTATTGGTGCTCCTCCAACTGTAAACATGTCCGTCTTCAGGTGTTTCTGTGATCAAGACAAAGGCAACTGCACATACACAAAGGCCGCTTCCCACAGTCTTCTTCAAATAGGCCTCAACGCTGTGAATTCCACGACTTTCCTTTATGGGATGGCACTACAGAGAAAGGCGGCTACATTGGCTTGAAACACATAATTGTACCGAGCCACCATTGCCTACGCGGGGGAATTCCAGGAAATACCAACACTGTTAAGTACTCACTGCATGCAACTTAAAGATTAGCAACCGTTGTACAGTATATCGTGAGGAGAGAGGGAGACAGTATACTGGGGCTGTTGTACACTACAACTTCCAATGATTTAATTTTAGATCTTCCTGCCCTCTTGGTTTTTGCGACCGCCGTGCAAGTCATTAAGAAATCTCCCTGGAGGCCTCCGTGTTCCCTGTGACCATCATGCTGGGCTCGTCCTTCTGCGGCAGGCCGCCGCTCTCCGACGGCGGCACGCGGGGCCGCTCGTCCAGTTGCTCCAGTTCCTCCAGTATCGTCTGCACCCGGCGGACGCCGTCGCGCCTCGCCTGCCGGACGTCCACCCGCCCCTCGGGGTCCACGGAGTCCAGCGCCAGCAGCTCTTTGGTCAGCATCTCCTCCAGCAGCAGGTACCTCTTGTCGTTCTTCTTGCCGTCGAAGCAGCGGACCTCCTGCTCCAGCTTGGTGACCCTGTCCACGATCAGCTGCACCTTGGCCAGCCCGGGGTGACTCGGCCCCGGGGCGGCCGACTCCTCGCTCGCCTTGGGGGCCGGCACGGGCGCGGGGTCCTGGGGTTCGGTTTTAGGGGGTATTTGGACGGTGATGTTCGCCGTTTGCTGTGGTGGCGGCGGCGGCGGCGGCGGTGGTGGTGTTGGCGGTGGCGGTTGGGGCTTCTGGAACTGTGGCGGCGGTGTGTACAACTGTTCGGGCTGTTGTGGCTCGGGCTGTTGTTCAGGCTGTTGCGCAGGCTGGTGGACGACTGTAGGGGGTGGCAGCGGGACCTTGGGGAACTCCTGTGGGGGGGGAGACTGCTGTTGCGGGAACGGCGGGGGGTACTGCGCTTGCTGGACCGGCTGCCACTGCTGTGGCGTCGGCTCGTGGAAGTGGACCGGAGGAGGTGGCGGTGGAAACGGTTCGTTGTCAACTTCCATGTGGAAAGACTGCGGTGATTGGGGTTTCTCTGGCTTCTGCGGGCTGACAAATGTGTCCTGCTCGATCTTCACAGGTACCTCTCTCGATATGTGCTGCTGAACCTGTAACCATGGAGGGCACATTGTCAACTATCTGAAAAGCATGCTCTTTCAATGAACTCTCATCGATCGGGACCCATTTCAACTGTACTGTGGCACAGAAGGGACTTTTCAGAGGTCTTTGATTTATTACCTGTGGTCGCTCTCCCATCACTTGTGTCACAGCAGGAGACTGACTCCTTAAATGCTGCGGGTGGTGAATGGGCGCGGCATCCACATGTCGGGGATGCTGCATGGACCCACAATGGCTCGTCCGCTCATCTGGCTGTGGCCGATGGAAAGGCTGCTGGTGCTCGGAGTACGGTAGGCGTTGGGAATACACTGTGGGGTTTAATTGGGCCGACTGAGACGGTGCTTGGCCACCACTGCCCTCGTGGATCACGGGGATGGGGATGTAACCGGCCTGCAGGCCCGCGCTGCTGCGTCTCTGGGGTTGTTGGAAAGGGGCGTTGTAAACCTTCAAAGTAAAAGCAGCCGTTAACGTCAGAGGATCTCAGTCATAGGAAAAAGTGGCCACTGGGTATTTTATGTGCATTACCTAAATTGAATGTACGTATTCATTGGCAAGGCTCCACTTTATATTTGTAATATTTATTTAATATTTGTAATATTTTCTTTATTGGCCATTCATACTCTCCCTTTGTCTATTACCACCAGGATACATAGGCTGCATATGCTAATGACCCTGCGTCAGACCCTGTGCACTACAAATAACGCATGTTGACATAGCGTCAAACAAACACATTCCTTGTACTAAATTCCAGATAAGACCAGCGCACCTGCGTGCTTTAACGTGAGTGCATAACGTGCAATTGTTCCTCAAAAAAAAAAACAAGATAAAAAAAAAAAAAAAGAAGGTTTCTGAGCTGCAGCCTCACCTCGGTTGTGTGAGACGTGGGTGAGCAGGACTTGCTGGGCTCGGGGGAGCTGCAGCAGTCGGGGGCCCCGTGCAGAGGAGATCTGGGCCTGCAGTGGAGCCCCGGGGTCGGGGAAGGCGTGCGGCCGTCGGCGCAGACGCTCTGGTTCTGCGCGGCACTCGGCTGGATGTAGGAAAACGACTGCTGCGGCTGCTGCGGCTGCTGCGGCTGCTGCTGCGGCGGCTGATGCTGCTGATGCTGCTGATGCTGCAGCTGTCGGAGTTCGGCGCCCTCGTGGAAGATGGGGATGGGGATGTACCCTTGGCGTAGGGTGGGGTGCTTCATCTCCCTCATGAAGGCCTTCTGCGCCTCCTGGGGGCTGGTGTCAGGCGGGACATTGGGGCCTTTTAGAGTCTGCTGGCTGACCTGAGGGAGAGAGGCGTGGATGTGTCACACGTGGAATGTTAAAGCCATTGATGTATTTGAAATTTGAAGGGAGAGGGTGGGTCGTTCAAAGTCTTTTGAAAACATTTGAGCAGCATTTGAGAACCCAGCCCACGATATGTCAGCATCAGCCTTGAAATGGGTTAAGGATTAAAAGGCAGGCCAAAGCAGCTTTGCTAAAATAACAGCGCATTCCCAAAAGTCGAAGATCAAATTCAACATAACGAGGCACGGAAATTACATTTACATTTAGGGCATTTAGCAGACGCTTTTATCCAAAGCAACTTACAATATGTACATTTGTCAGAAGGTGAAACATTTCATTGCTGTTAATACAGTGAGCAAGTCACCAGAACAAGCATTCCAATTAACCAGTAACACTTGGTTAACCATTGTTAGTATACAACCTCTCTGGCTAAGTTCTTATATGTCTGCCAATGTCTGCCAACCTTCTCCTCAAGACATATTTTGCAAATAAACCTTAATTCTTTGTGAATGTATTATGAAATCCAGCACCCCTTGATAACAAAGGCTGTGAAATCTGAAGGAATTTCTGAAGAATGGGTCCAAGAATGGACTTGCTGTGTAAAACCTGTGTTAACTACCTAACTACTAAAAGCACATGTGCATATGCTGGACATCGTCTAAATACTATCACAAATAACATTGATTTTAAGTGTTTATTCGTATCATCATGTGAAACAAAAAATAACCGCATTTGCATCGCAAATGAAAATCATTACAATTTTAACTACTACTCAATTGTAATATTCACTACAGATCTAAAGGCTTTATAACTTTCTTACTCTGGGTTTTTGACAATGATTGATAGTTAGTAGGCCTAATTTACATTTGGCACTGAACTTTTCCCTGATTCTTTTGGCTCTGCTCTGTACAGGGCTACACAAAAGAGACTTTAGCAAAAGACACCTGTTAATGACAACCAGCGAGAGAAGCTCATAAGCAACAGGTCTATTGATAGCCCACCACTTATTGCGCACGGCGTATTTATAAGTATAGTGTTGCAAGTTCTGCTTCGGTTCATTGAGAAAATACATGGACGTCTCTGTTATAAACATTCGAACACAAGTTAAAATTTCTAAGAAAAAAAGTTGTCAAATATCTCTGAACGACCCTTTGCCCTCTGCCATTTCACTGTGGGACGCTGTAGTCTGTGTTGCTTGAAGCACTGCACCATTTTTATCCCCTGACAGCTGTGTCTTTCCAGCAGATTCTTCGTGACACTAACTTTGGAAGGCAGGAGTTGATCTCTCAAAAACACGCTATTTTACAGATCACTGCCACCTCAATTCGATTGTACAGAGAGACGATGGGCCAATAAATGCGTAAACATGTTCGCTGTCACACAAACATGAGAGTTTCTAATATTCACCAGGCCAAACGTAAACGGACAGACTCAATCCTTGTAAGGAAAAAAGTTTCTCCAAACCAGACAACGACGGGCAGAAGCATTTGCAGCATGTCTATAGCGCGTACTCACAGGCGCTCTTTACATACTGCAACGTGCGTCATCTAGCAATCATTCGCTTAGATCATACGACCAGAATATAACGGAGCAATACTAGTAATAATAGGCTTATGAGCTGTTGCTGTTGCTGTCGCGGAGGCCTATCACGGAATTGTGTGGCAGACCTTTGCCAGTCCTTTACGGTCAACAACATATCAAATTATAAAGCTGATATACACTCTTAGCAACCCGTCAATAACCCGACCATCCAAATAGGAAAATAAGGGATATCGACACCCTTATGGAAATCGACAATAATAAGGGGGAAGAAAACACATAACTTCATAGAGTCATACCTTTTTGACATCATGCCGTGGGTCATTCCAGGTTGTGGTGCGATTATTATGATCCACAAAAAAAGGCCAGCCAGTCTGGGGGTCTATTTTAATTTCCCATCCAAGAGGCAGTGGGTCGTTGTTATTTGCCATTGCTACTATCGGTGACTGTGTCCTTACGCTGTCCATGTCGCTGGCTGTTAGGTACTGAGACATTCCTACAAGCAACGGACTCTTTAAGGATTCCTTAAATGACGTATAAAAAAGGGGCTGGAAGTTTCTCGAAATAGCGCGATCAGCGTCGGGGCGTTGAGCCGTCTGCATCTCTGCAGACCGGAGCCATTGGGAGGACACTGCGAGTGGGAGGGGTTTTTGCAGGTCCATGTCCTCTCGGTAGGCTACTGGAAGATTGTCAATAAGGGGTCCCTTGTCCTTGTCGCCCCGCTGCACCTCCAGGGCAACCGGCCGCTCGTCCTCCTCCATCTTGACGCTCCTTCAGATCCACCTGCGGCTCCTCCTCATCCATCACACCGCTCTGCTCATCATCCCAGCAGACGTTGTTCTCTGTGACTCTGAAGCTGAACAACTCGCTGTTGCTGTGGATACAGAGCACAGCCGTGTGGATGTCCCTTACTTACTTTGCTCTGGGAAGGGAAGAGCATCTGAAAAAAAGTTCCCAAAGTATGCTGGAATAATATTCATTTCTACCTAATCAAATTCTATCAAATAGTGTATAATGTATAGGCTATACTATTGTATAAAGTTATGTGTATCAAATACATAACTTTATACAATAGTATATACTCCAGCCGCACAGTTAAGTAGGCCTATGTTATAAATGTAGGCTATAGGCCTATGTTAAAATACAAACACTGTGTAGCCTACATATACATACACATTACACACGTAACCTGCATGTAAACAAATTTAGTGGGCTTATATTAGAACATTAAGATAACTGTATCCAAAAATTACTTTAAACAAAAACGTGTATACTTTTTGTATAAATTAAGTTAAGTAGCCTATAGGCCTACTGTACACTCGCGAATTGTACACAATTGAAAACCATTGGGACAACAGCGTGACAACCAACTCTGAAAGTTGTCACAAGGCAGTCTTTGATGAAATGTTACCTTTGAAACTACACAGATCAAAGACGTACCCACTTTTAGCCAAAACGTTTTACTAATATCGAATTTACTCTTATAAACATAATCATAAAGTAGGTTTTTTAGGAGGTTAACAAATCAAACGTGGGAACGAACAAGCCTTCCCACTTGCGACTGTAAGCCCCTCCTACTTGCAGTTGCCCGCCCACTTGCGGTTAGATGATAAGATGGCACGCAGTCCACTCATGTTGTTATGACTATGTTCAGCGCATGAACAAGAATTAACTAGATTGTTCCACCAACCGGTCGGCTAATGTGCAGCTCTCGACCACCGGTGGTTGTTGACTGTATGACTGATTTTTTGTTTTTGCATTGTAAAACTGAGTTGAGAGTACAGACTACAGTATTAAAAGCATTAGCCAAATATAATCATTATCGAAGGCCAAATGGAATATATAGGCCTAATGAATATACCTATGGCCTTTTTTGTTTCCAGGGGCATGTAGAATATGTTAACATATTTGTGTGGGATCAACTGTGGATTGAAAAAGTTTAATAATAGTTTTAATAATTTAGAGTAAATTGCAATCACATAATTTTGATCTTTAACAAACCTACCCAGTCTCTGTCTTTCAGTTTCAGTTTCCATTTGCCTAGCTTGGATGGCCTATTGTAATTACATAGTGTAGAGTAGCGCACGCTTAACCATGAATGTAATATTAAGAAGATACACTTTTGATTTTTGTCAGACTGTGTAAAGATTATGACATATGAAGAGCAACAAATACTGACACATTATTCTCCCTGCAAACTGTCGGGTTCTGATTCCTCATGTCAGCTCCCTGTAGGTGACAAGCAAACGCTGAATCTGATGTATTCAACCTCTTTCACTTCACCCTCCCTTTGCAGTGAGGCCTCCAGCTCTATGCATCGGGCAGTGACGTGCAGCGTCCCCCTTCAGCTGGGCGCTGGACCAGGATTACAGATCCAGGCGCAGAACCAAACTAGCAGTGCTGAACAGGGTGTTCCCAAAACAGCAGCACCAGGCTGCTATATGGACCTTTTGGAGGTCTGGCTGGAGCTGCACGTGGGCAAGCCTCCAGCAGCAGTTCCAGGATAGAGGTAGATGTACCTGGACAGTCTATAGATGTGTGGAGGCTCAGGATTCTTGACGTAGCAATAACCTTCCAACCTTCCAAGTTAACATGATCTGATTGTTTTAGACAGTATAATTTAGTATGATTAGGATTGGTAAAATGACCCTTCTAGACAAGAATTAACTTCATCAACTCTACGGGTTTCCTGCAGCCCATTTTATGCGTTTGGGGAGCATTTGGGACTTGCTGAACATGATACACAAACAACTCAGAAACAGAAATTCACATATGGACTGGACAATTTGCACACCTCTCCAGCGACGTCATAACTGGAATGTATTCCCTACCTAAAAATCGATTCGCAAAGTTGAAAATTGTAAATGTTAAAAATACAACTGCTGGTTCTTCATACGTCCACGCGCACACACACGAAACCATCTCCCCGGTGTGTGACGTGTGGGGACGCGTGGTGACGTACGTCGCTATCACCCGTCCGCTAGCCGCTAAGCTATTAGCTGGTGGTTGTATTCACGCACAACTTTGGCATTGTAGATAGTTAATAGCGGTCTTACAAAGGTATATTAGTGACAATGGAGGACGACAGTTACCCCAAAACCCTGTAAGTCACCGCGGGCAGCCCCATCCAACATCAAATTTAGTTTATAATGTTTTGCGTTGCTATTTAACGATGCAGCGTAATCTGTTAGCTAGCTAGGCAGTCGAGGGTTAGCTCCACGTTTAAAGAGTTACATATACAACAGTGCGGAATATTACTGTGTTGCTATTGGCGTCCGATGACCATGTATTTCGCCATGTAGCTGACCGTGTTTGGTGTGCGTTACCCGCTAGAATGCACTGGGGTACCCCGCTAAGTGTTTGGTTAATTGCTAAATCATTGTCTTAAGCTAGGGCTATTTATTGAGCCCTCGTCTGAGTCAATGGAAGTGCATCCCTGAGCTGGCGATCAACACCCGTTAAAGTGGGCTGTGTTGGTTAAACACGTGTTAAATCTGATTAAGATTAAACGCTTTTATCTCCTCCCAACGTTGAACCTTGTGTTTCCCCAGGTATGTCGGTAACCTATCTAAAGATGTGACGGAAGTTTTGATCCTGGAGCTATTTTCCCAGATAGGTACTTGTAAAAGTTGCAAAATGATCACTGAGGTAAGTTGCTGTGTTATAACCATATTTTGAGTACGTTATGTGCGACAAGACTGTTATACCAACTGTCAAAAACTCTCATACACACCATGACTACATTATATTATATACGTATTCACTTAGTTAACTAATATTGTCAAAGATGTAATAACATTAAATTAAAATGTTTGGTTCCGCATCTGTCATGTTATCATATTTTCGCTTTATCATTTTGCAATTAAATAAGTGAGCATTTGTTTTGAGCTTCTGGTATGACAGACACATTACAGGTGTGCTTTTTTCAATACTATAATAGTTCACTTCATTTCACCATAACGGCAAAATTGCAACATCACCACTATTCCTTATGGTGTAACTGATTAGAAACCCACATTAACATTAACATTACACTATGCCATCAACAATACACTCACATCTATGAATTGAATATATATAAAGAAGGAGTTAGACTTTCTGTTCCGTTTTGACAGTTTAGTTTTCTCCAACAGCATACAAGCAATGATCCATATTGCTTTGTGGAGTTTTTCGAACACAGAAATGCTGCTGCAGCCCTTGCAGCAATGAATGGCAGGAAGATTTTGGGAAAGGTACGGTCGTCTTGTCCAAGATTTAATGGAAAAGGTCCCTCCTTCCTTTAGTGCAATGCTTTGATGTTGATAAAAACGTAATGAAATGTCATTTTGATTTTAGGAGGTTAAAGTGAATTGGGCCACCACTCCAAGTACTCAAAAGAAAGACACATCCAGTAAGTGTTCACCCTATACCTCTTCTTGCTTCAAGGCTCTTTTTCGAGACAGCTTTTAGTGTGCCAGAAGTGGATGGTTTTTTAATACTGTTGTAATTATTACTTTCCAGATCACTTCCATGTCTTTGTGGGTGATTTGAGCCCAGAGATTACAACAGAGGATGTCAAAGCCGCTTTTACACCTTTTGGGAAAATCTCGTAAGTCTTACGTAAATGTGCTGCTGTTAGTTTGCGTTGTGCACTGCGTATGGTTTCCTTTCAGGGTGCACTTAGCAACGGACATCTCTGCTGTGTGACATTATTGACGTGCTGCTCTCCTGTTGTAGTTCTCTACACACGTGACCAACACATGTGTTTCAACCAGGCCATACACTCTCCCTGCCTGTTACCATCAGAGTCGGCATTTTGACTGTACACCATTTGCAGTTACAATTGCAGTACTACTAATGACAATCAAACTAATGAATGAGGCCAGGGTTTTAATTTGTTATTATTAATTTCACTCTCGCTAGTTGATCAGTTGTTTTCACAGCAAAGTTAGGTCAATGTTGTGTCTATATTATTCGCAGATAATCTGAATTGTGTTTTTAACTTGTTTTTCTTCAGATTTTTGGAATAGAAAGTCTTTCAGGTGTATATCCTGAATGACTTGTCTATGAATTTTAGTTGTTTTTTTTTAGCAAATGTTTAGGCCTAAAGGTGCTGTAGGTAAGATTCAGCAATTGTGAAGAGATAAAGCAAGGAAAGAGCCAGAGCAATGTATCGAAAATATACAACCTACTTTTGAAAAGTGTTGCATTCATGGAGCTGTGATTGACAGGGAACAAGGATTCCGCAACCAGGGAAAAGATGTCCTGATTGGTCAGAAATGAGCCGGGCGCGGTCTAAAATCTAAATTGGCTGTTACAGAGGCAGGTGCAGTCTCACTTCATTTCGCTCACTAATAGCTGACAGGTGGCTGTGGCATTATAGCTCTTAACACTTACTTACAGCACCTTTAATGTAAAGAAAAACAGGACGATGAATGTGTACAATAACACATCTGGCATGTGTTGTATTACACACGTGTAGTTACCACATATTTTCACATGTATAACATCATTTACCAATTGGTGAACTTAGCATTAATAATAGTTATTATAGCTATTCAATTTTACAATTTTTAGATGTATGTAAATATGGGATAGTGTTGATTTGAAGTGTCAAGTCCTTGCTTGGGGTTTTCTTGAAGATGTTTAGGTTATGGTAAGTAACTTGTCTTGATTGTCAACAAAATTCGATCTTTTCATGAACCTGAAAAGCTTTCACCTTTACTGCGGCTGTGGATCTCAGTGAAGTAATAGCACTCTGGTTATTTTACAGAAATGCTCATAGGATTGGACAGGAGCTTGAAGCTAACAGCAAGGAACTGTGCACTCGGAGAATCAGATGTAGTTTTTTTTCCTCTATTCTATTTTCCATATGTCTTTATTGTAGATGCTGTCTATTAACATGACCTAGTTTAGATTAACCAACTTTAATACTCTAAATTTATGTATGACCTGTCTCTCACTTTGATTTGCATAGTACTGTTTGTAGTGCATTGCTCCTCCACAACAATTCTGAAATTGTCAATTTCTCAAAATTTGCAGCTCCCCAAACTCCATATTGGTGGTAAAGAATTGACCAGGAAAAATAAAGAAATCTGTTAACAGGCCATGTATGCCGTTTAATTCCTTTTTTCTCTTTGATATATTTTTTTTTATATATTTCTATTTTTAGGACGAGCACCAACAGCAGATTTTAAGAATGCATGGTAAACCTTACAACGTATTCCTTTTTGTGAATTTAAGTCAATAGTTTACTAGTGTGAAACCAGACGGTGGTGCTCTGCTGGCCAGGAATCCTTAAAGCAACGTACAGACCTGAAACATGTTGAACCAACAGCGTAGGCTGCATGTATTTGTACTTGTTCTCTTGTTGGTCTTTTGATGTTAGTCTTACGCACCAGTGGTCAGCCCAGGGCTAAGCTAGTGAAAGTACAGTTACAACTTAGGACCATGTAGAGGAATCACTGTTCAGTGTGTTTGCGTGGCTCCTCTTTAAAACGGAAACCCTTCAAAGTGAAGCGTGCTAATGCCATTTTCCTGTTTGCTTCCAGTGACGCCCGTGTTGTGAAGGACATGACGACAGGCAAATCAAAGGGGTATGGATTTGTGTCCTTCTACAACAAACTGGTAAGGCTCCAGGGCAAGAGCACGCCATGAAGGTTATTTCTATTTTCTGCTTTTGCTTATTACAATATATATATATAAATATATACAGTATATATCAAAACATTGAACATAGTTTAGGACATTGTTAGATAATTCATGTTTAGTTTTAGTTGTATCAATTTGCAACATTTACATTGTGATATTAGCAAGATAGGACTTTGTCTGAGGCAAGATAGCAGCTTTTAAAACTTTACAATGTTGCACATAGACGTAGTGGAACTAGCTTTGCTTTTTAAATTCCAGGACGCAGAAAACGCCATCGGTCAAATGGGAGGGCAGTGGCTCGGAGGGCGTCAGATCAGAACCAACTGGGCAACGCGCAAGCCGCCAGCTCCGAAGAGCATCCCAGACAGTATGTATGGTGTCTCTTCAGCCGGCCTCAGTGTGTCCTGATGCCATCCATGTTCGTTGTTAGAGAAACGTTACAAAGTCATACACTCGCATTTCTGGCTATGAAAACGTTCTGTGCTCTGAACAATTTTGGAATGCAGCAGAAATGATAGATTGGTGTCTTGATTCATGCTCACATTCAGGCTTACATTTGATGTTCAGCAGATGGGTTGTTTTGCTTTAGAGTTTTTTTTTTTTTTTTCAATGGGACGTTTTCCTTTTCATTTCAGACGGGTCGAAGCAACTGAGGTTTGAGGATGTCGTCACACAGTCCAGCCCGCAGAACTGCACCGTGTACTGTGGAGGGATCCAGACAGGGCTCACAGGCAACTACCCATAGTCATGTTCTGGAAAGTGATTGCATTGTCAATATGTAGTTTGACCTCTTGTGACACTGATGTCTTTTGACTCTTCCAGAGCACCTCATGAGACAGACCTTCTCTCCATTCGGTCAAATCATGGAGATCAGAGTGTTTCCTGAGAAGGGATATTCTTTCATTAGGTACAGTTTGCAGAGACACCCTCCAGTGCACAAAGTAGCCTCTAGATGTCAGTACAATGTTTACAGTTGTCAACAATCAATGGCGTGCTATTCTATAGGGAGTGGCACGCCACAGATGCCCATATTTCATGGGCATCTGTTGTGTATTAACAAGTGCTCAGTGGACTTATACCCCTGGATTCATAGATAGACACACTGAAAAGATGAAACACCATTACCTTATGTCTTCAAAGGTTCTCCTCTCATGAAAGTGCTGCCCATGCCATTGTTTCTGTGAACTGCACCGCCATTGAAGGACACCTTGTGAAATGCTACTGGGGCAAGGAATCTCCAGACATGGCCAAAAGTCCACAACAGGTAGACTCAATACTATTGTTAAGGACTAGTGGTTAGTAAATGCAGACCAAAAAAAAAAATCACCCAAAATGCAGTGTAAAGAGTTTCAGGTTAAGAAACCTCACTCACTCACTCATCTCATCATTTATTGAAGTCAACTAATGCCCCCTCCCCTGTGCGGGGTCTCTCCCAGGTGGACTACGGCCAGTGGGGTCAGTGGAATCAGGTGTATGGGAGTCCTCAGCAGCCCCAGCAGCAACAGCAGCAGCAGCAGCAGCAGCAGCAACAGCAGCAGCAGCAGTACGGACAGTACACTTCCAATGGGTGGCAGGTTCCCTCCTACAGCATGTACGGCCAGACCTGGAACCAGCAAGGCTTTGGAGTGGAGTAAGCCCCTCATATTTATTAAATGACTTTGTCCGTTATGATTGCATAGGCTAGAATACATGAAAGTCATTATTGCATGTCATGTATTTCCTATGCTCTTGTGAGACATCTTGTCTCTCCAAGTCAATCTAATCGTACCACCTGTTTGGATTATGTTGGAAACAGGATTTTACTTATTATTGGCTTCCTTCCACAATAACTCTTGAAAACAGCTTCAGGCTTTTCAATAACGTTCTTCTGCCAATCCCTGCTGTTTCAGGCAGTCCCTCTCACCGGCCTGGGTGGGCGGGTTCGGATCCGCCCCGTCCCAGGCCCAGCCGGGCCAAGTGGACCTGGCCAACCTGGCCAACTTCAGCATGGCTGGCTACCAGACGCAGTGAGCCGGCCCTCGCTTCCACCACACCGTCCACGCTCTGTTGGGGAGACTCTTGACACTGGTGCTATGGGAATGAGGTTGAGTGAGCTGTAGTCACAAAGGCTTTAAAATAATAATTGTTGCTACTGTCAACGGCAAATCAGGAGTTTATTTGCTTTATAACAAACGACCACCGTTACAGGTGGTAATATGTATGTTACGTATGTTACAGGCATATATGGTAGCGCTGTGAAGAAAATCTAAAAAAAGCCACGTCCAAGTCATTTAGGGTGTACGTTGCGTAACTATTTTCTCCATACATGCGACACTTATGTGGCATTAATGTGACATTTGTGTTAACTACACTCTACACAATGTCTCTAAAACAAAAAGATATTTTTAGAGGTGGCATTTGGGCTTTGACAATCGCTAACTGGGAATTTCAGATCAGGATTAATTACACTTTAATACACCCATGGTTTCTGGTCATATTGTGGTATAATCAAGCGTTCAGTATTCAACACCTGAACATGTTTAGATGTAGAAACAGCTTTTGTTGTTGCACTTGGTCCACAGAAAGACCACCGAATTATCGGTGGTCTTCTGTTCCATCTTCGGAAAGATGTAAGGTGAACATGCAGTCACCTCGAGGAAGTTGAACAACGCAGATTTGAAAACTATACGTACCTGCATGATCTCATTCAAGAAGTAATTTTTAGTTAATTCAGGTTTTAGTTTTTGCTTCCAACTCATGGGTCAGGCTACAATATGTGGAGTGTATAAATACTATGTAAATAGCTTAAACCCCCATACTTTTTTCTCCCAAAGAAAAATCTTTTGTACAGATAAATGAGTTGTTAATTCTGGCACTGGTCTCCATCCTTGGATCAAAAATAGTTGTTTATTCCTGTTACATTGATTCCCTTCGCAGAAAATTGTAAAGGCTCCCTTTTTAAATCGGTTCTTTTTTTACAAGCACAAAATAACGCATTTAGGACAATTCTCAATAAAACTAGCCTCAGTAATGTTACTTCATATTGTATCCCCTCTATCAATATAAAGGAAAAAAACAATGCATCATATCAATTTTTCTTCTGTTTTACATGGATGATAAAGTGGTTCACAAAGGTAACTCCAGAGCTAAAGCCATAATTTCATTAATTTATTCTTTGAATTAATTTCTCAGATGATTCGACCTTCTGTCATCTTTCATTTAAACTGAATTCTCATTCAACCATCGTTTAGCTATTCAAATGTCCAAAAGCACTTCCACACATTTTAGACTAATGCATTAATGAGAGCACTGGTGAATGGTATAATCATTTGTTGTTCATTTTGTCCTGTCATTTGAATTTTTTGTGCCATTATGTACAGTCTTATAAAAGTAGCTCCTTTTGTGTTAAAAAAAAAAAATTGGATTTGTAAATATAAACCCTTTAAAAAAAGTTGACGATTATGTACATAATGTAGGTAATCTAATTTCCATTCATAGAATCTTAGCAATATAATTTATGGATACGCCATAACTGTTATGTCTGCAAATTGTAATAATTAGGCTTCATTGCAATTTCAGGGTAATTTCAAATCAAAAGTTTTCCATTGTTGTGCCATTTTCAGAGAGTATAAGGAAATGGACAATGTTTATGTTTGAATTGCATGTATGACATGTAATATATCTGTTGCTTAAAATATTGAATGTAATAGCAAGTTTATTTGTGAGAGTTGAAATTCAAAAGCTTAATTGGATTGCAGTACTGGATAACTTGCAACATTTCATCCAAACAAAATACACAAATAACCCTTCCAAAATAAAGGAACTTTTGAAACATGTTGTTCATGAACATTTATTCTATGTAATGCTTTACATATAAATGTAAAATACCACCAATAATTTATGAATTTACTTAAGAATGTGTCAGTGCTCTTTTTGTGAAAGTAACGCTACATTTATATATACAATACATGTACAATTGACAGCTTAATATTTATACAAATGTGCTTTTTTTTAGGGTAAACATTAAAGCTATTATGAAAATTGTGCTGATTTGCCTCAGGCAAGAAATATCTAATGAATGAATTATGAATTAATTTAAATTTTAGACAAAGTTTTCAAGTTAATGCAATGCAAGTCTTATTTAATTACAAATGGACGTTGCATGAATAGTCTAGTATATTGGTCAGCTAATCCACATTACAGAAGCAGGTAATCATGTACTTCATGCACAGAATAATATACATTCGTAAGCATTTAGAAATCTTGCACAAGGCAAATGTAGCATTAACATTGATTACAATAATTTAGTCAAATATAAATTTGAGCTAAAGCTCCCCTAGTGTATTTAATCTTTGTACTATTGTGGAAATAGCTCGACAAATAAACAACATCAAATTGTAGATTATTACGACAGCAATAGCAATCCAAGCTTACCACATAATAATATTGTTTTAATGCAAGTTTTATCTACCACACTTTGCAGTAACCTATAGCCTAATAACCTAACAGTTATCAAGCAGGGATGCCTATACGCACATAATGCTTGCTTGTAATTTGTGGTAGGCTATGTCAATTATTTTATAGAAGAATATTGATTTATGCTATTGAATATGCTTGTTAAAATATTGCACTGGATTTTTTTGTTGTACTGGACCACTGTTCAAGTATGTTCCTGCTTCAAGATATTTGCTGAAGTGAATGCATTATGGTATGTAGCACTTTAACTCACTGTGCTCTACTGTGAGATCAAATCTGAGAATCATACAGTAAGTTCTACTTGGGTTACATATGAGAATCATATAATTATGCAGAGAACTGCCAGAAGGAACTGGTCTCCGGTATGGTGTCTTGGTTTTAATCCACGTATCTGTCTGAGCAGAGAAATTCCCATCTGAGTAAGATTGATTGTTCTAGATGAAGGCAAAAGGCAAATAACACAAGTTATGAATACAGATATGCTGTATATATATACAAAAATCCCAATAGCACAACATATTGCACATATTCCATTGGTTTCCTTACCATTTAATTTAGTCCCAGATTCTTCATAATCATTTCAATCTGTGGCACAATGGTTGCAACAGAGCTCTGCAGTTGAACAACCTGTTTGGACAACCTTTTATCCAAAGAAGGATTTTCGACCATTAGTTTGGTTTGCATTGTTACTTAAGATGAACCAAGACTGACATTCCTTGTGAGTGTCCTAGTGGGTTTGGTTGTTTACATGATGCAGTCTCAGTTTTCCCATGCCCTGCATAATTCAATGCACGTACAATGGTGCTTGTAGTCTCATGAATGGAAATCTCACCTCTGGATCTCCTTATGCTCTGCCATGGTTTGATTGGACGTTTCCTTCTGAGCTGTCTTAAGAGACGTCTCCTCCTCTAAATCTTTATCATAATCCATCCCAAGCTTGTTGAGTTCAGCACTGAGAGCCTCCTGAGGAACATGCAAAAAAAAGAGAGATTATACTAGAATCCACCCTTGTACAATTGAACCCATACACCAAATGAGAGTTCGGCACCAACCCTCTTATCCTCGAGCTCTGCCTTCATCCTTTCTTGCTCTTCTTGGTCCAGAACTTGGTTGCCATCGTAGTCAAACCGAGAGAAGGCTGCAGAGATTTCATGGTCGGCATGCCCCATCCTTGCAGAACACCAAGTTAATGTCTCAAATGTAATAGCATTGGGGCAGTTCCTTTGAAATGTGTGTGTTTGTCATGACTTACTCCTTCAGGGTTTCTCTGAAATCCTTGAATTCAATCTCCCCCGATTTAGAGCGCAGGGCTTTGTGAACGTCTGATATCTTCTCCTTTTTGAGCTTCAACTTCATGAATGTTTTCATGTAGCTCTGCGTCGCACAGAGAGGACGGTAAAAAAGGTGGGTAAAAGAATAGAAGGTGGTGTGATTTTTGTCCCACATACACACAAGGTGATGGTGTCGTTACCTGCTTGATGAGGTCAGTAATCTGTAGCTCATCCTTCTGCGATGAGAGCTCCTCCTTCACCTCAGAATACGTGTCATTTATGATGGCCAAAAACATATTCTAGGAAGCAAAATAGGCAGAATGAATTTGACAGAGCCCGTTCTCAGGTTTATTTCTACTGTTCGAAGAAGAACTTCTGGGACTGCTTACCAGCAGAACGAAGAAAACAAAGAATACGTAAGTGAAAAAGTAGATGGGCCCCAGAACCCTGTTGGCACGCTCAATGGCGTTGTAGTCAAAGTCACCCAGAATAATTCGGAGCTGCGTAAACCTGAAAAACAAAAACAAAGTAAAGTAAACCCTTACGAAAACAATCCCTTGTTTGACATTGGTTATTTATCCTGTCGGCCTTCTTAACATGTCTTACATGCACTTGACAAAGGTGCTGAAGGAATCCACCTCCGTCCCAAAGAGCAGGTAACCGAGTTGAGCGTAAGCGAAGAACACGATGAAGAACATGACTGCGAATCCGAGGATGTCCTTTGCGCAGCGACCCAGCGTGGAGGAGAGTTGGGTCATGGTCTTGTTGAAACTGATGTATTTGAAAATCTGTAGGGATGACCAGAACTTTAAGACACAATAGCCAGGCTCTATATGTTCAGATAGATAGATGGATGGATGGATGGATGGATGGATGGATGGATGGATGGATGGATGGATAGATAGATAAAAACTTTATTGATCCCCTAGGGGAAATTCAGGGTCAAAGTAGCTAAAAGACATAGAGACATCACACATGACATACGAACATACACATACAACATAAGCAGGACAAATAAGGATGGATAAGGATTCACGACTGGATATGGACATGGTGGTCTGGCTCTGACTATTTAGGTGGTCCTTACCTTAATCAAAGCAAAGAACAAGTTAACTGCATTCATATTATTGTATTGGGTTTGCCAGAATGCCAGGAATTCAAAATCGGCATAGATGTCAGGTTGTTGCAAAAGTTTGCTGAGAAGTTTGTCTACTTTGACGGTGCGGAAAACGTTGAAGATGACCGCAACAATGGCAAGCTGTGAAGTTAAATGTGGAGTGATGAGTCATTCTTCACTGTAGTCATTGTCATTATACAGGTTATAGTCATATTGTTTCAGTTAAGGCATGTATTTGCCAAAAAAAAGAAATTCCTCACCAGTATTATAACAATGTCCAATATGTTCCAGACACTTTTAAAGTAAGATAACTTGTGTATTCGCAGTTCCAGAACCTCCTCCACAATATAATAGAGGATGAACAAACAGAAGACACACTCGCACGCAAGTATGAAGTAATCCCAGTAACTGATGTAGCGAATCAGTTTCACCGTCCGGATCTGGTAGGAAGGGATGGCACCACCAGAAGCTGGGAATTCAACCAGCAACCTGCAAAAATAAATTAACCCTTTTTGTCAAAAATCATTATCACTATCGCAAAACATTTCAGTCAAAAGTGAACGTGAAACAGTCCCAGCTATTTTTGCTCACTGACCTGATGACGCAGAACATGTTGATGTTGGCGTTGTACGTGGAGAAATCAATGAAGACCGCTCTGGTTCCCCGGTCCAACCACAGCTTATCTATGAGTTCGCTCACCACGGCCGCGCTCTCTTCCTTGGTGGTATTCAGGTCCTGGTAGTACCCTGCGCCGCTGTACGTGGTCAGCAACCCCCAGTGTGCAGAGCCCTTGATGGCTTTCTCCGTGTGGTACGTCCAGCTGATGAGGCAGAACAATCAATCACAGAAACAAAAAAGGCAATCAACACCAATATGATTGAAACTAGACTCTTGCAGTGCACCGAACAATGAGCTTTATCAACCACAAGAACACAACGGTTAGCTCACGCGGTGCCATTGACTTCTCCAAAGCTGAGGTCGTCCTCTTTGAGCTCATTGTAGACATCGAAGCATCCTGTGATTTCATCTTGGAAGTCACTGTGGACCTTGCAGGAGTTGTTCTTGATCTTGATCTGGCGCATCCTGGGGACCCCCAGCAGCATGTTCTCGTAGTAGATGAACGACCGCTCTCCAGTGGGCAAGGGCTGGTTGTTGTACCACTTAGTCCAGTAGAGGCCATCCAGCAAGGGGCCCTTGGTATACTGTCCGGAAACAGAAGGAGGTGATTCAGGATGGAGCATTATATGTGTGTCATTTCCAAAATGGCCATCTAATGGGTGCCAGTGTATTCGGAAGATGGAGGAAACTCACGATCCAAAAGTCGGCCATACTGTCAATAGACTGAAAGGTAACACCATCGGCGCCCGTGTTCACAAACAGGTCCGTCATGGCCTTGGTGTAATAGTAGGTGCTCGAGCTCGTCATACCGTATGTCACTGAAAGACAACACACTCACATTGTCATGCACAATCGTGGCGCCATATCAGGCTTTGCTCAGGCTCATCTTTAAATGTTGCCTCATTCAATGGGGCCAAGATAAGGCTAAGTCGGCAAGCACACACTCACGCAAGCCCCCATTCAAGTCATGTTATGTCGCCGGTGCTTCTGCCGTGGCAGTCGAATGGGGGTGAGATTAGAGGCACTAATTTGTTTGAAGAGTGCGCACGTATCGGTCGGATGCAAAGAGCTTCATCAAACAATGTCAACCACAACAGGACAAAGCAGCAATGGCTGAGGCCAAAGCTCTTATCAGTGGAGAGCAAACGGGCAGGCCCTGTGTTCCTTTCACTGCTGCTGCCCAGCCAGACAATGGCCCGGGGCTGAAAGGGTCGGGGAGGACATTTACGGTGGACAGCCTTGAGCAGCCGATGATAAATCAACACGGTAAACAGGTGTACCACAGTAACAAACTGCTCGGATGACATCGCGGTGATGGACGTTCCTCTCCGATTAAGGCGATAAATTGGCGAGTCGACGACGGAAAGTAAGAAAGTGTCGCAGCCCTACTCAAAAAAACAAAGGTTTTTGTTGTGTTTGTGTTTTTTTGGAGAATCCGATTTAAATGACGTTCCGTATTTGAGTCAATCAAACCCCCCAAATGAATAAATGTCTATTGGTGTTATTCACAGTGCACTTACAGAGGCATATGTCTACCAGGAACACCAGGTAGACCAGTAACTCCCTGAGTGTGGTCCGCATGAACTGCTCTCTGTTGTTGGCGTTGTCTTCGGTCAGAGTTGTGCCCCACAGCCCTGCAGAGACACCGTAGTTAATCACGACCAGTAACCTCACGGTTAGTCGAGGCATGCGCGCATTTCATTCTTTATACTCTACATACATACTTTATACATATACAGTACATAGGGAATAGCATCTTAAGATGCATGGCTATAAAGAAACATCCTAACATCTTTCTTCAGCTTGTGTGTATCTGTTCCACGAAAAGGTTTACATGGTTTACAGGTCTCGGCACATTGTCAGGACTTTTAAGTTTCAGTGCATGTGTGGACAAGCGTTTTGAAAGACTCAGATGGAGCAGCCTACCTTTGACAAACGAGCAACAGCCCTTCCGTTTCTTCAACGACCCCCCGTCGAGGGACTCTTCCTTGAACGAGTGGAGCGGTCCTGGGTCCGGCAGGCCCATGCTTTCAGCTGATCCGGAACCCGGGAATACGGCCTGGGGGTTGTAGATGGTGCTCACCGCCCTCGGCACGGGCGGTGGCGTGCCGCAGAAGCCCTGGTTCACCCAGGCACCGTTTCCCACCTGCTCCAACTCACACTCCACCTGCCCACTTAGGTGGCTCTCAGCACGGTTATTAAGGCACCTCATTGTTCCTCTGGGTGTCTCTGAGGGTTCCTGGGTCTCACTGGGATCCTCTGGGTGTCTCTGAGGGTTCCTGGGCCTCGCTGGGATCCTGGGAGTCTCTGGGTGTGGGAGATCCTTTATGGAGATCCTTTATGGTCAACGGTGATGGTCAAATGGAGCTCAGCGGAGGCACAGGAGGCTTTTGTACACCTGCTGGTGGGAGGACGATAAAGGGGAATGATGTGCTGCTGAGGGAGGGGCTGGCGGCCCTCTGTAGGTTTCTGTCATGCTACGTCAGATTCGGAGCCACTCTTATAAAACACTGTTGCAAGCACACATACTTTTAACACGTCTTTAGATCAAGTATACCACATGGGCAGGTGCTATCTGTCTGATAAGTTAAATCAATTGTCCTATCCAATCCAAATTCCAATATTCATACATGTATTTACAATATATACTGTATATATATATATACATATATATATACATATATATATACATATATATATATATACATATACATATATATATATACATATATATATACATATATATATATATATATATATATATATATATATATATATATATATATTTATATATATATATACATATATACAAGGGACTTTCCAATTTTTCATTATATTTGTGATTATCGTGTCCTGTCCTTACATTTTTCCCAATGACATAAATCCATATTAAACAAACAGCATATATACTGTATACCATCCACCCCTAAAATAATGGCCTATGTTATTTTTCCAGGTTTTTCAGAAAACACAAAAAAACTGAACCAATTGCTGATTGAGCGATCCATATATCCATTATACTGCAGGGGTAAGAATCACATGATCTGTTCAACCGAGGATGTAGGTGATTTTACCAAAGGTGGCCAGCATCATGAGTAGATGATTTAGGCAAATAAATCCTTTTTTGTCAAAGTATGACTTTGGCCATTCTTTTAGGAGCGTGACGATATTCAGCATTGTCAGCCATTGACGGCTTGTGAATCAGAGTAAGAGCATAATAGCGACTGTAACCTGTTACTCACCCAGAGATCATGGCACGATAGCCATCTCCCATCTCATCAGCATTACACCATTTTGACTCTGCTCATCTATTGTGTTCCGTCTTGCTTGCTGTCAGAAAGTGTTTACGGTGTACGCAAACATTCATGGGAGCATCTTAATGAGTGATGACCATCTGTGTCATAGGGTTC
This sequence comes from Urophycis tenuis, assembly GCA_036785325.1. NCBI lineage: Eukaryota > Metazoa > Chordata > Actinopteri > Gadiformes > Phycidae > Urophycis > Urophycis tenuis. The sequence continues at coordinate 9,873,980 of JAXIVH010000004.1, forward strand.
CTCTAACCTCTGACCCAGCACTTAGTCCGAGATGTTTGCATCTCTGATGTTTACATCTCACACTTAACGTTAACTTTACATAAGACAAGACATAAAAAAACTGAACAGGCCATAAAACATTTGGGTATCTCTTGGTCAGTAATTAAAAAATGTGCTTAACTAGTAGTTTAGTATATTAGTAATACATTAGTGAATTGGCCTGGAAGGGTCTAACTTCATTTCTAGACTAGCAAGTTGAATACACTGTGACATTGATCTAAATAATAATTCCAATGTTACCAACTTAATCAAATTAGTTATTGGCTAATGAAATGTGTATGGAATAGCTGAGATTGAGCGAGGCTATTCTTAGAAGGGTGTAGATATCTTGTGCTTGACACAGCAAGGGCTTGTGTTACGCTGGGGTCGTTCATGCCTGAGTGGCTCTGAACACAGCAATTAGACACAGCCATTAGCTAACAATGGAGTTTAATTTCTACTCCTTCGTTGAATTGGTAGCAAGATTTGGTACACATGCTTCCTTAATTGTGTGGCTTGTGCCGTGATGGCAACATTTCAAATTTTCCAACGATCACTTGTCAATGCTTGCTTGTCATTTTAATTAATGTGCCATGTAAGTTTCCGTAAATAATAACCCTTTCCCCTCATCAGCACAATAATGGGAATATGAGTAACTGTATTCTAATGTTTAAGTGAAACACTGGTATAATACGATTGATTTTTTTTTTTTACAATTTGCATCTAGAAAACTGCTCCCATCAAAAATAAATAAGAATTTACATAAGAAACAGCAGGCCAGTATACAGTTCTAGTTGGGGTAATGCAATGCTAAATTTAGCTCCTGAACACAAGTCCACTTTATGTGCTTACATTTTGATTGAGGCAATTGACGTAATAGTGACTTATCTAAGAGAACAGGCACTGCAGACAATGGGATTGTTTTATTGTCCAGGCTGATGGCAGGCCGGTGACCAATCAGCTCCCCTTTGAACAAAAGAGAAATACACATTCTCTTTCCCAGCCCTCCATAGGAAAATACAAAAAAATATACGTGGGTGAAAATATAAAGCATTTTCTAAATGTAATAATGTATAGAATCATAATAGTCTGACATAATATTTGATAAGTGTAATATGTTTGCGTTATCACCAAAAACAGGTTACATATGTTAAAAGGAGTAATAACTTAAAACCGTCAATATTACAATATACGTATTACAAATGTACAATTGTATATTTACATTGTATATACAGATCTATATATCTATATGTATAGATATATATCTATACATATAGATATATTTGTTTGTATATGTTTAAAATATACAATACAAAATATATCATATTCTGACCAAACAGAGCACTTGTTTATGAGTGATAAATGAAAACGAAATACTTTTGTTCTTAAAAAATATTTTATTTTGGCTAAAGAACTATAACAAATTAAATCTGCATGTAAGAAATAACAAATTACAATTGTACATACAATGGCTAAAAAAGATAATTTGCTTTGACAAAATACATAATTTACCCAATTGAACCAGTTTCACCAACAATGTTAAACATTGGTTGTTGGCAGATTGCACAGCATTTTGAGGCCATATCAAAAATAATTGATTAAAAAACATACAATATGTAAAGGTACAACAATTATGCAACACAATCTAATTACAGTTTTCATTGAAACAATTCCCTTAAAACTTCAACATACTTGAACAAAAAACATTCAAGATTACAGTGCTTACTAGCAAAAATAAGAAGATAGTCATAAAAAAGACTGATAAGTCATTAATAAATAAAATGTAATACAAATGTATTTACTTACTCCTGAACTGGAGAAAAGGCCTGTGTCATTATGCAAATACATTACATAATTTGATTACACAATCGCCTACATCTGACGCCATGACTGATCAAAGTCGTACTGATCAAGGCGAGTCGTATGTTTGAAACCCAGTCGTCTTGCTTTGACCCTGCTGGTCTTAAGCCCGAACCTGGTAGCCTCAGCGTTGAACCTGGTAGCCTTAGCTCTGAACCTGGTAGCCGTCACACTGATAGGGGAAGGAGGAGTGGATGTACTCCTGCTCCGCGGGCACGCCGTACCCCAGTAGGCAGGGGTAGGCATCGGCCTGCACGCAGTCCAACTGCAGGTCCAGCCACTGGCTGTGGGCAGGCTGGTGCCTCCTGGGGTCCATCAGGATGCGGCTGAGGGCCATGATGTAGCTGAGCGCCATCTGAAGGGTCTCGTACTTGGACAGCTTCTTGTCCTGGCCCCACTGGGGCACCACCCTCCGCAGGCAGTCGAAGGCCGTGTTCAGGCCCTCCATCCGCTTCCTCTCCCGGGCGTTGGCCGCCATCCTCCGACGCGTCACCGTCTGGAACTTCTCTGGACTGCTGCAGTCCATCTCGGAGCCGGAGTCACTGCAGCTGGCCCTCCTGGACTTCATGGCGCTGTTGTCAAGGCTGTCACGGCGTTCCTTCCCAAGTGGCTGAAATTGACGAAATGGGTCCGATTTTTGGATGGGGTAAGTTTCAGATTCCCACCTCTTTGTGGTCGTTTCCTTGTTGATTTGCACTGGATGCCGAGTAGCCCTGGTGTGCTGGGAGGAGGAGGCAGAGATGTGTAAATCCTGATACTGGGTATCCTGAAGGTCAGAGTGGGAGCTCTCTGTGATGCTGAGGACAGTGGAGTCTTGCTGCTTTTATAAGACATGGGGCCGGATTAACAGGTGGTGGCAGGTGGAGGCCCAGCCCCACCCACCCACCCCACCCACCCCACCCCACCCCACCATGCCCTCAACATTGCTTTTAGTGACATCTAGGAATATAAACAGTCACACACCCACACCCACACCCACACACACACACACACACACACACACACACACACACAAACAAACCCTTAATGAAATTCCAATTATCGTGGGCTGGTCTATCAGGACTCGGCTTCACTGAGAGCCATGTGGCACAAACACTGAAAGTCTGCCATCTGGTTGCCATGACGTCTTAACCACTGCAAACATTACCAGTAAATTAAAGAACGTCTTCAATATTGTTGAATATTTCTATACATATGAAATTATTATAGAAATGTATGTTTATATTTGTGATGATTGAAAAACAGTTTTTACATCATAAACGGTATACTCAATGCATATATGTATCTATATAGTTATAGATATCTCTATATAGAGATTTTTATTATTTTTATTTTTTGTTTATGTTACCCTATTGTAACTCACACAAATTGTCCATCAACCACCGAGGATGTCCCATGAATCTTCCCCTGTCAACGATCCCTTCGGTATAACACTGGTAATCTGAGATTAGCCTGAGGCAGCTAGAGTGTAAGTGTGGCCCATAACCTGAGGGCTTCCAAAAGCTGTCTTCACCAAAGCGGATTAAGGATTTTAAACAATATGGGACAAGATGTTATACGGCTTAAATGATTATTTGACTAGTGTCGTTTTCAGTGAACGCAGGCCTGAATACAGGTAATAAGTGTGCACCTTGTAGATCTGCAGAGGAGCCTTGCCCAGTGCCAGAGTACGTACTCAGTGCTTTGTAGTGATAACTCACAGTATGTGGCATGCATTAGTGTTCTCTGTGTGTTCTGGGCACCACATGTGAAATAAATAATTGATTTAGCTACTGGTCCGAGAAAATGGAAAAGACAGAATAAATGGTCTGTCTGTCCTTTCCATCTGCTGCGAGATGATGCTGGTTCCACCCCTCATTCAGCTCAAGTCACGAACATCGGTATTAAATGTTGTATTCATGTATTCATAATTTTCTATAATACTATGTCGTTTTCATAACATCCTTAAATACTATTAAGGTTATTTAACTAAATCCCTGTTTATTTCTGTCATTGTGCTTGAAGCTACAGAAAGATCTAGAATTAATAAATGCCACAAAGCAGTTTGTCTCATGTCACCGTGACAACCCCTTAAACCAACAGCTCCGAGGGCCTCCTGTACCGGTTATGAATGTTTAATCACCGTCAGAGGCCTCGGATAATGCCGGCCCTCGCTATTGGGTCATGGACACAAGCTGATGCTGTCTGCTCATTTTGGGATTGACTGGTTAGCTGTGCAATTAGGCATATAATCCCATCCACCATTTGGTTCATTGATTACAGATCGGCGCAGTTGGCCAGCTGCTGCTGCTTGCCTCGTCTGAGGGCCCCGTCCCAGACACGGCCGGGTCTCTGCCACCTCGCCCTGCCTCACATCCATCCCACTTGTGATTGGCCGGTCTGAGCCACAGCACCCGCCTCTGTCCGGAGCCATATGGCACACCAGAGCAGAGAGCCGTCTGCTCTGGCGGTGTCAAATATCACTTTAAAACCCAGATAACGCCCCGGAGCTCCGTATGGGGGAATTAGAGATTATGGCACGAAATGCCTGCTAAGTCTGCCAAGAGAGAAAGTGTGGGAAGAAAACAGTAGAAAATGAATGAATTGAGGTGTACACAGCCCTGACTTCAGCACTCTTAGTAAATACATGTTCAAACAACGTACAAGCACCAAAGTGGTCACACTTTGTACTGTCTGTTTAGTACTGCGTCATGTCTGTTTTTACTGTGTCGCCAGAAAACAGACAAACCTCCATGTTATGTACATTTAATGGACGACACAAGCTTCCCCACCTCATCTTATCTCATTTCATGAACTCATGCAGTTGTCCTCATTTTTGCGATTTTAATGACAGGAATGAGGCGAGGATGTCCGACCAATTCAAACATTCGCCTCAAAGAGAGCAGCGCAGCTTGTTCAGGTGAGACCGTGGAAGGGACACGCGAGCCACCGGCCCTGTGCTGAACGTGTCCCCATGACGCCTCCTCACCAAACCGTTCGGACACGGAGGACGTAGCCTCGCTAGATTCTTTAACACCGCCATCTTCTTCCTCCCACAACGGTATCGCCTCTGACGTTCATTATTCCCCCAACATAACCAGCCATGCCTGCCCCACCCCCACCCCCACCCAGACCCCCACCCACACATGCAACCAGGCAGCCAACTTGCAGGCCCTGGTCTGGCAGCTGGTGAAATGAGGCTGGCGGCGTAATTAGGTCACGCAAGGTGAATGTAATTTCATGCCTATTTGAACTTTCTTCGCCTCTAATTGGACTGATGTACGATTGGCTCCCGGGCTGGCTGGTCGCTGTGGGCCGAGTTGGGTCTCTCTAGATGGGTCCGACACACGCAGGCGGGGTCACAACAACAGCTTCGCTCGCACGGAAAACTGCTCCACATCCGTGGCGGAGTTAAGGAGTTAACAAAGTTGATTTGGAAGTCGGGTTTGTTGAAGCTTTAGTGAACTCTGGTATTGCCGTCATGGTAACAAAACAGAACCAAGGCACTTTGTGTTTTGAATAAATATAACTTTAATCTGAGAAAAAAAAAAACTATTTTACATTGTGCAACTTTACATCATTGTGCTTTGAAAGCACACTTTTTTTTTTGTTCAAAAAAGTCTCACTGGATCAACACTGACTGTTTGCTGTGAAAGTGAAGACATGTTTTCACTTTGTTGACATGGATGTCCAACTTGTGTAAGCATACATTTTTTGTAGTAAACCAATAAATATGTTTGGCAAGAAATAAACTATAGTTTCCACTCACAATTTTGGTATTACATGTAAGTTGGTGATAACTGAGGGGGTGATAAGTCTTTATCTATAGAACTGGGTATTTACCAACAAATTCCTAGCTCACAATAAGCTGTAAAGTGTCCGTAAAAAGATAATGGCAGGATTAACCCAAAAAGTATATATTGTTTTTGGAAGTGCAAAACAATGAATGTGAAGTTGGATTTACCACGTAGCACTGACACCCTTCATAGGACCTGCCATCAATAATATGCTTCAATTTCTCTCAACAATCTGCATTTATATGTATTTTAGCTGAAACATACCCCCTTGCTTCTGGCATGCTTACACACAAACACACGCACACACACACACATTAGCAAATGCACATGCCGTGCACGCGCACACACACACACACACACACACACACACACACGCACACTCAAGAAAAATGTGTTTCAAAATTGTGAATGGTTTGCAAATTATGTTGAGCTGAACAAAAGAGTGCATCTTTTTTCTTAAATCAATAAAACATTCAGCGATGTAGATATTCACTGAAACTTTTTAAAACACATTTATATGTGAATATGACTGAATATGTTTTTTTTTTTATAAAATGCAAAACAATTATTATTACTATCACAACTCTATAGGTGTTGCAATACAAAATAAAACATTGTCACAATAATTAGTGGTACTGTATAAATAATATCTAACACAATCATTAAGAACAGATTTTGAACTGAAAATGTAGCCTAAAATGTGGGCTATGATGTAGAAAAAGATGAAGCCTTTAACCTCTTCCACAACACGGACAAACATTAAACTCACAGGTGTAAATGGTGGGGTGTGAACTAAGACTTTGCGAAACCTTCTTGCATTTCCGCATGTGTATAGCTCTAAAACGACACTAATGGACGTCACTCAGGAGTCGTCCCTTAGTCTGCCATCATCTGCTAGTCGTGTCATTCGACATCGGTGGCATCACAACTATACCGCCACGACACATCCACCACATCACCTTCAGTCACTTTCAATACGTCACTTCTCAATCACTTTGCTGTCAACGCAACGGTTTTGACAATGTGTGTGTGTGTGTGTGTGGGTGTGTTGAATCACATCGAGAATCCCGTCCCCCAAGAAACCTGCCAGAGCTCTGGCCCCCCCCACAGAGCGCCATCGCCTCTCCTGGGAGTCTTACAGCTCCTGGGAGTCTCACAGCTCCTCGCTCTCCAGCTTGGACTCCAGAGGGGAGCTGGCGAACAGGATGGGCCCGCTGTTAGACGAGGGGAACACCGACTTGAGGTCCAGGCCCTGGCCCGTCAGGGCGGCGTAGCGGGAGCCGGTGAAGGGCACCTTCATGGGCGTGGGGATGCCCTGGTGCCACTGGGCTGTGGGGACCGCGGAGGGACCGCACACACAACACATTGAATTAGTCACTCGCCAGAGATTCCTCTGTGTTGTAAAACAGCGTCAGAAGTATTTCAATGTCCACTGCCCGCGTGCAAAAGGTTTGTAGAATTTATGTCTAGGATTTGGAAGAAGTCATGCCGAAAGCTCTTAAACATCTTATATTGAGTTCTGTTGGGAATCATATATGTCATTTGTGGCTTCAAATTCTTACTTATAATTGCGTCGAAAAGTAATATTCGACCCATGATTTTTTTTTTAATGTTTATGTTTCTACTAACCCTTTGCATTTGAGGTTGTGTCAAAAGATCTATGTAATGTTTACCATAAATGTCTAGTCTGGAGGTGCATGACACTATGCCAGCCTCATTTTTAGCCGAGACCGTGTACCAGCCAGCATCGTCTTTCCTGGTTGGCTGGATTAGCAGACACACGTACCCAGTGGCATCTTGATGCATGCTGGATGGTTAGTGTTTAAAAAAAAGGACATGATCACATTAACTGTGAGTCATTGTAAATCACTTTTTTTTTCCTCAAAAAGCCTTTTTGAGATTGTATTGACGACAGCAGCAACAGAAGAAGGCGACGCGCGCCCCATCTCCTCACGCCCGCTCACCTGAACCGGTCCTTGGTTCTGGGGACGGTGTCGTTGTCCTTCTTCCAGAAGATGGCCGGCGGAGGCATGCCCGACACGCGGCACTCCAGCCGCGCCGGGTTCCCCTCGGGGATCCCGGTGTTCTGCAGCTTCTCCACAAAGCAGGGCGGCTGCTTCACCTCCTTCTCTATGGGGGACATGACTCGCGTTACACCGCCGCGTCCTCAACATCAACTCAGTTGCACGTGGAAGTGGACGCCAGCTCTCTGTGGAGTTTCTACAAGGACTTTCCACTTTCAAACGGCTGTGAAACCCCAGGTAGCAGGTAATCATACGAATCACTTGCGGTAGCAATTACCTAACACCTTCAGATCTAGGCAAAAGGAGCACTGGCCGGCTTTGTTGCTCGCAATGCAGGAGTACACCGGCGTGGTTCTGCACCACGGGGTCAATGACCAGCGAATGGACGCCATTCTCCCGCACCAACATCCGGTGGAATATGTCCGGGTAGATCGGCTTCCCGTTGACCAACCACATCAGCTCGGGATTGGGCAGGCCGCTCACCTGTGAAGCACAACGGATTGAGACTGCTGAAGAACTGCCTCAACGCTCATCCTCAGGACCTTTTGGGTCCGACATCCTCGAGGTCGGTACGCACCTTACAGTCTAGTCTACAGAGTCTCCCCTCGTGGGCGACCATGTCCCCTGGAGCCTGGAGGAAGTGAGGTCGAAAGAAACGTTCCTGGGTAGGCTCGCCCTCCTCGACTTCCTGTATGCGGGTTCGCACCCTATCACCATGACAACGTAGAGTAAACAGGCTGCGTTAGGACACGTCACATCAATGTTGTGTTAAAGGATTGTTGTATGGAAATCTGACTTGGGGTACCCTTTTTGAAATGTTTCACCACCTCATCTATGGGTACATATATCCTTGCTAATGAAGGACTCACCTCACCACTGAAGAGCACACTGCACACTCAAGCCCTGCTCACCTCTGAGAGTGAATGGGTGTCATTCTGTTTCGGGACGCCCCCGTCTGGACGATCAAATGGCCCGAGCAGCTGATTCGACCCTGGAGTGGCGTGGGAAAGGAGTGAGGAAAGCGGTCAGCGCACACCACAACAAACGCGTGTGTAAGCTAACAAAACAAACGGGTTGGGTTCGACGCAGCGTGCTAACCGACGGAGCGGTACCTGGGGATTAGCCGCCATCACGGTGTAGTTTCCGTCGTCGTCGTTGGTGGTGTAGTCGATGTGCAAGGCGCAGGTGCCATCGCCCTCTCTTATCTTCTTGTAGTGATCATTCTTTCTCAAGATCTGCTTTCCATCTTTGAACCAGTACACCTGAAGATGAGCAGATTCCAGCTAACTATTTGACATGATTATCGATACATGCATCTTTTGACCGGTCTAAATCGCATTGCTGTTTCTGAATGACGGAATGTATCTTAGTCTCTTTTTTTGTTGAGCTGGGTGGTTAAGCATCTAGAGTCACATAGAGACATCTCGACTCCAAGCCCTTCACCTAAACCAGGAGCCATGAACAAAGCAGCCTTGCCGCAGAAAACGCGGTCCGCCTACCTTAGGTATGGGGATCCCCACCAGCTTACAGGATAAGGTGACGGGCACGCCCTCCATGGCCCGGAAGTTCCTGAGCTTCTTGTCGAACACGGGGGCGATGCAGCGGCCTGTGGGCACCTCGTCGTGGTGCACCTCGTCATCAGACTCCTCCACCGGCGTGCGCTCCAGACGGAACTCAATCTCACTCATCAGCCTCTGCTCAAAGTTGGACACCTTGTACTCCTGGAGGGAGGGGGAGAGAGAGAGAGAGAGAGAGAGAGAGAGAGAGAGAGAGAGAGAGAGAGAGAGAGAGAGAGAGAGAGAGAGTGAGAGAGAGAGAGACACCAGCGCCGTGTGAAGAGTGGAGTCGGGGGGTTTTTACCACTCTGTGGAAAAGCTGATCCTTTTTGTACTCCTGTCATGTTTTATTAATGTCTTGAGGTGAGGACTAAATGCCTTACATTCCTTGCATTTCGTGGTAATATAGCAAGAAAAACTGAAGAATGACTACACAGATAAAAACACCAACTACAATCATGCTGAAAATGCAAGTTTGACAAAACGACAAACAGAAAACCTGTACTTTAGAGCCCAAAGTATAGTTTGTGTTAGTATAAGACACAAATAATACTTCAATTAACCAATTCCTCTTACTAAAAACAACACTGGGAGGAGCAAAGGAAAATGTTCACCACAAATTAGACTCACTGGCACAATGGCCCACTATGGTCAGGCTGAATCTATCATGGCAATCTGTGCTGGTCTGCCGCAGCTGTGCTCCTTGCATCAGTGATTCAACTACCACCTCTAGATAAGGACCGGCTCTGGGCCGAAAGAGCATGAGCTGCATACCTACCTTGTAACCTTCATCAACATGCTGTAATGTCCTGTCACGGCTGACCTCTTGGATTTGGGGAGGCTTTACTTGCTTGTTTGAGCGGTTAATAATAGATGATGCCTTCGAAAATATTATTAATCGCAGACCCATGAAGACCTTTTGAGACTGCAACTGATGAAACGGGTCAAATTTGAACTGACTATAACTGACTGAATAAGAGCTGCATTGTACATTATTTCCACAATACACACGATATCTCCTTATATATGTGAGAATCTAGATTTTTGTGGTTTGGATTATTCATGTGTGTGATGGATTAGTCCAGGAAAGCTTCTGTGCTTTGATTAGAGCTATGGATTAATCATGGTGAATAGATAAGTACAGGGGTGTAGGTCCCACTAGTTATAATGGGCCTCATCTTAAAGTCATTCATTGCTTGGGACAGAAGAAGGTACATGTACCTCATCATAGTTAAAGACAGTAGCAGGAATGTTTGGTCCAAGGGGCCGGCTCGCAGTTTTCCCCTCATTATTCAGCTTCTATTGGGATGACATGGATGAATGAATGAACACCAACACAGACACGCGCACAATGTGAACGAATGAAAACAAACATGCAGGCACACTGACGCATGGTACCACGCACCCATGACCCTGTGGTGTTTCACCACCGCGTGTTATTTACAGAGACACGTGGATGAAGGGATGGATGGATGAACGGATGAACACATGGACACGGCATCAAGGACACATGATGAATGAATATGGTGAACGGATGACTGAGACAGGTGCAGTGACTTGTGTTCTACTCTTCTGAAGCCCAGGTGGGGAGCGTTTCACGCTGACTCTGAGGTTTGTATTGCGTCAATCTGAGGCTCAATTTGATCGACACCGATGTTGTGTCTCACAGATTCTCGAGCAAATCACAAAGGCAGTTCAGTCGCAAGAAAGGTGAAGTGAAAGACCAAAGGATCACAGATTATATTTTGGAGCGTCACAGTCACCTTTGCGTCGACCAATAGACATTCATTCATGTGCATATTCAGACGAGCACTCAGAGAGGAGGAGCACTTGTTTCAAACTGCTTGAGACGCGAACCACGCAGCCACCTGTTGAAATCCAAAATGTGAAGAATCACTGTTGAAGCGGAGCCTCCTCTCGATGTCGTTGAGGATGACCTCCTTGCTGACTCTGATGTCTTCGGAGGAGGGTGTACGCGTCTTGGGCAGCCTCTTCAGCTGCCTGCATCAACATTGAGTCATGGCGTTAAAGGGCAACTCAGATGTGCGCAGATCCTAACGCGATAATTTGGGGCTACTGGTGATATCACTGTCTATTTTGAAAGCAAAACACCTCCAGCTGCTATGCCATTCGTGCTGAACAATAGGAGCTGACTAAGTCTGACATCCCAGTCCCGAGCGTTCATATCCATTTATAGATCACACGCTAAAAACCCAGCTCTGCATCATCCCAGCAAAAAAAAAAAAAAAAAAAAAACCTACCCTGCCGGAGCACCCTTGGGCAAACCCATGGAGTTGGTGGCCTGTGCGAGGTGCAGCGACGGCAGGACGGAGCTCAGGAAGGCCACTGGGTTCTGGATGGGGCTCGGCGTGGAGCTGCTGGAGGCCGGAGACGGGGCCTGCGGCGGCGACTGGGCCCGCCCGGCAAACACCGAGTTGAGGAACGGGGCGGAGATGAGGGTGGGGGAGGACAGCCCGGAGAGCGGGCTGGTGGGCGACTGCAGCACCCGGGTGGGGAAGACGCGCGGCGGCGGGGAGGAGAACGGCGGGATGGTCGGGGAGCTGGCGGCCGACGAGTTGAGCTCGGCCGCCAGCTCGTTCAGCAGGGGCACCGGGGACTCGGTGGGCGAGGGGCTCCTCACCGGGGACATGAACTCCCGGGGCCGGGCGTAGGAGAAGCTCTGCGAGGTGGCCGCCAGGTTCATGAGCGAGGCGTGGGTGCTCCTCAGCATGGCCGCCGGGGACGTGACCTCCTGCAGGGACGGGGGGCCGCCCTGAGAGGCGGCGGCGGCGGCGGCGGGAGTGGCGTGGAACTGGGGCGCGGTCGGGGAGCTGAACTGGCCGGGCGGCATGGCCTTGGACTGGGCGGCGAGGGACAGGTTCAGGTGTGAGGCGTGGATGGTGTTCGTCTGGGTCGTGAGCGCGGGAGCCGAGCTGTACAGGGACACGGCGGGCGTGGCGGTCAGCTGCGGGGGCCTCGCCGGGGGCGCCATCGTCAGCTGTGGGGGAGACGGGCGGCCGGTCGCGGGGGCAGAAATGGCGGTCAACTGGGCTGCCGGTGTGGTGTGGAAAATGGGCGCTGGGCTTGACGTCAGCGTGGGCATCGCGGGGGCCATAGTGAGGGAGGACACGGGGATGTGGGACTGCGTGGTCACGGCGGTGTTCTGGTAAAGCTGGAAAGGCTGCTGCGTCGGTTCGTGGTGCAGCCTGGGGGACCAAACCACAGAGTCCGACGCTGGCTGGGATTGGCTCAGGGACTGGGCAGGAGGCGGTGGTTGATATTGTGGTTGGCTCTGAGGATGGGCTTGGGTCAGGGACTGGGTGTAAGGCGCTGGTTGGGAATGGGTCAGGGACTGGGCTGGAGGTGGGGGCTGATACTGAAACTGGCTCTGGGGAAGGGCTTGGGTCAGGGACTGGACTGGAGGTGGTGGCTGGGATTGGGTCAGGGACTGGGCCGGAGGTGGCGGCTGATACTGAGACTGGCTCTGGGGAAGGGCTTGGCTCCATGGTGGAGACTGGGGTCGAGCTTTGCTGTGCGGATGGGAGTCATCGTCCTGCTGTTGCTCCAGGAGGACCTGTTTGTGTAAGAGCTGGAGTTGAGCAGGGTCCCTGAAACAATGACAAAAAAAGAAGGGAAAGTATTAGTGACCCTAAATCACAAGATGCGCCGTCTAGTAACTATTTTAAGGTCTCCAGGCAGTCACCTTATTAGCAACAATAAATACCAGAGATAGAAAAAAAAAAAAAGATTGTGCCTCTTGATAAATTGTCAGCCCATGTATGGTCTACTACCAGCAAGCAACTCCCGAGTCAAATAACTTCAATGCTCAACATTATTTCACTTTTACAGTCTAAAAAACACCTCATTCGTCTCAGTAAGGCTTCTCAATACAAAAATAATATACAGTAATGTATATTAGATAATCTATATTAGATCATCTATAATCTGTTCATTTTAAATTCCTTCAAGCTAAATCCAAAAAGGTAACCCTCTGCTTCACAACCCCAAATAAACCACCATGGAAACGTTGCATTACAGCATCACATCCCCACTTACATCTGAAGCATTACCAAATTCATCACCCATGCAACAGATCACAAATGACTTACAAATAGAAAACGCCATCCTTTGTTTTTGAAAGTGGGAAGGTCCACATGGTTGTGTCCCGAGGGTCCGCGCTAGTGAACTGCGTGTGTTATCACACCGCATGAGGAAGAGCTCCAAGAGGAGGAGCCCACAAGGGACATCCCACGACACATGACAGACTGGCTCAATAAGAACCAAGAGATGTGCACGGGGACCCACATCTGATTCTAAATATTATTAGGTTTTAATTGTTGGTGTCTTTGACACCCCGCTGAACCAGATTCTGGGGGGTTCGCTTCTGGAAGTAACATGCGTACATAACGTGCATGAACAACACCACCATCACCACCAACAACACCGTCACCAAAACACCTGGTCTGAGTAGGACTGCTGTACTCACAGTTTGGGTTTGGTCAGCACGGGGGGTGGTCCTCTGTTAGCCGCCAGACCCGCGTCTTCGTAGGGCCAACCAGACGGCTCACGCTCTTCCTCTTCCTCCTCCTCGTCCTCCGGCAGTCGGAAGTGAACGCGGAGGCCGGCCTTGGCGCCGGAGCGCGGCTCCCTGTTGTTCGCCAGGGCGCTCGTTTTCAGACACGAGGTAGCCGGGGCGGCGGGGAGCGGCACCACGGCGGGCGCCGCCCTGGCCTTCGGGGGCTCGGGGGCGGCCAGGTCGGGCAAGGCGGGCCGATGCCCGGCCTGGTTCTGCTCCGCCGCCGCCTTGAAGCCGGGGGTCTGAGGCTCTGCGGCCGGGGCGCCGTTGAGGGGCTTCGGGTAGACGTCTGCGCTGGACCCTGATGGGTTCAGGCGCTGGGAGATCAGGTACTGGGGGTCCAGGCGAGGAGCGCCGCTATAGCTGAGCCTCTCGCCGCTCAAGGCCCGCGGGTCGAGGCTGGGGAGGCTGACGCTCGGGGTGTCGGAACGCAGTATGCTGGAGCTCAGGGGGTCCAGACGCAGGGTGCTGGAGCTGAGAGGGTCCAGACGTAGGGTGCTGGAGCTGAGAGGGTCCAGGCGGATGGTGCTGGAGCTCAGGGGTTCCACGCGTAGGGTGCTGGAGCTAAGAGGGTCCAGACGCAGGGTGCTGGAGCTCAGGGAGTCCAGGCGTACGGAGCTGGCGTGGGGCTTGACACTGGTGGTCACGGTCACCTCGGGCTGATGCTTGACAGCAGGAGCCGTGACTTCTGATAGGAAAGATTCCTGGACTTGGCCGGGCTCCAGCACTGCGCTGCTGTGCATACTCCCACCGCCGCTGCCTCGGCTGTTGCCTGACGAGAAAGTGACAGAAAGACATGGTTTGCTAAACACGCCGTGCTGCCTGGCCCGAAGGGTAAACAGCTCGGTTCAACAGTGACACAACGCAGCGTTACCTTTGACCCGCAGCGCCCCGACACTAGACACAGTCCCGTACTTGTTGCTTGCCGTACAAGTAAACATCCCAGAGTCTTCGGGGAATACCTCGGCAATGACCAAAGTGCAGATCTCCTCTGGGGGATACAAGGTGGAGGTGATTAACGTTTGATTCGGTTCCTCTCAATGCACATTGCAGGTGTGAGAGGATGGTGACACACACTAGAAAATGAAAACACGAGATGCACATTTTCAGAGACCAGAGCAGTGCAGTTGTTTTCAATCTTCTAATGGAGATTGGGGATGAGAGGGGGGAACTTTTGATGTATTACATTCGTGGCTGTTTGTCCGAGATCGAGGGACGACCATATATGGTCCAGTTTGGGGAAGTGTGGCCCTGGCTTCTGCTTAGAAGAGGAGCGTCTGTCCAGGGTCTATAAACACTTAACTGTAATACGTGCTCTGCAGCACCAGGAGCAGAAGGAGCGCCCCTTTCAACTTCCAGTCCCCTCTCTGTGTCTCTCCATGCATTTGGGAAAAAAAAAACTTATTTTATTTTGAAGGCGAAATGCTGATAATACCTGATTCAGAAGGGGATCTGGGCTCTGGAAAGAAACAAAAGGTCATTAAGAAACAACGCGATGTCACATGTGTGCGTGTGCGCGCGTGTGTGTGTGTGTGTGTGTGTAGCCTACACTAACAAACAAATTTTAGTTAACACTTGATGTTGAATCGAGGTTGGTTTGTAGTATAATTTGAGAAATTATTAGAATTTGTAGTTAATAAATAATGTTTTATAAATTATAACAAATGAATTTAATAAATTAAATAAAAGCATAGCTTAACATGGCACAAGTTTGTTCTGGCTGAACTCTAGCAGTTCAACCTTTTATATGACCTCAAACACTCAAACACACAAAAATTAATCCAAAGTGTAAATTAAATACGTATGTTAAATCGTAAAAGAAGCAAATATACACACACTATAACATTAATGCTTTGTTCAAACAAAATTTTGAGGACAACATTATTGCTTCCATCTTATCAGCAGTCTCAGCTTTTGACATCACAACATAAACACACTGACGCTACATCACAACAAACATCAAACAGCGTGCAGAACCGGAGGAACACCTACTTTTCTGGAGTATTCTGAAATCGGGGGAGTCCTCTATGACCGTTCCCTCTCTGTACCACTCAACCCTGGGCGACGGAACGCCTTTCATACGGCACTCTAGCACCACCAGCTGGCCCTCCAGCGCCAAGACCTCCTGGAGGCTCTGTTGGTACAAGACGGCCGTAACCTCAGTGGTGGTTACAGAGCTGCTCTCCCCCAGAACGACTTTTAAATTGGAAAAAGCACACACTAAAGTACAGTACCTTCAAAATAAGAGTACCTAATTTTTAAACATTCTATTATATATTAGTAGATAGACATAGTATCTATTCGTTCATTATCAAGATCCAATATATTACAAGAAAGTATATAGCATATAAAGCAGAATATTATATTTTATTATAGTACTGTGTGAATGCATTCACTTTTCACACCCAACGGTGATCACAAACACGCGCGCATACACACACACACACACACACACACACACACACACACACACACACACACACACACACACACACACACACACATACATCAACACAAACTCGGCTAGTCTTCAAGAGGGCAGACCCTCCCCTCGCCCACAGGCACTAGAGACACACCTTGGTGAACACGGGGGCCGCCATGATGGGCCGTACCTCCTGCTCTCTGTGGGACAGGGGGATGGAGTTCTGAATCTAGAGAAGGGCATTCAACAAATCATCCATTAATAATGGGAAGTAGTTATAACCATTACCAATTCATACCAACTCAACAGAATTAAAACAAGAAAGTCAAGACTTCTGAATGTTTGGTACGGTACATTTACAGTATAATGTAATTGTAAATGTACCAAAGTCAATGGAAGCAATCGTTTGTAATGCAATGTGTAAACCTTATATATATACTGTATATTTCAATATATATATATATATATATATATATATATATATATATATATATATATATATATATATATATATAAACACCATTCACCTCCACGGAGGTCGTTTGTGTGGGAGCCACGTGCACCGAGGACTCTGGCACGTTCACATCCGTGAAGGCAGCATCCCACCCTGGCGCCTGCGGTTGGAGACCGGGACCGGGACCCGGGGAAGGAAGCGGTGTGAGAGCCGGCTCCTGCGGTTCCTCCGGTTCCTCCGGTGGCAGGGCGGCAGCACGCCACGGGTCGACGGCGGGGTCCTCGGCGGGCTCCTCGCGCAGAAACTGTGGCGCCGCGGCGCTGGAGAACTCCGGAGCCGGAGGCGCGGCGGGCTGGACGGGGGCCTCCTCTCGCAGTGTCCCCACCGGTGGTTGGGGTGGTTCGTCCCCCGCTGTGACGGAGGTGGAGGTGGAGGTGATGGTGGTCTGACTTGAGCCGCCTGACTCGTCGGCTCCAGCGCTGGCTGCGGGCCGGGCCGCCGCGGACGGTACCGGCGCCGGGTGCGTCGGGTTGGTCGGCTTCTTCTGTACCTTCTGTACTTGACTTGGGAAAAAAAACAAACACAAGAGGCGACGGCGCTTGACACGACACATGTAAACCCGTGCGGCCATCGGGCGTTTGTGAAATCTGGGTTCTGATCCGATCAAGGTCTACCGAGGGGCGGGACAGAGGAGGCGGCGGGCCGGCGGACTCACTGGGTCACGTGTTCAAAGAGCGGCTCTCCCTCGGAGTCCGTGGATGAGGCACCTGTGGGGGCGGGGGGGGAAGAAAAGTACAAGTTCACCCTCCGGAACTCCACCCGACCACACAAAGCATCACGTCATGTTACCCCCCCACAGGAAGGGCGGAGGAGGTCACCCGCCCCCCACGGCAGCCGGGTCACCTTCGACGTAGATCTCGGCCGACGTGGAGTCGGTGCCGTAGAAGTTGGAGGCGAAGCAGGAGTAGCGGCCGGTGTCCTCCTCGAAGGCCTCGGCGATGGTGAGCGAGTGGCGCTCGCCGCTGGTGAGGATCTGAATGTCGGGGCTGTTCTCCAGCTCCTTCCCCTCACAGAACCACCTGGGCGGGTGGACCACCACCAGCACCACCACCAGCACCACCACAACACACACACACACACACACACACACACACGCATGCACACGCACACAGAGGCCAAAGGTCAACTCTGTGGAGCATGGACACATTGTATGAGTTCTGTCTGCTTTTAGGATTTATCTGCAGCTTAACAGGATCAAATGGAAGAAGCGCATGCCTTATAATTTGCCAATATCAAATTGTCTGTTTTGGATTGCATTCATGAAGGTCTGGCTAGCTGTCGAAAAACAGTCATAGAGCTTTTAAATCTTAAGCTTTTTTTTTTTACCCCGCACACGTGTCCGTTTTCAGTTCAAAATGTCAAGTTTGGTTGCCGATACTACTTGGCATCATCGATAGAAGGCTCTGGTGTGTCTTTCTCTCTACTCTCATGGCTCTGTGGCTGCCAGTAATATTGCTGGCAGACAGCCAGTCCATATAGCTATATGGAGGTCAAGCAAAATGTATGATGAGGCAGGCCTATCAATTTACTCTGTAGAACAGGAAACCTTGCTTACCCTCCTCGCTGGTTAAGAGATAGCTGCCAGGGTATTACATACTTAGGATCAGTAAATTATACTTGATCACTGCTCCTTTGGGTGGTGGGCTCTGAACAGCTAGACGCAGCCTGGGGAAGGCTGAACCCACGCTGGCTGAGTGGGCTGAAATGGCTGAATTGTTGGAAAGTGCATATTTCGTTAAGGTTTCACCATCTAATTTTTGCATGTTATAGTTCATTGAGTTCATGAACATAATGTAATGTTTCCCAGTAGTTTTACGTGTTAAACCTACCCACCCGTTACAGCCATGTTGTAAATCCAGGCATTAAAGTTTTCGCAGCGGTTTGAAGTAATTCAATGTTGGCCATTTCATTGGAGGACGCTTCAAGATGCACATCAGCTCCGCCGTTTAACAGTCAACCCCCTGGTGTATGACAACAACTCTGCTCTCCTGATTTTGGCCAATGACGAGTACCATCCTCTATGCCTGAGCGGAGTCTATTCTGAGGAGGTCATGATACCGTGTCAGATATACCCAGTAAACAGGCAGGAACACAGCAATACGCTACTCTGTGGTCAGTGTTTACAACACCGCATGGCTCCGATGTTCCCTCGCTTAGCGTTTCTTAAAAGCATCCACACTGTGGATCCTTGATGTGCAGTAGAACATGGATTGATTCAAAATATGGTGCTTCTAAAAACTGAAAAAGTGTATTTAATATGACTTAATGGACAACGATATACAGTAAATAACTGCTGATAAGCAACTGATTATTTTGGTATTGACTGCTATCTTGATAGCCTACTTTGAAGAAGAATTACGTTCACATTAACTCAGACTGCATCTCCAAGTAGCTCCATGCTCGGTCCCCTGATGTTGTGTTGCCTTTAAAACGTTACACATTGATTGCATAACCAAGGAGGTTGTTTCAGTATCAATACGCCCAGGCACAAACCCACCACGCCCCAAGCCAGGCGGAAAAGGTTCATTTCATTCAGTTCAACCCGTGTGACGTCACCCAAACCGTGCCTGTGCACGCACATCTCTGACTCCCGTGACACAGGAGCACGGAGAGAAGCCTTCCGAACGTGAACCCCCTGGTGAGGCATTAGAACACAGGGGTCACGGTCCACACAGGAACATCACCCACTCATATATTCATGGTGTCGCTAAGGGGGATGACAGCACCTCGCTGCACCTGTCAAACGCTTACCCAGGGCCCGCAGCCACCCCAGACCCCCCCCCCCAACCCCACCTCCAGCACCCCCAGCAGAGTGGAGGAGATCCCCATGGAGCTGGCGGGCACAGGGACCCTACGCACCGGGCTAAAGATAGACATTGAATATGCACAATGCTATCCCCTGACGCACCAGTGCAGCTTAGCCTTTCAAGACGGGATGTACCAAATTAGGTGGAGAACCGTCTGGCCTGGTCTTCCCAGAGCTTTTGTAATTAAGTATACTTAATTTTTTTTCTTTTTCAAAAAAGAAAGCACGTCACATATACATACGCAAGTCCACCCATTAACTACTGAACGGGTACAACTTTGTGCAAACCAAACAAACTTGTGAAATTCGGAAACGACGACTGGCCCATATCTCACCGGTTTCTGCTTCACTGGGACGTTGATGGCAACTTCCACTGCGATTGCTTTTATCAGACGGGACGACATTGCTCTAGGGTTGTCCCTGCTATAAATGGAAGAGCTACATTCTCCCCTGACCAGAATATGTTAGCAGCTAAACAATGTTCAGCAGGTCCAGGTCTCAGTGCTCCTCTTGTGTCACCCCTCAGATCCTCATTCAACACCCCTCCAGGTGTTGAATGAGGATCCACTAACAGACTATTGTACCTGTGGAATAGTTAATATATACCAAGTACCCACGGTCTTCTTGAAATATTTCAGTTTGTAAGCTTTGTCCTGTTATAACAGGTGAACTTTTTTTGACTTCATCGTCAGTCCATATGGGCGATCTGTGGCAATGTAACCTGAACACTGTTCCTGACAGAACCTGGAGCTTGAAGCACACACACACACACACACACCTCCTACAGCTGTTGGATATCGTCACTTGTCACCTTTCTCTTAGTGGCCCTAGAAACTCAAACACCTCATTCATCTCAACTCACACCTCCGAAGGGATGCGTTATTCATCCAGAATCACTTGAGGCAGGAGCAGTGTGTTCCTCCAACCCTGGCCCTCTGATATCTTGTCGTTACAGATACCAGGTGGGTCCTGAGGTTAGCCAAGTAGATCCTGGAGCAGGGCCTGCCACCAAAACTCAGTTTGACTTTCAAAACTCATTGTATTAGAGTAATGACATGTGTGGCTCTCGCAGTATGCGGCAATCAAATGCCATAGACTATTTATGAACCCGTACTCACACTATACCACATTCTGAAGGTGTAATATTGGGAGGCAACCCTCTTACCCGAGACGTGGTGCCCTTTTTCCTGGTATCCTCCCGCCTTTCCATGTAGATACGTCCAAGAGTGAGTCAGAACACTTCATACAAGTAATCTGGTCAGATACTGACTCACTTCACTGCATACCTCAGCAGACTGGACCCTGAGCCTTGTTTGCTGTATTCAATTTCCAATGAGACAAATTTAGCCAAGTTTCTAGAGAGAGCGGACGTTGAGAAGACTTACCCCCTGCGGGCCGCGTGTCAAACTAAAAAATCAGCGAACAGCTGGACTTCATAACAATGACAAAGGCAATGGGAATGCTCTGCACACACTGAGCATGAACACTAAGAACCAGATCTCCGAGCTCTCGGCGTTTGGCTGTTCCCTTACCGGACCTCGGGCACGGGCCGTCCTGTCACGGTGCAGTCTAGCTGGACCTTGCTGCCCTCCAGAACCTCCCGGCTTTTCAGTTTTTGGATGAAGCAGGGAGGCTCGCAAACGGGGTCCACCGAGTAGGGGGTGTCTGTCGGGGCGAGTCTCTCCGCTTCCTGCTCCCGCCCCTGCTCCTCCTCCACCCCCACCTCCACCTCCACCTCCACCTGCCGGGAGGGAGGGTCACACCGTGTCTGCTGCTCCCCAGCGGCGGGGCTGTCCTGCTGGGGGAGCTGAGGTTGTTCCGCCTCCAGCACGGGCTGGTAGGAGGCGGCGCCCAGGCTCGGCCTGCCCTCCGCGACCACCTCCTCCTCCTCCTCCGGCTGGGGGGCCGAGACGGGCCGGTCCCTGTCGTCGGCGCCCAGGGCGTACAGCGGCCTGCCGTCCGGCCCCTTGCCCTGAGTCCTGCTCTTGTGCGTTTTGCAGGAGCGGGGCCGAACCCTTTTGGAGCTGTTGGCCTTGAAGAGCGAGGAGAGCTCCTCGATGAAGTCCGCCGCCTTGTTGAGGAACTCCTTCTTGGACTGGTTCTCCACGCCGTACGCCGGCGGGCCCCGCCCCGACCGCTCGGGGTCGTCGGCGGCAGGCGCCTCGCACAACGGCTTGCCGTGGCTCATGCCGTTGGCCGGCAGCGCGGGTCCACCGTCCAGCCTGGCGTCCGCTCTGAACGTCGTGTGCGCCGGCGGCCGGGCGGCCGGTTCCCTCCTCCCGGGGGCCGGCCCGGGCAGAGGGGCCGGGGAGGCGGAGGAGGTGGAGGAGGGGTGGGGGGTGGGGAAGGTGAGGACGGAGGGGGCAGCCGGGGTGAGGACAGAAAAGGGGGAGGAGGGGGGCGCAGAGGGAGGGACGGAGAAGGTAGAAGGTGAAGACACAGAGGGAGGGGTGGAGAAGGAAGAGGGTGAAGACACAGGGGGAGGGGCGGTGCAGTGAGTGGACGAAGACGCGGAGGAGAAGGTGGTCGTGGGGACGGCTGAGCAAGCGGGGGGGGGCGGCGGCCAGGGCAGCACACCCGGTGGCGTTCTCCGCCGCCGCCGCCTCCCCCACCACCACCATCACCTTCTTCTTCTCCTCCTCCTCGCGTGGCTTGTGTCCGATGGCCTGGCAGGCCAGGTTGACGCTCTTGTCCAGCTCCTCTTGGCTGAGGAAGGCCGACAGGTCGGGGCCCTGGGGCTCATCGCGGCACCCCGGGTCCTCCGCGCTGCCCTTGAGGCCCCCGTAGACCAGGCGCCGGGCGCCGCTGGCGTCGGAGCGGCTCATGTCACTGTGGCGCTGCTGGGCCCTGGCCTCGGCCAGGTAGCTCTCCCTCAGGAGCTGCGGGGCGGGCGGCAGGCCCACGTTGTGTTCCTGCATGCTAGTGGTGGTGGTGGTGGTGGGGGGGGGGGGGGGGGGGGGGGGGGGGGGACCAGAGACAGCAGGTGATGGGTCAGAGCAGGTGATGGGTCAGAGCAACTGGTGGACGAACACAGCAAGGCGGTTCTGAATCACGGTGTAAGCTTTTTAAAAAAAAAAGGCCAATAGACGTGTCGGTATGCAGTAAAACAACAGCAACAACAACAAACATGACAGATGATGGAGACGTTTAAGGGTCGTTTAACCTTTTGAATAACTTCCCGTGTGTGTGTAGGAAACGTAAGCCGGATACACACAGCGACTTAAAACTAAAAGCATTTCTTAAAAGGCTGCTAAATGTCTTTGTCTGAAACATGACAACAGACTCACCCTTAAAGTTATGTGCTAAGCACGCGGATATAGTAAACATTAACTCAAAACCATGAAACCATTCAAATGACATGTAAAAATCAAAGCTAATCCAAAAGGAATGTCATATAACAGGCACCTGGACAGTTTTCTTTTTGTTCCCTGTGAATAGAAACAGTCATCATAAATTAGAACTACATTTCTATTTTGGCCCATTTCAACTCACACATATCCTCAGCCAGAGGATATCAGATTCCCAACACCAGACCTCATCAAACACAGACAGAAGTATCTCTTCCCTCAGCGTCTTTCAGGAATTCGAAAATGTTTGCCTTTGCACAACATTTTTGCCTGAAGCCTGGGGTTACTTTTTCAATTAAGACACCGGAGACGAGACACATTTGTCACTGACACTCAAATCAGCGCAATTAAGAGAGGCAGCAATGCCCTTCCGACAGATCTGTAGCCGTCGCTGCAGCTGTTGTGTACATTAATCCTTTGCAAACAGCCTCCAAGCCCACCGAGTCCCGTCTAATAATAGTAAGGGCTCAGTTTACATGAAGAAAATCAAGTAAAAGCAATTCCTCTTATCCTCTCCGCTCCTATGAACGGGATCTTTGATCAACGGCCACACTAAGGATTAAATTAAACCGCGCAAGCAGAGTGGTTATTTTATTCATTAAGATTTAGAAGACAGCATTATGATTCACCATGAGTGAATAGATTCAGACCAGTGACTGAACACTGTGCCGTGCAGTCCCAGATTAGTCTCAATTCAATTAAGGGTAAAACAAACACTTTCAACTAAGAATAGAAGCCGCATGCCTGCCAGTGGGTCATTGTGAGAGACAATTTGGAGGCTATACATGAGCTTTGATGTGGCCATTGCTAAATGACAGGATGCGACAGGATGTTATAAACGATCCGTAACAAGAGGGGTAAGGCAGCTTGATTTACCTTTAACAGGCCCCCCAGCTGGCCCCGTCCAGGACCAGGCAAGTCCTCACCGTACACCTGTGGTCCGCAAGGGGAAGTCCAGTCTTCCGGTGGCGCCCACCTTGGGAAATCCTAACAGAGGCAGCTGCCCAGAACTTACCCAGCTCTCTCACACGGAGAGAAGCTTGGAGTTTACCGGGAAAAACATGGGGGGCAAGTAGCTAGGGTAACCCTGTCAGCAGTAAAAGTAGCAACATTTGTCAGCGCTGTGGGTCTCAGGTTATTTTGGGGAGGCCTTGCCCCATGTGCTCGGGTGGTGTCTCTGCTCTGCTCATTGGCCATGGGGGGGCGGTTCTGAAAAGGGATTCCTCTTGGAGTGTGCGGCTCTGATGGTGGTCTGTGCAAGACCACCACTCCACAGGGTTAAAATGCCCTGCCTGGGGTCGCTGGAACACACCGACAGATAGACGTGGAGTAGGATTTTTTTTTTTTTTGCGGAGTAAGAAGCTATTGATTTTATCATTTGTCATTTTAGATATTTATTAAGTTGTAAGGGTTTTCCTCGCTTCACAATATCTACTGTATGCTATTGATTACAGAACAACCATAACAAATGTCAACCCATGAGAAGTGACGATTTAGATTTTTTTTTATTATTATTTGTGAAACAACCTGTACACAAAAAAAAACAACCGTCAGACACGATCTCCACGCTCCACAGAATTAATCAAACAATATACAGCCAACCTGAGCATCCAATCAATTACACCTAAAACAGTGTAAACGAAAAACAGTGAACATGTAAACAAGCTGGCCGAATGGGACACTAAGCAGCAGCTATGGTGTGCTGTCTGCCATGCACATGTCTATTTACAAGGCGTTTCAAGCGTGTTGAACAATCACTGCATGTGCAAGCATGACAAAGCAGAGTCAAATGTATTACACGCCCACACACACACACACACACACATTGTGGAGCAATGCAGAAAGGTAACCAGTAAGAATACATTTCTGCCAATTGCCCAATCTGTCTGGCACCTGATAGGACCGTCCTCCATTCCGATGCCGTTGGTTGGCAAGCCGAGCAACGTCAATTGTTGTCAGAAGCTTTTGCACTTAAGTTCCCAACTCGGTTATGCTGGACGAGAAGACTGGCCAGTGCCATCAGTTCCTTTTAGTTTGAAAACAGCTCAGTAACACGTGACCGGCCACACAGTGTACAGTAGTAACCAGGGGGACACCGGCGTCGCGTGAACGCCAGTGTCATTATGAAAAGGTAATAATGGCACACTGTGGGAGAGTCTTTGGGATTTGCCCGGATAAGGGCTTAGCCAAGGTAGCGAGGCGGACACATCAGTAGTCACTGTGGAGTCTACAGACTCTGCAGCTTCCATATGTTTGCCACAGTATATTTGTCACGAAACATCATCGGTCTATACACACACACACGCACGCGCACAACCACACACACACGTCAATGGAATAAGCTTGATATTACTCATTCTGTAAGCCCGCGTTAGCAGTAATGATGTTATGCACGGTAAAGGAACAAAATCACCACTTTCAATTGGTACAAAACTATTGTTGTGAATGAAAAATATTGAGTAGCATTTTGAAAAAATAGTCTTAGTAGCGCTCTCTCTAGCAGCAGTGAAGAGTCGTTATTGGTGGGTTTAATGGGACAACCTACGCGGGCCAAAGCCCAGAACTGAGAAACACCGCCAGGCCACCGTACGTCGCGAGGCCCGACTCAAAAACAGACAGACATGGAAGGCACTACTCCAAATAAACGACAACGAAAGAGCGTGGCAGAATCACCCCCCCGCATGCAACAGTAGCTCCCTCTACACACCACCACAGTGTGTGGTGTGCATCCTAAATATGACCTAACTTTGCACGCGAGTTCACTTTTGGAGGTTCTCCCGGGGAAGGTTTGTACATGAACATTACATTCGTGTTCAAGATGGCGACCCCCTTATACTTTGTGTTGTTTCACAGTCACATTGTGGGCTTCGGATCCTGGGAAATGGAAGTAGCACAATGCTGACACACATGTATGTACCTACAATGAGTCAGTTTCCTGTCACGGACACAGGAGCACACTGGGCAGATTGTGTTTTTTTGCCCTCGGCGCTGTAGACTGACTCCGCCCCTCGCCGTTAGGAGTCCTCGCTGGCACGCTTGCGGGACTGGTCGCCACTGGGAAGTGAAAACGAGAAGACCATTAAAGTTGCGTCCGGCGCACATCTCAAAACTCATGGAAGGATGTTTCGTTTGCCGATTGCACAACGCGGGCCGGGTTTGAGATTTAGGGCTTGGCGTCCTGCTTGATGTTGCCTGCATGTCGCTGTGTAAATAAAAAATCGATCTACAAATCAGCCGCAGCTGTAATTTTCCATGGGCTCATACACACAGCCGTCCACACAGAGACATTAAGCAACTACAGGCCACTTTCCGATACGGTTTGTGGTGCACCCTGTGATTGGGTGTGCGCGGTGAAGCATTACACCAAAGCTGTAAGCCACACAGCGGGGCCTCCAGACACTCACCGGGGGAAGCCGTTCATGGAGAGCTCCAGCTGCAGCTTCTGGTCGTGTGCGGCGTAGTGGGGCAGCTGGGACACCACTGCTGGGGGGTGGATTTGGGGAATGAATCCGGAGAAAAGGGCAGGGGCTAACTGGGCCCACTCTGGAGGAGGAATACACACCGATGACACCTTTGTGGGCCGTGTAGCAGCATATGGCACATTGGCTTGCTGGGAGTAGGGACATGCTCTTGTTAAAAAGCACACTCAAGCATGTTTGTTTTTAATTGTCATTATTTTAAATTGGAACAAGTGCAGGCAGTTTATTTAATACACACATGTATCAATTGTCTGCTTGGCAAATAAACTATTTATAAACTATGTGGGGTGGCGGTAGCTCAGTGGGTAGAGCGGGTGGACAGAGCAGGTTGTCCGCTAACCGTAGGGTCGGCGGTTCGATCCCCGTGATCCCCCCTCCTCCAACTGTCCACATGTCGAAACCCACAAAATGTACTGATTGTAAGTCGCTTTGGACAAAAGCGTCTGCTATATGCCCCCTTTTACCTTTTTATTTTGTAAAATGTGTAAGGAGTCAAATAAGATTAAAAAAAAAATATATATAACAGGGGTTAGTAAAATAGAAAAGTAATATTACACATGTAATGAAGTACTATTATCAATGATATTGAAAAAGGTCATAAGTAATACTGCAGGTCACTGCAATATAAAAAACATGGAAGGCCCTGGGCCTTGTATCTTACATGCATCAGTGCAACACCAGTTACAGCTCTGTAAAGCACTCACAACACATGGACAGGTCACCACCCTCAGCAGGGCATCCTACCTGGTCTGAGACTGTAGAGGCCCTTCACCACGTTGGCCATGGTTGAAGGTTGGACTTGAAAGGGCATGGAATGGGCTCTTGTGAGCAGAGCTGGGCAAGACAAATACGTATGAATACACACGTTACATGTCGAGCCAGAACGACAAGTCTCAGTTCTTCAACTGTTTGCAAGACACAGATTAAGAACGCAAACCAAGGGCGAGTCCCAAGACTGGCAGCTGAACGAACGCAAACTCCGAGAGCTACTCACGCATCAGGGTCTTCACGTGCTTCTCTGCAACATAGTCGGCAAACCACTTCATCAGCTCTTCTCCCAGGTCCCGGTTTAGCTTTGCCTCAATGTAGAACTTGTTCTGAGAGGGTCAGAGGGGGGAGGGTCGGATGGGAAGGAGTAATGGTGAATTGCAGGATAAAGACCTGTGGCAGCGAAAATTGTGATACATACACTTTTGCATTATAAGAAGAAACAAAGGTTTCTTGTGGGTGAAGGTTGAACCATGAATACTGATGCCATAAGAAGTGATACATACCATGTACATAAATACTGGAACTATACATTGTAGAGATGCTGTGTATTGGCTCAAGGCAAGGTTGAAGTTCTCTATGAAGTCCTCAGGTGGACATGCCTGGTGGTCAAGACGCAGACATGAGTTCATTATGAAGTATGTGGTCATATATTCAAACACATATGGCTTTACATATATACTGTATATTACATATTTCTTCCTTACTTCTAGACTTGAGGAGACCTGGTTCAGATGAGTTATGATTTTCTGTGTCAAGTCCTTGTACAGAAGCTCAGAATGCTGCTGACACACACACTTGTAGACGTAACTACAAAAAAAAAAGCAAATTGATTACTGATAATCGATTGAGATCTATAGTAGAAATCAATAGTAATGGAGATGGAGATACATAGATATGACATACTATTACTACAACCAGCAACTCACATGGAAGCTCTATTGATCAACTACACCTGTTCAACTAAATCATCCCACCACATGCACGCATATTGACACACTCAATATTGACAAAATCAATACCATGCTTTTATTGTTTTTTTTGTAAGTTTCGTAGTTAGTTATAACGCACCATTATTGTTTTATCAAGAATCATCACAAAGTGTAAAGTGTTCTCACCTGTATATCTGTGCATAAGAGATGGAAATGTGGTCTGTTGGCTTCTGTATAAGCAGCAGGTCAATGGCCTTCTCCAGATTTGGCCAGTGATTTTTTCGGTAATCATCTACCGCCATAGCATTTAATACTGAAAGCGAAAAGATGGATAGCATTTAGCTGATGTGGGTCAAAAGGCACCAAGAATGAAATCATGGCATGGCGTGTGTCATGTACAGAACACGCAACATTATGGTTGGCACACATCTGACTAGCTGGTGGTTCGGGCAGCCGAAAGGATACATTATAGTTGAAATGATACATTATGGATCAGTCGATCTGCCCATTTGATGGAAACTTACGAAACTTTGAGGTAGAGTTGGTGCTCATTTTGTCTGCACCAGAAGCGGACGAAGCAGGGATGTCTGACTCGCACACTTCACTTCCTTCGCTGCTCGAGTCCGAGTCCATTAACTGCGAGTTGCTTGTGGCCTTGGGATTAATCTTCTCCCTAGTCTCTGGTCTTTCTCGCACCCCACGGGCAGGTAAGTAAGGTAAAGGCTGAGGGAACGATGACGTTACATCTGTCAGCTGGCTCTTCCTAAGGTCTGTGTGGACATCCCCGCCGGGCGCACAATAGTTGTGATTATGATCATCACTTACTTCGAACCTGTCTTCTTCCATGGACTCCATGTTTGTATTTAATCTTAGCTTAAACCTGACATATATATTCTGTCAAATTGGAAACCACACTATGAAAAAAGTACCAACTGTGTTCGCCTTCCACCTTGCTTGTGTTGTTGCCTTTTGTGGCTGTCGATTTTTGCGACGTGTCGCAAAATGTTTCTACCGAGAAAATAGGGTGATGTAGTTCCGTATGCGTTGTAGTCACTTACGCGTTGAATTGACTCATAGTAGTTAGGTTTATTAGTAAAGAACTACAATATAATCAATCTTGCTGATGTATTCTTAAAGTATGTGCATTGTGCAATTATGTGTAATGTGTGTGTACTAGTGGACATTATGGACACAAGTATGACGGCACAGTGCATATGAAAGGAAATGCGTGATCAGTGTTTAAAGAGGCTTTTTACTTATATAATAATTATAATAAACCCAATTAGACATAATGAAAAGCTCTAATATGTAGAACAAAATGTATTCCCTTGAACCGTAAACAAAAAATATATATATTTAAATAAAATGGCAGGTAAATTATGTTGACGTTGAAATGTATCCAAAACAGACTGGTTCAAACATCATCGACCCAGTAACAATACTGAAGTTTACAGGAAGCAGGATCCTGCGCGTTATAGAACGTTTTTACCTTTCTGCTTTATCAAAAGTGAAAAGGGCATCAAAGCCTGTGACAATCCATAGTCCTTGTACTTATCACAAGATGGGTTGAGTTTGTTAAATTTTTAAAATGTCACCTACTCTTTGAGGAGTATGTCTCATGTAAGAGTATAAAAATAACAGGCTTGACTGTAAAAAGTAGCTGCCAGGTCAGGAAAAACAGAAACCAATATAACCCCCCCCCCCCCCCCCCCCCCCCCCGCAAGGCATAAACGACAGGTTAAACACAGAAATAATGTATAACTTAAAAGGCTGAGGAAGTGTTCTTTGGTTTTAGATTGAAAATCTGTATTCACCTGCCATCCGGAGACCACTCACGTCGGGGGGTTTTAAACTCATAGTACCTACTCTCTTTCAGGCAGCAGGCGTAGTAGAACGTTTCCTTGTGTCGGGTCCCAACGAGATGCGACGGCAGGACACGCGAAAGATGGCACGTTGTGGGTTGATTCTGATGGGGTGTGTTTCACGCGGTACTCAGGGCTGCATGTTGAGGTTGCAATGAATTGAAGCTTATTCTACTTTCAAAATGGTTTTTGTTTTGCCCCGCCATGGGTGCGGGTGCACGCACACACACACACACACACACACACACACACACACACACACACACACACACACACACACACACACACACACACACACACACACACACACACACACACACACACACACACACACACACACACACACACACACACACACACACACACACACACACACGATGAGATGAACTACTGCATCCATTACCAAGTAGTCCACAGTATGAGCCTTCAGACAACAAATGTGACCACACTGGGCACCCAAAAAAAAAAGAACAAGAACAAGAACCAACCACCGCTGCATATTCACTCCAAATTGTCATTCAAGCTCAATCGTACGAAAATTAAAAAGTAAGGTGATGAGTCGAGAACAAAAAAAAAAAAAAAAAAAAAAAAAGGATAAGGAGAAAGAAGACAACTAGTGCTTTGTGGACTGGGTAGTGCTCACACCTCCAGGTGCGTGGAGCTCTGAATGTCGCTTTCACAAGCATTGTCCGTCTGACCCTTCGCCGTGCCGTTGCCGGCCGGCACGCAGTGCGCTATCGTGTCCCTGAGGCCCAGCTCGCCGCCCGGGGCCAGCGTGGCGACGCCGGCGCCCACCGCCGCCGCCGCCTCCTCGTCCTCGTCGGCGCTGTCCTCCAGGCCGTCGGCGCTGCAGCTGGACTCCTCGCTGTCGCTCTCGCAGGAGCTCGACGTCTCGTCCTCCGAGTCAGAGTAGACCTCCGCGCCGTGGAAGATGTAGTGGTTCGGCGCCTGGAAGAGGTACTGGCACGCTGGGGGGGGGGGGGGGGGGCGGGGCGAGACACAACAACGACAGACAGGTTCAGAACACCGCGCATGGGAAACTTAACAAATAAAGTATCCATCCATCTAAATATGCCATGCACTTGAGGAAGCATTCAAATTAGGATGAATGGAAGTGATCATGGTTGTGGGGTTCTTTCAAACGCTTGCAAACAGGCATGTGTTAAAATGCATTTACATACTAATTAATTTTGTACAACCATGGCGCCACATTCCACATTAAGTACGGCAATATAACGGCGATATAACGGCACAATCTCAGGCTTACTCTCAAGGCGCTTGCTAATAGGGCTTCTGTTGAGTCGACTCATCCAGCATCTTCTGTGAAGATCCAGGTTGGAGTCCCGCCGCTTGGCCTCGACCGCCTCTTCCTTTGGCGCGTTCTCAGTCGGGGCCACAGAGGACTCTGGGGTCGCCGTGGCGCCCTCCTGGGGCTGCGTAGCCGCCGGACGCGGCTCCGGGAGTACGCGGTCGGTGGCGCCGGGGGTCTCCGTGATCACCGTAACCCCCGCCGCGGTCACCGTCTCCATAACCGCGGTCGCCGTCTCCATCGCCACAGTCGCCTTCTCCATAACCGCGGTCGCCATCTCCCCCGCTGCGTTCACCGTCTCCCCTGTTGCGTTCACCGCAGTCGGCGTGACAACCGTGGGTGCACCGCCCACCGCCGGCTCCTCTTTTGTCGTCTCGCCTGGATCAGAGGCCAGTGGCGGCGTTGTCGTCGTCGTGGTGGCGGCGGGCTCTGCGGCTGCATCCGGTAACCGCGGTGGCTTCTCCGTGATCTCATTGAGTCTTAAGGTGTGGTCGCACAGCTGCTCAAAGTCACCGCCCAGCCGGTGGCAGAGCTCGTTGACGATGACGTCACAGTCGCCGAGCAGCTCCACGTCGAAGTTCAGGTGAGGCAGCTGCTCCCGGTTGATCAGGATCTGTGGCACGTCGTGAGGGATGGAGTCTGGGTGCAGACACACGGGGGGGGGGGGGGGGAGCGGCAAGACGTTAGCTTGGTCCAGGAACAACACACGGCGGGGCTGTGGTGGGGATGGTAATAACATTTAAAAACATTGGTTGGGCGAACATACTTGGGATTAGGGCGACAGGTCGAACTTTAAGGGAGGAGCCGATGACTATCAAGAGGTCAACTTCGTCTTTGTCTTGTTTCATGGCCCTGTGGAACATTTCTGGGAGATTCTCCCCGAAGAAGACGATGTCCGGCTTCATGATTGCCAAGGGGATGTCTGGACAGTGTGGACAATGAGGAACCACCTGCAAGAGGAACGTATCCGTTTGTTGGTGAAAAGGAATGCAAGATGATACAGGTGTGGTCAATGCACCTCTAGAAATGTTTATGCACCGGTTATTTGTATTGCATTATGATCAAATTACATTCCTGAAACACTGTTGAAAATGTGTTGTATTAATAATAGTGTTGTGTTCATTTATATTGACAGTATTGTTAGTTGAATGTGAATTACTGCACTACTACTCTTGATTTCTGTTGTCAAGAAATACCTGGTTGAAGATGTCTTCCCTGATAGCCTCACAGTCCACCGAGTGTTTACAGACCAGACAGGAGGCCGTTGCAAACGACCCTGCAGGAAAAACAAGCTTACTCATCACGGCTCCACGTCCCTGTATTACGCTGTGGTGCAATCGACCAGAGACCGATCTGAGTGGCAACTTACCGTGGCACTGAATGATCCTCTGCACGCCCGCCACTTGTTCCAGTGTGTCGATGTTCTGTGTGTAATTGCGCAAAAGCTTTCCCTGCTTATCCAGCATGGATATGAATTTGTGACAGGGCGACGGCTGGAACTGACCGGGGTAGATCTCCTGCAAAGGACATGGAGAGAGAAATGGACATGGAGAGAGAAAACGTGTGGTCATACAACACTGCAGACAAAAATCGCTTGTGGTCATCATCGCACCCGGTCCAAGCGTTAATGGGATTCTGTGAATGCGGCGCGGCCGACAAACCTTGGCAAACTTGAAGAAAGGCCGCGGATCTCGGCGAAAGTATTCGATGTCGAACATGGACTGGGGGTCGGGGAGGTCAGGGAAGTCCACCGCCAGCCTCGCGTAGATTCCTCCGCGGGAGCGGAAGTCCGGAATCCCGCACGACACGGACACCTGGAAGAAAGACGGGCGAGTTCAGAGGACGAGGTGCCACGACTTAACCGTACGCTTGGGTAGATGGTGCAAGAGCACAAGCAAAGCGCGACACACGTTGATGCCCCTACGTACCCCGGCACCGGTCAACACCAGGATCTTTTTACTCTCGTGGAGGAGCCTGGCCACGTCCTCCAGCGTGTTGATGTCCTTGCGTTTCTTTCTCTTGGGCGGCTCCGAGATGTTTATGATGATCTGCCACAGCGTCATGTCATCCAGGTCGGGTGGCAGCGTGGTCTCTGGGAGGAGGTCCTTCAGGATGGTCCGAGGATCCGTCTCCCTCATGATGTGCTGCTGAATGAAACTGTAGGAACCTGACCAGACCACAAGACACCGGTTGTAGAACACACACACAGAATACTTCCAACGTCTATATTGTACTATCATTCACCATTTGCATTAAACGTAACTAGCTACCTATCTGTGGTTGAGGTGTCCAGTCGCTGGAGCTGGCGTGTGAGGACCTGTCATCGTCTTCGGGGCTGTCGCCCAGCCCGTTGGAGGGAAGACCGAGAACATCTGGCGCAAAACGAGAGCCGTTTGAATAACGGCCTGCAGATAACTTCACAAAACCCATCAGCGGTGTAATACGACTAAAATCACACACAAGACGGTTGGCGCCGACAATTGCGCCAATGTTTCCTCCAACCTCAGCGAGGTCGGAAGTGGAACCTGGTTTACGACTCCCACCAAAAAACATTGAAAGACTCAAGCTCCAAACCTCACCGGTTATGTCACAGGAGGCATCAATAGCAGCAGTCTGTATCTACATTCAGTCAATTACTTAAAAAGCACAATAGTCGCTTGTCCATTGCGCGACTCCTCCAGTCCCACACACGGCTAGTTTACTACATTAGCCTGCTAGCCGCGTTAGCTCTTCGGGGGCTAGCTTCCTCACCGGTAAGTTAAAACAATAAGTTACGCAGGCAACAACGACAGCGGCCCACATGGGCCGACAGACGACCCCGCAAGCTCACTGTGCGTACCTGCGGTCTCCGCGACGGTGCCAGGCGCACGGTTCTCGTCCGGTTTCCCGTCTGTTTTGTCCGGCTCCAGGATCAGCAGTGCGACCCCATTGTCTCCGCCTAGCGCTACTGGGGCCTGCTCTACCGCCATCACCGGCGCAACCTCCTCTTCCTCCGCCAGCGGCTGCTGCTGCTGCTGCTGCTGCACGGAATCAACCGTCGCCCCCCAGCTCCCCGTTGCCTCCAACACGCAGGAGATGTGTTCGCCCTCGGCCACTTTGAATCCATAGAGTGGAATCGGGTTGATTTTGGGCTTCTTTGCAGCGGGCTCGTCCGTATCGGCGGCGTTGGAGCAGGCGCCGCCGAGAACGTTCTCTCCGTCCGCCATCTTCAGCCCGTGTCGCCGCGGTGGAGGGGGGGAGCGGAGGGGAAACGACATTCTTCTACGCTCGACAGCTGGGTGATTTGGATGGCCCACGTGACCGACTCTCCACCAATAGCCGCGGCCCGGGGTCCGCCTCGGCACGTCGATGACGTCAAACCATAACAAAATGTGTCATGTGGTGATTTTTGGGGGGGGAATGTCCAATAACCAACGAAGCAGAACGTACCTGTATTTTTTTTTACTCCCCGACAGATACATGCCTTTCAGAAAACAGAAATGCTTCTGTGCAGAAATCATGCAAATATACTCATGCATCGTTTGCTTGTTTGTCTTTTCAGTAAGAACTGAACGTGTTCTTGATATTGCGCCAGTCGTGTGATGGTGTCATGATGTCAGAAGCTCATCATGAGGTTCTGACATCATGACTCATCCTCGTAGCCTTGGACTAGAGTAACTCTACCTTGGACGCGAGAGAAAGAGTGACCACCTGATGCGTTGACCATCAGTAAACAGAGGCAACAGCGAACAGGAGCAGACAGCAGCGCTTTAATAGCTGTGATCACTAAGTAGTAGATTCGTGCATTTATACAAACATTTGAACCAGTTGAACCATAATCTGTTCATTTTATGGAGGCCGTTTTGAACTGCAGACGAGAGGATTTGGAGGATTACTACGGGTTATTGGGGTGTGATGAATTATCTTCGGTAAGTTCTGGTGACACGGGCCAAGTCTATTTCCTGGAGTTTAAATGTTTACACATTTCTCACCGATGAAAG
The DNA here is from genome assembly GCA_036785325.1 of Urophycis tenuis. Taxonomy (NCBI): domain Eukaryota; kingdom Metazoa; phylum Chordata; class Actinopteri; order Gadiformes; family Phycidae; genus Urophycis; species Urophycis tenuis. The sequence continues at coordinate 9,909,209 of JAXIVH010000004.1, forward strand.
TACGATTAACGGTAAAGTAGTCCAGAAAAAGGGCTCTATATAAATGTACTGTATCAGCAGCGATGGCCTGTACAAATTATTCGTGCGGTTGCATCAGTGTTCCAGTTGATAGCCTTAGCCATTACATGTTTTGATATAACGTGTGTAAAGAGTGTGCGTGTTAAATATGTGTGTGTTTACCTAAATTGTACTACAGACCGAACAGATAACCAACGAGTACAAAATCCGAGCCTTGGCATGCCATCCTGACAAACAGCCAGAGAACCCCAAAGCTGGTACGATGACATTTTTCATTTAAGAAAAACAAATGCAAACAAACAAATGCAACATATAGGCCAATACTATGTCTGAATGTTTATTTTACTCAAAGTCGATTAAGGAATTAGGTACATAACGTTAATGTTTAGAAGCACCCAAGTGCAAAAAACATTTAGGCCAATACTGTTACTGCTATAAAACCACTATTTTATTCTTGTTGTGTGAAAAAAATATTTTAGTTGCAGATTTTCAAAAGCTGCAAGAAGCTAAAGAGGTTTTATGCAATGAAAGCAAAAGGAAAAATTATGACCTTTGGAAAAGAAGTGGAGTTACCATTTCATTCAACGACTGGCAAGCGATGAACGACTCTGTAAAAACGGTAAGTACCTCCTCCATAACACCACACACACTCTGTGTCAAATAGAGACCTTGTTTGACACCCCATTTTAATCTCCCTTGTCAGTCCATGCACTGGGCTGTGAGAACTAAAAAGGAGCCAATGTTGGAAGAGCCGAAAGCTGAATTTGCGGTGAACTCCCAAGCAGAAGACATCCCTGTTGGCCTGAATACACCAGGCCAGGACTCCCGTGAAGCAGTGTCCTTTGGTAAATATGTAGGCCTACTCATACCTTACATCATGCAGGCCTTGTCTTTTATTGTGTAGGCTCTTAATCGGACCTACACAATAATAATAATCACTGATAATCATCGGCCTGAACATTCACATTTCACCAGTTGTATCAATAGTCAATGGATTGCATTTGTTTATTGAAATGTAAAACATCAAACTAAATACCTTTTCTACATCGCTGTCCAGGTGACCACCAACACTTTCGATGGGCCTCAGACTCCCCATCCTCTCTGCTTCAGAAATTTAGGAATTATGAAATCTAGACCTACATCGGTATACTGTCCCTGTATGTGTGGATATGGCTACGATTACAATGTATGATATATCACACAGCTTGCTGCTATCCTCAACTTTACCGTACAATTTCAATGTATTTAGCTGTTTTAAACATGGACCAATTTTTTGGGGGAATTGAAGTAGGCCTACTGTATAGCATTTTATATAGGCTATGAATATGTATCAACCGTTATTGTTTAGCTGTGATACTGCAGGTGGAACAATTAGGCTCATGAGCAGTGTTTAGAATATATTTCAATCGTAATTGGTGTCTTTGCCATCATTAATTATGCCAAACACTGTGACGTGAAGGTGTGTATTGTTTCCTCCCACAGAGACATGACTCACCATTATGTAATACAGGTTGAGTGGATGTATTGCATTTAGGAAACATGATTAGAGGCACTGAGTCATTTCATCAATTCAACACCATCTTAAGAAGCGCAACATCCTGTAGATGGATTAGACTATATACTCCATGTGAAAAGGACAATACTGCATCTAAATAGAACACTACGACTGTCCTATTACATGTATACATTGTGCAATGAGTCATCAATTGTTGCACACTAGCTTGCAGGTAGTTGTATTACTGTATGTATAATTATCACAGTACCACAATTACCATTCAGTCATTCAGCCAAAGCATAGGTACCATAATGACTCACAACTGTGGTTGTGACAATCATCGAACATTTGATTTACTCTGCTATATACTTTCAGTTGTCGGTACTTAGGTGTACGGTTATATTTTATGTGCACGTTTGTAATACGCATATAACATGCTTCAAGTAAGACATTAATTATACATTGTTACGTGCAAACCAATGTTTACTTCCATAGCAGGGCATTATTGAATAAAGAATATTCAAAGGTTTTGTCTGTATTTTTGTGAGTTTTAGTATTGATGAACTTTGACATGTTTCAAAATATAAAGGAAACTTTTCATGGGTCCCTTTAACTTACATTGGGCCTATTTCTAATACGTATCATAGTAGGCCACCTGTTCCGTCATCGTCTGCCCACATTTCATTGGCCAAAGCAGCCAATTTTTTGATATGACTGGGCAACCGTCTGTCATTCAGCTGGTAGGCGGCTGCTATAAGTTTGTTGCAGTCGCCAGAGTTTATTTAAGTCTGACCTGCGCAGAACCGCAGTAACTGAAAGTAATTCCAGCATGGCAGGACGATATTTACTCCGAGCGTGTTCAACGTTCCGGTTTGCACATGCAAATGTGGGTGTCCGACCACTCCAGCGGACCATGGGCACCCTGAACGGTAGGTGCTGTATCGAAACTGCAAAAAATAAGGGGAAGTGTAAACCGAATGCAGGAGAGAGAGAAAAAACACCTGCCGCCTTCATTTTCAAAATTGTAATTAAAAATGGCATAGAGCAAATGATTAGTTACCGTTTATCAGCAGAAGGCTCTATTTCATAGGGTACATTTCTCCAAACGACTATTTATTTGTTTGTTCATTTGCCAACTATCGTTAGATCCCTAACACGGATATTTATTGGATAAATCGCTTGTGACAACGTTATAGGTTGCCTTTTTATTAGTACGTAAACGCGGACAAGGGCATCACTAATACAACGTTTAAAAGTAATAAACAAGGTCATTCGGGGTTTCTACCCAGAGGCCTGTGATAGACCCACCTCTTGGCACGACGTCTCTGATCCAGTGCCAGGGCTGCCCGAACGGAGCGCAATCTGTCACATGCGCAGGTGCTGAGGGTTGCGTACGTGCAGCACGCACAGTTGTCATCCAACTAGTAAAGGAAATCAAATTACAACGTAAAACCTGCGTGAACGATCCCCAATTAGCAATCCCAATAATTATTTATTAGAGTTTTGCACTGTTGCACAAATCCAGGGATTCCAACAGATGACGAACAGGCCACTGGACTGGAGCGCCGTGTCCTCCAGGCCCTCAAGAAGGGAAAGGTACTCTATGCGCACGCGCGCACTCACACACACACACACACACACACACTGCTGGACTACGATTATGTATTCCTAATATCCATTCCAGGACCCATACAGCATCTTGAAGCCCAAATTGTATGCGGGAACGGCAGAAGACCCCCATATGGTCCCCTGCACCATCAACAAACGGCTGGTGGGCTGCCTGTGTAAGTGGCAATGCGATGGGAGAGTGTTTGTAGTATTACCCCCGGTCGGCATGTGCTAGAAAGACTGGAGTTAGGTGTGCTCTCACTGTCCCCCCCCCCCCCCCCCCCCCTTCACCCCAGGTGAGGAGGATGACACTGCCATCGTGTGGTTCTGGCTCCACGAGGGACAGCCCCAGCGGTGTCCGTCTTGTGGATCTCATTTCAAGTTGGTCCACTCCGAGCTGCCCCACTAAAACGTCACGCCAACGTCAAACCCGGGACTAGCTCCCGTCTCCAGTGGCCCAACACGTTACATGTAGTTTCCCTTCATTAAAATGTAAACCTGTACTTAAGGAATAAGCCTTTTTATTCTCCACCAATTACATCCAAAACAAAATGACGGAGGGCTTTGTTTGTCTTGTATTTTTGTATTTGTCGAATGTCATGAATCCACATGTTATCTGAAAAGTGGGAAAACCTTTTCCTCGGCCTCCTGGGAAAACAGAAGTACACATCAGGACTTCTGGTCAAAAACGGCCACACGAATATCAGCGACAAAGCATCAAAGTAGAAGTGGGGCACATCTGAGCATACCTTTAATGGATGGGTTCTTTACACTACTTCACATCATCTGGCTGATGATGAGAAATATTCGGACATGGTAATAATGAACTGTGGTGGCAGTGGTAAGAGGTGATTAGCATTCTAAGCAGTTGGAAATAACTTAAAAAGCTCACTAAATTTCAATGGCCACACTATTTGTTGTGGCTTGTTTAATTAAGTCTTATAGCCAAGAAAATCCAGCAAGCATAAGTATTAAGTACACATGTCCGCACTGTGTTTGTTAACAATCGTCACAGCAGGGTTTTATCAGACTGAAAAAGAGTGCTTCTGTGTCAACATATATACCAACATCATCAAACTATTCTTATCCACATGTGAATAAAAGTATATCTACAATGAAGTTATCAAAGTATGTATATTTGCTTTAAACTTAAACTCTTTTTTAGGCAAGCATCAGAATACTGCAGTGGTGGAAATAAAAAGCATAAACCTTTCTGCACTACGCTGTTGGAAGCCTTGATTGAAAGTTCAAGTCCCAAGCATAGAGTGAGTAAAGGTGCCCCCCCCACCCCCTGCGAAAGTTTCCCTTGGACAGCAGGGGGGCAGCCCAAGATCAAGGTCCGAGCCAGCCTTGGGATGCTGCAGTCCGTCCATCAGGCCAGGTTGAAGCCCTGGTTCTGATCGATGGCCTGGAGGAGCTTGTCGCGGAGGGTCTGTATGCTGGTGTACTTGGGCAAGTCCAGCAGGTTAAAGCAGGTGTGCGCGACCGGCAGGTAGTGTTCCCCTCCACCGGTGGGCTGGATCACCAGCTTCAGGCTCTTCATACCCAGAATGGGGATGCGGTCACTTCCTGTGAGGAATACTGCAAACGCAAAGAAAGCATGTGGTGTCGGTGTTCAGACAGTTGCTGAGCAAACATGCTGGAGCTCTCGTGTTCTGGCCAGAGTAGCACTTACATAAAAACTGCTTCTTCTTTTCCAATGGAAGCTTGTGGAATACTTCCCAAAAAAACTTGATGGTCGGGTGTCCTGCCCAGTATTCCCCTTTGTATTCAGTAGTCTGAAAATAGAATTGATAAAAATATACATTCAATATTGAGTGGGGTTGTACGATAAAGTATGAAAAGTGACCTTCTGATATATTTACTCATATTGGTACTTTGCATGCTTTTAATACAAATCATTTACGACATAAAAGGCAAGTAAACCTACATAATAGCACTGGAACCCATGCCAAGAATTGTGCTATAAACCATGTAAACAATATACAGAAATAAACTCAATCTTATTTATGTTTCTTTTCCAGGTGAAGATTTGAAGCACGGTTTCTACTTTTGCATGATAGAATGAAGCAGGAGCTGTGTGCGATACCCTTTCAAGCTCCTTCCAGTCATAGTTGGTGTTGCCAATGACCATGGCTTGGAGTTCATTGGGCTGGAAGAGCTCCAGGACCTTCCCACCACACACTTTGTGGAAGCCAGCATGGAAGGACTCGAACAGAGGGGCTACGGCGCGGTTGAACACGTAGTCCACATACATCTGGACAAAATCCTGCCTGGGAACAGGAGAAGAGATGAACTCCGTGAATGAGTCATTGACAAAAGAGTCACAGTGGGTTATAGTATGTATGACATGTATGACAATAATGCATGGTGATTCTGGACAGGGAGAGCTCATGAAGTGGAAGGAAGCCAAAGCTTCAAAACCAGACCACAGCATTTTTCTACACATCCATTTGCACCGTAGAGCTCAAGCAAATACAGACAGTACCAAGTGTGTTCCTTTACCTGTTTGATTTGTTAACATTGACATCCTCCCCGTTCGGCACCAGTTCCAACACTTCCGTTGCCCCAAAGTTTTCCTCTGTGACCTGAAAAGTAGTTTGCCAACTTCAATAGGGGTTCAAGATGAGCCCATCGATAGAGCTCCAGAATACTGTCACTGTAAATGAATTGCTGAACCTACAGTGAAGTTTAGACAGAACGTGTCCTCAATGTCATCCTCTGTGTAGTCCAGGAGATGCTGCAAACTCCTGGTGTCAGGGGGAAAGTAAGAGCATAGACGCATTTAGGAACACCATCTTCTGCAGCATCGGCAGGACGCCAAGGCCACGGAAAGGTCCACAGGAAAGGGACCCCAAACCAATTATAGGGGACAGTTCTGTAGGCTCACCTTCCCACGTCTGGCATCAGCTCCTTCAGGTCGTCCAGTGTTGGGCTCCTCTTCAGCAGCTTCTTGTAAAGGGCCACAGGGAAATGGAGTTCCACGATGGTCAGGTTGTAGATGGCCAGGCCGCAGATGACCCCGATGAGGTGGAACAGGTCAATGTCCTCGAACGTCTGCAAGGAGCCATACGCTTCAAGGATTTGCATGTTTTCATGCACAAGATTTGCCGTATTTGTTGCTAACTAAGTGAATTGGGTCGAGCCATCGTAGTAGTCAAGATCTGGACATCACACACAATATTGTGGCTTTGGTTTCCAAAAGGTTTACCTTATTTGAGAACCAGATGAGCCGGGACTCCTCGTGGTATCGAAACATGCCGTACTTCGGATCCAGCAGCTCTCTCATGATAAGAAGGAAGAACTCTTTCCTCACGCCGCCCGCGTCCACCGCCTCCTCCCCGACAAAGATGACCTGCCCCGAAGAGCGATCAGAAACACCCCTTATCACATGGATGTCATCACATCACACATTGCGTCATGTAGCCTTCACAGCAGCATGAATGAGTACTTACAGTTTAACTGTAGTCCAACCCATAGATCCAAGATACTTGTTCTAATTTCCACAAACACATTTTCCCAGAGTAACTCGAGTCACGTTCTATCGCACCTTGAGTGGCTTCTTGTAGTCCACGTTCTTGGACTTCCGCAGGACCTCCATGGTGTCCTCCACGATGTTTTCCCTTCGGACGATGAGGATGAGGCACGGGTTCACGGACTCCACCACCGGCATGAACATGGAGCTAAAGTTCTGCCTCTGGGCCTGGTCCACTGCCATCTGGTAGCATCAAGCGCCGCCAATGAGCCACCTCACTCACAGTGCTACACCAAAAACAGCGAGTACAAGACTTACTGGTCGGGTTTGTTACCTGCATCTGTATGACGGCGTCGGTCTGAAGCAGGGTGGTCTTGGCCTGGGCGTCGAATACAAAAGGATATCTGCACAGGGTGACCGAGCCCTCGTGACCCTGTGGATGCGAGACACAACGACATCACAGTGAATGACATGGGAATGAATCATGGACGTAACATTTCATGTTTAGGGGAAATCAAACATGGGCATGAGGTGGTAAAGTGACAGATTGCAATGTCATCTGTAATCTTGCTAAAATGCATGTTGCCTCCGTGTGTGTGTGTGTGTCTGTCTGTCTGTCTGTCTGCGAGTGTGTCTGTGCAGTGTAAAGTGCGAAGCTGTTAGGATGTTGTTTGAATGAAGCAGCAATAATGGAGGCCAAGCAATCGACACGTTCTGATCACAAATGCTTTGAACGGGCACTGCCCCAGCGTTATAAAAGGGTATTGTAAAAAGGTCTCACCTGAGGATACATCTGCTGCTGGATCCATGTAACATAGTCGTTTCTGATGTCTATCAAGTCATCCAACTCGTGGATGTAGAACTTATCATACTGGATGATGTGTCCCGCCCTCTCGCTGACCTGAAAGTAACACAAGACATCATTCACTCTCTGCAGAAACTGACCAGTTATACACAATATGAATAGGTCGATGTATTCTCCAGCCCACCGTGTGCAGGATCTCCAGGAGCCGGAGTGACGTGTGCAGGAAGCTGGTGAAGATCCTCTGCTCTGATTGGGGGATGCCCACTTTGTGCATCCTCAGAAGATACACCACCACCTCCTTGTACAGCTCCACCAACCTCTGGAAGACCGTGGGCTCCAAGGCGGACCACCAGTTTCCTGGAAGAAAAATCCAAAAACAGAGCATGAAATTGTGGTCGGTGAAATGGTACAGGAAAAAAAAAAAAAAAAAAAAGTCTGCCAAGAACAAAGAAACGCGAAACATCTCCGTGGACCTACCCAGGACCTTTAGAGGTGCATCCTTAAGACTAATGACGGCCTTGGCGAAGGGGATGGCCAGGGTGAGGTATGTGCTGGACTCCCTGAAAAGAGGGCACTCGGGCAGGGTCAGGTAGAGACGCAGGGCCTCGATGTCAGGGGGGGAGCAGCCTAACCTGGGGATCAGGTTCTTCTCCAGGCTCGCTGCGATCTGATTGGACGGTGGAGGGAAACGTGGCGATTGACGTGCGGACAGTAACCAGAGTACTTTCACGTGTTTTTTTGAACGTCCCACATCCGATTGACTCTACGGTCTACAACGTAAATGCATGTCATTCACTAGTTTTGGACATTTTTAATGCTTGGGAAGAAGTTATGTAAATCACAAGGGTGCAGGATTTAAATTGTGTAGAATTTCATCATCTGATCATCATTCATCAAATGATGAAGTCAAGAAGTATTTTCTGGGTTTGGGGCTTTTGTTGAATCATCATTATTGTCATTAACATTATTAGTTCTAACAATATTTTCTGTTTTTGGTACAAATGATTATGACTTATTGACAGTAATGGCAATGACTTAATGTATTTTTCTTTGCTTTTCTTTTAGAGGTAGCCACTACCTCTTACCACCTTGTGTGAAACATCGAATGAAACTACCCGTTCACCATTCATTGGTTGTGTTGTAAATACGGTCATAAATTTCACCCTTCAAAATAGGGGACAAAAAGCAACTGGGGAACACAACAAACAACCCAAACTAAACAGCAAGCAGGAGGTCAGAGCTCACCTGCTGAGCCAATTCTGGATGGTCCTGCTGGATTAGTTTGTGATACAGGAGCCGGGCCATGTTCATGTCCACCCCAGAACATTTACTGCTGGTGTTGTAGTGGTCCGGATGGCTGTGGAGGACCGAGACACGCGTCGTCAGCAGAAACAACCGTCAGTCAATTCACGTTTAGAGGTACGCATCAAAATGTTCAACAACTAGAAGTCCATGTACCATACTGAACGTCTAACTGCATGATTTTAATAATTAAATTAACTACCTTGCAGCCAAAAAAGATCCGTTGAGGCAACTTGCGGAGGAGAACACCAGATCAATTTCACTATAGGAGGTTAGAGATTTAAACCAAAGAAGAACATTCTTAGAATGGAACCACACAGACAAAGTCGGTGGCTTAGCCGAGTAAATACAGGCGAGGTTTGTTTCGACGAAAAAGTCTTACTTAGCGGTCTCTTGTGAGAGTCTTCCAGGTGACTGACTCAGCCATTTTTGTATGAGCCGAGGAGTCAGTGTGCAAATGGTCGTTCTCCCGTTCTTTATCCTCACATTGTCTGGGCTCTGGCGGTCCTATGATGTATCAATATACATAAACAAACACACTCATCTATAGGTCTATGACACACAAGCACATGCACAAACAGACACAAGTATGAATCATATAAAGATGAACATACCACGGTCAAATTGTCGTACACATCAGGAGAGGAGTAGTGTGCAAAGCTCTGGTCTCCCCCTGCATATATTCTCTTGACACAGTAGTCCTGATTTGTGCCTGCAAAACAAATTAAACACAAAAAAAAACCCCAACCAATTCAACATCTCTGCCTGGAGCATAGTTGAAGTGCACGCACTAACCTATTCAACTCATTCACCTTGAGCGTGATGCTTCGGTCTACTATTAACCAATGTAATCACCTTCATCTGTGGAACTTGGACTGTTCATGTCTGCCCAGACACCCTTCACAGGAGCCGGGCTTTTCCTGTTGCAAGTGGAACGAGTCCCAAGCTGCCCGTTTCCTCCGAGGCCGAACGAGTCTATCTTCCCAGTGGAGGGGATGAAGGCCAGAGTGTGTTGCCTTGAGGAGGGCGAGGATGAACACACACTTTTTTACAGTGTCACTTGTTTGAATTATTTCAGAGGCTTTCAATTACGGGTGGGAATCTTTCGGCGTGTCACGATTTGATTCGACGTTGAAATTCTTCGGGTTGAGATTCGGCTCGGAAACCATTCTCGTTTCTCTCAGGAATCGACTTTTAGTAATCAACTATATCCCTACTTTCAACACACACCGCTCTGTGTGTTCACCCATTATTTCTGCTGAGCTCATTACTCACACAAAACAATGACAACAAATGGGTCAGAATAAGGGAAGTAGCAACATGCAAACGAAATGCACAACAGGGATTTTACCTTCCGCATGCAATCTGTGTGACTACATTTCCCATCAGCTCAAACACTTTCCTGGGGTTAATCTCATGGTTCGAAGAATTGTGTCCAAGTTGTCCATAACCGCCTGCTCCGAATGTAAACACACCTCCCTCCTGTAATCCAACACAACACTTGTTATGTTACAGGTATGAAAGGATTGCATGAAACAACTTTGCTTGGTTATGGGAGAGGAAAGAGGGGGCTTTCTTTAAAGATCTAAACCAATGTTTTAAACAAGGAAACACACAGACGCACACATATATATATATATACATATATACATACATACATACATACATACATACATACATACACATACTGTACTTTTACGTACTTATCTATTATTTCCTTATTTACATTATTTACTCATTGTATTACTTTTCTTTATTTGATTGTATTTTTATCATGTAAAATTGAGTTGACCCGGAGAACAAGAATTTCACTGCTGGTAATGATGTACGTTGTTATCTAGTATGTGACAATAAACTTGAAACTTGAAACTGAAACTACATATAGAAATACACACCATACAATTCTACAAGCCATACATGAAAATGGCTAACCGTTCACTCTTTACACTCAATCTCGCTGACGACGACACAATGCAACCAAACCAAAGGGGTAGTGCTTAACTTTGTCAGCGCTGCCGTGTGGTCCTCGCCGCAGCAAACGTAGATGACCCGCTGGGACCTCAGCGACCTCAGCAGGGTCGGGCTGTGTCGATCTGAAACCAACCTTCGGGAAATTAGTGTGGTCATGAAGAAAGCCTGTTGATTTCGCCGGCCACGCGCTCTCAGATGGCGACAGTGTGGTGAGCGTGTCACTCGTACCATTGTTATCGTTGAGGCCCAGTTGCCCGAACTTATTCCGGCCCCAGCCGAACACGGCTCCAGACTGGGTCAGGGCAAAGCTGTGTGCGCCTCCTGCCGTGACCTGGGCGAAGGGAATGCCCTGTAAAGACTGCACGTGTTGGGGTGTGGGGAGACCTTGCCCGTCCATGCCGAGCCCCAGCTGTCCATATCGATTCTGACCCCACGAGAAGACTTGGCCCGCTAGACACAAAGCATAATGTTAGGAAGACAGACTAGAGAATTAAAACAGGAGTGAGTCAACCATAAGTGCACAGGCGACAATTACGTTATTGGGTGGATTGGCACTCTCACCTTTCGAAAGGGCGTGGGAATGCCAGTATCCACAGGCTACCTGAGTAATTTGTACGTCTGATAAACTCTTGATGTTTCTGGCATTTTAAAAAGGTTAAAAGCAACAATCATTATACAATTATTTGGAGTACACAACAAATGTTTTACACAGAATAAAGTCGATTCCATGATGGGAAATCGGATGCAATTCAAAGAATGGTATGATACACTTGCATACAATGTTAAAGAGGCGAACAAAACAAGGCAATAGCTTTATGCCAATAACAACAAATGAGATTACCTCGGCACACGCACACATTCTTCAAAGTTATTAAGACCCAGTTGGCCATCAGAACCCAGACCCCAGGAGAAAACCTGTCCCTTGTCATTCAATGCAAGTGTATGGGACTCTCCACAGGACACTGCCACAATGTTCTGTGCATCCAAGGCCACGACCTGTTCTAATAGACAACACAAATCTTAGCCAAAACACCTCCGAGCTAAATAACTGGATTTTGTTACGGCAGGTTTAATTGTTCCAACCAACCTGGCTTCTTCCGAGACTTTTCGTGACCCAACTGACCGAGGTCATTGCAGCCACATGTGTAAACGGTTCCATCTTTCAACAAAACAGTTGTGTGTCTTCGGCCACAGCCCACGTCACACACCTGCTTCCCATGAAAGAAGTCACATTTACGAGGCTCTATTACTATCTCCTCGTCAATTCCACCCAAACCCAATTGCCCATAGGAAGCATTGCCCCAACACAGCATTGCCGTTCTGTCCGATGGCTATCCACAGCAACCGGATATCCGATTCTCTGGAAAGAAATGACACACTTTATGTGGCTTATGTGTGCAGTTTTGGTTTTCAAAAGACCAACAGTGGCTATGCAGCAATAGGCTGTAGGACATGATACCATCACAATAACAAGCGACTAGGAATTCTCCCTATAATACCTAACTGGGTTGACTTGAGCTCATGGTGTGCGACTGTTCACCGTCACTCAACCAGCCACAGCTAACACATGCCTTTAGTCCGTTGTGCCAAAGGCAACTAGGAGCATGTTGTCACTTGCACCAAGCTTGCTCAATTTTCTATGCACAATGCACTACACATCTGAACGTACAGTAAAGTGGTCATAGTTAGCTTAATCCTGGTCCAGCACTACCACAACAACAACAACAGCTGTTAGTACCAGCCCGGCGAAGCTAGCGTGTTGCTACCCAAGTTAATAGAGACAGATAACGCGGCTACTAAGTGAACATTACCTGTTGCAGTAGTTAAGCCAAGCGGGGTTAAACAGCTAGTTAACATTAGCCGTCTACTGCTTCATGACATTTCTTGCCACAGTCAAACTGTCTGGTGAACTCTGGCGTCACGAGTCAGCCCCGGCGACAAACAGCTTGAACATGTTACAATACAACTGAGCTGATAGAATCGCCCTGGCTTCAGCGATAAAAGCCATAAACGACCCAACGCCTAAATTGGCGACTCCAGCTTCGGTGTCCTGTCAACAGCAACTGGCACAAGTGCAGCCAGCAAGACGCGCGTCAAGCTGGAGAGAACGCTGACGCACGCCTACATTGGGTTCCGTTTTCCGGATCACAGTAAAAGCCCTAAATTCAGGGTTACTAATTCATAATTACGAGTGACGAGAAATAACAACTGTCAGAAAATATTGTTTTACCCCTCTTAATGTACGTGGTAATTATCTAAATAATACCAATGCATACATATTTCCGTATTTATTTTGACCGCTTTTATTTTGAAGGTTAAACGAATACGCTGAAGAAGTAATAACACAGCTAAATACTTGAGAGAAGTGAAGAAAAGTCGCGAAGGTCTGCGAACCAACGTTGGACATCTAGATTGATCTAGAATATGCTAATTATTTGTTTCATTGTAAGACATTTATTTGAAGGACGATGTGGTTTGAACTATTTTCACCTGAAAAAACACGTAATCATATTTATTAATCATAATTAATAAATAAATGATATCAGTCATTACTTGTTGATTTGGCCATGATTCAAATAAGCACACTATCTTTGTCAAACAAAATAGGCTGTAGTGCTACTAGTTATGCGTTGTCAATATGTATAATATTTATGTATGTATCAGGGGCCTAGCCAGAAATTTTAATTAGGGTGCGCCTGTGAGATTGTGGGTGGCCTCAACCCAGTGAAAATTAAAGTGATGGTTCGGAGTAAAATTCACCCTGAGGTAATTTCCACCAATAATCCAGCCAAATACCCCCTCAGATGCATTTTTAGCGACGGTCAATATTTATCAAGTTTAGGGGTATCAGCCGACTGGCTTAGTACTGGAGTGAATGGTACAGTCTGTACATCTTGTAAATTACCCCACTAATAATGCATGGATTGTTACCCAACTTCTGTAGTAGTACATATATGGTCTGTACTCACAAAACGAGGCATTTTAAAGTTTGTAAGTACACCAGGAGTTTATTTAAAAGATGTCTTCAACCTTGTTGAAGACATCACCTAACTTTGCCTTTTTTGTCTATCCTATGTCCTTTTTTCTCTATTGTTTGTCCATTCAAGAAACGTTATGGCGCCTTTCGTAGATAAAATAGAATATCATCTCTGGCTCCATCTAGTGGAGCTAGTCAATAAATACAACTGAAATTAAACAACGCTACATTCATTGACAAGTTCGGGAATAAAAGATGGATATTCTGCGGTGTCCTCTGAATGAGTTTAATCCCCCCGTGTTGTTGTACAGAAGGAAATCGACCACAGAGCCTTTCACCCTGAGAGTCAGGCGGTTGAACCTCTGAAATGTATTAGGCCATATCAATAATAGTCATGCCGATTTTATTAGTCATTCTGTAGAGAAGCTTATCACAAGTGCGTCAATATGCACGTTTTTATTCTTGTTCATGGAACAATCTGGCCTTCGTCATTTGAAATAATTTATTTTTAGGCCCCAGTTGTTTCAACAAAACATACGTCATATGTCATACAATAGCGTTTCGTTTTTTCAAACAGTCCACAGAGACACATGTGTATTTGCAGAATAGCCATCGTCACTTGATTTATCTTTGCATCTTTGGGATGGAGTAATGGAGGCGACTGAAATGCAGCGTGTCTTGTATTTCTGGTTTTTCCTGCGTGTATATTTCCCCAGTGCTCTCAGTTCCTCACAGTAGTTTGTCAAGCAGTTTTCGCTAACCTCACACACACACACACACACACTCCGGTAGAGCCAAGAGGAACACAAATGCTTTACCTGCTAGGCGTAAGTACGAGGTTTTATTTTGTTTTTGTTCCTTTCCTCTGGCTCTGGCTCTGTCTTTGTGTCTGTCTGTCTGTCTCTAAATCCATGTCTGTCTGTCTGTCTTCTCTCTCTCTCTCTCTCTCTCTCTCTCTCTCTCTCTCTCTCTCTCTCTCTTCTAAATCAGTGTTAACTAAAGTCAATAAGTGTTGATTCGCTGTTTCCCCTCTCTCTCTTCCTCAGATCATCACCGGTCTCATTTTGATAATCATGTGCTTCACAAATGGGCTGAAGCAGGTAAGCAGTGAAGGTTGTGTTCTGTCACAGTTATGTAACTTCAAGTCATTTGTCTTTTGTCTTTCAATGATGAGGGGCTAGAGATGGAGATAATGTTGTGATAGATTACATATAGGCCTACCTTCCTCCACATGTGTTCATTTAAGGGCAAATCTGTTGAATATCATATTTATTTGCATATCACAGGTTAATGCACAGAGAAAGAGCAAACCACATAATAACTCGGTCAACAACAGAAAGGTAAGAGGCCATGTGAATAGGGTGTTCAATTGTTCATGTTCACAACCAACACAAACGTAAACTAATGTTCATTTCCGCAGATGGATTTAAACGAAGAGGATCTCCACTTGCTGGCTAAAATCCTATCGGTTGGACTGGTGGACGCAGATCCCAACTACTTGCAACATCTCAAGTGCTTCAGGGACCTCCGCGGAGGATCCACTTGATTCCAATCACACAGGGCCTCACGGCAAAGCACCTCTGGAGGAAGTCGTTACACAACTCACGCTGGAAACATCGGAGGATACGAAACACACTAAACAGGTTGTACCAAACGACACTGTACAACGCTGTGCATGTTGTCATTGCCAATTCAGCCGTGAAACAAACCCTCTTGCGATTGGCTGCACAGTGGCCGTGTGTGTGGGCCGCAACATTTGATTGGATGAAGAATGTCCCTGGAAGTGAAGTAGGACCAGGGGCCGAGGCCCCGAGCCAGGCCTAGGCCTACTGGAGTTGGTCTGTACATGTAGACCAACTTGAGTCGGCCTTTTGCCAGTCATGTAACTGATGCGTAATTGATCACTGATGTGTACAATATGTAAAACACTTAACATGTGTGTAAGTGCTGGTTCAATGTCTGCATTAAAAAAAAGCTAATATCAACATGTGAATATGCACAGTAAGAAATGTGTAGTTCAGCTGTTCAATTGGACATGGTTTATTTAATTGCTCGTGTTATTTATAATAATTAAATGATTTGTACAATCACAATTCGTTTAATTAGAGTTGAAAATGTACAATGTCACAATAGAGGTGTATGGCTTGTACATCAGAGTGCATCAAAGGATGTTTTGATGGTGAAAGTACACCATTTTGAGGATACTCTAGAGAGTTGCAGTAATTTAAATTCCTAAATAACTGTAAATATACCGTAACCTAGGCTTAACATTTTTTTTTGTCAAAAGTTGTTTTTGCCACGTTTAAAACACTGTGGCAGTTTCAAACACAAGTGTTATCCCATAATGACATGATTATCCCATAATTTCATGATTAATTACTAAACAATGACCAAACCACTATTACCACCATTAACCTTCTTAAGCAGGCTATAAGCCCTGCTTATTCAAGGTATTCCTTATTTTCATTTATGAATGACCACTAAACCGCAAGTTAATGAAGCAAATAGCTGTCATCAAACCCTGAGTCTTTTTTAATCATGCATAACTGTACGTTGACCAACAAATAAACCTGATTTCAAATAAAAGCTCTGAATCACTTTCTTTTTGTTGTTGAATTCTCCTTTGGCTTCCCTAGAAATAAAGACAGAAAAGAATGTGTGAAAAATGTAACACTAACAGCGAAATACGTATTTGGATGTGTTATAAAATTCAATTGTCGACCCCTATATTGTGTACTGGGGGTGCGTTGTGTTTTCTGTGGTCTGGTGAGGAATGTGACTTACCCCAGATCCAGCAGTTGAGCTTTTCCCCCAGCAGGTAGAGCAGGGACACCACAGACATGTTGAAGAGGAAGAAGCCCAGTAATCCAGTGTTACTGAAGAGTGCCAGCAGGCGATACACCCAGAGTCCGACTGCCATGTACACCCACATCACCCTGCAAGTTCACATCCGGATACAATAACTAAATGGATTCTCATAAAGTATGTGACCAAAACAAAAACCTGCTTGACATAATGATAACTCTATTTGAACCTCACGGCATGAGAGCCCGAGTCTGTGATCAGGGGCGCCTTAATAGCACTTGAGGCCCCTGGGCTACGGACATTTTTTGAGGCCCCCCCCTCCTGCCCGCCAATCGCACAATCAATTTCTCAACAGTGATATAGTCAAATAGCCCACACCAACCTGCATAATTGAACTGTATATAGCTTGCATATACTGTATCTCGGTCAAAACAAAATAAATTTTAATTTTTTTTGTTAGCGCTATTACATGCCGCTGTAGAGCAGAGTAATGACACTGTGATTACGGATGTTTATCATCTTCTTTTTTTTTTTTATATATATTTTTTAAGAGGCCCCTGATTGGCCGAGGCCCGGGCTGAAGCCCAGGTAAGCCCGTGCATTAAGGCGCCACTGTCTGTGATTGTGTTGTGGTAAATTGTCAATTAAAAAAACGTACTCTGTCTATTATTAACATTTGCAGCCATGGTAATGACTAAACTTCCTAGTTATTACTAGGAATTACAACGTGAGGGTACAGAAGGCCCAAGGCAAGCATGACTTCCAGAATGGTGAGTTTTCCAGATGCTTTGAACCCCTGAGTTATTTGCAAAAGAACCAGCTATTAACTACTCTTGTGGGCTTGCCTGGACCTATGTGCTAACAATCTAACAATACAGTTCACAATGACTTGAGGCAAACATGCATCGTCATCACCATCACATATTATGTAAATTTTAATCCCAAAGTGTATGCAGGGTATTGTCATGTGCATGTGTAACCTATAACATACCATATTAGGTAAAATAAACCCGCCACTCCTAATCCCGCCAGACCATACTTGGTCTTTGGGTAGACGTGGGGCTGGACCAGGAACTCTACCAGCAAGATGGGAAGCACAAAGGTGTGCTGTATGTGCATAAAGACACTTTAAGTTATTGTTATGACGTGGAAACAGAATGTTTGCTGCTGGGAGAAAGGCTCGTCACTGTTACAGACCATAGCGTGGTTTATCCAGCGGGGGAAGAACGCATCGAGGCTGGCTGCATAGACAAGCTCCCTGTCATAGGCGAAGATCGTCCAGAAAAGCAGAACAACGAACTAAAGGAGGGCAGAGAAAGGAAATCCCCGAGATCGAAACACATCATCGTCGTCGTCATCATCGCCATCATGACATCATCACCATCCTGTCCAAACGTTAAAAGCGGGTTCTCGTGGATTCTTTCTCACCATGCCAACGGGGAACGCAAACACGGAGAAAAGCAGATCTTTACATCTGTTGAGGCTTTTTGAGGATTTCCGTCCAGCCTGAAGGTCATTCACAGCAGCCAGCCCAAAGAATACCATTTGCAAAAGCTAAGATGGTGCAAGAAGAACATTAATTAGAATCTGAATCTGAATTATTTTATCTTGAAACGTATTTCTGCACATTCAGGGGCTTGATTGGTCAGGTTGGTGCATAAAAGACAGAAAGCAAAGTATGAACAAAATATCCAATCAGAATAAATAAAACAACCACAAAAATATGTACACACTAAGTTACAAAGAACGACAACTTATGAATGATGCAGACTGTGAAAGGCTATGAATCAATGAGAGGGCTCGAGGCTATCAAACAGGTTGAGCCATGTAGGCCTACACTATAAATCGAATTAATAACCCCCCCCCCCCCCCCCCCCCCCCCACTAATAAGCAGTAATAAACACCAGCCATCCATTTCCACTCCTGTATAACTCCAATTGATTTCCAATACAGTCCAATGTACATGCATAAGGCCTCACAACAGTACTGTACTTGCCAAATTCCAAAAGGTGAGGTACTTCCATGGCCCCCCATAGGCAAACATCCCAGGCGGTAGCTCCTCTCCATCTTTGGCAGCCAGTGATTTAACGACGAAGGCGTACCAGCTGAAAGCAGTGACGTGGTACATAGTTTTCACAGCCGGCTTCATTTTGATCCAGGTTTTTTTTTCTTCTTTTTGCTGCAGATGTAATCGCACAGACGACGCCAACGGGCCCCAAAACGAACCGACCCAAACAAAATGTGCATAAACTACCGGTAACTATCGTTGGCTCAGTGTTTCAAAGTGTTTCAAATTGTGTATGTGTGTGTGTGTGTGTGTGCCCTTTTCTTGGTGAGACAGCTGACGGCTATAGGAGGGGAGGTTTTTCAAAAGAAAGGCCTGTTATTTGAAGATTAGTGAAATGTGTCATGATGGGCTTATTAAAGTATTTAAAGGCAGCGAGGGAAAAAAAGAAATCCTTCTGGTACAAGAGGTCCAGTGTTTCTTATGACGCGTAGGATTTCTCGTTGTTTCACAACCATCCAGCTTTAGTCTGGGCTTGTTCAGCAAATTCAATGATTTTGTTCAACCGACAGTAGTACTATTGACTCTAAGGAATTATTACAGGGCCACAATAGACTGAATGTTCTTATAAGGCAAACCTGATGTTATAATACATGTTTCAACGAAGACTAAAACAAAATACCTCATAAAATAGTCACCAATCTTGACTGTCTAAAACTGCAGTAAAGATTTTAATCTGCGGTAGGATTAAAATGTCATGAATGTAAAAGATGGTATTATGCTATCATTGGTAGGTTGATCTTTCTCAACCCATTTGGAAAACCCTTTTTAGATTGAATGTCATATCGTCGAAGAATAGAAGAATAGTAGTTTGACATAAGAGTATATAGGTTAACTACTCACTAAAAAAATGTGTCTGCAAACCCTGTCTGCAAAAATTGAGGTGGTGGAGAAAAAGAGTCCAAGGAAAGAAAAAAAGTGACGTCTGGGACATGGGACAATATTTAACATAAGTTTTATTTACAAATAAATTGCATATTTAGTAGACAACCAAAGTTATTAATAAAATGTAACTTGCAACATCCGAGTAACAAAATAGGCCTTAAAGTTCAATACATTTATATCCATATTGAGAATTGGAACGTCATTAAAACAATACAGGTTCTGGCTTAAAGGTACAGATCATTAAGTACAGCCTGAAGGACAGCTTTGGCAAAGTAAGACTTTTTGGAACTGAACTTTGTAAAATATTTACGGCAGAAAAACAAAACACACACAAACAGCATACAGTCCTGCTCAGCATTATTGGCACCCATGGTTTCAGCAAGTACCATACGCCACACACTAAACCAAACAGGGCTTCATGGGCGAAAGCCAAGGAAGACACAATTGCTGAGGAAAAGACATAAAAAGTAACGACTAATCTTTGCCAAAGAGGACCTGGACAAACCACAATCCTTCTGGGAAAATGTTCTGTGGACACCAACAACTTGTTTACAGAAGGCACAATGAAGCCTACAAGGAGAAGAACACACTACCAACAGTAAAGCATGTTGGAGGATCCATAATGCTGCTTTGCTGCATCTGGTACTGGAGGCCTTGAAGATCATGGGTCATCAAGACAAAGACCCAAAGCACACATCCATTGCTGCACATGCTGTTTTTTTCTTCTTTGAAATTCGAGGTTCAAAGTCAGTTAACAAAGATGTTTTTTCAACTTACATATTGTAATGTAAGTTAAAAAAAACAAATTTCTTTGTTAAATGACTTTGGACCTCCAATAAAAGATTTCCATTTACTTCTGAAGATATTGTAGAGGTTATGTAAAAAATGAATGGGTGCCAATAATGGTGAGCAGAACTGTAGGCCTCAGATATGTACAACCTTGTGTGTTATTTTGTTCAAATGTCAGGTTACACTAATATATTCCTTCCATCATTCTAGATAATTTCACAACGATGATAAATCAAGAGCTACGTGAACCCATTTATCGTGTATTTTAAACAAATTGACAGCTATATTAAACTGTCCTTGGTAAGAAAAAGGCCCACCAGCACTAAAAATATAAAACAAGAATCATATTTTTAAACATAAACATGTGCAACGGGTGTCAAAACTACACCACTTCCACCGCATTCAGTGGTGCCAACAGCATTACATTGCACTTTACCCATGCAGTCACGAGAATTCAATTCATCGTACATCACTTTGTCTTTCCCTTTCATTCCTACAGCAGTCGCCATTTCACCCACAGTTGCCATATCCATAGTAGAAGACCCATATCTATTCATCTTAAGTGTTCAGTACTGCATGCTTCAATCCCAGTTAGCACACATGATACATATCCATAAAAGGAATAACATGTTGCACTCATCACATGTCAAAGTTTTCTCTCAACCACTTCTTTAAACCGCTGTTTTGATTTCATGAAGTCTTGAGTGAAGTCCAGATGCTGTTTTTGGATCATTGTCAAGTATATGCATCCCTTCTTTAAACTTCCACCGCGGCTATGGTGGCATCTATAAAAAACAAAACAGAGACACATTAGTTTCACTGGAGACCAAATAACATACAACAATGTTCATATAATGCTATTGGGCTCCTTACAAGCATAGGCACACCAACATTGCATACCTCAAATCGGCTGTAGACTTTCCCATCCTTTCGCATATTTTGGAGCTTTTGAAGCAGCACTTCACGCTCCTGTGGTGTCTTTTTGGATCCTCTGCTTTTAAACTTGGAGCCTCCATCTTTTTGGCCTATATCCATCTTTTGGGCATTCTTGTCAGCCTCAGATTCCTTGTCATCATCTGTGACAGGCTGCTCCTTGGTGGGTT
The DNA here is from genome assembly GCA_036785325.1 of Urophycis tenuis. Classification (NCBI taxonomy): domain Eukaryota; kingdom Metazoa; phylum Chordata; class Actinopteri; order Gadiformes; family Phycidae; genus Urophycis; species Urophycis tenuis. The sequence goes on from JAXIVH010000004.1 coordinate 9,930,507, forward strand.
CATTCCGGTTCTGGCTGTTAGCAGATATTTGTCCTAGAAGCAGCTTTGTGTCATCTCTGAGGTTGCTACTCGAGATCACGTTGGCAGTCGAGGAATGGTAGCGAGACTGGGGGGCCCTGGGCTGCTTTGACAGGGGGGACAACGGAACTGCCTCCTCTGATGCAGTGGAGGATTCCTTTTCAACTTCACATGGAATGCTAACAGTGCTCTTTCCACCTGTCACTACTGGTGCTGATGGACACCTTTCAGAAGTGTTAGGCTTAGATTCTAGGGTGGTTTCACAAGCCACCATGGGTTTGGTTTGGTCCGGAGTTTGACTGAGACTGACTTCTAATGTCGGCTTAGTTTGGTTGTCAAACATAGATTCTAGTACCAGAGGAATTGGAGATTCCTCCAAGTCAGACGAAGTGAGTACTTCTGACGGTTCTGACAGTATAGGTGGAGATACAACTTCTGATGGTATAGGTGGAGATACTACTTCTGACGGTTTAGGTGGAGATACTACTTCTGATGGTTTAGGTACAGCTACTACTTCTGAAGGTTTACATGGAGATACTACTTCTGAAGTGGGTAAAGGGGGCATGGGTTCAGCCATTGTTTCAGGCTCAGGAATTACAACTGAGCCATCTGAGGCGGACGCAAGGGCAGAAGATGGTGAAACAGGTTTTTCAATCCGTTTTTCCTCACACGGAGCATCAGCAGTATCCTGCTTTGGTGAATCAACCTGTTCTTTTTCAACAATATACAGCAATGATTCAGAGTTTTCTGTTGGGTCAGCGGAGCATGGTGGTGAAAGCCGGATTTCAAGAGATGCACTGGTTTTATCTTCAACATCCTCCTGGGATGGAAGTACTGCAGTGGATGACGATGACTCTCGAGCAACAGAGCTGGATTCTGTTGGTGGCTGTTCCATTTTTGAACTGGGTGGAAGAGCACATGGTTCCTGAGGTGATGTCTCTGAGGACACCTGGGGGGAGTTCAACTTTGCACTGTTTTCACTGGCGTTTGATGAAGTATCGGATTCTGCACCTCCTGATTCAAGTGTCGTCGGGGTCTCAGTTGGAAAACTAATGGATTCAGGTTTCATTGTTTCCACGTCAGTAGATAATACTGTTACTGCAGGTGAGGATTGTGTAGCTTCCTCTGGAGTTTGGCTGCTGGTTTTAGATAATTCAAGTGAAGGGAGACTGAGAGACTCCACTGGCTCTCTTGTGTCTATGGTTTTGTTATCTGTGGGCTTGGATTCTAATGAAGTGGAAGGATCCATGGTAGACAGCGGTTGACTCAAAGAGGATGTTGCGTCAGCTGTGGTGTCTAAGGCACTAGAATTAACCACAGGGCCAGATTCTTTGGGGGTAGGGGTTGAAGGGACTTTGAATTCAGTCGTAGGATATGCTGGTTGTTCTGCAGAGCTTGGGTTGACTGAGGAAAACACTTTCAAGGAAGAGTCATGGTTGAGGCTTTCCACCTCATTAGCATTTTGTTCAGCTGACTTTGTTGGAGACGTAACATGGGACAGCTCAGAAAGGTTAATGGTAGAAGGAGGTAATTGGCTACTGTCTTTCACAGTGGGCTCCAACATGTTGGGTTCTTTTGGTGGTTGGCTGGCGATGTTTGACTGAGATGGATCTGGCATGCTAGTAGAAGCTTGTTTTTTCATTTTCTTCAGCTCCATCTTTTCCGAATCAGTCGTAACCCTGCTCTGCTCATTCTCACTGCTAGCCACAGGAACAGGGTTGTTTTGGGCTAGTTTTTTCTGCTCCATGGTCTTTCTTTGTACATGATCATCGTCATCAACTGTTGGTGATACCATTGGAGTTAAATGTGCTATATCTTTTGGGACATTTTTCTCCAAGGCTGTTTTACATAATGCCATTTCTCCTTTCTTGGAATAATCTTTAGTGCCCTCTGCATTTGACTTCTGAACTGCAGGTGGCTCATTTTGCAAAGTGGTGATTTCAGAATCCGACTTAAGTGAAACGGTGGCCGCAGCCTCCTCAGCTTTTCGTTTTGCTGCCAACTCTTTAAAAAACATCAGCCTATTATCAGCATCACTCATGTCCACCCTTTGATTGCCCACCAAAAATTGAGGTTGAAGAACAAGCTGGTCTGTTTTGGATAGCTCACCATGAGATGCACTAGGTCGCAGCACAAATGGTGGATGAGCCAGTTCCAGAACAGCCACTTCTGTGGCCTTACTATCACTGTTTTCTGGATCTTTAACTCCTGAGGAGTCTTCAGTTTTCTCAGTTTTTTTCACAGTCTCTTCCTTGAGTGGCTTTTTAATAGAGCTATCAAAAATAGCTGACCTGACGTTGCGGTTCCACTTAAAAGGTTCTCTTACTATGAGGGGTCGAGTAGGAAGAGTTGTGATTTTTCTGAAAGTGCCAACATCAGGCTGAGTTAGCTCAGAAGAAACGCTTGACTCTGATGGAGCTGAGAGAGACAAACTCGATTCTACTCCAACAGGATTTTGAGCAGCACTGGATTCAGATGAGTTGGGAGGTTGTTCTGCAGAACTTGATTCAGGTGAGGAAGACTTCTTCAAAGAAGATTCAGGTTCATCTGACAAACGAGGGTCTTGTGTTTGGCTTTTCTTCAGCTCCAACTTTTCTGAATCTGTGGATACACTGCTCTGCTCATTTTCACAGCTATCCAAGATAAGAGGGTCCTTTGGTCGTTTTTTTTGTGCAGGCTGCTCATTTTTCACTGTGGTGGCTTTCGGATCCATTGGAGTCTTCAGTACAACTTTGTCTGTCTTTGCTTCTGCCAAAGCTGACGCCTCCTTAGCTTTTCTTTGTGCTGCTAATTGTTTGAAAAACATGAGCCTGTTGTCGGCATCACTCATATCTATGAATGAAGTTAAAGATTCGCAATGTTGTAGAGGCTGATCTATTTTGGACAGCTCACATTGCGAAGAGCTTGGTCGCAGCAACGGAACATCTATAGGCTGTGATGCTGTTACTATATCAGTGTTTTTATGATCATCTTTTGAAGGTTTAGTTACCGTGGTGTTCTCTTTGCCCTCTTTATTTTCTACATCCTCAGATTTTGAATGTTCTGTCAGAGAACTATCAATGGTGGTTGATCTTGGGAAACGGCTCCATTCAAAAGGCTTTCTATGACCCAAAACCTGTAAGGCAAAAGGCAACTTTGACTCAGTACCCTCAGCCTTATCGGTGTCCTCATCCTGTCTCCCTGCGGTAGTTCTGATATCTTGAGAAACAGGCTGCTCAAGAGAGCTGAATATCAAAGAAGATCTTAGCCTTGAGCTTCTTTGCACCGCCGGGTTATATCTTCTACGGAATGACTCCTCAGGCCGTGTGTCTTTTGGTTCTTGTTGCTCCATTTCATCAGTTTTATCTGCTTCGGTTAAGGATGATTCCGAAGTTGATGGTGTTAATTTAGATTGTGCTGCTAGCATAAGAAAATCCTCAGAGTATTTCTCAGATGGCTCGAGGAGAGTGGACTTCTTATAGCTAGTGAAAGGTCTTGGTGCTGCCGGAACCTTGAACTCCCCAGTAAATGAGGGGTTAGGGGTCTCGTCGAAGGGGTCCGGGGCCTGAGTAGTTGGCAGTGGCAATTCTTCATCTCCAGCACTGTCATACGTGCTGAGGTAGGAGTTAATTCTCCAATTTCTTAGCCCCTGCCTCACGGCTGGATCCTTACGGTTCGTGTTAGATGACTGGAGGATTTGCTCAGGTGGATTTGGAGGAGCTGAATCATAGGCCTGTGGTTTTCCATGACTTAGCCTTCTAGGATGAGATGAACCCGACGACAATTCAGCTGGAGGATTGAATTTGTCTGACATCTGGTCCATCTCTGCATTGCTTGTTGACAAATAGTTGAGTACCAGTTCATAGTTATCAGGCTGCTCCATCTCATGGATGGATCCTCCAGGCTCGGGATGCTGATCCACTGGAGGATAGGCATGGCTCCTGAGCCTATCATAAGCACTATAGACTGCCTCCACTCCTGGCCTTGGTGGTGCATGATGGCTTTTGTGGAATGGCCTTCCCTGACTCTCAAAGTTTGGTATTCCTGGTTGCTGCATTGGTTGATAAGATCCTTGTCTGCCTTCAGTATAACTGTGTCGTTTGAAGGGACCTTCCATCATATTTAATGTCTGACCTATTCTCAATTGCTGGGTCGGGTTCTTGTACATATCTACACTGCCTTGTGGATCTACAGCCCTGTGGGGGGATTCATGCCGGTTATAAGGCATCTTTTTCCGATCTGTATCCATTCTTTCATCAAAATTATGTCTAGGCCATTCTTCTGGATTGTCCAATGTAGCATGTTTCCTGGAATCTCTGAACGATGCCGACCTGTCAGTTAAATATTGCCTCTCAGGTAAAGGACCTAAGCCCTCAATTGGAGCAGTTAAATTGTCAATTGTCAGTGGTTGGGACTGGGCAAATAAAATCCGGAACTCTTCATCAAATGTAGATACTAATTGTCCGAGGAAGAGATGTGCGAAACAGCGGTGTAGTTTCTCAAAAGACCACATGAAGCTGTAGGGAGACAGATAAATGTATGAATTAATTAAATCATACAGACTACAGAACAATATTATCATATCAAATTATTTAAAAAAAACATCTTACGCCGTCCAATTCCAATTAAATTTGATTATATCATGCGTAAATAGACGTTAGACATACAGCCACTAGCAGCACACAATACAGTAATAAGTGTTAATAAATACAGCATGTGCAAAAGCTCTCCCTCAGGCACATATGAAAACTGTGACCCTGTGTCCTGTTACCTGTAGTTTCCACTAAGCACGGCCCTGCAGTCCGTGAGCAAGAAGCGATTCATCATCTGACCCTTGAGCACCTTCCCTGAGCGGCACTGGTAGGAGATGCCAGAAACGGTCCTTACACGTAGGCTCTGTGAACATTGAATGAACAGCATGCTGAACAGATATTATCACAATCCAAGCTAGGTGGCAGCATTGCATCAGCAGTCCAAGCCAATAGGCAAAAGTGGCCAAAATTCCAGCTCCTTTTCAGTAGACTTTGAAAAACACCAGCAAGTTACCAAAAAAATGTCATTTGTCGTTGTCTTTTGGGCTTACTTGGATGCACTCCAGGTTTACGCGACAGTTTGAAAGCATGTTGACGAAATGATGAGCGTTCAGTTCATCAAGGAGGACATAGACGGCTACATTCCGCATGGCAGCATCGAGGATTTCCGCAAATATGTCAACGTCTGTAAACATGTCCATCACTATGGCGACGACCTGCAAAGGAGACAACAAGGCCCCGATGAGTCAACCTGATCCATGCAACTCTTCCATTGCAGCTATAATAATAATAATAGTACAAATTAATAATGTTGATTCTGATTGTGCCACGGGTGGACAGGATGAATTCTGGACACTTTAGTAATTCAAATAATTATGAAACAAAGTTCAGTTCAATTTAGGCACAACTGCAGTGCAGTTCTAGAACATGTTCGATGAAGTCATATAACAATCACAGAAATAACAGTAAACGATAGAAGTATTGACCTGGCCTACAACATGGTTATGAGCCACTCACACTGAAAACTGCTCGACTGTTCGCTCATAGAGAACACAAGGATCCCCCTACCTGCTGAGAAGTCCTGATGAGTCTGCGGGCCTGCTCCTTGATGCTAGGCATGTCATGCTCAGCAGGGTTCACCAGCGTGGTCACCTCGGTGGGGCCAACGAAGCGGTTCAGCTGGGGCCAGCCTAGGTCCAGGTCCGGGACGTCCAGGTCAGAGTGGACGGGCCAGTAGGTGTCCGAAGAACTGTCCACTTCAGAGCCCGGCGGGCACCGCTGCGGGTCCCCGAAGTTGCCCTCGTGGGGCACCTGCACGGCACTCTGGACGTACGCGATTTCCGGAGCGCACAGGAAGTCCACCGTGTCCGCTCTCTGGAGGAAATTATAGTAGCCATCGATGTTCTCCTCCACAAGAGCATCGATGGCCATGCGATATTCCTCTCGGTAGTGTGGTGGCAGGTAGTTTGGATCCAGGGGATTATCCCCTGCCGAGGAACACTGGGATCGATGTGCCATTATTTGTTCTGAAGCACAACATTGACAATGAGGTTAATAGTGCACCATGAGAAACAATAAAGTTCACACGTGACATTGATTCATTCCAGTTACCAGTTTCTTCAAATTACAAACATTGACTTTACCCTATCATAATAAGTTAGCATAAGAAAGTCATACTGACTTTTTGATTCCTTAATCCATTCATTTGGTTCAAGGCTTGGGAAGCAAGACTTGTAACCTTGTAACCAACAAAAGTAAATTGTAACCTATTCCACACAAAAGCGTCATATAGCTCAAAGAAAGACATTATCCAACACAATACAGTGGTATGGGTGGGGCTCCGCCCTCTGGTCAAAAAAGATCAGTCTCCATTTGCAAGTTAATTCCACTTACATGCATTTTGCCATAGTTGGAAAGAACAAGAAGAAGCCACCTATAAACCCAAGTGTGAACTACGTGGCAAGATAAGATCATGTCCCTCAAAAGCAACACAGCTGGTTGTATCGGAAATTGATTGATTAGATTGTTATCAAATGTAGGCTAGGCTCTGAATTACACAAGAGGTTTTCTTTTTCGCAGAGCGATCGTCAGATCCAACGAAGGCAACCATATGTGAAGTTCGGCTTGTGAAAAAAAAGTTAGTAGACCAATCGCTCTACATTACAAGTCCTATCCAATGTTTCGGGATGGTAAATCTTTTTTTTTGCATTACCTTGTGCTATACGTAATCTTCGATCCTTCCCGTAGTCCAACACAAACCGGGCATTATTGCTCCCTGCCCGAGTCCCCCGTGTTGTCTACTTGAAACGCGTCCCGTCTCTAGTCCAAGTGGCGCTCGTCAAATAAGTTTCTGCTGCATTGCTCTGCGATCATCCCACAGAACCTGTTTATTGTCATGCTCGAGGCATGTTGGCTAGAATGTTTGAGATACATACGACACGCAGTCAGAAACGGACCCCGCTGCTGTAAAACTCGCCCCGCCTCGAAGAACACGCTCACAGAGATATGTTCGCATACTGTCCATATTCTTCTTCTAGGCTGAACTCTGCCCATCAGTGTCCTCGTGACGCCCCATCCCCTCGAAATCAATGACGTTCCCCGCTGCTATCCGGTGCTTCATATCATAGTTAACGACACCGATTCAAATAAAAACATGGGGCAGATGTAGATAAATTAAATAAATAAATAAATACAAGAATAAATACAAAAATGGAAACAACAACACTTAGGGCTAGACAAAAAAAAGCCTTTGTTAATATCAATTTTCTTTCTGTGTGTTGTTGTTGTTATTATTATTATTATTATTATTATTATTATTATTATTATTATTACTACTACTACTCCTACTACTACTACTACTACTGCCATGGACACATGAACAACCACTGAAAGAGGAAGGCGACCTGATTTTCCCACGTCTAACGTCCCAAATAATGTGCCTCATGGTGTAAACAAAAATGTGCACCGGCAAAGCATGTACAAAAACTGGGCCAAAGGCACTGAATGAAGCAGAGGAGCCAGGAAAGTGTTGCTCCCAGGTAGTAGGGCCTGCAGTGTTCCAGGCCATGCATACATTGAACAAAAACAACAACAACACTGTGGCCCTGTCAGGGCGATGAGCGCGGCAGCGGTGACTGACGCCGTAATAACAATGCGGTTTCGGGTAAAGGAGCCGCCATTAAAACGCGTACAAAGCGAGGAGTCGGAGGCACCCCGGGGTGCTCGTCGCGAGGCGTGTTTCGCTCGCGCCTGCGGGCAAAGCGCCTACCGCCGGAGACGGCTGCGGGCATGCTTACTTTAATCTGCGCGCTTCTTCTTGCACCTCTTGCACACATGCGTCACTCGAAGCTCACTTTCCCACTAGTAAGTAACTTTGGGGGGAAATTAAGCTCAAGTTTGGACTTGATGATCACACCCCCCCATTTGAACATTTAGGCTGATCCATGCCCTTCAGTTTTTGTTAACTCTCTGTCACATAACGAATAGAACAAACTAGAAGAAATAGAGAGAAAATAAAGAAATGGCTAAGGCATAACTAGAGAGTAAAATGACGCAACATCCCCTCTTTAGCCAGGACTTGAGTACAATCACTCATTGTTTCATCTCTGGCATTACAACATACCAAGCAACTTCAAGACAAGCATTAATCACAACGTACACCTTTAGCTTATGAGAAAAAAAAAGAAAGACATAATGTCATAATGACAACCTACCATCAGGAACGGTTATCCGTCTTCACCCCCGGTCTCCAAGACAAGTCAATACCCTGCACACTTTGCATACTTTCTTCCCATCGGTACTGGGAGAGTCGGCGGTGATTACGAAACACAAGCTTGTCTCAACAACTCTATGAGTTGGTCCGTGCTAGCTGAAGCAAAATACAATGCATCTGATTTGGTGTGTGTGTGTGTGTGTGTGTGTGTGTGTGTGTGTCAATGCAAACTGGGACATATTGGAGTAGTTGGGCTTTTGAGTCAAAGGAATGTTATCGCTTATCTCAGTGCAAACAACCCTCGCGCAACGGAGGGGTTTACAATCACGCAGAACCACTGTCTGTCCTTCAAGGCCACGTCCCCCCCCCCCCCCCCCCCCCCGTCACCAATGCAAGCCTGATTTCACGGGGCCACATTTGGAGGTTTTGTTTTCCTTTGCACGGATTCTCAGAGGCAGTGCCTAGAATCAGGCAGGACTTGGCGGCGGTGCGCTCCCAGGGTGCCAAGCGGCAACTACCGGCCAGACGGGCGCTAGCCCAGCGACTGAAGGGGAAGGAGGAGTATGAAGAGTTCACGGATCGCGTGGAGAAACAGCAAAGTGAAGTGAAACTCCAGATGAAAACCAAACACACCCCACGTAGTTGTATGGGCGCGCTGCCTAGCTCTACATAGGAGCGCCGCCTCACCTCTCTTCGATTGATTTATTTACGCTTTAAGAATCCCCCGAGGGAACACCGAGGAGCGTATGCGTAATTATGTACACGGCCCAAGCAAGTTGGACAATAGACGCTCGAGACAATGCTAATTTAAAGCACGGGCGACAATCTCCGAGGAGTGTCAAGGAGAGGGGCTAACACAACACTGGAGGCCCGGTGTCATTGTGAAACGCTGTCCTCACTGGTCACGTGGAAGACAGGAAACAATGTGTCACCTTAAATTTTTTTTTATTTTTTTTTAAGTCAAAGTCAAGTCAAAGACAGTGGACTGAAAGGGGAAGCAGAAGGGAGACAAAAAGGCACAGGAACACAGTAGCATAAGAGCAAGAAGGCCCGTGCCCCTGCCATGAAGGACACCTTAACCATTGGGTGTGGCCAGTCAAGGGGAGATTAGTCTAATGGCGGATCTGAAGCAATCCAAACAGAGGCCACAATGTTGACCTTTCCCATTTCCTCACACCAAATCCAACACACATAGAACTCCCATTTTGAGACCTAAACAGGCCAGTCCAACCATGAGCCTCACTGAGACAAATGGGTTTATATACACCTCAATATTGGAGTCACATTGAAGTCATCATATATCTATCGTGTGTGCGTGCCACGCCCTCAAGGCTGCTGCGGAGTCGGTGCAGAGAGAGCAGGAGGCAGCGGCGCTACAGTGGAAGGAAGGAGGAAGAGGAGAAGAGGAGGAGAGGAAGAGGAAGGGAAAAGCAGCTGCTGAGGCAGCAGCGCTCCGACGGAGCGGAAGAGGCGACCTCTGGCGCTGACCGCGCACGTTTGTTGCCGGGCGATGGGCCTCGATACACCCTTGACACACACACAATGGAGCAAACATCCTTTTGCTTTGCAGACAACAGGACGCTGCGGCAGACCGACCGCAAACCGCGGGTTTGCACTTGTGAAACGCGAAAAGCAACTGCACGCCGCGGCCGTGTTGGAATTGGACGCTACAAATGTACAAATGATCTCGACAAAAGAACACGCTGAAAAACAATCATAGTTCCATGTTACAGGAAGTCCACGTGTCGGGTTCTGCCGTGTTCAAATATCAGTGGGGCGGCCCCTCTGAGCGGCGGCGTGCGGCGTGCGCCGCCTGAAAGCGGGTCTCGGCCCGGGAGCACGAAGCGCGGCGTTGGGTTCGACCGGGCGGCGGAGGGGACACGGCAGCGCGCGGCCGAGCCAGTGGCACGCGGTAAACACAACCGACGCCAGGGGCAACGGCGCTGTGTCTGGGGCGGCGGGGCGGGGGGGGGGGGGGGAGGGGGTCGGCCACATATTATCACCCCGTTGGTGGGGAGCGGCGTGGACGTTAGCACCCGGGTGAGACACCTTGACTGGAGGAATGCCGATGAGGTTCCGCATGTAGGGCGACGCGCAAGTGTGCAAGGAGGCTTTTTGGTCGTTAATGTTGTGCTGTGACGGGGGAGCGCGGGGGGCGTTTGGGTGAACCCCGCTCTACAGAGCTGCCTTTGGGGGCCATCGTGAGGCAGCTCAGATGCTGCTACAGCGGCAGCGGCGGCGAGCCCAGACTGCATGCAGCTGGCGGTTGAAAACCAGCGCAGGTTAATATTTGCATGTGATTTGTATACTGTTTGGCTTTGGTCTCCGTCTGTTTGTGTGTTTTTCCCTAATGTAGTCTGGCCTCTAGAGCTGCTTCTTTACGTACAAATGCTTCAGTGTGCTTGGAAACCAGGTCAGCATTTGGAGGTGATACCTCGGTGCGCCTAGTGTGCAGGCACCGACACGCTCAGGTGTGTGTGTGGATATTTTCGAATGAATGCGACTGCTTAGAAGCCCTCACTCACCCAACTCAGCGCTAACTCGGTTCATTCAACAGACACCATCGATGTGTTTTATTGGCTAGCTCGGCAGCTACAATGCCAGCATATGAGTGAACGCAAGTGCATTATCATTATTGTTCATCAACATCACGATGATTATGATTATGGTTTTTATTGTTATTGGAAATGGAAACACCATTACACCTGTACATTTACAACATAATCGGATTGTTGTTATTATAGAAAAAAGTGCAGAGGGGCAATAGTGCATGACCTAGTGTCAGCCTGTAAAGCTCTTTTAAACTGTAACTGTGATGAAGGGCTATACAAATCAAATTGACCTGACCCAACATTTTGTATTTAGGCTTATTTGGTCTTTTAAGGCTTTCAACACTCATGTACTTTTATGGTCAGTGCGTACAACACTGGGCACTCAAGTGTGTAATGTTGGTATTGGAACAGGTCCTAGGTCCGTGCCTCTCCGCTTCCGTGATGGAAATATGATATCATGATATCATGATATCAATATCATTACTGTAATAGTAATATTGTACTATGTCATCAGATTGTTGCCTTTGGTGTGTGTCTGTGTCTGTGTGTGTGTGTGTGTGTGTGTGTGTGTGTGCATGTGTGTGTGTGTGTGTTTGTGTGTGTGTGTCAGCTGGCATGTGCTCTGAGAGCCTTGGACCTGAGTCTCACTGACGAACATGGAGGCAGAGAAACAGAGGAGACTAGGAGAAGTGCAAGAGCACAAGGAGGATTTGACTGACTGGTGAGAGAGAGAGAGAGAGAGAGAGAGAGAGAGAGAGACACACACACACACACACACACACACTGCTGAAAGGCTCCCTCGCCCAACCCTGACCACTCTCAGGCTGACGCATTCCTTAGGGCCCTGTTCATAGTTTCTCCTCTATTGAAGACACAAATGTACACAGTCGCGTTGAGTCACAAACCACTATCTTGTGCTGCCTGAAAGCCGTAAAGCAAAGCGCTGAAAGGGCACCATGGCCAGTTGCTTGTGTTGTGTTCCTTCCCCTGAATCTGTCCATTGTACTTTTCCGTTGTTGTTTTCACTGCTCGGCAAGGCCTCCTTCCAGCGCTTTTGTATTCTATAGCCTCACACTTCCGCACGTCCCAGCCTGTAACCGCGTGTGGAACAGTGCAACACTGTAGCAGGCAGCGACGCAGGAATGCCAAGGTGTTGAATCACTGACGGTGGCTAAGAATAGCCAGCGTTTCCTCCATTTCAACTGTGGCCACTCCGCCACATTGCAGCCGCAGAAAAGCTCCAACTATGGCTTTTGTTTTCCCCCTCGGTCTTGAGCAGGGGCTGGAGCGCGCCAAGAAGTAACTCGTCGAGCGATGCCAGCGAGAGTATTACGCACAGCTGGAAATCGATGACCCAAAAGGGAATTTCAAGCCGCCGTCTGTCATCATTCTGACATCACTCCCTCTGTCCTACGTCCATCTTAGGTGTCATAGTTGCAAAGGGCCCCTTGGTGAAGTGAAAGAGCGGATGAATGAAAACTACAAGTCACAGTCACACTTGCAGGTTAGTGGGCTGCTGTGACTTGCAGTAGCAGCAGCTGTAGTAGTTCCGTGGTTGGGGAGGTCTAAATGACCTTTCAAGTGATAATGAGCGGACTTGGGTGTGTGTCTCTCTTTGTGCTCCATGGTTTCGGAAGATGGTTCAAGGTGCCGAAGGCGTGCTGGCAACCACCCAGCTGGCTGCTCAGCGAGCCTCTAATCAGCGATCCCTTGCCAAGTTGGCAGTCAGAGAGCATTCAGGCGTAGGTGCATGCCACTGTGTACATCACAATACAATCACAACATGTGGCCAATTGTTCTGCACCTCCATTGAATTTTCAGGTTTTACCTGACTTTAGACTTCCGTCCGAGAGAACGGAAGGCTGATGTTCGAGATGTTGAGGATGTTCTCATCACAGATGTCGGGAGGCAAGACCAGACATGAAGGTAGGTCAGGAAGACGTGAGAGGTTTTCTGAATTTACTTGAGCTGTGTTTTTAACTAAACCAGCCAGTTGGGTATGATTTACAGAGCAAACAAATGAATGTTCAGTTCTAAGATTCTGTGTGTGCGTGTGTGTGTGTGTGTGTGTGTGTGTGTGTGTGTGTGTGTGTGTGGGTGTGTCTGTGTGTGTGTGTATGTGTGTGTGTGTGTGTGTGTGTGTGTGTGTGTGTGTGTGTGTGTGTGTGTGTATGTGTGTGTGTGTATATGTGTATGTGTGTGTGTGTGTATGTGTGTGTGTGTGTGTGTATATGTGTGTGTGTGTGTGTGTGTGTGTGTGTGTATATGTGTATGTGTGTGTGTGTGTGTGTGTGTATGTGTGTGTGTGTGTGTGTGTGTGTGTGTGTGTGTGTGTGTGTATATGTGTATGTGTGTGTGTCTGTGTGTGTGTTCTCCATGAGGCCAGGTAGCCCCTCCTGGTGGACGCCACTGGTCAGGCCGTGTTGTCCCTACGCTACAGAGACAACTAACCCGAACGCCATGAGCCCTGGGGCCCAGCAGCCTGACAGGCTGAGGGCCGTTCTGCTGGGCGCCATCACGTAACTCCATGGCGACACCTTTGAAACCCCTTCTGTTGTGCGCAACACATTTTTTTGTTGTCTCCGTTGCTATGGTGATCATCAATCGCTGGGTTTCGTCAAAGCGCGAACGCAAACCTTTTGGGCCTGTGAGCCCAAGTTGCGCTCACCGATTATGCTTCTTCCGTGTCAATGAATGGCGGAAATGTCTTTGTTTATGTAAAAGAAATTCCGGCACCAGCACTTCCGAATATAATGGTACATAATGCAGTAAGGTGCTCAGGCATTCTGTAGATGTTTTCATGTAATATTATCCCTGCCGAGTCAATCCACAAATAGGCAGAATTTACTCTTCTGTGCTCTTTTGTGTCTTTTGTTTGGGGAATTGCATGTGTGCTTTTGTGGGTAAAAAATTACCCAGTGGTGAAGAATATAGTCCCGCCCCTTCTGGGAGGCATTGACTTGTCTATGAGTAAAGTTATAGCGCACGGGGGTGGGGGGTTCAAAATAAAAGTCCCCTCCTTTGTTCATGTTTTCTATTCAGGGTGGAGGGGTACATAGCCTTCTAAATGTGTTCTAGATATCGAGGGCGATGTATACCCTGTGTCCCCCTCCCCGAAAACCACGCCTGTGGTTTTATTCAGTCCTCAGCCCGAGGTTAGGAACCATTGCGCTGACTGGGTGTTGCTTCATAGATTTGGTAAGCCCCTGGTCATTGATATACTGTGTACGAGGTGGAGCTGATTGACGTGGTGCTGAGTCAGCTCAAGAAGGTCATGCCAGGACTCGGCAAAGAATTGTTCAGTAAGGCGCTTCTCCTTAAGGAAAGGTATGTGGCAACCGCTGATGCTACAGGTCATTGATTCAGTGTCTGTCCGCGTTGAATAGCTTAGCTTCCTCTTGACTCTGCCCAATGCAAATCTACAGGGTAAATAACATATCCTAAAATAATAATCTTATGGCCTACTGATCGACATCATGACAACAGGATGTTGTTGTGGTTTTGCTTTCATGACAGGTATCAACGTTTAATCAGCTCTTCCGACGGCCTGCGTTACTGCCAGAGCAGAGTTCCGGTCGGACTGCATTGAAAACGTTGCGCCTGATTATTGTAAATAAACTGCACCACCTACAGGAAAACCTACGCAAAGCATTCTGCCCCGCTGAGGTCATACCGCTGGAGGGCAAGTTGAAACCTTTGCCCACCAACATGCAACTACGGTATACAACATGTATAGAGGACAATTTGTGTCGTTTTTTTGATTGAGTGTTAACGATTATAGCAGCAGATTCTATTTATTTTTGCTCAATAAAATTAAGTCAAATGTGAACACAACACTGTGGAATGTATAATTCTGCGGCCGACTCTTTGCTCTGGTTATTCATTAACATTTCTCTAGGTCTAGTGGCACGTATGCTGGTTCAGTAAAGTACCACAAGTAAATGATGTTATTATATTACAGTATGGAATGTGCAATACATACAGTATATCATGCATATAAAAGGTGTTGGTGTATCCAAGATAATTAAAATATATCCTGTTAAATACTGGTTATATATATTAGTTAATATTTCTCCTGAATGTTTACTGACAGGCTGGAAATATTGACACACACACAGCTGGCAGAAAGACAGATTCCTGTCAATCTACCAGCTGTTGCTATCCTTGCGACTGAAAGGCAAGTTTTGCTTTCTGCAAAACGGGATCGGTGGGTCATAAAACTCCTTGATGGAGTATGTCGCCCAATAGGGTGAGGCACGTTTTCGTCATTAACAACAACAACAACAACGTTACATAATTAACAAGAGCTCGCCAACGTAGTAGCCTGTGTGGGAAGCCGGGCCATTGCCAGTGTTTTGCGACTCACCTGTGACATTCACCTTACTACCTGAACGGAAGAACTTACCACACAAACAGAATACCGCACTACCTGGAGGACCAGGTTGTTGTTGTCACCCCCCCCTGTCATGGGGACCATGTGCATGGGGATGTGCTTTATAGCGACCTGCGCAACACAGACACAAGCTTACTGCTTTAGTGTTTCACAGAAGACAGCGGGAATCAGACACATATTATGTGCACATACACCAAGCGTGGTTTTGTGGTGTAACTCTTACAGGCAGACCAGGTCCTCTTTCCGCAAAGATGCTTCTGAATCCACCTTCTCCCAGCCGCTCCAGCTCCTCGTGAAGAGCTTCAAAGTCAGCTGAAACAAAGAGTGAGTTGAACATGTATTTTGAATTAAAAAGGGCGTCGAGTAAAGGTGTGTGTGCGTCAGTGCTAACTTGGCGCTAACTGCTAAATTGATACCTCGTGCGTTAGCCGCCAGTGTAGCGGCCAAGGTGAGTTAGCATTGAACTCGGCTAACAGAGCTAACGCACGAGGTAATTGCTAACATCGTGGGGTAATTTCATGGCATGATGTCATGCCATGAGCTGTTATCCCACTTTATAATTATTCTCGCGACTTTTTACTGCAATTAATTCCCGCCGTACCATTGGATCACATGATACAGATCTAACGTCATTACAAAGGTCTCGTTAATTGTAGGTGTGCTATCTACTTTTCAGATATGAAACCTTTATAAGTTTTGAGCTATTTGTGATTAAAAAAGCATGAAATTCCCTGTATAGATAGCCTACAACTAACTGAGCCCATAATGCCATTGTTACTATGACTCCGCTAATCAACTTTCCAGCTGAGAACGATTAAGCAGCATTGGCATGATTGACACACGCTACAGCTGTGAACCTTTTCACTATCCTCTGCTCAATTCACTGCCGTGCAATTGATTCGCTTGTCAAACTGCCATTTGATACAAATATCTGAAATTACAACCAAGGTAAGTTTTCCAGTTTTGGGTGTTTGTTGGGGGTCATTGATTTTGTCGTCAACCTTTCGTTAATGTTGTCTTGATATGAGAGTGCAAACTTACTAGCGCTAGCTAGCGAAGTATTGATCAGAAAGATCACAGTCATTTCTATGCACACATTTTCTAGTTTACACTGCAGCCTTTTTACATTGTCATGCCATGGTAATTCCTTGGAATTGCGTTTTCTAGTTCTGTGTGTGTGTGTGTGTGTGTGTGTGTGTGTGTGTGTGTGTGTGTGTGTGTGTGTGTGTGTGTGTGTGTGTGTTGTATGGAAGGAGAGAAAAAGTGGGATAACACCTTGTTTGGTTGATTTGAGTTATTAGAGTTTTTTATTTCATTCACACTGGTAAAGTGAGAATAATATATTTTTGTTAATTGATTTAAATTATTATATAGGTCATGTTTATGTTATTATTGTAACTAAGATGCAATGGCCTGTAGTGATTTGATTTACTGAGATGGATGAATGTGGCCTGTTCTACAGGTCAGGTTTTTTGTGAAAAAGGATTTGATTTGATGCTCGATGTCGAGAGAGGACATCGGCGACACCAGTAGGCGACGATAGTTAAAATACCAGCACTGGATAGCCACCAGGCGGCTTCCAGACATCCGCTGGAGAAACGGATCCAAAGGAACCAGATGGCGAGCCGGAACTCAAGAATCAACTGAACTACCTCCCAAACCTGCGGTGTGGTAGGACCAGTGACACATACAAAGATTAAAGGGCCCCAACGATACAAAAAGGAAGAAAAGACCATAAAGACATTTTTCTATATATTTCTATTTTATTTTGCGCGCATTTTATTATTTTCCATGTTCAAAATTGTTCATATTGTTCATGTTTGATGTTTAACAATACAGTTTTTGATACTATATTTTGTGAGTGTGGTCAATGTTGATGTTCCAACCTGGGCTCCATGAGCGTTAACCTAAAATCCTGGTAACTGGTCCAAAACTGTGAATTGAACCCGAAACTCAAAAATACCTGTAACCTCATAAGGCAAAGAGGGGTTACACAATCATTGAATCTATGTATCTATCCAACCTTCCATTCATTCATTACTCTCCATCCATCTATCTGACCTGTGCTGTAGGTACACAGGCAGGTCTTGCAGGAGGAGACCTCAGAGTCTTCACGGGCCTCAGAGGAGTCCTCTGCCTTCTCCTGAGGCTGAGGACCTGTGCTGACCCTCAACCTCTTGAAGGAGGAGTTTGGGCCCTCCTCAGAATCCACTCTTCCGCAAGAGGAGCCTGGGCGTCAGGACAGCAGCCTGGGGTGCTGCAGCAGGCTCTTCAGGGGTGGGCGGACCAGAGCTTGCTTGGTCAGGCACCCCTTTAGAAAGTCCTGGCAGTCTGAAGAGTAAAGACCCAGGTTAAGATATGAACGGCTGGCTGTGGGACCGGACAGGCTTTGATGGATTTCATGGATGCGTGTGTATTGTAATGGTGCTTGATCAAATGTGAGATCATGCATTTGTTTGTCTGTGTGCATGTGTGTGTGCATGGATGTGTGTGTGTGTGTCTGCGTGTATGCGTGTGTGTGTGTGTGTGCATGGAGGTGTGTGTGTGTGTGTGTGTGTGTGTGTGTGTGTGTGTGTGTGTGTGTGTGTGTGTGTGTGCGTGTGCGCATCGGTATGTGTGTGTGTGTCTCACTTGGTGATATTTCACCCTGGATGCATGGCAGCACTTTCAGGACGATTTCAGTCGTGGAGTTGAAAGGAAGGTGTCCAGTGAGCATCTGATACAGCAGCACCCCCACCTGCCACACGGTCAAGGGGCCGGCTCGGTAGAACCCCACCCTGAGCCACTCTGGAGGGATGTACGAGGCGGTGCCTGGAACACAACAAGGTGTAGCGTCACCACCCGGCTCCAAGGGCTTGGATGTCACGGATCACACATGACATGTTTGTTTTGGTCTTTTGTCTTTTTTGGCTTTGGACAACACTCAGCAGTGTGTTTTTCACACACTGCTGAGTGTACCTTTACACACATCATCGTACACTCTAAGAATGACTTGTGATTAGTTGGAATACTTTGTTTCAGTCCATGTGGGATCTCCTTTGTGGGACCTCTTTGAGGGGAAATCATTTGGATTGTTTATTTTGAGCTTCTTCTTCTCCTTTCTGCTCTCTCTCTCTCTCTCATTAGTCCTTTTGTGCAAAATATTGAATATTAGGCATGTACATAAATACATAGGCCTTTATACAGAAGGGTTTAATGTAAACAGAAGTTGAACATGGGTCAGTGCTAATGTGTGTGTGTGTGTGTGTGCGTGTATATATATATATATATATATATATATATGTATAGACATGTATATAACACTGTATGTAGTAGTCAGTTTGATGGGTATGTGTATGACTACCTCTACTTGCACTATCTGTTTATTGTTTTATTGTTGTACTGGTTACTAACTACTGTCATTACTTACTTCCTACTGTGCATTTATAATGCACTACTCATGTACAATACTGCATCTAATCGCTCCTTTGCACTTCTGGTTAGAACGCCAACTACATTTTGTTGTCTCCGTACTTGCACTCTGCACAATGACAATAAAGTTGAATTTAATCTAATCTAATATGTGGTAAATTGTGTAAATATTTGTTGTTGTTACATCCCTTTGGCAACAGAGGGCATAGGCAGGTAATCAGAGTGGTCACATAGCTTACAAAGGGGAGTCACAGGTGAACAGCATGGGCAGGGGCGTAATTTGCGGGGGGGTTAGGGGGGTCATGACCCCCGCAAAAATCCGATCACACTAATATAACCCCCCCAATATCATAACATCATTCAGATTAATAAAAATATGAAATATTCTGAATGAATAACTTGTTTGTTTTCTTTATTCATTACATTTGCTGCATATAGGTTCTAATACAGTGATGCAATTGATTCATCTTTAAGTATCTTTTTTCATAAGATAGTGACACACACAATTAATTAAGTGGAAGCTGCCACTGCTGGCTAGTGCTTAAACACTGAATTTAACTACTGTCATTATGGCATAAATAGTGAACAACTGCATTTACGTTAAGTAGCCTAAATCAGTAAAAGTAACACAATACAGGAACGGCAAATTAGCATGTTATCTTTTACACAAGAAAATGATTAAATAAATAAATATGCCGCAAGTTTAACCCCCCCCATGGTAGACCCAAAGTTACGCCCTTGAGCATGGGGAATTAGGAGCTGAGGAAGCCACACAGTTTTTCAACCTCATGAGTGTGTGTTCTGGTTTTTTGTTTCTGTCGTATTGTTACTTCTGTTACTTTCATATTCATATTCTCTCAAATTCATATCAGTGAATCATCATCATCCGGTTTGGGATTTCTTAATCTTTAATATACAAATAAAGTGTCAGATTCCCTAAAGTGGCCTATTTTGTTGTTAATCGTCACTACACTGTATACAAATTACAATCAGGGATTGTTTCATTGTGTTTTTAAGTGGTTCTTTCAATGGCATGAAGAACATGTAGGCGTGGCCAAGTAAGCAAACTACCTGCTTTCAATTACCCATTCACAACATAATCCCATTAGACGTGACCCAAAACATATCAAAATACACATCCGTATATAACACCAGATCAAACAGTCTGATGTTACAACCACACCTTTGATTTATGCAATGTTACGATAGAGGGATCAATATCCCCAGGAATATAACTGCATTACTACTTCAATGAAATTATATTGAAATAAATACATCAGAAAAGTGGCAATGGCTTGACGATAGCTATTGGCTAATTGGGCATGACTTATTAAAGTGATGGTTCAGAGTAAAATTCACCCTGAGGTCATTTCCACCAATAATCCAGCCAAATACCCCCTCAGATGCATTTTTAGCGACGGTCAATATTTATCAAGTTTAGGGGTATAAGCCGAATGGCTTAGTATTGGAGTGCCCGGTACACTGTGTATATCTCGTAAATTACCCCACTATAATGCATGGATTGTTACCCAACTTCTGTAGTAGTACATATATGGTCTGTACTCACAAAACGAGGCATTTTAAAGTTTGTAAGTACACCAGGAGTTTTTTTAAAAGAGCACTTTTCTGATAGCTTCAACTAGCTGTTGCTAAGGCTACCGCTGCATCGACATCTCTTCCGTCTTTCCGGATAAGTTCGTAAAAGTCCTCTTCAAAACTCACATGTGTAAGGAAAAGGTTAGTGAATTCAACACTCCATCGAAATGTATTGACAACTGGAATAATTGAATACTTGAAATTAGATGGAGTGTTGAATTCACTAACTTTTTCCTTACACTTGTGAGTTTTGAAGAGGACTTTTACGAACTTATCCGGAAAGACGGAAGAGACGTCGACGCAGCGGTAGCCTTAGCAACAGCTAGTTGAAGCTATCAGAAAAGTGCTCTTTTAAATAAACTCCTGGTGTACTTACAAACTTTAAAATGCCTCGTTTTGTGAGTACAGACCATATATGTACTACTACAGAAGTTGGGTAACAATCCATGCATTATTAGTGGGGTAATTTACGAGATATACACAGTGTACCGGACACTCCAATACTAAGCCATTCGGCTGATACCCCTAAACTTGATAAATATTGACCGTCGCTAAAAATGCATCTGAGGGGGTATTTGGCTGGATTATTGGTGGAAATTACCTCAGGGTGAATTTTACTCCGAACCATCACTTTAAATAATGACCAACAATGTAATGGGCCTAATCAGTAAACAGTGCATCGTTTTATGACATGCATCTAGGTTGTTGTTTAGCCTTAATGGGCATCGCCAGTTATGCGCCAGGCAAGCCCCACCTGCATAAGGGTAAAGGGGCATTCAGCAGACGCGTTTGCGACTTACAATCAGTTCATCTGTGGGGTTCGACATGTGGACAGTTGGAGGCGGGGATCAATGGGATTGAACTGCCAACCCTCTGGTTAGTGGACGACCCGCTCTGTCCATCCGCTCTAGCCACTGAGCTACTGCCGCCCCTGACAGACCTCAGACCTCACACGCCTTGGCACCAGCTTCCAGGCTAAGCCTCACTCACCCAAGCGTTGTCCTGCAGCAGGGAGCAGAACCGCATCAAGTCAAGTCAAGTCAAGTCAACTTTATTGTCAGTTTTCATGAATGTACTGGACATACACAAAAACCGAAAAACCTTTTCCCCCGATCCCTGGTGCGAGACATGCATGCAAAATATCAATATATAAAATAAGAATGAAAAAGACAAAATGAAAGAGTAGCGAATATATACAAACAATGTAAACAGTATAAGGTGTAAGGTGCAGTATATACAGTATGAGCAGTATGGACAGTAATAAACAGTATAGAAAGTGTATTAACAGTGTAAGTGTATAAACAGTATTGACAGTTTTATAAACAGTATGGAAAGTGTATAAACCGTATAGACAGTGTTTTTCTTTTAATAGACAGATTTATATTGAAAGTAGTTATTAAAAATAGTTCTTATAAAGTGGCTGTGCATGGTGGTGGGGGAGAGGAGTAGTGAGCAGGTGTGTGCTGGTGGATGGCTGGGGGTTAAAGAATATGACTCCAAACTCAAAGAGTATCACAATTTCATGAAATCAATGGTTAAACCTGTGATGTGAACACTTTCTTACTGTCAGTACAGTCAGAAAGTGTCTGGTTAAGGTGCAACTTTCCACACAAAAAAGATCATTTTAATGCCTTCAAATTGTTCATGCTAAACAGTATATTTTGGGAAAGAAATATCAAGAAATGCAATACAAATGTACATACAGACAGACAGACAGACAGACGTACTTTAATGATCCCTGAGGGAAATTGCATACAAAATTACATACAAATGCAATAATTTTGAATCTCTTGAGATTGAATAAAACACTCCTAGTGGAAGAGGCGGTCAGCTCTGTTCATGTTTGTCCATAACACCCATGTGTGTTTGCATTGACATGGACATGTATCTTAAATCAGTGTGTCCTCCCTCCATTGACTGCATTGACTGGCTTACAATGTATTTTCCTATAATAACACATTAACCAATAAAAACCTATTCATTCATATCTAGACATCCCCTTTCTAAGAGGATTAGTTTGCATCAGCTAATGTCACTCAACACGTGTTTGTTAACTAGCCACCAGACAGGCACAACAGATGATTCAGTTAGGGCAAAAAAGTTAGTATAAGTTAGCAAAAATAATAATAATAGTAGTTAACACACACCTGAACGACTTTAACGAAGACACACTCGGAACATCGTGTCTTACGTATCACATATTGAGTAAAATGATGGTATCTTCTTATTAGCAGCGGTAGCTCATGCGTTGACATTGAGGACACTTGAAGTTACACATTGAGGTGTAACTTCACTCTCGATCCGACACTGACACCTAGTGGCGTGCACATGTAACGGCCTGGCTACGCGCACACACGCACACGCGCGCACACACACACACACACACACACACACACACACACACACACACACACACACACACACACACACACACAATAGATTAGTTAATGATATTACGGGTTCAGACGTCCGCACTGCCCCTCCGTGGTTTGCCTTGGGACGGTTCCCGTTAACACGGAAATCATGTTGGTTCATTCGTTGTTTTACATGAAAATGAATGAGACTTTATGAAAAAAAATGAAAAAAGAGAAAAGGGCGAGAAAAAGGCGAAGGGCAGAAACACTAATAATGCGGATATTGGGTGTACACATGGCAAGAGGAAGGAGGCGGGTGCAGAAGGCCACGTTATTTCCCTCCCCAAGACTCCGAGGGAAGCATTCAGCCGAAGTTTGTGAGCGGACCAGCATCCGAAGTTTGGATTTACTACAACATGCATTACCCTAATTATTTAATATGGTTGTACGTCTTCTTTGGGGGTGAGTTTGTCATTTTCATTTTTTTTTTTGGGGGGGGGGGGGTTCTCTCTGATTTATGCTATGTCTTCGCTTCTTTTACACAATAAAAATGATATCTTTATTGGCCACTCACGTGGAAATTCAATTGTAACATTGACAGTTAATACGTATCTTAAATATACATCGTGAATGCAGCAGCAGTCCCTATTAGATAAAATATCAAATAAACAGTTGTTTTTTAAGTAGGATGACAGAGGATGGAATAAAAATTAGTTATTAATTTTCCTCTTCTTTCTAATCAGTTATTTATTTTTCTTATCCATTTTCTTCTAGGGTCATATGTGAACAGCCTGAAGAAACTATCTCATGTGACAGAATATCAAACAATCACACCTCAAAAACTACATAAACTATCTCAAACAAGCACAGAACAAAAGGTAGGCCTACATAAACTCCCTCACATTTATTTTTCGTATTATTATTTAATTTTATTTATTTATTTATTTATTTATTTATTTATTTATTTATTTATTTATTTATTTATTTTTATGTCTCTGTGTGGATTTAAATATTCATGTCATACATGACCCCCTTGTTTATGTGTTTGTTATGTTTGCAGAAAAACCCTGATATAGTCACATACTCGCTGACAATAGCTGGGCAGAACAGGACTCTCCACCTGGAAAGAAACATGTATGTTATATTAAAACTAGCCTTGATTTGTTATTGAGAGACAACAAGAGAAGAGCACTTCTCTTCTCTTGTTCTTCTCTTCTCTTGAACACTTCCTCGCTATAGTGATTAAATGTAATCGGCAACATTTTTTTCCATTGTAGAGATCTTATTGGGGGACATTTCTCTGTTGTGCATTATTCTGACCAAGGTACTGAAGAAACAACCACACCAGATTATAAGGTAATGATGTATTGATTATCTGTCTTGTGTTTAAATAGGGGAAAGGCCATACAAATGTAACAATGAGCTATACATAACTATTGGCGGGCACTATTTCACACCTTATTATAATTGCTATTCATAAGGTGTATTATCATTTCCTTTTTACCCATAGTAGATTTTTATTTATTTGTTGGGGTGTGGGGGCAGGATATCCTGTTTGGGTGAATTTCTAACCTTACATTAAGTTTCAGGTACACCCATCATGTCTTTAGGCTCTTGAATGTCATTCAGCCACCTCAGCAGAAATCTATTTAAAGTTGTAGACAGACAGACAGACAGACAGACAGACAGACAGACATACTTTATTGATCCCTGAGGGAAATTGCGTAATTGTATTGCACTAAAGTGTAATAAGGAAAGGTATTTATTTTTATTTTTATTAATTGTGGTCTTCTACAAACACAAGGCTTCTGTGAATAACCTCAACATGAGTGTTAGCCGCACCAGACTGCACATTATGAGTACACCTTATGATTGCACATTATGATAGCACCCAAATGACTGTCGACTGTTCCCAAGGCAGACTAACCCCGAAGCAGACTTTAGTTCCACATTCGTATTCATCTTATTTGAAATTCAACATGGTTGATTGAAATACGATATATTGGGCATTTTCTCAGTGTCTTTTATTGAACCCCCACTCAGGATCACTGCTACTACCATGGGCACATTGTGGAAGTGGAGGACTCCTCTGCCAGTATTGACCTATGCTCAGGAATCAAGTGAGTTAAGCTCATCCCAAGGTGTCTTCTGTTTGTGGGAAATCCCCGTTTTAGCTGAGTCCGTGGTTTGATGTATGAAAGAAGTGTGCCAACGACCCTTTGATCAGGACCATTAGGTCTGTGTGAGACGAGCTGCTTCTCTGACAAGATGTCACCTAATCAGCAACTCGTGTTGCCAAGGCGATGGCACTGAGGCCAGGCGTGTACGACTTATGACAAGAACTACTTTTAGGAACAAAAACTCAAATAAATTATTTATTTGAGGGCTAGGGATATATTTGAACCATAAGCATAAAGACGATAAGTTGTCTGTATTTTTTTTTCATTGAATGATAATTGTATGTACTATTTATGATTTAGTCATTCAGGAGAAACTTAGTGAATACAGAAAAGGTCAATAAGGAGCAGGATGGAATAAGACATCTTGCTCAAGGTTGCCCACAGCTTGGTTTGTAGACATCGGAGATCGAACCCAGTGCCTTTTGTCCGATCGATGCCTCAGCCTGACCCCCTAGTCTTCTCCCCCCCCCCCCCCCGCCCGCCACAGTGGGCACGTGCGTATCGGGGACCAGTCGTACCTCATCGAACCCCTCGCCAAAGACAGCGAGACGGACTGGCGGGCGGGCACGGAAGAAGGGGAGGGGCTTCACGCCGTTTATGGCTCCCAGCACCTGAGACAAAAGAGGAGCACCTGTGGCCAAGGAGACGGGGACGTGGTCTTTGACCACGGGTCCCGGCCCGCCGCCATGTTCCAGCCAAGCAATCCGGTACGTTGGACACGACGGCCAAGTGGGGCGCGGGCCACCAGGCTCGCCCCGGACGGATGTTGAGATGTTTCAGGGGTTTGTTTGTCACATCGCGTCCGGATGTTTGATTGACCGAGCTTCCCGTATTTTCAGCTGTCGTTTCAGTGTGTATGACATCTTGTGACTCAAAGCACTTCACGCCTGTGAAATAAAAGAACAATATTTCACAAACTTCGCTTGTGAAATATTGTTCTTTTGAAATGCATTTTTTTTTTATTGCTAATGCAGTAACATAATCATATCGTATGCTAACTACTGACATATTATAATAAAGGTAAGACAGAACATGCTATCTAAACATAAACAACCATACATTTGACATGCAACTTGCATTGCGTTCCTTAGCAAACCGCTCGGCTGAGCAAGTTCCAGAGTGGCAGAACGAGGACGGTGGAGATGGTTCTGGTGGTGGACAACGCAGAGGTATCGTCATTTTATTGATCATATGTAATGATATATGGTATAGATCTCATGTTACTATCATTGCAGTCGGTGACCCCTGACAGTGACTCACTTTTCGGTGCTGTGTTTCCAGTATAAAAAGTATGGCAGTACTGTGACTGCCAGGATGCTGGCTGTGGTGAACCATGTGGACAAGGTACATGCTGGGGGGGGAGGGGGCACAGGGCAGTTATTACCTTTTCACTACTCACTGCTTTGTTGTTTATCGGTTATTAATCCAAGGCGTCTTACGGTGAACTCAGAGACAGGGTTTCGGGACAGCAGTAGGCTTGAACCAACAATGACCCCCAAGGGAAAGTTAACCCGAAAAGGTTTTTGAGCCGGAAGGTGAATGAGCATCAGCGCTCTTCATGAGAGGCTTTTCTCAAAAGCAGCTTACGGGGAATTCAGATACTTATCATTCAGAGCAAGATTGGCCATGTAGCTCAAAGAGGCCTGCGTGTTGGCGGTGAAAACCCAGTTTCTCTCGGGCAGGAAGTAAAACAACCCACCCATGCTAGAGTGCTTGCATGGGTGGGTTGGATTAGAGAATGGATACCCGACGGTAGCCGACGGGTCGGGTCGGGTTTGGACAAATATTTAGACATTATGCTCATGGTATGGGTCGGGCTCGGTCACATCTGCGCGATTTGAAATGTTTAATTTACCCGTGCGTTAACCCACGTATGTTGCGCTCATCTCTTTGTTGACATTTCCAAATTCCTTGCATCACTTAATAAAGGCGGGCTTTCATTAACACAGACGTAAATGTGTCATTAGTATGGAAAAAATAGACTTTAACTGTATTGGGTTCGAACTTAAAAAGCTTGATGCCTGTTGGGCTCGGGTCGGGTTCGGTTACTGTTCTGTCGGACGCGGGCCGGGCTCGGACAGAACATTCCGGTCCGAGCCGCACTCTAGGTTGGATTCCCTGTCGCAAACGGGACAGGAAAGCCCGCAGAACTCGCTCTGAAAGGCTCCGATGTGGTCTGCAGCTGTATCGCGCCTTGGGCATCCGTGTGATGCTGGTGGGTCTGGAGATATGGACCTACCGAGACCAGATAGACGTCAGCTCCGATCCAGATGTCACCCTGGACCGCTTCATGATCTGGCGCCAGAGTACGCTGTTGCAGAAGATCAAGCACGACAACGCACAGTTCATCACGTGAGACCCTGGCCCAATTCCTCTGTGAATTGGGATATGTTGATGTTGATGTGATTCATGTGTGTGTGCACATGGGTATTTGGGTCAGTATGTCGTCGCGACAACCTAACCCCTTCTCTGATTGATCCAGGAAGGTGGATTTCATTGGCGATACCGTAGGCCTGGCCTTCACTTCCGCCATGTGTACTGGCCGCTCTGGGGCAGTCAACGAGGTAGAGACCGGCCATTTCAATACACAGAACCAGAACCAGAACGCACAACACCCGGGCCCATGTCGTCTCCACATTCCCCACCGAATGGAAACAACAAATGACTCAGCCGAGCGTCTGACCCGAGCGGAATGTGCTGAAACCTTTGTCTTGTCTCGTTTTCCCCCTGGAGGATCATAACAACAACGCCATGGGGGTGGCGACCACCCTGGCCCACGAGCTGGGCCACAACCTGGGCTTGTCTCACGACGTCGAAGGCTGCGTCTGCCGATCGCCGACGCCCCGGAGCGGCTGCATCATGTCCGCCACACACGGGTACGACGCCCGTCACGCTTCCCCCAAAAGCAATTAGCCCCACGCCGACACGCCGCAAATAAAGTCAATCCATCCTTAATTGCGGCTCCAATTAGTGTGTCGCGGTGGCAGTACAGGACACAATATACAGTACAAACTGAGCGAATGGTATTTTGTGAATTGGTCGAATAACTCCCCTGAAAAATGCACCACAGGACTGTGTATCTGTGTAAGTGTGTGCGTGAGGGCCACGGTCTCTTGCTTCCTACAGGAGCGTATACCCAGAGGTGCTGAGCAGCTGCAGCCTGGTGCAGCTGGCCCAGTTCCTGGAGCAGGCGAACCCCGCATGTATCCTGAATATGCCCTCTACTGACCGCATCATTGGAGGCCCCGTGTGTGGGAATGCCTTCCTGGAGCCCGGGGAAGAGTGTGACTGTGGCACTGTATCGGTACGCGCACGGGGTGCAGGGTGCACACCATTATTTAATCATTTACCATATCGTCAACACACCCGAGCCACTGTTCCATCCTTCCTGTCGCAGATACAACCACACAGACGCACACACACAGTCACATACAATAACACACACACACACATGCACACAAACATGATTTTCCATCGCTCAAACTCAGCGATTGACTCACTCTCTCGAAATTCTTTCAGGAGTGTAATAATCGGTGCTGCAATGCCACGACGTGTAAACTCAACACAGGGGCCAAATGTGCAGAGGGAGAGTGCTGCCACGATTGCCAGGTAATAAACATGCACAACATGAGTGTATTTACACACATACACACACACACACTACACACACAGAATCATATCTCATCTCATAATGATCTCATAATCTCCCCCCCCCCCCCCACTTGGTGCCTCCAGATGAAACAGACAGGAACTCTGTGCAGAGCCCGGGCAGGGGACTGTGACCTGGCAGAACACTGCACTGGCTTCTCAGCCGACTGCCCAAAGGATGCCTACGCCGAAAATGGCCTCCTCTGTCATTGGGGGAGTGGCTACTGCCTCAACGGACAGTGTCCCTCGCAGGATCAACACTGCAAGAGACTTTGGGGCCCAGGTAGGACTCGGGACACAGCACAAGTCTTTGCATGAATTGTCCGCCTGCCATCATAGCATTTACTAATGTTTGATCGTTTATTGATTGTTGTAGATGCTCGGAATGCCGCAGAAGCTTGCTACAGGGACTTTTACAGGTATGTACTCGCTTCCAAGGAATTCAGGTGCACGTCACCAGAAGTCAATCGCCCATGTTACTACGGCACTGCATGGTGGGAGCTAGACTGTGGTTTTTCCCGCCTGCAGGTATCCAATATGTGGGAAGCTGTTGTGCACAGGGGGCAAGGAATACCCGCTCACAATGTCTAAGCGCTTTCACACACTTGCCAACGGGGTGCTGTGTAACGAGGCATCCACGAAGTCCGAGGACAACTACCCAGCCGACATCACCATGATACCCACCGGGACCAAATGTGGAGACAGCATGGTAGGCAGCGTGAGGCGCTTCCTGCGCGGCCGTGCCGGAAAAAACAGCGTCCGCTCCTGTTGTCGTCCAATAGCAACGCGCGCGCGTCGGGGCGTGCGTAACCACGCCTCCTGTCTGTCCCCCAGGTGTGCTACCAGCAGCGGTGCCAAAGCATGAAGGGCGTGAAGGCGCTGTACGGGACGGAGGGCTGCGGGGACAAGTGCAACAACCGCGGGGTACGGTAAACGCTCCCCTTCTGTGCGCGTGGTCGTCGGTCGTCTCACTGCAGCGCCGCGCCAGACCGCGGGAGTGACCGCCGTGTGAACTGTCCCAACAGGTGTGTAACCACGAGGGGCAGTGCCACTGTGAGCCGGGCTGGGCCGCGCCGTACTGCGATAAGAAGCTCTCCGAAGTGTCCGCAGGTACTGCACACGCCACGCCTCCACCCCAGCTTTATTCTAATCCTAACTCTTAAATTAATAAGCAGCTAGGAGTTGGGCATCTTGATCGAGGATGCCCACGGTCTGACTTGGGACCAACAAGTATTTGACATATGAATATGTATGATATGTTGTACTGAACCCCTCTTAACTCTTTGGTACTGTACTGTTTGGTACGTTGGTACTGCACTGATGGTATGCACATGCACATAAGTAATGCAACAAATTACAAGACTGGATGCTTGTATGTTTTGTTTGTGACCACAGCGAAATGTTTGTGGTTGTCTGTTTACTCTTGTAAACAGTTTACTCTTTACTCTTGACTCTTGTCTGCATGTGTCCGACTATCAATAGCTGCATAGTTCAGTGTGTGTCACACGCTTGTTTTGTATCCTGAGATATGTGATATTTAATGATTCCCGTTGTGCAATGCATCCCTTTAAAGCTCTTTTGTGTGTGTGTTCATGCAGGGCCGGCTTTCTCTGTCGCCATTGCCTTGTCATTGGCAGCGCTGCTGATTTTGCTGTTTGTCGGGATCTTCGGAGGTTTGATGTGGCGCAAGATGAGCAGAGACTCCCAAAAGAGGTAATCAGATATCCCCTTGCTTTACTTCTAGCACTCTCTTCGGTGTCCAACATAAGCATATGCCACAGGGTTAACAACATGTAAGTTTCACCCATCTCTGATTCGGGCACATTATGTGTGTGTGTGTTCCCATGCAGACCTCGCATCACCTCCACTGGAGAGTCTAACCCGGTGTTTCAGTCAGGCAGTGTGCAGAGCAGCCCTCGTCTCTGGCCCCCGCTGATCGGCCAGCCAAAGTTTGTGGAGTCGACAGCTTCCCAAGTCTGTCAACCAGAGTCTCAGCCTCTCGCAAGGAAAATATTACCTAGCAGAGCCGCCCCAGTGGTAAGAACCATGGCCAGTTAATTTGTGCTATGAGGCTAAAAAAATACAATATAGTGAATAGGAAGAGGACCCATCACGAGAGATTGAGCTCTGCCTAAGTGTCCCTGAGCAATGCAGTACAAGGTACAAGGCAATAAACGAATGATTTGTGCTACAGCATGAGGCCCTGTGAGTGATTCCTCTGGATTCCCAGCAAGGAAATGAACCATCTGGCTGTTAAATTTTAGACATCTCCTTTTAGAGTTGTTTCTACATCTCAGTGCAAATGTGGTTTTAAATAAAGAGGAACATTACAAATGTCATCAACTCTGTCTTTAACCAGCCACCCAAGAAGATGGTCCCAAGCCAGGGGATTGATTTAAAGGTGAAGACAAAGTTTGAAAATATGAAGAGCAAGTTGTTGACTTTTTGTACGTAAATTTCTACTTGTTGGTGATGAGTTAATTTCAATGCCTTTCATTCTTGTGTTCCATAGGACAAGCCACCCCCTCCTGCCAGGCCACTACCACCACTTCAAAGCAAAATGGTATGTTTATCACACACACACACACACACACACACACACAAACACGCACACGCACACGCGCACACGCACACACACACACACACACACACACACACACACACACACACACACACACACACACACACACACACACACACACTTGTATATTAAGTGTTACTTTCTCTACTTTTGAAGGTCACAAAGCCAAAGCCCCCAGTACCTCCCACCAAGCCCTCTGGTTCACCATCCCCAGGGAAACATAATGATCTGGTATGTTCTTAAAGTGGTGCTAACTTTAAACTTTGAAAACACAAAATCAGCATATTTCAAGAACCAGATTTAATTATGGTCCTTGTTACACACTTCCTTTCCATTTCCACTTGCAACAATAAAGAAATTCCTTATGTGTGAGTTAGACAGCAAGTAGCTCTGGTTAATTAAAATGGTGTGTGTGTGTGTGTGTGTGTGTGTGTGTGTGTGTGTGTGTGTGTGTGTGTGTGTGCGTGTGTGCGTGTGTCTGTGTGTGTGTGTGTGTGTGTGTGTGTGTGTGTGTGTGTGTGTGTGTGTGCGTGTGTGTGTGTGTGTGTGTATCTGTGTGTGTCTGTGTGTTTGTCTGTGTGTATATCTTCTTCCTGACAGTCTGCAGCCAGAGCTGCTCTGAAGCCTCCCACCCAGCTGAGATGATGGTCAGATTGCATTCCTCTGTTGTGAGTGTGAGGGCCTACCCCTGCGGTAGGCCTTCACACTCATGTCTTAGTGCCTACTATGTTTGACTCATGCAGCGCCATGGGTCTTGCTCACTCCTTCTCCACATTGGACTCGGTACGACGGTCCCTCTCAGGAGAAAGGATCTGTTACTTACTCTGACGAATGCACTAATGAATGAAGTCCTGTGGTTTCTTTTGTGTTTTGTTGAAAGACGACGTTCAGAATGAATGCCAAATCTTTAATGGGATTTGCAGTCAAACGGAACACTAGGATGGAGGCGGAACAGGAATGAATCACTCTGGAGCTGATTGGTTACCTTTAAATAGGTCAAGCACCAACTGTGTTATGATTGGTTGGAACGTAATCACAAAATCATGTCTGTTTGAGAAGAAGTTTATGTTGTTATGTTTTATATTTAAAAGAGTACAAACTGGATGTTGTTAAACAGACGATTTGGGTAATTAGCCAGCAATGTCTATTTTTATTTAAGGTTTTATTTAAGTTTTTCTTTAGGGCTGTCAATCATTCATCATTCTTGCTTTTCAAATTACTGTATTGCGGTGCTATGGAATCATACGTTGACCTGAATTTTGATGAGTTTTGGGTTTGATGTAAAAAAATATATATTTCACATGTTTTGGAGCTTTTTCGCGATACATTTTTTACATGACGACGCCATGCACTATAAACAGTGGGTTTTGCTGGAAGTATTGTACAATTGTTTTGATGTAATGTGGTAGCTTAAGTTTTATTTTTTTATGAAAAGGATGCAATAAGCTTCCAGAATTAAAATGAAAAAGTAGATGGTGATGTTATAAGGCACATTATAACGTGTACGTCTTATTTATGTTTCAAATGCTTCAAAGTGTAGCAGTACAATTGCAGACGTGATTAAACTTGAACATGTTTGAATTTTACTCGTTTGGACTTCATCATCACGCTACACACCTTGATAAACGATCAATGAATCATTTCCTGTATCCTGTCGCGGTGCCTCGGTTGCGTAGCAACGGGTGACAACAGACCGGCGGAGTGGACCGCGGCGGGCCGACTTGCTCACACAGGCGAAGCGTACGAAACGCATTCAATGTCGTGTTGTCACGATGGATCACGAGTTAAGTGAAGAGATATTGCAGGATTTGTACGCATGGATAGACGAAATACCTCTGTCAAGACCCAAAAAGCACATTACACGGGACTTCAGCGATGGAGGTAGCCTTTGACTTCACAAAAAATGGGGGCTGCTGCCCCTAGA
This sequence comes from Urophycis tenuis, assembly GCA_036785325.1. NCBI lineage: Eukaryota > Metazoa > Chordata > Actinopteri > Gadiformes > Phycidae > Urophycis > Urophycis tenuis. The sequence goes on from JAXIVH010000004.1 coordinate 9,963,387, forward strand.
CAAAATGGCTCTGTAAATCATAAGACTATAGTTTGAGACCGCTGGGAGACTCTTGACCAATTCACTAAACTCGTTATTTTTCCCACTGAACACTCTATAGTGATGGCCGCCGAAGTTGTAAAGCACTTCTTTCCGAAGATGGTTGAGCTGCACAACTACAGCCCTGCAAACTCGACCCAGCAGAAGATCAGTAACTGGAGCATTCTCAACAGGCAAGAGATGGCTCACCGTTGAAGCTTTCGGTGGCCTGTGACCACAGCAGTATCTATGCAGCATCATTGGCCTCAGTAGATTGCTGTTGTTATCTCCACCCTCCTGCTCTCTGTATGCATACAGCCCCACAAATAAATAAACAAACAATATTACAGTGAAATGCATAAATGTAATTATAACCTAATATTAATATTAGTAACGATAATAATAATAATAATAATAATAATCATAATCATAATAATAATAAACAGTGTTTGTAATAATATAAATAATATATATGTATATATATATATGAATTCTATCTCTAAAAACAACAAGGACAATGAAGAAAGGAACAGTAAACAGCTGGCAGGCAGGAGGACATACAGGGCAGATAGATGGGCTTAACACTGGGTAGGCCAACTTTAACAAGTGGGTTTTGATGAGCAGGTGGGTTTTTAAAAGCAATGTCAGATCGAAAATGGCGTCACAACAACTTAAAAGTCATTGAGCCTGACGATATCAGGCTCAATTATTTGCATCTAGCCATGAGAAACCATGACATGAATGGCGCCAATGGGAAAAGTCCTCAGCAACACTGAGGGATAATTGTATTGTATTCTGTACGTGTTGCCATAGTACGCAATGGTGTTGAAGGCCTTCACAGTGATTTGTGAGAACCCTGTTTATTGCACTCCCACTCGTTCTGTCCCTGGCCACTAGCACGGCACACTGCCAACCTGAGATTTATAGTGAGTCCGTGCTGTGTACTGTTGTTCTGGTCCACCCAGAACCGCAAAGAATGGCAAACTGAATGCAAGAATTCCAGCTAGCGTTTAAAACCAAGATGGCTGCTAACGTGTTTCCCGTTCTGAACAACCCAAAAAACAACTCAGATCACCCAACGTTCTTCTTCTCCCTCTGTGTGTCCAGGAAGGTGTTTTCTAAGCTGGACTTGGACATCAGCGAGGAGAAGATCAAGAAGATAGCGCTCAGGACTGCAGGAGTGATAGAGCCCGTTCTGTTTGCCCTCAGAGAGAAGATAGACCTGAAACTGGAGCATGTCACGGAAAACACCTTGGTGTGTGCATGTGTGTGTGTGTGTGTGTGTGTGCGTGTTTGTGTGTGTGTGTGTGTGTGGGAGGTGCATTAGCATACATCCACAGATGTTAATCAAGCCTTTTAATTGATTGTCAGGAACCAGAGTACTACAACATCAACAACATCAAGAACCAGGATTCCCTTCCAGCAGGTACAACAAAGTGCCCCTTTTTTCTTTCAATTCACACACACTGTAAGTGTGCAGTCTGCATCGATTACCCTGACCACTGCTATGACTCCCCCTCTGTGTGTGCACACATACATCTTGCTGCAACATTTAGTGGGTGAGCTAACAGTGTGTTGTGGAATCGCTGTGTTCCGCTTCGGTGAATCAGCAGGGTGTGACTGACCTGTAATTAAACCAGTGTGGGCAATGTATGGCATAGTGACCACTGTGATGGTAGCCTAATAACCTTCAGCTATAAGTGTCATTTGTGCAGCCTTTGACAACAACATGGGATGGTTTTCACTGCTTATCTGCCTGACCTGAAGGTATCAGCCCTGTGCCCAGTTATCAGCTAAACAGGCCGTCCCAGGGATTACACTGGCCACTCACACGGCTGGCTGGCATGCGCACACACACACACACACACACACACACACGCACAGGAAGGGGAGTCATTGACCTGTCTCCCTTCTGTTTCCCCGCACCTCATCTGTCCACCAGGGCTGCCCTCTCAAGTCGACCTCAGGGGGTGGGTGTCTGTGTGTGTGTGTGTGTGTGTGTGTGGCATGGAGGGGGGGCGCTGACCCCTCCATGCCCTCACCCCTGTGCCACCCCACCCCTCACCACACCCCGTCCGTTCCCTTTCGTACACGCGATGACTGGCTCTCTCTCTCAGACACAAAGAGCTCTGGTTCTCTTATCGCCCCCCCCCCCCCCCCCCCCCCCCCCCCACACACACACACACCACCATCACGGTCAGACCAGACATATCACAACGGCCCTCTGGTGCGCCTCCCGCTGCTGGTCTCATGTCTCACTCTCTACTTCCTCCTCTCTCCCAACTGATGACTGGATGTGTTGGCTCTGACTCATCCTCTCCTGACCTGGGCTGGTTTGTTTTCTTTGGTCGTCTCCTCTATAGTTCCTGTCAATGGAGTGAGTTCTCCTCTGGTACCCCCCCCCCCCCCCCTCCTGTGGGGAGGTGGGTGGTCCAGCTGTGCTGGTGTGTGCAGGCGGGTCACTCTGCTCTCTGACCGTTGCATGGAGACAGGCCGGTCCCCCGACTCAGTCCCGGGGCCTTCTTCTCGTAATGCTTTGTCTCCTGTGCTCATCAGAAACACATGGGCTTGAGGCCCGCATTCAGGCCCAGATGAAAGCCGTGGAGGGCAGGAAGAGACACCAAAGGTTTCCGGCGAATGGCAGGTATTTGTTCCACAGAATCCCGGCACATCAAAACAGAACAACTGAAGGCGGTGCCGTTGTCAATGCTTGCGGGGCTTCTGGTTACGCGACAGCAAACCCAGGGCCTTGGAGCATGACGTCACAGAGATGGACCCTGTGCTCCGTTTGATGCTGCAGGAGAAGGAGAGGGCGGTGATGACTCTGCAGGAAACTGTGGAGGTATACTCACAGGCATTGCACCAACACACACACACACACACACACACACACACACACTAGAGTTGTAGTACTCGAGACCGGTCTCGAGACCACTTTTACGTGGTCTTGGTCTTGTCTTGGACTCGACTGTATGTGGTCTCGGTCTTGTCTTGCTCCCGGACATAGAGGTCTCGAGGGCGGTTTGTGCATAAACCAAGCAGCGAGCTCACGCTCATCATAAAACCTTAAATATGACACATCACTCGTACAATACACGCCAAATATGTTACAGTGTATTTTCCTATTTATATATTTTCCTCCATCGGTGTAACTTAAACACTTTTTCCGGTCTCGGTCTTGGTCTCAGTCTTGGTCTCGACTTGGTCTTGGTCTTGACTTGGTCGGTCTTGGTCTCGATACCCTCTGGTCTTGGTAGTGTCTTGGTCTCGGTGTAGGCGGTCTGGACTTCAACTCTAACACACACACAGACACACAATCCAGATACACACATCAGCTGATGATGTAATATTCGAAGTGTCATAACATCTCAAGGATGTGTAATCCTTCCTTATATTCTAAGTTTAAGACTGGACACATTTGAAAGTTTGGAGACTGGCTCAGAAGTTTCACTCACTCACTGGATCACAGGCCAGGCGTTACTTTGTGTCATGGTGTAAGGAGACTTTTCTGTGTCTAAAACCAGAACCAGAACAATATTTTAGGGAGTCAGCACCCATCCCCAAACGAGATTGACCTGAGGGAGAACTAGAAATATTTGGGTACTGTGTTTCATAATAGCTTCTGCTTTCATGCTCATGCAGAGGTTGTTACAAAAATACACCAACCTCTTTACTTGCAGAGAAAACTGAACCATGTGTGCACCGGAAGGATGACTCTGTTCTACAGAATGAAAGTTGGCGTATTCTGGACCATGATTACCCTACACACTTTATACACTGTTCTGTTGTCTCTGTGTCCTGTCTGCTATGTTGACCTTCAGGTTGTATTCACCATGGATTGAATGTGTTTTTAAGAAGAAGAAGGGCATTTAGCAGACGCTTTTGTCCAAAGCTACTTACAATCAGTACATATGTGGGGTTTGACATGTGGACGGTTGGAGGTGGGGATCGAACTGACAACCCTCCGGTTAGTGGACGACCCGCTCTACCCACTTAATGTATGGCTGCAGTCACATTTCCTCCAGTGGGATGATAACATTTGACTTGACATGGCATGACCACACACACTCAAAAACCTGATAACCTATGTCAAAAATATACCATTGCTGACCGTCACAATCTTCAAATAGACTTCATTCTATTTTTGTGTTTAGTTGGTGCCTTGTGTTTTATTTTTAACCATTTAACTGGTAAAAGAGACAAAATGCGTGGGCTTGTGTGTGTATGTGTGTGTGTGTGTATGCATCACCTGCTGCGTTAGCAGTGGTCAACAAGTGAGATATGTTGAAACTGAATGATGTACAAAAACGATTCTGCAACGCAAGTGGCAGCACTCACAGCTGTGAGCTCATTGGCCAGTTACTCACCCTTCCAGTAAACGAAATATATGTCGTACAGTGTGTGTGTCTGTGTGGTGACTGGTCAGTGTGGTGCGGTGTGTGTCTTTGATCATGCGCGTTAGTGTGTGTGCTTGTGTGCATATGTGTGTGTCTGTCCGTGTGTGCGTGTGTGTGTGTGTGTGTGTGTGTGTGTGTGTGTGTGTGTGTGTGTGTGTGTGTGTGTGTGTGTGTGTGTGTGTGTGTGTGTGTGTGAGATGGGGTGGGTTTTGTGGGTGTGTGTGTGTTCAAATGCTTATGTGTGCATGCTTGCTTGCATGTGTGTGTGTGTGTGTGTGTTATGGTGTGTTGTGTGGATGTGTCATGAGCTGTGACTCAGTGAGCCCAGCGGAAGTGGTTTGTCCTCAGAAGAGGAAACATTAATATGTGAAAGGAGCGTTCAGCTTGAGATGCCAGCAGCTCTATTAGAACATCTCACACATCTCCAAGCTTTCCTGTCAGGATTTTTCTACTGTTTCCCCTTTTGTATAATTGTGTGTGTGTGTGCGTGCGTGCGTGCTTGCGTGCGTGTGTTTGTGTGTGTGTGTGTGTGTGGTGTGTGTGCGTGTGTGCATGTGTGCGTGCTTGCGTGTGTGTGTGCCTGTATGTTTGCCTGTGTGTGTGCCTGCGTCTGCGTGCATTTGTGTGTGTGTGCGTGTGTGCTTGCATGCGTGTGTGTGTGTGTGTGTGTGTTTGTGTGCTTGTATGTTTGCCTGTGTGTGTGGTGTGTGTGTGTGTGTGTGTGTGTGTGTGTGTGTGTGCCTGTATGTTTGCCTGTGTGTGTGCGTGCGTCTGTGCATGCGTGCGTGTGTGTGTGTGTGCCTGTATGTTTGCCTGTGTGTGTGTGCGTGCATGTGTGCGTGCGTCTGTGTGTGTGTGTGTGTGTGTGGGCCTAGATCCTGCAGATGAAGGTCAACCGGTTGGAGCACCTCGTTCACCTGAAGGACATGCGCATCGAGGACCTCACCCGACACCTGGACACGTACAAGGCCAGGGCCAAGCCCAGCAGACCCTGACAGCCCTGTTAGATCTGCACTAAACGTATGAAACTAAACACGTGCGACTCGTGCATGGATATCACAGAGCTGAGGTGCAGTTATGCTGTCTAACAGAGTTCTAAACCATGAGGACGCTAGATCTTATTAGTGTCATACTCCTGAACTGAGCAGGCCCACTGTGTGTGTTGTCATGAGTGTGTTTAACACTCAGACACCTGTGAGGGTGAAACTTTCTGTTTTAATACTTTCCACATTGAGAGAAATATAAATGTTCTGTATAGTTCATTGTTATCATTACAGTTGTCAATATGTTTGTGATCACCGAGTAAATAAAAAGCATACACAAAAGAACGAGTAAAACATGATCCTTTGGTGATGTGTCAATGTTTCCAATGTCCCAATGAATTCAAATTAACTAATAAAAAGGTGGCAGGTCAATCTAATCAATCTAAAACCTGAATCTAATTCCATGCATTCATCATATTCTCAGCAGAGGAAAAATCCAGGGCTGATAAGTAATAATATGAGGTCACATACTGATTTTGTAAGATTCCCGTCTTACACCAGAAGGTTCCCTGGAATCGTACAAAAAGGAACTGCTACACAAAGAGCAACTTCAGGCCATCCTGTTTTGACATCAGGTACGACAGCTCCTATGTGAACCTATTCAAACGTTGTGCGTTCATTGATTTGACACTGTCTGTGATGAACAGGAACAATGCTTGCAATACATGGGTGGGCCGCACAGACTCTTATGCACACAGGATGGAAGTTTTCAGAAAACCCATGAGATGAGAGGCAGCCATTTCCAGTTCACGCATGCACAGTCACCCTTTTTGTCAGTTGACAATTTTTTTTTTTTTCTGTTGACAAAAATTGAGTCATTCGAGTCATGTCCAGACAGGTTCAAGGCCTGAGAGTTGGTCTATGGGAGGATGCCTATATTTTGATGCACAATGTCACATAAAATCAAAAAGTGTCCACTTACTCAAACAGCAATCAACACACACACACACACACACACACACACACATGCACACAAACACACAGACCGTCTACTTCCTTAGTTTGTGAACAGCTGACAGGCCAAGTGAGAGGATTTTGGACTGAGGAGTCTGTCTCCTGGAGAATCAGTACACTCACACCAAAAACACACAAACAGAGCTGTGTTTGTGACTCCAGCTATTTGGGTCAGCATAACAAACAGGACACTGTGCGAAAGCTTGAGTGTATATGCATTGTATTTATACTGAATCATTGCCATGAATTCAGATCCATCTAGTGCATATCTGAGACTCATAAAACACCGAAGCATGAGCATTGTAGCCAAAGTCAAGACAGGACATCCAAATTCCTTTGGATTAGGTCCACTTACATTTGAGATAAAAATTATCTTTTAACTATTGGCACACAATGCATCACATCCAGACAAACAGGGTTAAAAATATGATTTTGGATTTGTTTAGCAATAGCTCAGCAGTAAACTGCACAGTGACAGGACCAGTCACTGGATATGTACACAGATGTTTGTTGAGTCTGTCCGTTGTCTGGCCAGATCCAACAGACAGTAAAAAATTTGGGCAGATCTGAAAATAAACGGTCAGTCAATCAAAGACAAAATGAGGCCGACTGGGACAGTTGTTATCTTACTGTTGGCAAATAGTTAGTAAAGCCTTGGTTACTTCCCCGCTATCATTTCTATATCTTACTAGGTAATTGCAACAGATTTTTCTCGACACTCATGACAACACGGAGGGACAGAAGTGTGATGCCGCCATCTTCTGGCAGCTCTCTGCATGTTCAGTGTGGTGTCAATCTCATTTTCACCCCGGGCCACATCAGCCTTATGGTTGCCCTCAAAGGGCCGGTTGTAACTGTAAGACTATATACATTTGAGTAACTGGCTCTTCATTTGGTTATTTATTCCAGTGTACGAATATTGTACATCCATTTATATCCACGTACAAATGGATGCATTGGAACCACTACAATATAGTGGCAGGATTTGCGGATCACAACATTGAAATGCATGGTGGGCGATGTAGTTGATGGTCGCTCTACGGTACAGTATATGCCTGTTAAGCTCTCGCGGGCCACATAAAATGACGTGGCGGGCCGGATTTGGCCCGCGGGCCTTGAGTTTGACATGTGTGAAAGGAAGTGAAAAACCGCCCATGGATCAGAAGTGGTATCAAAATAGGTTTTATTTTACATTTGACAACATTGTCCAACTGCATGAAAACATTTTGCATATAAACCTTTAAAAACAAGGAGACAATGTTTCCATTTAGCAAATTGTACAAAAGAATCATTCACAAAAAAAACGTATTAAGTAAATCATGAAACTCATTTGCATCGTAATATCATTAACCAAATCACCAAAGCACTAAGACTGTATGACATAAAGGTCAACAAATCACTAAATCTTCGACACAAACACTAGTGTCTGATTTTTTTGTTTTTTTGTTAATTGTATTGTATGGCAATGTCTCGGCTTGTCAGTAGTCTCTATAGTCCAACATTTGAGTCAACATTCTACTAGTTTGTGCAAACCAAGCGACTTCTTGCGAAGTGGTTCCCCCTTATACTTGCACTCTCCAGGTTGACTGGATGTGTTAAGGCTTGAAATCTAAACGTTTTGAGGCAATTCATGTCAAACTTAACAGGTGAAGAGCTGCAAATGTTGACGAAAACAATAATATTCTGAGGCTAGCAGGCAGAATACAAACCACTAATATTCAAAATGGCTAAACTTGCATGTTTTACATCTAATATTGATATCCTAGTTTTGACAAGTAGGCCATATTTCGAACATCTTGCATAAATCACGGTGCAAGTTTTTTTGATAATTAGTAGCCATGTAAAGTAAATTGCAGTTGAAATCCTGACTGCACTTATACTATAAAAATCATGGATTCCAAAAAAGGTTTGTCAAAATGTAACGTCATTATCTCATCAGGCATATGAATCCCCATAAATAAGATACATTCTTGTTCTAGGAAGACAGTTCCATAGCTTTACAGCTTATGTAGGGGCATACCAGGCTATAAACGAACGCAAACGTTTAATTCTGCCAATTTCCTGAGATAAATAAGCACATTTCTTAAGCTATAAATAATTAAGTACTAATGACAATATTGGCAAGTAATGTCAGCAACAGGCGGCTATGCAAATTAACTGGGGATTCCTACAATGAAAAGGGCCCTAATAACTGACTGGTGATGAATACGGCATTTTATAAAATACCAGGGTCAGGACATTGAATTTATTCCGACGCAGCCCTGAATTCTTCCTTGATGGTTGATTTCACAGTTGTTTAGTGCAGTGTTGAAGACTCATTTTGAAAGGACACCCTTTTTAAATCACTAACACTAAACATGACTAGTCTAACACAGAAATTATTCCAACAGCAATACAGGCTCCAGCGTCACCCTACGCATCATTCAACAGCACTCTCTCTGTCACCCCTTTTGCAGTTTAAGCTGAAATCACATGCAGGTTCTGATGTCAATTGGCTCCGAGTATAATTTCGCTGTGACAACGTGACATGTTTGGAAGGGGCGAGGGCGAAGCGCGCGCTTTTGATTTGATTTTGGATTCATCTCAGTACCTAAAGGGTCGACGGTTGCATGGGCAAAAAAAAAAACCCTGGAAAAAAAAGCCACCGATATGCACGCATGCATGGCCGTTTTGCATATCACAGGATTCCCTTAGCATGTCGAGTCCTTGGAGCAGAGGCCTGCTGGATTTGAATCTCGCCGACTGCCCCTCGCTTGATGCATACTCAACGACAGAACACCCAAGTCAAACCATTTGCATCGCTTTACATCTGCATTAAAAAAATATATAGAAACGTCAACCAAATACACAAAAGTGCCATTAAGCATTTGCACTCTGAGCAAGAGCAAAATTAAGTATTACGGCTCCTTATCTTGTTGGAAAAAAAAAAAAAAGCCAACTAGTAAATTAATGTTTACGAGAAGATGTAGAATGAATGACCCACCCACTTCATAACAGTCATACAGCACATTGCTCTTTAGAATTAGTGTCACCACATCAATTCCAGTTACAGCCACATAATCAACGACCAAAAAAAAAAAAACCCAACCCAATTTCTCTCTCCCAACAAAATTAATGCAGTTCCCACGGGAACAGAATTTCCGCCATTAACAGCAAGCATAGTGAAGCAGGAAGTACTGGTTAGTAGAAGTTCATTTCAGTAAATTCATGCCTCTGAGGACCGACAGCTCCCCCCCACCCCCACCGGTAGACTCCATCTTTAATTGATTTAACATGGCATCACTCATCCCACGCAGCCGCTCTGCAAAGAGAAACGTGGGACACAACCGAGTCTTCACCTCTAACCTCCCGAAACCGTTTTTGCAAATCAAGACCGATAGCGTGTTCTAATTCCTCCCTTTAGCTGCAAAGCCTTTCCCACCCCCGATTCCCTGCCCCCCTCACAGGCGGGGTCACGACCTCTGTGCGGCTGCACACGGCGCTCACTGGCCCCTGGACAGTGGCTCGGGGTCCGCGTCGGTGGGGGGGCCCGACTTGGGCGGCCCGTTGGATCCCTCTACGAACATGTCGGGGATGTCCTGGCCGAAGTATATCTTACTGTTGGCCGCTATGGACTGGTACTTCATCAGCTCAATGTACTCAGGAGTCAGCTTCAACTGTGTGGGGGCGGGGGGGGGAAGAGAGGCACAGACGGAGACACACAGACAGACATAGAGATAAACAGAGAGAGTGACATAGAGACAGACAGAGAGAGACAGAGAGGCACAGGCCCAGACACCGAGACAGAAACACACACAGACAGACATAGAGATAGACAGAGAGAGAGAGAGATAGCGACAGACAGAGAGAGAGAGAGAGACACACACATGCCCAGACACCGAGACAGAAACACACACAGACAGACATAGAGACAGAGACATAGAGATTGACAGAGAGAGAGAGATAGCGACAGACAGAGAGAGAGAGAGACACACAGGCCCAGACACCGAGCCAGAGACACACACAGACACAGAGAAAGACACAGAGACAGAGACCCAGACACAGAGCAATAGAAGGAAGTACAGAAAGAGACGAGGGGGGGGGGGGGGGGGGGGAGAGGGGGCAAAAGAAGAGGGATGTTAGCATGTGATGGATTATCAACACAACGTTGAAAGGCTGCTTACACGTGGAATTCAAGTTGACATTAGAGGGTTTACCGAGTTGGCTTCGGCGAACTTGGCGGCAGTGTAATACTCCGCATCAGCCCGGGCCTTCTCCCTGGCCAGGAAGGCAGCGTCTGGAACAGAGAGCCAGTGTTGAGAGACTCCACGCATGACCGGCCCCAGCCGCCACAGAGACCCCCCCGAGGTACCAGATGATGCCACACTCAAGTCAAAGTCAAAGTAGCTCTATTGTCGATTCCTTTCACATGGCAAGACATACAAAGGAATCACAAGACCTGACCTCCTCTATAGGCGGCAGGCCGCAGTCAGTCAAGTCAGTCTGGAGGGCAGCAGCCCCCTCTTGGTTTGTCAGAGACGTACGGTACACACACAGAGACACAGGATTTTTTTTGATCCCTCATTCAAATAAGTCATTTAAATGGGATCAGCAGTTGAAGCGTTTGTCGTCCATCCCTGCTCTACTGCTCCCACTGTACTCCGGCCTCCCACCAACTTTGGGGAACACAGGGTGGGGGTGTTTGACTCCCAGTCAAACAGGGACGAGTTGCATCCCCAATGTGTGCAGCCTGACCTCTAGACATCCCTGAGGCAGACGCCTAGAGCCTGCCTGCTCCTCAATCGCCTGTATTCCCTCTGAGTGGCTTTGGATCAGAGTGTCTGCTTGATGACTGAATGGTAAACAGTGACATGTGGAGTTACCCTCTATGTGAGAGATCTTCTTCTCGGTCTCCTTCTCCATCACCTTCTGCTGGAAATGGATCTCTGCGACCTGGGCAAGCTTCTGGGCCTCTGTTGGGACAGTCACGCACACCGAGGAGGATCACACAGGGTTATTGGTATCATTAGAGATGGCAGTGGAGGGGCATCATGTCAACACAACGATGGCCACTCAGACAAACTCGCTGTGGGTACACGGGGGTCAGGTGGAAGCGTGATGTCAGGTTGTAGCTACCAATGATGGCTTTCTTCCTCTCCGTTTCTGCCTCCTTCTCCACCACCTTCTGGGTCTGGACTGTGATGAGCAGACGGGTCTTCTCCGCCTCCCTGTGGACCAACAGCCAGAGTCTAAACATTAGCTTCTGTCTGCTTCGGTCAAAGTGGAGTGGGGGGGGAGAAAGTGGACACACTTACATGAGCTCAAAGTTTCTCCTGATTGACTCGGGGATCTTGGGTTTGGTAACTCGAACTGCCTAATGGTTGGAGAATGGGGGTGGGTGACGAGAATCATTTGTAAGAGTTCAAAAGATGGGATGACCCTGGTTACAGTTTGTTGGTTTGGTTTTCAGGTCTATTTTTTAATTTTTTAAAAGGGATCACTTAAATGTCATTAAATCACCAGCTACCTGAATTGTGAGTCCAGGCGCCATGGCGTTAAGATCCTTCTGCAATGCGATCTTCATATTTTCATCAATGATATCTGTAAGGGCATAAACAAAAGACACACAGACATACCCATTATAAAGGGAAAGCCCAGCGTAGAGCAGCATGCTTCATGGGTCTGTCTTGTTGCCGTTGTCAACTCACCAAACAACTCAATGTAAACCTCCTGCAGAGTGTGAACACTGCAGAACTGGTTGAGTTCATGGTGGATTTTGTTGAAGATGAGAGTTTTGTCATAATCAGCCGTGTAGTTCTTCACTATGTCCACCACTACAGAGAGGGAGGGAAGAGCAAACATGCATACTTAATAAGCTTTTGGTGAAACACTTGGCACATTCAAGATGGCAAGTGAGCCAATAACAAAGGGTGATTACACTCGCGTGTTTTACCAAACCCATTCCGTCTCGGCGGTTTAATTTTAATCTTTGGCTGCTCATCAATACCAAAACCAGAGTACAATATGGTCACGATCGTTCATTTGGAATGTGGACATTATCCCAAATGCCTTACAAGGCCTATCTTACCACCAGGTGTGATGTCGATCAGCCATTACAAAGCATTTCTACACCGACCCTGTAGTGACATCACATACGGGAGTGTCCAACCAGCGGTATGGCCAGATCAGCCGACCAGTTGGCTCAGTCCACTGGGTAGGCTGATCAGTCCATCATACATCTGGGTGGATGCCACGCCTGACATCACGAGAGGATAGACTGTGAAGTGGCTTGTAATGGCTGAGCAATCTCACACCCCCGGTGGTAAAACAGGGGGACCTTTAAGAGCAAAAGGTTCAAAAGTTAATCAAGTTGCCACTTGTGTAAACATGCTCTATACCTGCCGAGGGGACCAGCATGTTGACCACCTCTATCCTGTCAAAGTAGATCATCACACCGCCACTGTGGAAAAACAAAACAGAACCGCAACACTGTTGACTTCCCTCAGAGTTCAGTCAGGGGGGTTTCATGAGCAACACACAGACACACACACAGAGGGCTCAAACACGTACCTGGTTCCACAGGGCACATTCTTGATCTCATCAGTTTGAAGCGTCGTCTGAAAACAAAAAGGATACAGCAACGTCATCCTGTTGCAGCAGAATGTGGCCGGCAGGCAGAGCATGGTTGCTCAAGCCAACTGTATGCGCTGCGCAGTGAGAAGGTGAGGGTACCTGTACGGATCTGAAGGTGGTGATGAAGGGCAGCATGATGTGATACCCGGGGCCATTGGGTGCCGTCAGCAATGCTCCTCCCCTTTCACACACACACACACACACACACACACACGCACACGCGTGCGCACGCGGCAGTTATAAGAAAAAGTAAATATGATCCCACAAACATTCATTGCTTTACACCCCTGGCGGGCTGCAATGTGGGTCTACCTGAAGTTAATTACAACTGTCATGAACAAAGAGATCAGAGCAGACTGGAAAATTCAGTTTGTTCACAGGTGGTTGAGTTCACATGCCAATGAAGTGAGCTATCCTTTAAATGAACCAACCGCTAGTCTATATCTAAGGAAGCAAAAATACATGACAATTACAAAAGTTCATAAATGGACCTAGACACCCAACAAGAACAGTTAAACACAAATGAACAGCTGATGTAATACACACATCTCTCGCTTTAATACCTGTAATAAACCGCAAGATGTCCTTCTTCGATCTTATGAATGGATGAGTGTAGCAGGATGGCCATGAGTCCTGCTACCGTAGCAACCACTGCCCCTACTTGAGCCATAGTCATCCTCTGCCGCACTTACCTGCAGAGACCAACATGACCAGTTCAGATATAAAAACGGAAAACAGTGAGGAAGGATAAAGTTGTACGATGTGGTTGGTCCTGTGGCACATATGATCACATCAACGTTACACCAAGCAACTGGGTATAAAGTGATGACGTTTAGGGGCAGGCATGGTATCAGCTGGTTAGGGCTGCCACTATGAACCCCATACTAGTCTAGTACTGTGGAGAAGTGACCACAGGCGTTGGTGTGCATCGATATATACCGTTCAGGCCAACTTTAAAGCATGCTAAAATCCTACAACAAGAGGAAACCGTCATGTGTTGACGGTATAGTTTCCCGTGATCCCTGCCAGGCACAGGTTTCTAGCATTCAACTCTGCAGGTTAGCCCATAGCTCAAGGGGAGTGGGTCCTACAGAGGCGCTACCCTGTGGTCCTCCACAACAGCTAGCCTATCCTACACACTACCCACATTCACTTGAAATACGCATTTAAATGGACCAGCTGAACACGTAACGCCACCGCAAATGCACCGCAATGGCGTTCAAGCTCCGTGCTGCTATTCTTAGACATGTAGAAGTAATATTAGGATAGCATTGCGAGCTAGGGGCAGCTAGCTCCGAATGGTAGCCTCGGAAGTGAAGCCTCCTACTGGCTTTGTGTCCTTTCACTTATCTGCGCGGTACCTCTAAACGCGTTGCGGAATAAGCGTTGTACGAGCGTTTCACCATTCTATTTACGAAAAAGGATGCATGTAGGAAAAGAAATGTTCATTACCACCTCACTGGACAGTCACCTCTTCTCTCTGTATCATTCAGTTCACCACAGCCCGAACCCATTTCCCTACCGCCGCCTGCTGGCCACTCCCTACAGTCACCTCTGGCACAGTGAGTGCGGGGCTTTCTGCCCTAACGTCTGCCAATACAGTAATCCAAGTTCCATCCACTTCTATCAGCTTCATTGTAAATAAAAAAGACAAGTCACTCAGGTATTAAAATCCTCAATGTAAACAAATGAACAGCCACTTTATTCGAATTTGACAGACAAATTGGTATCTGAAAATACATTTGGCACATATAGTTCTGTCAGCCAATTACTTGGTCTTCACTCCAATTGGTCATCACTCGAACAAATAAATACAGTAAAAGATTGGCGTCACATTGACACATAACAAAATATATATTCATACATGCAGTTTAAATAGTGTCAGCTTATGCCGTTAAATAAACAGATGATCTATGAGTGTGAATCAAAAAGGGATTCAGCTTTTGTTTGGTTCTTCATATATTTAGATGATCCTCATCAGGCAGACTTCATTCACTATATACAACTTCACGAGATCAGAGCTTTCCTGGATCAAGCTGTATCCAACTCCAATCCTCATCCTAGAAAAATAAAGGGGAAATGGTGCCTCAGGGTTCACACATTATACAACGCAAGTGTGCTGCCCATATTAACCCATGTTTCAAAATAAAAGCCACCAAGGTATGACACATTTCACACACATAACATAGGTCACATTAACTGGATACAGTATATGTTACATCACACGGATATGGTTTACATGTAACACTGTACCATAACACTGTTTCCCGTCTCTTGCGTGGTGTCCTGAAGCAGAGAGGTCAGCTGACTGAGGTAACGCTTGTTCTCCTCCAATAACTGATGAACCGTCAGGCTGAGGGACCAACAGCCAGAAGATAAACACACCAGCAGGCTCCCATCACAGAACATTCTGACGCCAAGAGGAATCCGTTTCCAGTAAACTGTGGCAGGCTTACCTAGGAGTGTCGCTGGGAACGGTTGGTGGTGGCTGAGGATCAGTCTGGGCCTAAAAACAATATAGTAGTTCAATATTTCCTACCTAGTCCTTTAGCAGACTTAGCAGTTTTTGCTAAGGTTTTTGCAGAAGCAAAAAGAAGATTAGAAGGTATCTAATCAATCTTTGAGTCACAAAAGTGATGCTACACAAGCATGATTCTGAGGAACATAAATACACACAAACGGAGCAGAAGTAACATCTCAACGAGACAACATCAGGGTTTGACGTCCTCCACAGCAGTGCCCTTTGGACTTCATTCATGCCGGACTTCTATGCAAGGTTAGTTTTATTGGGGGTCAATGTGCTCACCCGGGCGATCTTCAACAGATACCAAAACTCTTTCTGTCTCTTCATTTGCATCTGCATCACTGCTGTCACCGCTGCCTTGATGCTCTCTACCGCCCCCTCCAGCTTGGGGAACAGATCCACGATGCGCCGTTTACACACCAGTATGGTGCTGGGGAAGACGAGAGTGGCAAGAAGAAACACTGACATATTTTCTGGAAGTTGTGTGAATGAGCATTGTGTATGTGTTCTAGTGTTGGGCCTTCTTCATGCTAACAAAGCGACCACACAATGGTGGAATAGCACTATATTTCTCAATTAAAATGCCTTGCAAGCTTCGTAGGCCAAATCAGAGCACATCCACAGTTTGTTTGAATTTCAACTCAAGTTAAAATAAACAGAAAACTTCAACACAACTTCAACATATTTTTTAGAAATTATTTTAGATATTTTACACAACATTGGTATTGAAGGATAGCATGAGGCATGCAATACAAATGTTGCTGTCCCACACTTTGCTCAGCTAGACGTACCTCAGATTAGTGTATAAGTCCTTTAGCACCCTGTCCTGGTTCTGTACTGTCTGAAGTATAGCTTTCACCATCTCTGAGCTGTCACTGTAGCCGTGAGGAGGGTCAGGGCCTGCAGGAGCCATGTGGAGACAATCAATTATACACACACACACACACACACACACACAGTCTCTGGATGTGCAGAAACACACCATTAAAAAGGAATTACTGTGGATGTTCCATGCTTACTTTTGCATTTGGCTTTCAGTTGCTTGTAGAGTTCAATAGCTTTCTCCTCCCTGAAAGAGTCAACAGACTGCATTGTATACACACACATACTGTATACACCCATGCGAGAATATTAGCTTCTACAGAACACTGAAATACTCACAACTGCCCCATAACGTCCTCTTGACTGCGAGCAAATGGACTTCTGCGCAACTCCACAATCTCACAGTGTAGAGAGAATATCTCTTCATCCAGATAACCAACCTCAGCTACCTGCAGACAAAAACAGTTGAGATACAGACACACGGTCAGTGCCACTGACCACCCTCTGCTTCTGAGTCATGGTAGGCACATACAGTGGATACATTGTAGTTGCCATGGAGAACATCCCACCTGTGCAAACGCAGCAGCCTTCTCCTCGTTTTCCTTCCAGGTTTTCAGCATCTTCTCCGAAGCTACAGAAGACCGTTCCACCAGAGAGAGACAGAGAGAGGATATTCACGTGGTCAGGGTGTGACCTCCAGCCAAAAGGTTCAGGGCTCAAACCCACATGTGCACAGCCTACCTGTAGGCATCCTTGACCAAGATGCCTAATCCTTACCTGCCGTAGGTTGCTTTGGATAAAGGTGCTCCATGACTTAAATAGTAAAATAATAAAATAAAATAAAATAAATACAATAAATAAAATATATAAATTAAAATAAAATAAAATACATACCTCCCTCCAACCTCTAGCAACAGTGACAGCAATGCGGCACTTTGTGAACTGTATCAGGCCACATCGGACTCCCTGATCACATCACTGTTATCACATCACTGCCAGCATACAGGCCCACAGTGCGTGTCGAAAAACCGGCTCAAAAAGAGATAATTGTGTAGCCGTAGGGTTCCAGGCCTGAATGCTCTCAAGGACTGTCTTGCAACAACAGACCGGGGCATGTTCAAGCAAGCAGCCCCACACAACAACAACCACACAGACAATGAGGAGCTTACAGACACTGTCCTCTCCTACATCCGTAAGTGCTCTGATGATGTGACCCACGCAAAAGACCATCACCACTCGGGCTAACCGGAAGCCACGGCTGACAGGGGCTGTCCACCAGCTGCTGAGGGCCAGAGACAAAGCCTTCAGAGTCGGGGATGGAAATGACCCGTGAACAGCGAGAGCCAGCTTGGCCCGTGGTATCAGGAAAGCAAAACAGGGACTACAGGAAAAAGATTACCGTCCACTCCCCCCCCCCCCCCCCCCCACACAGTCAGGCTCTGTGCCTGTCCACTGCCAGTGTGAAGAGGGCAATCTCCACTATCAACCCCCCGCAAAGCAAAAGGCTCGGACAACATTCCAGGCCGTGTGCTGAGGGACTGCGCAGAGGATGTCTTCACGGATATCTTTAACACTTCTCTGAGTCAAGCTGCTGTGCCATCACATTTCAAGACCTCCATCATCATACCTGTGCCAAAGAAACCTGCTCCATCATGCTTCAATGACTTTTGCCCTGTGGCGCTGACCCCCATCGTCATGAAGTGCTTTGAACGGCTAGTCATGTCTTACATCCGGTCCATCCTCCCCCCCCCCACCCTGGATTCCTTTCAGTTTGCATACCGAGCCAAACGTTCCACAGAGGACGCAGTCTGCTCTGCTCTCCACCCAGCCCTCACCCACCTGGAAAAAGCAGACTCATGTGTGAGAATGCTTTTCATAGACTTTAGTTCAGCTTTCGACACCATAATCCATAATCATTCATAATCCATCTCTAAACTGGACCAGCTGGGGCTCAACACCTCCCTTTGCAACTGGCTACTGGACCTCAGTGAGAGGCCACAAGCAGTACGAGTTGGCAACAACACCTCAAGCAGCATCACACTCAGCCTTGGGGGGGCCGCACAGGGGCTCCCCAAGGCTGTGTGCTCAGTCCCCTGCTCTTCACCCTGCTGACAACTGCACACCAACCTACAGCCTCCAATCACTTCGTGAAGTTTGCGGATGATACAACTCTGGTGGGTCTCATCACCAAGAACAACGAGACCTACAGGAAGGAGGTCAACCTTTTGACCACGTGGTGCAGAGACAACAACCTCCTGCTGAAAGTCAGCAAAACCAAGGAGATTGTCGTTGACTTCCAGAGAGGCCACACCAAACACCCACCACTGACCATCGATGGTGCTGCTGTGGAGAGAGTGAGCAGCACCAGATTCCTGGGGGTGCATGTCAGTGAGGACCTCTCCTTGACCACCAACACTGCATCACAGGTGAAGAAAGCCCAGTAGCGCGTCTACTTCCTCCGCACGCTTAAGCGAGTGAAAGCTCCCATACCCATGCTGAAAACATTCTACCGGGGCACAATTGAAAGCATCCTGTCCAGCTGCATCACTATGTGGGATGGTAGCTGCACTGAACACAGCAGGAAAGCCCTGCAATGCATCGTGAACACAGCTGGTAAGATCATTGGTGACCCACCCTTCCTTGCAAAACACATCACCCACCTCACCCGAAAAGCTTCCTCGATTGTGAGCGACACCAGCCACCCAGCACACAGTCTGTTCAAGCTCCTGCCTTAGGTATAGGAGCCTCTGGGCAGCCGCAGCCTACTGGTTAGGGCTTCGGACTTGTAACCGAAGGTTGCCGGTTCGAACCCCGACCAGTACGAACGGCTGAAGTGCCCTTGAGCAAGGCACCTAACCCCTCACTGCTCCCCGAGCGCCGCTGTTGGCAGCTCACTGCCTCGGGATAAGTGTATTTCACCTCACTGTGTGCCTCACCATCACTGTGTGCTGGGGGGAGTGAGGGGAGAGAATTTAGCTGTGTGTATTCCACTAATTCACATTTGGGTTAAATACAGAGAACAAATTTCCCTCATGGGATCAAAAGAGTAATTCTTCTTCTTCTTCTCTGTGGCCGCACCACCTGACTCACTAAAAGCTTCATACACCAAGCTGTCAGGAAGCTAAAATCTCTCCCCTCACTCCCCCCAGCCACATCCTCTAGGCTGTCAGAAAGCTGAAATCCCCCCCCTAAAAATAAAATAAAACACTCCAGACTCTACTGTCTATTGCACTATTATTAGGTATTCACAGCTACTCTGTGAATACCTAATAATAGTGCAATATTGTTTTTCTAGTTATTATTATTATTATTACTATTACCATCACCACATACCATGTGGACTGAAATATGCTGCTATTTACTGTCTTCACTGACTGTTCTTTTTGCACTGTTAATATTACAAATATTACAAACATATCTTATCTTCTGCTGCCATCACAATTGCCTGTCATAACCTAACTTACACAGACACTTATGCTGCTACTCTTACTCATTGATTCCTACATTGCACATTTATTTATTTTATGTCTATCTTTTTAGCTTATCTGTTGCAAAATTGTATGTTTATTTAGGAAAAGTCTTATCTTGTCTGTTGTGCCTGCACATTTTATCTCCACACTTTATCACCGTGTTTCTCTTGATTCCTTCGTATGTCCTGACATGTGAAGGAATTGACATTAAAGCTACTTTGAATCTTTGAAAAACAGTAGAGACACCTTACTCGGTCAACAACAACAGCCGGAAGTGAACTCACAGATGCCTGAGTGTCTTTGCTCCGAGTAGAGCTCCAGGTCTTGCTGGATGCTGATCTTGAAGAAGGTCAGTTTTGCTTTGAGCTGCTGCGACTGTGAGAACAGCATGTTCTTGTAGCGTGTTAGGTTTGTGTTGTAGTGTAAAAGACTCCGCCTACAGACGCACAGGAACGCAGACACATGCATAATCTTCACTTTTTGATGTCAAGTTAACCTTTCTGCGTTTGTCTGTGCATATCAGGTACACTCTTCCGCACATTTCTCAATTAAAATGTTCAGAGTTGATTTGTTCTGCGCTAGAATAATAAATAATATAATCATTTGAGTGCGTGCACCTACATGGCCGCCTCGCGCCCCCCGTACAGCCGGACGTAGTCCTGCTTCAGGCCACAGATGTAGCTCACCGCCTCTCCCCACACCTTCCTCAGGGCAGCCAGCGGCAGCTGAGTCTTGGTCTCTCTGACTGTATGGACCACAACACATCACAGCTCTTGACCATCACAGAACGGCAACGTAAGTACGTTAGCGTTAGCAACCACGTTAGCGCTCCTTGGGGGGGGGGGGGGGGGGGGGCGGATCTCTCACCTATGAAGTTGACACTGTCGGGCAAGGGTCTGGCGGTCAGCGGGCCGGCGTACTTGGTGAGGCTCTTGTCGAAGAGGTACACGATGGAGCGGTCCCAGCCGGACTGTGAGGAGCAGAACGCCCAGAGTGAGCCGCCGCCGAGCATGAGGCCGTCTTTGTGCGCCGTGTGGCACGGACCTGAGGTCCACGCTGCGTGACATGTGCGGTACGAAGACAAAGTACGCTCCAATAAGAAGGTAAGCGTCTCGGCTGAGTACGCTGAGGCGAACACCAGCGGCGCGATTGAGAGCAGACCAGGAAGGAGTGAAATGAGGTTTGCCGCGATGGTGGCCGACAAACTCCTCGTGCACCAGCTATGTTCACGCGTTGAGCAGTGCTGTCCAATTAATATGCGGACAGCCGCGGCCTACTGGTTAGGGCTTCGGACTTGTAACCGGAGGGTTGCCGGTTCGAACCCCGACCAGTACGAACGGCTGGTGAGCAAGGCACCTAACCCCTCACTGCTCCCCGAGCGCCGCTGTTGGCAGCTCACTGCCTCGGGATTAGTGTGCTTCACCTCACTGTGTGCCTCACCATCACTGTGTGCTGAGTGTATTTCCACTAATTCACGATTGGGTTAAATGCAGAGACCAAATTTCCCTCATGTGATCAAAAGAGTAATTCTTCTTCTTCTTCTTAATATGAAAAAGTAGGCGAGAAGTGTGTTATCTACCAAAATATTTGCCTTTAACCGAAAGAAGGCTGTCTAAAGAAAACCAAGGCAAATCAGGAGGACTTCCACTGCTGCCAGCTGCTCGGATCAGGGCTTGTGCTACTGCTCTGAGAGGAGGTCATACCTCAACCATCAATCAATCAATCAACACAATCGACTGTGTATTGCCAACTAATGGTGTATTCGTTGTAGACTGTGTAGATTGTGTTATGTGCAAAGTAGCAGCGAATTAGCACAGCTGAAACAGACGTTGACTCTAATCTTAAAAAGCATTTAGCTCGTTCACCCTGGTCATTCTGCATCGTCTGGTACTCTCCCCTCGTGATCAAACGTGGAACTGCAGTCTTCATCGCTCTAGTCTCCAATCACAGCGCACCGGGATGAACGTACCAGTCCCTCGGGGAGACAGTGGGCGGGCGGCCAGCGGGGGTCCAGGGAGATGCCCGTCTCCAGCAGCAGCTCCTGGCTACGGGGGAGGATGTGTGAGTGGGTGTGGGTCTCCAGCCGTTGCTGCAGGGAGTGCAGACTCTCCTCCGGGCTCAGCACCATGGAGTGCAGCTGGGCCGACGTCATGTCCAGCACGTGGATCACCTTGGAAAACGCGCGAGGAAAGCAAGCAGTCGGGTTTCAGTATCTTGCCCAAGGTTGGGAGGAACCGAGGATTGAAACCAGCGACCAGCCTTCAGTAGCTCGGGCTTTCTACGTGACGTATTCCCTTGAGAAGTGCCAGAGTATTTACCTTCATGTTGAGAATATTGTGTAATGTGGTGTAAAAGCAGGGCTGGTTGCTGTCGGGGTCCAAGTCCCCCCCACGAGTCGCAGGGTCCCACAGGAGCAGCATTTGTAGAAGAGAC
The DNA here is from genome assembly GCA_036785325.1 of Urophycis tenuis. NCBI lineage: Eukaryota > Metazoa > Chordata > Actinopteri > Gadiformes > Phycidae > Urophycis > Urophycis tenuis. Next base: position 9,985,660 of record JAXIVH010000004.1, read on the forward strand.
TCGACCGGTTCCAGTAAGGGTCTACACACACACACACACACACACACACACACACACACACACAGAATAAGTAATGAGGTGTTCATGTAAACTGTTTATTTGGTAAACCAAATGTTACAGGGCACCTGCTGAGATTGTTGGGATAGGGCAGGTGTGTCGAGAGTCGGACTTCTCCGTTCATGTCCTCGACGGCCATGATATCTTTAGGACCCTTGTTCTTGACTTTACTCGTCCTGAAAGACACCACAAGTGATTCATCTGCCACTCTCGCCAAAGAGACACTGTAACGGTGTGTGACTGTGCGCCATCCTCACCACTGTACAGGCTGCATGTGGTGCAGGAAGGGCCGAAAGCCGCACGCGCATTCGAATACCATCGTGCCGAAACTCCAGTAATCCACAGTCACAGTGTAGGGCTTATTCTCAAAAAGCTCTGGAGCCTGAAAAGCACGAGACATGTCCATGAATGACAATCGTATGGGCTGTGTTGCCTGGGCCGGTGTTTTACAACCTGTGGTACGAGCACCACTGGTGCGAGGGTATGTGGGATGTTATTTTTGAAATGTACAATAATAACAGGTAATTGAAAATAAATGTTAAGATGTTAAATGTATTGTGTATATTGTGAGTTGTGTATATAGGGGGCACAGGCACTCTTTGCTCAGCCACTGCATGTGTATTTATGTACTTTTGACCTTTTGTATATGAGGTGGTCTGCGACGGGTCTTGATGACAACGGTACACCTCAGGTCAGAGGATGGAAACCACTGGCTTAGACCCTGAGCTGGCATTGAACTTGCCACACTGGCTAAGATGCTTACCAGATACTGCAGAGTACCAACAAATGAGGTGCAGAGGCTGCCCTGGTCCAGGTCCTTGGCATAACCCAGATCAATGATTTTGTGGACGAGCTGTGATAAATTAAAAAAAAAAAAAATAAGCACACCATGAGCACACCACTCGAAGAAGGGGAACATGGACCATGCGTGTGTGTAGGATGTGCAGACCGCACCTTCCCTGTGACCTCCTGAAGGACTATGTTCTCTGGCTTAAGGTCTCGGTGGATGATCTTGTTGGCATGGAGGTACTGGATGCCAGAACCTGCATGGGTGAAGAACAACGGTTCTTTGGGGAGTGCACGAAGTGAGAGATGTTCCACCTTGCGCAACTGTCAGCTATACACCGCAACCAGCCCAGCTATTTCAGATTTGGATTCTAATGTTGATGTGTGTCAACATGGCAAAACAAACAAACAAACAGTATTAAAAGTATAATTTGAATTTCTTTAAATTTCCCCCAGGGATCAATAAAGAATCTTGAATTTTGAATCTAAACCATGCTTTAAACATACCTATGTCACTGAGCAGTGAGAGAACTTCACTTTCCTTAAGCCCGCAGCAATTTTCTGGCTTGTTGAGCATCTGAAAGAAGAAATTGTTTTTAGACTGCAATCTGGCAATGTTTTAGATAGGTGTGAGACATAGATGACGATAACCCTATCCCTACAATTTTCAATGAATCACCTAGTAGTAGCCTACCTTGCGTAGATCCCCTTTGGAGCAGTACTCCATGGCCAGTAAAGGCAGGTCATTCAATCCAATGGAATTCAGCTCCAGTGGAACTTCCCTCGCCTCAACTACATTTACATGACTCAGCCTATGGTTGGAGGTTTGTGGATACACAGGAAATAGTTTAGTGTGTTTGGCGGTGCACTGTTTGTGTATATGTTTATGGTGCGCATGCCGGCCCAATCAAAAAGCGCCGATCCACATTTACTTCTTCATGATTTGTATCTCGCGGCTCCAGCGATCCTTGTTCTTTTGGTTCAATTCCAGACGGCAGAGTTTCAAGGCGATCTTGTCTCCCGTCTCCTGTTCCAGGAAACACACAACAAAATCACAAATAAAGAATAGACAAATAAATAAAGGACACACAACGTTTACATTTCCTAATCCTGCTGATGTCTTTATCCAGAGCAACTTATACGTGAGTCAATCAAAAGTTTACAGCCAACAGTTTAACTTCAACAAATTGCCTTCTGAAGTTAAACAAGTGGACTGCAGGCCTACTAACAAGATGTTGGTACAGGTTCACGTGGCCAAATCCTCCTTTTCCCAGTCTCTCCTTCATTTCCCAGGGGCCGCACTGCTGCGTCTGCCTCAGGGTGCCTCTCTCCATGGTGATCTCCAGCTGGCAGACCTGGGAACAGAGCGCAACCCTTTGGTTAGGGAGAGGGTTTTAGCTTTAGTTTTAGTCTGTGAACAATCAACAATCCCTGCATGGGCCGGGTACACACGCATCTAACATCCTATAAAAGACTACGTAAAGTGAATAGGAACGTAGTATAGACGATATTATGGAGCTGTTAGTGCACCTATTTGAATCCATGTGTGTCATGAGTTATCCATGGCTGTTGTTCAGTGGGTGTTTCCCTTGGTTTTCTTGTCCATTTCAAGTTTTCTTTACCCGATACTTTTAAATCGTAAAACATGAACACAAACGTGTGCTGGTTTCGAGCCGTTTGAAACTTACCAATCAGTCAAATCAGTCCTAGTCTACTTTTGTTATTGCATATGGAACCCCCCCAAAACACGTGGAATAAACATCGTCTTCAAAAGTGAAAGTAGTATTTACTTGAAACTAAGAATCAAACTACGCCTGCGCGTACGAGCAGCAGATCTACAAGTTACACGGATATATAGCATGGCTTCAGTGTCATGCCACTTTATGGTATGGAGGTCAGCGGTCATACGGCTACGGCAAGCGGGCGGTACCAAATGGAGGTTTCCTTTTTGTTACCTCCCTTCGCTCCCGTACTGTACACAATAACAAAACACTACTTTGTAATTAAATATTATTATATTGATTATATAATATTAATATTTTAAAAATGTGACTGATGTCTGCAGTTTCGAGCCTCCATTAACTAGTTTTCCACCGACGATGCATAGTATTGTTCACTAGATGGCGCACTGTGTCCAGGTTATATCACTCCTCAGTAAATCACTTCATAATTCTTCATTCACGCGTCTATATACTCTAGACCAGGTCGGACTTTAAGGTGATACTACTCAGTTAGACTCAATCCTGCACGGTCCTGCCTAACCTTCCAGCCTAACATGATCGGTTAGTTCAGTTAAGAAGGAGGAAACCTAAACACAATCATTTCTAACCTAATACCTAAACTCAAACCATATAACCAGCTAAAATGAGCAATTTATTAATGTAGTCATTTTCCTAAACATCTCTTGCAACATCATCCTGTGAGAAATACACTTGCCGTCTCCGGCCTATTGAAAGCAAAAACATAACTAACAAAACATAAATATAGGCTTTAAACTACAAATTGAGGGTTCTACAAATGCGGGCTTGGGAGTGCGGTCCTGAGTGCACAGCCTCCGGTAGGCCTACTGCAGGAGCATTCTAATGTTCAGGAGTGCAGCTCCGTTCCCATTCAGCCTGAATGAGAACAAGGTTTGTTTGTGTGACATGCCACGTTTTGGAAAATCTGTGTTAACTCATAATAATTAATGACTCATTAATGTGCACTTATTCTATCTTATTGTACCACTTATTATATTCATCTCAAGGCTGCTATGGAGTAAATTCTGTTTGTTGGACTGATGATATCTCAAAAATAGAGCCTGCTAATTAAATGCATATATTTGTTCTCATTTTTAAAGGTTATATTGAAAATGTATTCATTACGATGTATGGATTTATCAGTAATTTATACTGCAATAGGCCAAGAATAAAGTGATGGGGCATGTGAGAGGGCATTGATGCCAATTGTGAATTGAGTTACAATGGTTTGTCAGAAAGTGCCCCAACAGAAAACCAGTTAGGAAATGTCATAGCAATTGCCCCAAAGCAAACTGACTGATGACGTATGGGCAAACCCCAACATAATAAAACGTCACCCAAATGAGGTTATTTACCACAGGCTTACAACTCAGAATGACTCGACCATGAGCTTCTTTGACCAACGCAAAAATTTGTCACTTCACTTTTGCGTAACAACATGCTCTATGTACAGTAATGTTTTCAGAGTGGACCCTACAGATACCAGTTAATTTTGTCATTTGTCACTGTGACATCTGATCAAGGGCCTACTTCTCTTTTTGTATTTTTCTCTTTTGAGCCCACTCTCATTCACTTAGATCAGGTGTAGGCAGTGTAGACTACTCAACCCATGGTTAATCTACATGTCAAGTGGTAGATGCATTTATTATTCAAATTTGGTAGTATTTTTTATCCTTATCATTAATATTATTACCATTATAATTGACAAAAATGGTTGTATAAAACAAATGTGAATAAATCTGCGGGCAGAAAAAGGCCGTGGATCTTGCAAGACCAGGAAGTCATATGCATTAGAGCACCCCTAGTGTCCTTCAGCTCTCATTACAGCTCAGTCGACCTGTTAGCAGCACTATCTGCTGCCGATAGGTAGGTTAAAGGGGTCCCATATGTCCCATGTCCAGCCTGTCCCATCCAAACATAATCCAGCCAGCTCCTCGTCATTTTTCTTACCCTTTGGAGGGATCGGGTTAGGGGTCAAGTGAAAAATTGTTTTTTTACTCAACCTTTTTTACTGAGTCTTTTTTCATTAACCTCGGGCAAATCCTTGACCTAATGGGGCCTGTAGCATATAAGCCAAAAGCTATCAGTCAAGAATACAAGATAACTCATACATTTCCTAACTGAGAATATGGTATCATTTTGTGAGGGGCCAGAATATGGTTTCTGCGAGCTGGGTCACCACTCACAGCCGAAAGGGACTGGGTTCAATCCCCTCTGAATCTGAATTCACTTCAGATACAGTGAGGGGATTGACAAAGTTGAAGAAGTGTCTGCTTCACATGTCCTCTCTAAAACAAGAATAAGATATGTATTCTCAACGATGAGCTCATGATTACTCAACAAGTGTATATTTTTTCTCTTTCTTCCTTCCTCTTTTCAGCCATCGACGTTAGCGCAAGATGATGTATACAGGCGTTTACACAAAAGCTAAATCATTTACTGAAGCTCCATTCATTTCGGGATTTGTGACGAATGCTGTGTTCATATAGCAAGTAGGCCTATAAAATACAGGACATATTTGTCCATGCCACAGAAAATGAAACGATGGCCATACATATAGCCTACAGTGCATACATGGATTAACTGTGGGGCCTGGGCGATTCCGAACAATATGTAGCTAACTTTTCCCAGAGGTTGAATGCGTAAAACTTACAGTATACCTCCATTCTATTACCTCAAAACACCACTGTAGTGTATGGAGATACACTAAGAAGTTATATGAGTTAATATATATGTTTAATGTATGACCCCTGACCCTCCGTGTTCATTGGATGCTAGTATGATATAAAAGTAAGCGCGCCAGTTTGGTGCGCGCCCTTGTGATGAGACCGAGCGAGAAGTCACACTTGAGTTTCAGTGCTATGTATTGCTTTCCTGTTACCTCGTCAGCAAATAAAGAGGAAGATCAAAAGATACCTATCGTTGTATACTGCAGTTATTTGTAGATACACGACAACCACAAGCACACCAAAAGCGCGACGAGCAGTTAAAACTCACACGGTAGACTTACATGATAAACGTGGATATGAAATGTATTTGCTCTGCGCTCTGAAAGAAATACGAAAGAAGGTCTTGAAACACACTTATAGCAAAACGTGTTGCAAATGTGTTGCAAATGTTGCTCAGATTCGTCACCTGGTTCCGCGTAGGGGCTCTTAAATGATGTTGCAGTGACTGGTCCAGGAGGCTGTCATCATCACAGGGCTGTGTTAACTGGACAATTGTCCAAGTTGTATTTAAATCAGATCACATCTCACGTCGTATTCTGCAAGTTCTCTCACATCAAGTCCGCAGGCTCTCTCTCTCTCTCTCTCTCCTCTCTCTCTCTCTCTCTCTCTCTCTCTCTCTCTCTCTCTCTCTCTCTCTCTCTCTCTCTCTCTCTCTCTCTCTCTCGTGTCTGTGTTGTGCAGGTGGCACTCCCTTAATTTTCCACGACTATACAAATCCTTCGCTCCGTCACCACGTTGCACATCTGCAATCCATCATCTCATCCACTCTTCAGTATATCTACCCCAGTTCTTCACTCATCGCCAGACTTTTGTATTTGTATTCAAGCCTGTCACTAGCTTTGTCTTTTTGTGCCACAGGATCATACTTGGCTTGCACGTATCTGAATGGTGTCGTCTAATGTTATCGACCCAAATACCATGTGACAATGTACTCTGGATGTATCATCGTTTGAATTTTAGTTATATACCTCAGACACACACACACACACACACACACACACACACACACACCCACACACACACACACACACACACACACACACACACACACACACACACACACACACACACACACACACACACACGCACACCAGCCACGCAATTACTTAGTCATACACCACCTGTGTGTCATACACCACCTGTGTGCGTCAGTGGACCGTGTGAATTTATGTGCACTAATTGCTTTATTGGGACATGCAGCCCCTTGTTACACTACATATGTCAATCCTACATTTCACCAGCCCCGAGGCCAGACAGTGACAGCCTCTCTGGGCATCCCCTGTGAGAGAGGAAGTGCCACAGGCATGTTTTTCTCAAAGTGAGGTATGGGTCCAAATCATGACAGATGACTTCAATAGATAAGTTCCCCTTCCTGTTGACATATACTAGCGGTTCAGCTTTCATCATTTGTGGAAGATTTTGAAATAAACAGTCTGGGCCATTGTCTGGCTTGTAATGTATTTTGTTCGGCGCTTCAATACTGCATTCACAAACCTACCACTGTTGTCTTGTTTTTAGATGATAGTCGAGTGTGGTGAAAGTATCCAAAATTGTAATTTCGTCACCCGAGGGCAGTTATCTTTACACTGAAACTAACAAATGCAACCCTGAGAGACTTTCCCAAGGAACAATCTTCTGTATTTCTCCAGCTGCAGCTTCATTTTCAATTAAAAGAACGGCATTGTGAACTGAATTATTCATTATTGTAGGACCTTGCAATTAGATACAGTAACAGCAGTTTAAAAATTTTTTGTCACACATGTGTTGTCATCAAAAACTCCTGGCCATATATGGTTGCTTCTATTTCATTTCTTTCGAAAAAAAAAAAAAAAAAAAACACTGCACCACAACGGAAGGGCTCTGAGTGAATCACATGATGTGACGTGTTCCTCCGGTCAAGATGTGTTGATGCCTTATTTGAAGTCTGTTCCCAGTAACTCAAGCACATGCAGTTGTTCTAAGCCCCTCCCACTCACAGCCCCAATGGTTTTATAAGGTGAGATCCCAACAGACAAGACAGCCAGACAAAGAGTAGAAACTGCATAGGTTGGAACAGGACAGAAGGAACAGAAGTATTTCTACATATTTTGCAGAGAGCACACCAGAAGCAGATCCCAGAAGACAGCAAATAGCAGCGGGGTTTACAGAGCGAGAGATACAACAGCAGTACAGTACAGGTACATAGCCATTTTTTGCATTGTGATTAAATGATGTGTTTATTAATGTAAGCATGAAGAATCATTTGTTGATCATTTGCATTGAAAATGCTCTGATGAGGAGTTTGTAAAGAATGTATAACACTCTATATGTAAGTATGGACATTTATAAGGACATATCTTTTGCATATACAAAAAAAAGCTTTATTTTCTATGTTATTTCTAAACATGTACCGTCTTTCACTGTGAGAACATACAGAAATACAGTAGATAATGTTACGATATACAGGAAGTAATCTTTCATGTGCATTCATCAAGCACATGATCACAGTCAAGTCTGAAGATTGCAAACAAACTTGTGCAGGCACAGGAAGACTCTCCTACAACATTATCTCTGTTATCAAACATGCAACTGTGTGTGTGTGTGTGTGTGTATGTGTGTGCGTGTGTGCGCGTGTGCGCGTGTGCGTGTGTGGCATGTTGCGTGTGTGTGTTTGTGTGTGTGTGTGTGTGTGTGTGTGTGTGATAATCTCTGTCCGTATCCCTATCTGCTGACAATAAAAACATTCAAGCAGGATGTTTCTAATTGTCGTTGCATTTTTCTGTAGACTTCTTGGCTCTTGCTGCACATTCACAGTGAGCGAAACGAAATTCCCCCACAAAGAGGAAGCGACAATGAGGAATCTGAAGCTGTTGGTCACCTTGCTCTTTGTGGTGGTCAGTATTGACGAGGTAAGCAACATGAAGAGGAA